>OX637794.1:0-1200000 GCA_951802425.1 Clavaria fumosa | reverse complement strand
GAAACTGGGGAGGGTTATTGGAAGGTCACATGACCTGTGGCTGGGTCGGATTATGTAATCATGTAAGATCACATGACCTGGGGCCTGGGCGCATCACGTGATCCGAGGGTCCGAGCGTGGGAAAGTCGGCAAGTGCCGAAGCGTTCGCTATAAGTACTTTCGCTTTTCCTTTTTTGTACTCTTTTCCCCTTATCTTAGTATTGTCGTCATGACCTTACGCTTAAGTTGTGTGAGACCCAGTCTGATATAATACTAAGATCCGCCTGTCCGCCCTAGCCCCGTGTCCTAACCCGGCTAGCCTGGACCCTTAATTTCAAACTGTGACACGTTGTCACAGCTCAGCCCCTATCATCCTCTTCTCCTTTACCCTGCCCGCGGTGTGTAACAGAACCGCGCAAAATTTTTACTGTGTGTAGATACACGTGACCAGACCAGGAGGAAGTCAACTGTGACCCTCCCCAAGTGATACCGAGTGCCCAAGGCCCGGAACTTTGTTTTACAGCTACGTACCAGTGAATCGTGTAGTGTACAGGGCAAGGAAAGGCCCCTACATAGTCTTTCTGTAGTTTCCTGGTCCAGTGGACAGGGCCCTTGCTCTGTGACCATTGTCAGAAGGGCGCACGGGCAACTCATTAGGAGTTGTGGAGCGACCACCTGGGACACCATTTGGGCCCCACGTTAACAAAAGTTTCATAGAATAAGAGTTCTATAGGTACATAAGTACACAGAAGAGCAGCCTAAGAGGACAGGACTGTTAAGAGATCGAAGAAATCCTGAGTGCCCGAGGCCTGGAACTTTATTTACAGCATCCAGGGCTTGTGATGGCAGACCATGTCGCCCTGCCTGTAGCCCAACCTATGAGGCTTGACCTATCTGTTGCCCCCTTTGATGGGCAGAAAAGGAACTTCCGTACATTCCTCCGATCCCTTCGCCTCCTGTTTATGGCGAACCCGACTGTCTATGCTGTGGACCTGGTGAAGGTCCTTTTTGCTCTGAGCAAAATTACTGGAGAAGGATTCGCTGCAGAGTGGGCGAATATGAAGGCGGAAGAGATCCTGGGTAGTGGCGAGGCCGGAACCTGGGCAGAGTTTGTGGAGGAGATGAAGCGCGCATTCGATGACCCAAATGACTGTGCGACCGCCCTTGCCGATATTGCAGGGCTGAAACAGGGTGCCATGACAGCACCAGAGTTCTTCGCGAAATTCGAGACGCTGTCCCGACGGGTGAAGTTGAGTGCAGAGAAGGACTCAGGAATCCTAGTCCATTGGCTGGAGTTGAACCTGAGTAGGAGGTTGGTGGAGAGAATCTATGGTGTCTCCCTGATGCCAGAGACATATGGAGAATGGAAGGTGCTGGCTGAGAGGCTTGATGCCCAGCAAAGGCGACTGGATGGGATACTCACGGAACGGACACTGCGACCCACCGCGACCCTACCGCGACCTGCCGTGACCGTTTCGTGACCTCTTGTGACCCCTCTGCTGTGTACTCCAGATGTGGCCATGGCCCGAGGATGGGCCCCTGCTGATGAGAGATGTTGTTTCCGATGCCACCAGACTGGCCATGCTGTCCGTTTCTGCCCCCTGCCTGATATGCATCTGCAGGTCCCAAGGGCCCAAACCTGGGCAGCACCATGTGCCCCCCAAATGGCGGAGGGATATGAGAAAGAGATTGCACAGCTCCGAGCCTGCATAGAGCTGTGTGAGAGAGAGAGGAGGACTCCCACTGGGGAGAAGAAGTGTGCCAGCCCCCTTTCCGTCCCTGTGCCTGCTGCAAGTATACCCTGATATACTATCTTGCAGTGGAGACATACCCGAATTGGGGCTGAGGTGAAGGAGGAAGTGAGACTGGCAGAGCGCCTAACCAGAGTGTGGCCAGAAGTGCAGAAACATGTGCCACAAGAGCTAGCCATCCAGGTGCACTTGGAGGCTTTCAGCACTGGCAAAGGGACCACAATGAAGGCCCTTGTCAACTCAGGGTGCACCAACTGCTTCATGGATTTGGAGTGGGCGAAAGGAGTGGGACTGGAGCCATCTCTCCTGCTGAACCCAATCACCATGTATAATGTGGATGGGACACAGAACAGGGATGGAAAGGTCCGATATGGGATAGAGGTGCTGGTGAGAGTTGGTGACCACCAGGAGCGGATCCACTTTCTGCTGGGAAAGACCCAGTCCCACAAGGTCATCCTTGGGCATGACTGGCTCAAGCGGCATAACCCGGATATCGACTGGCAGAAGGCACAGCTGAGCCTTACCCGCTGCCCCCCACAGTGTTCCCCATCCCCTCGAGCCCCTGCACCCCTGAAAACGAGTACCCTCGCATCCACGAGTATTCTGGACACCCGTTTTCCCAACTCTGGCCCTACCCCCGATTGGCCCAGGCGCTACCCTTTGGTGTTTAGTGAAGCAAAGTGGGATGAACTTCCCTGCTCCCGACCAGACTTCAATATTAAGATCAAGTTCAAAAAGGACCCTGAGCACCTCTCCTCCAAGCTGTATTCTTTGACACGGCAGGAGATGGTGGAGATGAACCGTTGGGTGGATGAGCAGCTTGCTTCTGGACGAATCCGGCCCTCGAAATCCCCGTATGCCAGCCCCTTCTTCTTCAAACATGAGAAGGACAAACTGTGGCCAATCATCGACTACTCGAGGCTGAATGCACACCTGATCAAGGACAAGTACCCCCTCCCCCGCATCCGAGACACAGTGGATGTGCTTAAAGGAGCGTCGATCTACTCTAAGATTGATGCAAAGGGAGGTTTCCCATCTATGCAGGTCTGGCCCGAGCACCAGCACCGCTGCGCCTTCCTGACACCCCGTGGACTCTTCGAACCAGCTGTCATGTGGTTTGGACTGCAGAATGCCCCTGCCACCTTCCAACGCTTCATGAACCATGTGTTGAGGGAGGAGATTGCAGGAGGACATGTGAGGGCCTATGTGGATGATGTCATTGTGTTTGCAGAGGACTTGGCTACACACCGGTACTGGATGGATCGGGTCTTGAGGAAGTTTGGAGAGAATGGGTTGTGTCTCAAACTCAGTAAATGCGAGTTTGAGAAGAGTGAGATCATCTTCCTGGGGATGAAGATCTCCCACAACAGACTAGAGCATGATCCGGCCAAGGGTGCGGCAGTCCGAGATTGGCCACATCCTAAGAATGTGAAGGATGTCCAGAGGTTCAATGGGATGCTGAACTACCTCCGCCGGCACATCCCAAATCTTTCTGCCCGGGCAAAGCCACTCTTCTGGCTGACTGGGAATGTTCCATGGAAATGGGAGGAGGAGGAGGAAGCAGCCTTCCGAGATCTCCGCCAGGCACTCGTATCAGCCCCGGTCTTGGCTCTGCCTCAGGACAAAGGGAGATGGAAGGTAGAGACAGATGCAAGCAACCTGGCAACTGGTGGAGTGCTCTCGCAGCAGCAGACGGATGGAACCTGGAGAGTTGTTGACTATATCTCCAAGGCCCTCACTGCAGCTGAGAAGAACTACGATGTGTACGACAAGGAGTTCTTGGCTGTGATTCGGGCACTTCGTGAGTGGCGAGCATACCTCATTGGAGCAGAGGAGACGATCGAGATCTGGACGGACCATGCAAACCTCCAGTACTTCCGGAAGCCCCAGAAGTTGAAGCCGAGGCAGGTTCGTTGGGTTGGAGAGCTCCAGTGCTTTGACTTTGAGATAAAGTATCGCGCTGGCAAGTCGAACACAAAGGCAGATGCACTCTCCCGGAGACCAGACTATGGAGAGATGGTGGAGGAGGATGCACCAGTGCAGGTTTTCCCGGAAACGGAAGTCCGTGTGTCATTCACATCGGAAATGGAGACGCTACTCCAGAAAAATAGCGCAGTACACATACAGAAGCCGGAGGAGCTTGATGATGAGTGGACACGAGATCGTGCTGGACTCTGGCAAAAGGGGATAGTCACCTGGGTCCCCCTAGGAGCTCGTGAGGCCGTTCTCGAGTTTGAGCATGACCTCCCCGCTGCTGGACACCCTGGGCCCCGGAAGTTGAGAGCAGCACTAGTGAAGGGTTATTGGTGGCCAGACATGGTAAAAGATGCGGATCGGTATGCCCAGGGGTGTGAGACATGCCAGCGGACGAAGCCCGACCGTACCAAGCGTGCTGCCCCACTGCACCCCCATCTGGTGCCTGATGGTCCCTGGTCGGTGATCTCATGGGACATAGTCGGTCCCCTCCCCCTCTCCCGTGGACATAATGCCATCCTTGTTATTGTCGACAAATTCACGAAACGGACACTGCTCGAAGCGATCGGGCTCGACCTCACAGGACTTGGAGCAGCGCGTCTCCTCCAGGATCAAGTGTTTCGTGACCATGGAGTCCCTCACAAGGTTGTGAGTGACCGGGGGTCCCAGTTCGTGTCCCGCTTCATGAAGGAGTTCTACTCCATGATCCAGGTAAAGGCAAATCCAAGTACTGCCTTTCATCCGCAGACTGATGGACAGACGGAACGGGCAAACCAGGAGATGGAGATCTATCTCCGGGCTTACGTGGACCATCTCCAGGATGACTGGGCTGAATGGTTGTCCACTGCGGAGTTTGCTCTTAATAATCGTGAGCACTCAGCAACAGGACAGACACCTTTCTTCCTTGATTATGGATGACACCCATGGAATGGGGGGCTCCGGCCACCTTCTGAGGTGAACCCGGCGGCGGATGAGTGGATGGCTAAGCTCACGGAGTCCCGAAGAGCAGCCAAGGAGGCAATGGAGAAAGCAGTGGCAGCGATGAAGAAGAGCTACGATAAGGGGAAACGCCCAAGTCGGGAGTACTCTGAGGGAGATCTGGTCTGGCTGGATACTAGAAACTTGAAGATGGACCGGCCCTGTAAAAAGCTTGACAACAAGAGAGCAGGCCCCTTTGCAGTTGAGGAGAAGGTGGGACCTGCTGGGTATCGCCTCAAGCTCCCTCGGGCCTGGCGCATCCATCGGGTCTTCAATGAGTTGCTGTTGACACCATACCACCCCCCTTCCTTCCCTTCCCAGAACCTGCCTCCCCCTCCGCCCCCTACGATTGATGATGACCACCTGGAGTATGATGTGGAGGCGATCCTTGATGTTAAGAAGGTGGGGCGTGGAGTGAGATACCTGGTGAAGTGGTTGGGATACCCTGTAGAGGAGAACACTTGGGAGCCATGACGGAACCTCACCAATGTGGCACTGCTTCTCCGGGACTTCTTCCTTGCTCACCCTGACAAGGCCAAGCTAGCTGGTCGGGACGCCCAGCCTTAAGAGGGGGGTGATGTTAGGATCGCTTATGTAAGCCATCCCAAAGTGCAGTTGTGGAGAAACTGGGGAGGGTTGTTGGAAGGTCACATGACCTGTGGCTGGGTCGGATTATGTAATCATGTAAGATCACATGACCTGGGGCCTGGGCGCATCACGTGATCCGAGGGTCCGAGCGTGGGAACGCCGTCAAGTGCCGAAGCGTTCGCTATAAGTACTTTCGCTTTTCCTTTTTTGTACTCTTTTCCCCTTATCTTAGTATTGTCGTCATGACCTTACGCTTAAGTTGTGTGAGACCCAGTCTGATAATATCCTATTTAATTTGGTGGCCTGGATTCAATCCAGTCACGGATACCCTATCCAATTTTGCTGGACCTGAGGTTATCCGGTCAAGAATATCCTATTTAATTTGCTGAACCCATGGTTATCCTGGCAAGGATATCCTCCGCCGGCCACATATATTACTAGAAAATCAGATATCTCCGGCGGAATCCAGTACCCCGTTATATACAGGGGATTTGCAGTGTCCGGTATCCCGTTGTATACTAGAATATCCGACTGAACTATGTGCACCGTGACCAACAATTGCTTTGCAATAGTCCACGTCGGCGTTACCCTGTACATATACACGCAAGATCAGACTCCTCCACAAATGCTCGGCCTCATCTCACACCTGTTTCAACTGCTCGGCCAGAAGCCTTGGATGACATCGGTAAGTCAACCTCTGCGCTGCTTGATTTGATGCGAAGCAGGGTACATTACATCTAATTCCTAATTTTGTCAGAAGATGCTGCTGTGCATAATGCATGTTCTGTTGCACAATGTACATGTCGCGCACGTGAACGGGAGACGAGGGAGCGTGAACGAAATACTCCTCTACCCTCAGTGCATCTTCATTTATCTACTGCTGACCCTTGCTGATCCACTATTTCTCACCTCAACTGATCAGGCCAATGATACAAATGTGCCGAATGCGCGTTCTGTGGCCCAGCGCGCTCGCCGTGCACGCGAGTGGGAGGCAAGAGGGAACAACCTAACTCAGCCAGGTGTGTTGCAAGATCTATCGAGTCGGGGAGTGGATCGGCACGTCCTGGAGCCGACAGTCAGTGACCCACCTGTTGGCATTGGGGTGACACTCATCTGTGTTTACAGATCGGCAGTTCCTGCCAGTTGTGCCTGCGTCCTTGCGAGAAGACATTCCTGGACATGCGACTGAAGGGATACGCACAGGAGCACAGTCTCATGCGTCAGAGCATGATTCGCTTCGGGTCTCGAATGGCCTCCCTTCTGTCCAGAACCATCCAGGTGCATGATTTCAAAGTTTTCGCCATTAACTCCTGCTTATTTTTGTCTGTTTGATCAGCTACAAGTACACAACTATCCCGTTGCACTGCCATAGCCCGTCAACCATACAGGGAGCCTACTGCATGGCATGACCTTGGGCGGATGGACGTCGCATGCCCTAAATGCGCTGCGCTTCATTGGTCGAATGAGAAGACGACTGCATCTCGCAAACATCAGCCGCATTTTGGGATGTGTTGCAACCATGGACGTATTCAGCTCCCCGCTCTCCCTCCACCACCACAACCGCTTCAGTCTTTTCTTGTGGATACAGATATTCAAGCGCGAGAGTTCCGGGAGAACCTTCGGGTCTACAACAGTGCTCTCTCATTTACGTCCTTGGGTGTGAAGCCGGACAATATGCTGAACAGTGGCAGAGGTCCATACGTATTTCGAATCCATGGTGTGCTCTATCACCTTTCCAGATCACTCCTTCCTGCACCTGGAGCAACTCCGACTTATGCCCAGCTGTACATACATGATCCTCGGTCTTCTCTTGATATGCGCATGGAGCGTAATCCAGGCTGCCGCCGCGACACGATGGAGGTCTTGCAGACAATGCTTGCTACGTCTCTTCGTTACGCATCCATCTATAAACAAGCAGGCGATTCAAGTGTTTTCATGCATCACATAAGCTAATTACCATAAATACATGATGCATCAATAAGGGTAATGAGCTTTTGTGCCTTTGCGCTTGCCCCGCCATGCATCGTCATGCATCCCACTCGCTTATGCCTGCCCGCCTTTGCCACCCGCCGCCCGCCCTTCTGCTGCCACATGCTGCCCGCCTGCTGCTGCCACCCGCCGCCCGCCCTTCTGCTGCCACGTGCTGCCCGCCCTTCTGCTGCCACGTGCTGCCCGCCCTTCTGCTGCCACGTGCTGCCCGCCCTGCCGCCACCTGCCCGCCCTTCTGCCACCACCCCGCTGCTCTCGCCCTGCTGCCGCTGCCATTCCCCGCACTACTGCTATGTGCTGCCCGCAGCGGCCCGCCCTTCTGCCGCCACCCGCTGCCCACCCTTCTGCCACCCGCCCCCCACCTCGCTGCTCCTGCCCTGCCCTTGCTGCCACTCCATCCCCAGTTGCTACCAATGGCCCCGGTCCCCACCATTGGTCTGTGACCATGGTTGGGGGCTTGGGCCATTGCCACAGGGAGGGAGGGCGCACCTGGCAGGCAACTCGTGGCCGCCACTCTCGTCGCACCTGTCGCATCGCCATTGTTGCCCCTCCCGCTGCCATTGCCATTGTGCCACTGCTGAAGAGAGGGTGAGAGGGAGGGGGAGAGGGGGAGGGTGAAAGAAGGAAAGAAAAAAAAAGAGGGAGGAACATGCACCAGCCATCGTCGTCGTCGCTGTCGTCACCTCATTGGGACCCATAAGTCACAGCCACAGTATCTGTCCTACTGACAGAAAAACTGTCCCTGCATCTTAGTATGAGTATAATAAATTCTGAAAATATTTGGGAAGGATTGAGTCTACATGCTCAACATTCCTATGTTAAATTTACAATGTAGAATGCTGTCTATAAAGTGTGATAATGATTGAATCAGTTTCTCACTTTACAGTGACAGTACATGTGTGACTAGATGACTGCCTTGACCAGCCACACCATGCTCGTGCCAGCAATGGTGCATCATCATCCCCATCCCCTTCTCTCCTTACTAATCCATTATTTATCGGCTGACAAGAACATCGACAACACCTGTGGCAGACAACAATGGTGATAATAGCCGCAGCAGACAGTGGTGGCTAGGGCTTTTCCCCCAGGTGACGATGGTGACGACGACAACAACTGGTGCGTGTTCCTCTTTCCTTTTTTTCTTTCCTTTTTTCTCTTTCTTTCACCCCCCCCCCCCTCTCACTCTCCTCTCCCTTCCTCCCTCTCTTCAGCAGCAGCACAACGACGATGGTGGTGGGAGGGGCAACAACGACAACAACGGCAACGCGATGGGTGCGACGAGGGCGGCGGCCATGATAGGTTGCCTGCCTGGTGCGCCCTCCCTCCCTGTGGCAATGGCCCAAGCCCCCAACCATGGTCACAGACCAATGGTGGGGACCGGGGCCATTGGTAGCAGCTGGGGATGGAGTGGCAGCAAGGGCAGGGCAGGAGCAGCGAGGTGGGGGGCGGGTGGCAGAAGGGTGGGCAGCGGGTGGCGGCAGAAGGGCGGGCCGCTGTGGGCAGCACATAGCAGTAGTGCGGGGAATGGCAGCGGCAGCAGGGCGAAAGCAGCGGGGTGGGGGGCGGGTGGCGGGTGGTGGCGGCAGGGCGGGCAGCACGTGGCAGCAGAAGGGCGGGCAGCACGTGGCAGCAGAAGGGCGGGCAGCACGTGGCAGCAGAAGGGCGGGCGGCGGGTGGCAGCAGAAGGGCAAGCCGCTGCGGGCAGCACATAGCATCAGGAAAAGTGCAAAGTGACTTAGGCAGTCTTAGACCTGTCTTAAATTGGATTTAAGAAAAATTAAGACAAGTTGGACTAAGACGAGACTGTCTTAGTCTAAGACAATCCAATTTTCCAGATTTGTCTTAGATACATCTTAATAATCTTGGCAGGCCTTAATGATTCTTAGCATCTGGCAGACCAAGAGGTATCAAGTATAATTAAGAACCAAAAGTTAGCCTTACAGCTACTGAATCTGACTGAAACCTGTCTTAAACACCTCAGGAAACATAAAACTTTCTTGACCAGAACTTGGCCAAACTTCAATGATCTTAATCCTCAAATTAGACTCAACTTATTAGTAATCAAGTAGTTGATTAAGACAATATTATTAATCAAGTACAGTCAAGTACAGTCAAGTACATGTAAGAACATATAAGGCCTATGTAAGGAGCCACTGCAGCGGCTGCCGCTGCTGCTGCTATTGCTCCGCCGCCGCCGCCGCCACCGCCGTTGCTGCTGCCGCCGTTGCTGCCGCCGCCGCTGCTGTTGCTGCCGCCGTTGCTGCCGCCGCCACTGCTGCTGTTGCTCCGTCGCAGCCGTTGCTGCTGCTGCTGCTGCCGCCGTCGATGTTGCTGTCGCCGCCGCTGCCGCCGTTGTTTGCTGTCGCCGCCCCGTTGCTTTGCTGCCGCTGCCGTCGATGTTGCTGTCGCCGCCGCCGCCATCAATGTTGCTGCTGCCGCCACCGTTGCTTTGCTGTCGCCGCCGCCGCCGCCGTTGCTGTGCTGTCGCCGCCGCCGCCGCTGTTGCTTTGCTGTCGCCGCCGCCGCCGCCGTTGCTTTGCTGTCGCCGCCACTGCCGCCGTTGCTTTGCTGTCACCGCCGCCACCGCCATTGCTTTGCTGTCGCTGCCGCCGCCGCCGTTGCTTTGCTGTCGCTGCCGCCGCCGCCGTTGCTTTGCTGTCGCTGCCGCCGCCGCCGTTGCTTTGCTGTCGCTGCCGCCGCCGCCGTTGCTTTGCTGTCGCCGCCGCCGCCGCCGTTGCTTTGCTGTCGCCGCCGCCGCCGCCGTTGCTTTGCTGCCGCCGTCGCCGCCGCCGCCGCCCCGTTGCTTTGCTTTGCTGCCGCCGCCGCCGCTGTCAATGTTGCTTTGCTGTCGCCGCCGCCGCCGCCATGGTTGTTGCTGCCGTAGCCGCTGCTGTTGTTGCTGCCGCCGCCGCTGTTGCTTTGCTGCTGCTGCCACTGCTGCCGCCATCGTCGTCAATGCCGGAGGAGAAAGATAGGGAAAGGAAGGGGAGAGAAGAGAGGGAGGAGAGGGAAAGAGAGGAGAGGGAGAAGCCGCCCTCACCATCGCTCTGTAAATAATAAAAAATGAAAAGAATATGAACTAAAGGGGGGAGGACGCACCTGATGGACCCTCCCTGAGGGTGCCGCCGCCGTCGTTGTTGTGAGGAGAGAGAGGGGGAGAGGGCCGCCGCCGCCGCAGTCATCGCTGGAGGAGAGAGAGGGTGAGGGTGAAGGTGCCGCCGTCATCGTCGCTGGAGGTGAGGGCGAGGGTGCCGTCGCCGTTGTCATCGTTGCTGGAGGTGAGGGTGAGGGTGCCGTTGTCGTCGCTGGGGATGGGATAGAGGGAGGAGAGAGAGGGAGAGGAGAGGGAGAGGGTGTCGCCGCCGTTGTTGTCATTGCTGGGGATGAGAGAGGGAAGGGAAAGCGAGAAGGTGCCGCCGCCGTCATCGTCAGAGAGGCATGGGTGATGGTGGGAGAACGACAAGTTCAACATAGCATGTGACGACTTTCTGAAGGTCGGAGTTTAAAATAAACACAACGCGGATTTGTTCCTGCGCCCTCAGTAAATGTGTATAAATCATGAAAATATTAATATAGGCCATCCTAATAAGCATTTATATCCTATCAAAATTTGAAGGTAATCCATTCATTGGTTGTTGAGAACCCACAGTGTTGTCATGCTGAGTTTGAAATTGCAGGAACTTCGCACTTCACACTACAGGCAAATGCAATGCTGACACAGCCTCACCCTGATTAGGCAGTACCCTCTAATAGTGAACCCTGAACTGAACTGCAAGTTCAGTTCAGGTGAGGAAGTGAACATCTGAGGACTGAACCAAAGCTTGGATTTAGTGACCAGTTCAGACTGAACTTTGACTGCACCATGGGGATCTTTGGCCATAAGGACACCTAAGACAACATTCATTCCAAGACCAACAGCAACAGCAGCATCAGCAGCAAAGCAGTGATGGTGGCAGAAATGCAGCAGCAGTGGCAAAGCAGTGACAGTGGTGGCAGCAGTGTCAGCTTGTCTTATACATCTTAGCCATCTTAGCTGTCTTATTTGATATGTAGCTACTTGTGTCAAGCTGGCTAAGGTGCTTTAAGCTGGCTAAGTTCAGCTAT
The DNA here is from genome assembly GCA_951802425.1 of Clavaria fumosa. Taxonomy (NCBI): domain Eukaryota; kingdom Fungi; phylum Basidiomycota; class Agaricomycetes; order Agaricales; family Clavariaceae; genus Clavaria; species Clavaria fumosa. Next base: position 1,188,637 of record OX637794.1, on the reverse strand, counting down.
GTTTGGTTAAGAAAATTTGATGTTTCCTGATGCAGCAGATTAAGTCATTTTAAGACATTTGATTAAGACTCTGCTGGTCATTTTCATGGTCTTGGCTTCAATGGCTTGGGTGCACCACTTCATTGAATCACATTTTAATATCTGAATGGTCTTAGAAAAGTTATTACCTTAATATCTAGATGGTCTTAGAAAAAGTTATTTTCTTAGGTTTAGATCTTGTCATCTTGAGAAAGATGGAGCTGTACTTGCCACCTTATTTGGTCTTGGATTGGGTGGCACCCTCCTCTTTGTAATTACATCTGGATGGTCTTAGAAAATATATTTTCTTAAGTTTAAAGCTTGTCATCTAGCCATCTTATTTGGTCTTGGATTGGGTGAAACCATTTCTTAAAATTACATCTCAACTTCTGGATGGTCTTATGAAAGATATTATCTTAATACCTGGACAGTCTTAGGACAGATGTTTTCTTAGGCACAGCACTTGAGCTCTTATACCATGACTTTTTGCTCTTAGTACTATTTTGTTAGGATCGCTTATGTAAGCCATCCCAAAGTGCAGTTGTGGAGAAACTGGGGAGGGTTGTTGGAAGGTCACATGACCTGTGGCTGTGGTCAGATTACATAATCGTAAGATCACATGACCTGGGCCTGGGCGCATCACGTGATCCGAGAGGTCCGAGCGTGGGAACGCCGGCAAATGCCGAAGCGTTCGCTATATATACTACGTCTTTTCCATTCTTGTACCCTTTTCCCCTTATCTTAGTATTGTCGTCATGACCTTACGCTTAAGTTGTGTGAGACCCAGTCTGATATAATACTAAGATCCGCCTGTCCGCCCTAGCCCCGTGTCCTAACCCGGCTAGCCTGGACCCTTAATTTCAAACTGTGACACGTTGTCACAGCTCAGCCCCTATCATCCTCTTCTCCTTTACCCTGCCCGCGGTGTGTAACAGAACCGCGCAAAATTTTTACTGTGTGTAGATACACGTGACCAGACCAGGAGGAAGTCAACTGTGACCCTCCCCAAGTCCTCCCCAAGTGATACCGAGTGCCCAAGGCCCGGAACTTTGTTTTACAGCTACGTACCAGTGAATCGTGTAGTGTACAGGGCAAGGAAAGGCCCCTACATAGTCTTTCTGTAGTTTCCTGGTCCAGTGGACAGGGCCCTTGCTCTGTGACCATTGTCAGAAGGGCGCACGGGCAACTCATTAGGAGTTGTGGAGTGACCACCTGGGACACCATTTGGGCCCCACGTTAACAAAAGTTTCATAGAATAAGAGTTCTATAGGTACATAAGTACACAGAAGAGCAGCCTAAGAGGACAGGACTGTTAAGAGATCGAAGAAATCCTGAGTGCCCGAGGCCTGGAACTTTATTTACAGCATCCAGGGCTTGTGATGGCAGACCATGTCGCCCTGCCTGTAGCCCAACCTATGAGGCTTGACCTATCTGTTGCCCCCTTTGATGGGCAGAAAAGGAACTTCCGTACGTTCCTCCGATCCCTTCGCCTCCTGTTTATGGCGAACCCGACTGTCTATGCTGTGGACCTGGTGAAGGTCCTTCTTGCTCTGAGCAAAATTACTGGAGAAGGATTCGCTGCAGAGTGGGCGAATATGAAGGCGGAAGAGATCCTGGGTAGTGGCGAGGCCGGAACCTGGGCAGAGTTTGTGGAGGAGATGAAGCGCGCATTCGATGACCCGAATGACTGTGTGACTGCCCTTGCCGATATTGCAGGGCTGAAACAGGGTGCCATGACAGCACCAGAGTTCTTCGCAAAATTCGAGACACTGTTCCGACGGGCGAAGTTGAGTGCAGAGAAGGACTCAGGAATCCTAGTCCATTGGCTGGAGTTGAACCTGAGTAGGAGGTTGGTGGAGAGAATCTATGGTGTCTCCCCGATGCCAGAGACATATGGAGAATGGAAGGTGCTGGCTGAGAGGCTTGATGCCCAGCAAAGGTGACTGGATGGGATACTCACGGAACGGACACCGCGACCCACTGTGACCCCCGCGCGACCCACCGCGACCCTACCGCGACCTGCCGTGACCGTTTCGCAACCTCTTGTGACCCCTCTGCTGTGTACTCCAGATGTGGCCATGGCCCGAGGATGGGCCCCTGCTGATGAGAGATGTTGTTTCCGATGCCACCAGACTGGCCATGCTGTCCGTTTCTGCCCCCTGCCTGATACGCGTCTGCAGGTCCCAAGGGCCCAAACCCGGGCAGCACCATGTGCCCCCCAAATGGCGGAGGGATATGAGAAAGAGATTGCACAGCTCCGAGCCTGCATAGAGCTGTGTGAGAGAGAGAGGAGGACTCCCACTGGGGAGAAGAAGTGTGCCAGCCCCCTTTCTGTCCCTGTGCCTGCTGCAAGTATACCCCGATATACTATCTTGCAGCGGAGACATACCCGAATTGGGGCTGAGGTGAAGGAGGAAGTGAGACTGGCAGAGCGCCTAACCAGAGTGCGGCCAGAAGTGCGGAAACATGTGCCACAAGAGCTAGCCATCCAGGTGCACTTGGAGGCTTTCAGCACTGGCAAAGGGACCACAATGAAGGCCCTTGTCAACTCAGGGTGCACCAACTGCTTCATGGATTTGGAGTGGGCGAAAGGAGTGGGACTGGAGCCATCTCTCCTGCTGAACCCAATCACCATGTATAATGTGGATGGGACACAGAACAGGAATGGAAAGGTCCGGTATGGGATAGAGGTGCTGGTGAGAGTTGGTGACCACCAGGAGCGGATCCACTTTCTGCTGGGAAAGACCCAGTCCCACAAGGTCATCCTTGGGCATGACTGGCTCAAGCGGCATAACCCGGATATCGACTGGCAGAAGGCAGAGCTGAGCCTTACCCGCTGCCCCCCACAGTGTTCCCCATCCCCTCGAGCCTCTGCACCCCTGAAAACGAGTACCCTTGCATCCACGAGTATTCTGGACACCCGTTTTCCCAACTCTGGCCCTACCCCCGATTGGCCCAGCCGCTACCCTTTGGTGTTTAGTGAAGCGAAGTGGGATGAACTTCCCCGCTCCCGACCAGACTTCGATATTAAGATCGAGTTCAAAAAGGACCCTGAGCACCTCTCCTCCAAGCTGTATTCTTTGACATGGCAGGAGATGGTGGAGATGAACCATTGGGTGGATGAGCAGCTTGCTTCTGGACGAATCTGGCCCTCAAAATCCCCGTATGCCAGCCCCTTCTTCTTCAAACATGAGAAGGACAAACTGCGGCCAATCATCGACTACTCGAGGCTGAATGCACACCTGATCAAGGACAAGTACCCCCTCCCCCACATCCGAGACACAGTGGATGTGCTTAAAGGAGCGTCGATCTACTCTAAGATTGATGCAAAGGGAGGTTTCCCATCTATGCAGGTCTGGCCCGAGCACCAGCACCGCTGCGCCTTCCTGACACCCCGTGGACTCTTCGAACCAGCTGTCATGTGGTTTGGACTGCAGAATGCCCCTGCTACCTTCCAACGCTTCATGAATCATGTGTTGAGGGAGGAGATTGCAGGAGGACATGTGAGGGCCTATGTGGATGATGTCATTGTGTTTGCAGAGGACTTGGCTACACACCGGTACTGGATGGATCGGGTCTTGAGGAAGTTTGGAGAGAATGGGTTGTGTCTCAAACTCAGTAAATGCGAGTTTGAGAAGAGCGAGATCATCTTCCTGGGGATGAAGATCTCCCACAACAGACTAGAGCATGATCCAGCCAAGGGTGCGGCAGTCCGAGATTGGCCACGTCCCAAGAATGTGAAGGATGTCCAGAGGTTCAATGGAATGCTGAACTACCTCCGCCGACACATCCCGAATCTTTCTGCCCGGGCAAAGCCACTCTTCCAGCTGACTGGGAATGTTCCATGGAAATGGGAGGAGGAGGAGGAAGCAGCCTTCCGAGATCTCCGCCAGGCACTCATATCGGCCCCGGTCTTGGCTCTGCCTCAGGACAAAGGGAGATGGAAGGTAGAGACAGATGCAAGCAACCTGGCAACTGGTGGAGTGCTCTTGCAGCAGCAGATGGATGGAACCTGGAGAGTTGTTGACTATATCTCCAAGGCCCTCACTGCAGCTGAGAAGAACTACGATGTGTACGACAAGGAGTTCTTGGCTGTGATTCGGGCACTTCGCGAGTGGCGAGCATACCTCATTGGAGCAGAGGAGACGATTGAGATCTGGACGGACCATGCAAACCTCCAGTACTTCCGGAAGCCCCAGAAGTTGAAGCCGAGGCAGGTTCGTTGGGTTGGAGAGCTCCAGTGCTTTGACTTTGAGATAAAGTATCGCACTGGCAAGTCGAATACAAAGGCAGATGCACTCTCCCGGAGACCGGACTATGGAGAGATGGTGGAGGAGGATGCACCGGTGCAGGTTTTCCCGGAAACGGAAGTCCGTGTGTCATTCACATCGGAAATGGAGACGCTACTCCAGAAAAATAGCGCGGTACACATACAGAAGCCGGAGGAGCTTGATGATGAGTGGACACGAGATCGTGCTGGACTCTGGCGGAAGGGGATAGTCACTTGGGTCCCCCTAGGAGCTCGTGAGGCCGTTCTCGAGTTTGAGCATGACCTCCCCGCTGCTGGACACCCTGGGCCCCGGAAGTTGAGAGCAGCACTAGTGAAGGGTTATTGGTGGCCGGACATGGTAAAAGATGCGGATTGGTATGCCCAGGGGTGTGAGACATGCCAGCGGACGAAGCCCGACCGTACCAAGCGTGCTGCCCCACTACACCCCCATCTGGTGCCCGATGGTCCCTGGTCGGTGATTTCATGGGACATAGTCGGTCCCCTCCCCCTCTCCCGTGGACATAATGCCATCCTTGTTATTGTCGACAAATTCATGAAACGGACACTGCTCGAAGCGATTGGGCTCGACCTCACAGGACTTGGAGCGGCACGTCTCCTCCGGGATCGAGTGTTTCGTGACCATGGAGTCCCTCACAAGGTTGTGAGTGACCGGGGGTCCCAGTTTGTGTCCCGCTTCATGAAGGAGTTCTACTCCATGATCCGGGTAAAGGCAAATCCAAGTACTGCCTTTCATCCACAGACTGATGGACAGACAGAACGGGCGAACCAGGAGATGGAGATCTATCTCCGGGCTTATGTGGACCATCTCCAGGATGACTGGGCTGAATGGTTGTCCACTGCGGAGTTTGCTCTTAATAATCGTGAGCACTCAGCGACAGGACAGACACCTTTCTTCCTCGATTATGGACGACACCCATGGAATGGGGGGCTCCGGCCACCTTCTGAGGTGAACCCGGCGGCAGACGAGTGGATGGCTAAGCTCACGGAGTCCCGAAGAGCAGCCAAGGAGGCAATGGAGAAAGCGGTGGCAGCGATGAAGAAGAGCTACGATAAGGGGAAACGCCCAAGTCGGGAGTACTCTGAGGGAGATCTGGTCTGGCTGGATACTAGAAACTTGAAGATGGACCGGCCCTGTAAAAAGCTTGACAACAAGAGAGCAGGCCCCTTTGCAGTTGAGGAGAAGGTGGGACCTGCTGGGTATCGCCTCAAGCTCCCTCGGGCCTGGCGCATCCATCGGGTCTTCAATGAGTTGCTGTTGACACCATACCACCCCCCCTCCTTCCCTTCTCAGAACCTGCCTCCCCCTCCACCCCCTACGATTGATGACGACCACCTGGAGTATGATGTGGAGGCGATCCTTGATGTTAAGAAGGTGGGACGTGGGGTGAAGTACTTGGTGAAGTGGTTGGGATATCCAGTGGAGGAAAACACTTGGGAGCCCCGTAGGAACCTCACTAATGTAACGTTGCTTCTCCGGGACTTCTTCCTCTCCCACCCCGACAAGGCCAAGCTAGCTGGTCGGGACGCACAGCCTTAAGAGGGGGGTGATGTTAGGATCGCTTATGTAAGCCATCCCAAAGTGCAGTTGTGGAGAAACTGGGGAGGGTTGTTGGAAGGTCACATGACCTGTGGCTGTGGTCAGATTACATAATCGTAAGATCACATGACCTGGGCCTGGGCGCATCACGTGATCCGAGAGGTCCGAGCGTGGGAACGCTGGCAAATGCCGAAGCGTTCGCTATATATACTACGTCTTTTCCATTCTTGTACCCTTTTCCCCTTATCTTAGTATTGTCGTCATGACCTTACGCTTAAGTTGTGTGAGACCCAGTCTGATATATTTTCATCTGGTGCTTATGATCTTGGCTACTTGATTATACTTATCATGTCTTAGATTCCATTATTTATAAAAAAATTAAGACATCCCCAAGACAACTTTGTCATCTGAGACTGTCTTGATAGTCTTAATCACACATTTAAGATGGCTAAGTAAAGTTAAGTAATCATAAGTCACTTCACACTTTTCCTGATGTAGCAGTAGTGCGGGGAATGCCAGCGGCAGCAGGGCGAGAGCAGCGGGGTGGGGAGCGGGTGGCGGGTGGTGGCAGAAGGGCGGGCAGGTGGCAGCAGGGCGGGCAGCACGTGGCAGCAGAAGGGCGGGTGGCAGGTGGCAGCAGCAGGCGGGCAGCACGTGGCAGCAGAAGGGCGGGCGGCGAGTGGCAAAGGCGGGCAGGCATAAGCAAGTGGGATGCATGACAATGCATGGTGGGGCAAGCCCAAAAGCCCAAAAGCTCATTACCCTTATTGATGCATCACGTATTTATGGTAATTAGCTTATGTGATGCATCAATTTGCTTGAATCTGGTGAAACAAGCATATGAGATTCTCCAGGGGTTCCCTGATGCAGATGAGCATGCAACAATCCAACTCCATGTTGACCTCGGCCAGGATCGACATTGGTATAACCTTCCAACTGCTGATGAGGTTGCTGTGATAGTTCCAGGTGATGGCACCCAGGCCACAGACAGTCAAGACATCATCCTTTGTAAATGCAACCAAACTCTGCAATGTATCTCTGATGGACATCCAGCATATGGCTGTCTATGTTATGTTCTTTGATTCCCTTATGGTGAACATGGCTGGCACTATGAGATGTGTGAACAAAATCCTGAGATTCAAAATCCTAAATGTGTCTCACAAACCTGCTACTATGCCTACCATATACACACAAGGCGAACAGAGTTTGGAACCATTTTGCAGGGTGGCTGTCTCTTCCAAGAATGGCTGGTCGATATGTGGGCTTCTGCAGATCAGAATTGCCTTAGTTACCTCAAGCAAAACCAGCAGAAACTACAAGCCTCTCTCTACTCTGGCCTCAAGGACTTACTCTCCAGTGCTGATGAACCTATGGACTTTCATGAGCTTGGACAGCAGGTCATTCTCCCATCTTCATCTATACTACAATTTAACATCGATCACGTGATACAAGACAAAAGCACATGATGCAAACAACAAACCTCAAGCCTCAAGCCTCATTTTGGTGGGGCCCCCCGAGCGCAGTGAGGGTGGGAGGATCCAGGTAGTAAACAACAAATAGTGTAGTGCAGGCTGCAACCGTAGCATAGCACGGGTTAGCTGCTAGTAACAAACCAAAGTCACCGCTTGACAAATTCCGCCTTAGTAATAAGCGCCCTCAAGTCCATATTTGAACGTGGATCTGTCCCGCTTTTTCAAGGCCCACTCACACGCAGTCAAATGAGGGACGCATGCAGTACAAATCGCCTGATCTCAAACCGCGAATGGCCCGTCATTTGTATTTCTAATTTCCTTCAGGCATTATACGAATCGTCTAACCTCTGCGTCTCATCCAGAGTATGATGTGCGGCGACCGTGTTCAATGGCAGGTCTTAATCAAGGTCCGCTTCACACAAAATTCAATGCCGACAAAGATCAGGTACACTTCAAGGCCGACACGTCCGCAGCAGAACAGGCCAGGTCCAAGTCAGCTCCTTCCAAATTGACATGGTCATCTATAAATTGCCCCCGCTTCTTGCCAGCACTATCACCGCTCTGCATTTATAATGCCTAATCCTCCTACTCCATAAGCATTGCTCTTTCTCCCCCTATTGTGCTGCCCAGAACGAATCCTGTCGCCTCGCCCACAAGCTCAAGAAGAGTCAATCCTGCAACACCGCAGCGACTGGCAACACGCGCATTGCACCGTCCACAAGTGGCCCCGCAGCCTAACTGTCAAGCTCTCACGACTCCTGGATTTTCCGGCGTGCCAGCACTTTTGTTTTTGGAACTATCCCACCGTCTCAGCGGCAAGAAGATGGGATCCTCTGTCTCTCTTACCACCCGGAAGGGCAGACATATTGACGGAGATCGAACGATGGAATCAGAAGAGCTACGCGATAACCCTGGCCCGCACTCAGGCCACAATTTCACCCACCCAGAACCCATTCCGTCTACTACCCATGCGGGTTTTGGCTTTTCCTCTTCGAGCTCGGAAGTGGGGGTATCTTGCCTGGCCGTTTCTGTCACTCCCGAATCGCCTGTGCTTTCTGCTCCACAAAAGTCACTTTCAGTAATGATATCCTTCGAATTCCGAAGCAGTTTTCCTTGCGGACCAGACCCCTGATTGATCCGGTGATAACTGGTTTCCTCCTGACCCATATCAAGAATGTGAATCTCTGGCCATGACTCCTGTTGGAGCCAAAACTCCCTGGCTTGCACGGATTCGGGCGGCTTTATGCCATGTACCAAATGCAGCTTCTCGAAGCAAGGCGATTTGCAAATCCTGCCTAGTACCCTCAGTGATCCGATCCCTAGAATTCCTTGGATCAATCTCCAAAATTCCGGTTGCGAAGTCCCTGGCTCTGCAAAGAGTATATCTGCCTCGAGTAATCCGAGAACCCCAGACATGGAAAGCCGTCTTGATTCCGCAATTAGGGTGTCGAAGTCGATGCTCGCAGCAACTTCCTGTGCATTAAGAATTGCGAGAAAGGGATAAACTAGATCTTTCGTCAGATGAAATGCACCGTAGGCAGCCGGACAAAAAATACGCGTACGCCAAGCGGTGCTTCCGATCCCAGTGAAAGTCAGAAACCCCCTCCGCATTCCGGTATCCAAAGGTGAGCCCTTAGGCTGTCTATGTGATAGAGTCTCATCGAGAGACGGTGGAAACGAAGGTGCCACAAGTGTCGGCGTCAAAACCTCCATCCCGGTCCCCACCGAAGACAGGCAGGAGATCAGCGAGGGCTCAACAGATAAATGGTGGATGGATCGGTGGCAGATCGAAGCTCTGGCAGTTGCAAGCGCGCGGGACCTCTCGCTACAAGACGCATGCAACCTCCTCACCACTGCTTATTTCGGGGCATCGACAGGCAGACTCCAACAACGTCTTGCTGCCCTATTCTGTGTGATTCTTACCGTCGGAACCTTCTTGGCTGCTTGGTACACGAACTGGAGCTGGATCAGCCAGTTCTTTGCACTCAGCTGTCTGGGATATTTTGTGAACTGGACAGCATGTTTGAGAGCATGGAGGTTCGTACCGTCTGATGCAGCTCGCGACTTCAAGCCGAAAATCCTCAAGTCGTGGCCTACGGAACACGAGGGGGGAGCAATCCGTATCGCCACCCAGTCATCAGGTATCGCCCGTTTGCGGGGCCTCATTCCTATTCCAGAGGATATCCTAAGCGCAGCGATACGGGAGGCCAAAGTGAAAGAAGGCCGATACAAGACCCCCCGGAAGACGATCGTTCGGAAAGAACCCTATGCTTATAGAAGTCCCCGCGTAGAGGACCATTGGATCAGCTTCGAATCTCAGGCGTCATTTTATGGTGTGCTGGTATCCGTCGAGCCTGATAATGTCACTCAGCGTTCAATCGGAGCACTATGGGCCATCCTTAACGGGCTATTACTTCTGATACTCGGATTCGGTGCCTCGATCCAGAAGCACTGGAGCGGATATGTTCTTCTAGTTTATCTCGCTGGCATTGCATTGGCGTTATATGCGCGGCGCCGGGAAGCCGTGTGGACACTTCCAGAGTTTGCGGCAGTCGATTTCACTACCAAACATTTGGATATTCCCCCGACAGTGAGGGCACGCGTGATGGGAATGCCAGGTGCAGAGTCTTTGCCCATTGAGGTATGTGACCCGAATCTGGCTTCATTAAACAGCACCCTTCTGATACGTTGTTGCGTAGAAGCGCAAGCGTTCCAGATTCTTTTCCTTTGCGAGATCTAAGAAGATCCAAACGCAGGTGGAAAGCGGACCCGTTTGAGCAAAATTTGTACCCGTTCCAACGCCGCTCCAACCCGAGCGCTATACTACACATGGTCGGGCTTGTTTTCTTTCATATTTCTGAGCACCTGGATCTTGTACTTGCAATGTACTCATAGTACGTCTCCGCCTCTGCATAATGGCACATTTTCGTTTTGGCACCTGGTACCGAAGCGCGGGATATCCCATTATTATAATAAGTTCAACCACCTTTCAAGTTCAACTGCATCACTGTCACCCTACCAGTAGTACCCACGCAGTGCGCGCGACTTTCCGCTCACACCCGCCCGCCACCACATGCTGCCGCCGCCGCAAATCGTGTTTCAACAACCATGCCCTACGACGAAGAGAAGCCACTATTACAATAATTTTTATTAAAAAGATAATAATGGTATGTCTCAAGAGGCAGGAGTTCACGTCCTCGAGTAAACCGTGACGGCGCGTACGGCGGCCTCCCCACCACCGGCGACGTAGACACTAACGTAGACGCAGCCATGATAGGCGCAGACGCACTCACCACAGACGACGACGCTGACGCAAAATACACAGACACACTCCAACCCCAACGATCGCCTCAACCCCCTCCGCCGTCGTCGTCACCGTGGTGTGGCATCGCTCCCCCCACTTGCCCCCTGCGACTGCGCCAACATCAATATCAACGGGCGCACAGTCTTCACCAACGACGATATCGACCCACGACCCCACCAAACGGCCACGCCTCCGTCCCCGCCGGTCCCACCACACACGTCAACGCCTCCCTACCTGGCGTGTCCACAAACCCCGTCTGCAGCTTCGTCTCACCGCTGATTCGCCACAAATGGCGCCCCGACCAGGTCGTTCTGCCCAGGTGCACGTGACAGCCCCGCCTTCACTAAGAACACCGTCCGCGCGACAAGACGTTGTCCAGCACCGTCACCCCTCTGCGCTCCTCACCGCATTCCCGTACCCGAATATGTGTGTGAATTGGTTTCTTGCTTCTATTGCTGTCCCTCAGCGGCGAATACTTGAATGTTGGCACGATGTTGGATGTCAGAACCGATAATGTGTGCATGCCAACAAGCAGACAGTAGGGACCGGCTTAGATACACTTACGAAGAAAGAAGCCAGAATTGGGAAATGCGTTCCATGCAAACGATGGGGCCAGGAGCGGGCATTGGTGCATGGCACGAGCGATAGTTGCGGTAAGTAGAAGTCGTCTCCTTCAGTGATAGTAATAAGCTGAAGGAGCGAACGTGCAAACTGATTTCTTCATCAAGGGTCTCGATCTTGGTCACAGTATCGGCGTCTGGGGTCAAGATCAAGTGCTCTACCGGATCATAGGAACATTAAAGCGTAGTGGGGTGACCGGAAGCGAGCACTGCATGCGATGGAGAAGACTTGTAGCCGACGGGCGGCATAGGTGGTGTGGATACCACCCCCCGCCCCCGCTGCCATAGCTGCCGCCGCCCCCACTCAACGGCCCAAGTCCCTGCCGTCGGTCTGTGACCGCGGTGGGGGGCTTGGGCCATCGCAGAGGCGTGGTGGAGATGCCACAGGCAGTGTTGGTGGAGTGGGTTAGCCACAGGCGGTGTGGGGGGGGTGCATGGAGCACCAGTCGTTGTGGGTGGCATGAGTAGGGGACGGGACACAGGCGGCATGAGCGGGTCGCATAGATGTGGATGGTGTGCAGGCGTGGATGGGCGCAAGCGGCATTGGTAATGCAGACGGAGCGCAGGCAGCATAGGCGTGGATGGAGCGCAGGCGGCGTGAACGGGGTGCATAGGACACCAGTCGATGTGGGCGGCGATCAGGCGCAGGAAGAGAGCCACTGTGTCACCAATAGACTTATCCATGAGTGTGGGCTGTAGGGGTTGCGCTTTCATCGAGCCAAGCTAATCGCCAACCTTGAGCAACTGGGGTTCAACTTGTGGATGTGGTCAGAGTCGCAGTTGACGGTAGATAAACGAAAGGGATAACAAGAAACAAGACGCCTTCAACGTTGAATAGAGCATCTCGGAAAGTGGAATAGCCAAGGCTCAGGCGGATTCAGGTGCACAGAGAAAGGGGCAGGCACGCCTGTAACTGTCCAAGCCGCTCGGCAGCATGTGTTATGGCTCCTACGAAGGTCGGTAACTGAGCACATAGTCCATGGTAAGAGTGGGTGCAATTGAAGGTAGGAATGGCGCAGGCCTCTCATTTGAATCCAGGTGGAAGGAGGCAGCGCGACCCCGACGCGTGGACACAGATGGGGTGGAGAGTGCTTGCGATGCCTCCGCATCACCAGGGGCTGCGGCGAGCGAAATCCGAACACGGGGACTGCGCGGCTGGAGACGGAGTGGGTTGCACTGTTAACAGTGGGGCAGAGCCTGAGGGAGCTGGAAGGGCCAGCGTCGGAGCCTCACCGGGAGGTTCCATGGGAGGAGGTTGGTTCGAGACCTGAGGGGGCGTCCTAAGAGATGTGGGGAAAGTACCAGGAGGGAAGCTCAAAGGGAAAGTCCAGGGGCGATGCCCGGGGAGACGATTCCCCAGGCGCGAATGGCTCCCCCAAGCGCGGTTTCGTCTTCCTTTAAGGCCATGAAGATCGCAATGTGACCTTTGACGCCGCCATATCCACAACCCTAGAGAGGCTTCTCCACGCCGAGAATGTTGACATGGACCAATCCTTAAAGAAGCGGCGATGTGGTGAAGTCGAGCATTTATCGCAATGAATGGAATGTCTTACCTGGGTGGGATGAGGAGGATGTTAGGAATGACATAGATTTCTGGTTAGATGCCAGTGTGCCATTGTTCCTTCAAATCCCACTCAAAAGTTTTGAAAACCTAAAAGTTTGATGATCTTGGCGACTAAAGCAGAGGACAAGTTCAAGTCGCTCAAGCACAAACACGAGCACGAGTAATAGTCGAGTATCGTATCAACACGAGTAATAGTCGAGTATCGTAGTGAGTGGCGCGAGCCTACTTTGACCACCCTTCTTTAACCATTCCTCTATTGACACTGCATGAGTCACTGAAGAGCAATATCTGCCGTAGTTTGCAATATACGGACTGGAATACATAAAATGACCTGACAATTTACCGAGCGGTGGTGCGTCAACAATTTGGCCTCGCCCTCGCTGTCAACGACAACAATGGTGGTGAGTCCCCCATGCCTTGCCTTCAATTTCCCGATGAAATGCACTGGGCTCTGAGTGCTCTTTCTTGATGCAATGCATTACGCTCAGTACGAGCGGCGGCCTAGAATACCGTTAGCTGACCCTCCTATGGTTGTTGTTGACCCATTCATCGAGCTCATCGTGTTCCACGTTGCAGATGGCAGATACTGTCCAACTAACTCCGCACTCTTCTGGACAAAATGACTGCTAGTCTATCGTCCACATGGCATGCCATCCAGACTGTCAGTGAAAAAGTGTGTCCGTTGTTCAAAATTTTCGCTGTCTGCCATTCCTCACGATCACGCACAGGGCGAGATGCATCCATGCAAGACGGCATTTCTCTCCTCTCTATGAAGTCGTACACTTTGCTCTCCTACATCCATGCTCTCACACTGCTCGTTGCGCACCGTGTCTTCCCCTCTACGGCACTCACGGATCGCTCGCCCCTTCAACTCGTCTAACCACCCCGTGCGTGGTGTCCAGGCCGGAGACCCTGTCGATGCATGTGTAGAGAGAGGGTAAAGTCGTCCTTGAAAGGTTATAGCCACGAAAGAAAGGCTGTGCTGCCAAATTGAAAAACTCATCGAGGCGGCGGGAGACGAAGATGCAGGGGATAAGTCGAGCATCATGGAAGGTTAGTGGCATGTTTTCGACCTTTTATCTGTCTTTCAAACGTGTGCTAATGAAGCATTCATTCCTCACAGATCCGCTCGCGTTCAGACCAAACCCACAAAATTTCGTCAATGCCGATAAGGGCGACAGAAATGCTGAGCCCGATGAAATGGAAAAACAAAGCGATGCTCCCACCTCCCAATGCCCATTCTATCGCCAACGACGTCGGCCGTTTCCCCGACGACGAGATTTACCACCCCTCCCGAGTTGGCCTTGTTGGCTTAAACTGGCACGAGTTCCAAGGGCAGATCCAAGGGGCGGCCCGTGCCCTCTGCGCTTGCCTCGCTATTGCAATAATGACCTTACACGGCTGTACCTGGAAGCCAGCATCGGGATCGGGTCAGCCCCCGCGCTCGACTCGGGGCGCGACCGTGCAGTGCGGCGCTACACGGAATTTGAGGAGGAGAATTTCACGCGTCTAGTAGTGAAGAAGCGCAACATGCGCTGCTGGGTGAAGGAGGAGGCCCTAGCTTTAGAGGTAGTTTGGGTGCTGGAAGGGGTAAGAGGGGTGGAGGGTTCGACGGAGAATTTGCGGATTTGTTGAAGGAAGCGGGCAAGTCGAAGAAGGATCCCCTTGTGGACGGATATCAAGAGTTGAGGCGTTCGAAGCTGAGGTTGGCAGGGATAAAAAGAAGGGGAGATTCGAGAAGGCAACCAAGTTTGTCAACAAGAAGTTGTCGAAGGAGAAGCGAGCGGCGAAGGCATAGGCATTTATCGTTCAATGTTGCTGCTCGTCGCTCATGTCGTGCATGGAGATACTATACCGCTTCCAGCGAATAAAAATCTTCCAGCGAATAAAAATAAAATAATACAGGACGCAGTGCTGCGCTCGCGTAGTGTTTTGTCGTTTAACATTCCCTGACGCCCTTAACGACAGACCAGCTCGAACCTCTTCTTGCACTCCTAGCGACATATTCGCTTCTCATGGTGTCTGCGCAGCTCGGAGCGCGTGAGACTGGTTTTGTCGCGGGGAGCCGGTGGGGCAACGATGACATGGACTGGTAGGGCGGCGTGGACAGCTTTCCAGTGTCTGGCGACAGGAAGGGTGCGGGAGGGCATCGATGATGGGTGAAGAATGGGACGAGGGCGATGACAAGCATTACGAGGCCGAGGTATATGACGAGAGGGCGCTTTTGTTGGTTGCGTCTCGCATGGGCGGGGGGTTGTATGGGTAATCTGAGGCGTCCAGCGACCAGGTCATGACAATACCGTCAACGCCAAAGACGACAACAACAGCGACTTGGCCAAACAACGCGTCAAGCGAGCGAAAATCGGGTCGTGATTGTGCGTGCGTGACAGGCTGACAGTGATCGATCAATGTCCTAGCAGGATGTTTCTGACAGCAAGAGCGAAGCGCACCGCGACTCAAATCAAGATTACATCCATTGTTTCGTCTAGCAAGAAAAAGAAAGACGCGGCAGGTCTCGAAGAAGAGGGGGCGGCGAGGACATAGCCATTAACGTCTGCGTTAAACGAGCGGGAGGCCGCTGTAAACGAGCATGTGATATATAGCAAAGGGTGCAGACCAGCACTGCTTGGCATCGATAACACCTTCTCGATAACACCCTCCTCGTCATCGTTGGCCATATCATGAGCCAAGACTTCAGTTTCGCAACAATCAGTGAGTAGCTTGCGTGGTCTCGTGCCGCACGACATTGACTCTTCTCTCTAGATACGTCGGCGGCGATGTCGGTAGTCATAACCTCAATATTGTCGATAACAGAACAAATAACACTCACACCATTTACAGTGAGTAGGAACGATATCATATACACAGAATCATCCAAGTCCGCGTCTCACCTCACCGGAAACATAGATCAGCCTGCCACCAATTTACCCAAACAATCACAGCCAAGGACCCCCTACCGCTTGATGCCTCCATCCAGTCCTCTCTTCACTGGGCGCGAAGGCTATCTAGACAGACTCCGACATCACTTCAGCATGCCGGTGGAGTGCCAGAGACGATTTCTGCTATATGGAATGGGGGGGGTGCAGGGAAGACTCAGATTTGTTTGATTCTCGAACGAGCGTTTGAGCTGTTCGAGGTTATCCGCCTTGCGACGGTGGCGGTTCAAGAACTTGGCACTGAGCCATGCTACGGCGGGCATTGCGGTTGGCTTTGACTGGTGAGATGGTGGTCGTACAGAGGAGAAGAGGAACTTACAGGACGCGAGTCAGCGACGGAACCGCCGCGGAGGCAGTTCGCGTCGAGGCCATGGAGTGTCACAAATGTGACATCTCCCACTGTGAGCCTTTCAATACACGTTTTTGTTCTATAGTGGTAGAGCGAACTTTCTTTTGTACATAATTTGAGATCCCAGTCATTTTATTGGCAAAAACCTTACACCAATGCCCTCTAAATATTCTGATGCTGCACACGCTCCATGGGCTTCGCTCCCTCCGCAGAACACAACTCGAGTTACCGAAGTACTGGACGCCCCGGTTGCAGAGATTACTCAACGACAGGTCTATGTCTGGGCACTTATTGATCATGGCAAAGATAGGGTCTTCTTCAGCACTTTGCTTTGGACCAAAGCACGGCAAATTTCATGCGTTCCTTGTGCGACGGGGTTGTTGTTCCACAAGTGGGCACGATGCACTTGATTGCCGGTAATAGGGTCGCAGAAGGGGCGTGTGGATGTGCGCCAACGCTCGCGCAGTTATGCGTAAGCCGAGGGGCCGCACAGACGCGGAGGCGACATTGTAGCGTGGAGCCGCATTGTCAATGTGACAGTGATCCGAGGAGCCCGCGCCTCGAGCCTAACTCCTCGAAGAAAGCCGATGCGTTGCTGACAGACATATCCACGAGTGTGGGCTACGAGAGTTGCGCTGTTATCGAGTCAAGCTGATCCTCAACCTTTAGCGACTGGAGTTGCGGATATGGTCAGGGTCGCTGATGGTAGATGAATGAGATCGATAACAAGAAACGATCCAAAAGTCGCCGTCAACGTTAAAAAGAGCATCTCAGGGAGTGGAATACCAGGGCAGAGGAAGGCCCATGTGAGGCAGGTGCACCTGTAACTGCACAAGCTGCTTGACAGCAAGTGTCATGATTCCTGCGAAGATCGGTGACTGAGCACCTAGTCCATGCTAAGAGTGGGCGCAATTGAAGGTAGGAACAGTCCGGGCTTCTCATTCGAATCCAACCCGGAGGTGGAAGGAGGCAGCGCGACCCCGACACGCGTGGACACAGATGAAGTGGAGAGTGTTTGTGATGCCTCCGCATCACCAAAGGCTGGGGCGAGCGGCGGCGCCAAACCCGACCACGGGGCCTGTGCGGTGTGGGACAGAGTGGGTTGCATTGCGGACAGTGGGGCAGAGCGTGAGGGAGCGGGAAGGGCCAGCGTCGGAGCCTCGCCCAAAGTCGGTGTCTCAACAGGAGGTCCCATGGGAGGAGGTTGATTTGAGACCCAAGGAGGCGCCCTGAGAGATGAGTAGGAGGCGCCAGGAGGAGGCTCAAAGGAGGCGCGAATGGTCCCCCAGGCGGTTTCCTCTTCCCGCCGCTCTTGCTCGCAGGTACTAGCGGAGATCCCAAAGCAGTCTTACGACAATCCGTAGAGCGCTGGGGGATCCTCGGATGCGGCGGGTAAGAGAAGAACAAAGGTCTCGAACAAGAGGAGGCGGACGAGGATCACGGCCATTGCCGTGAATGAGCACGTGACATACAGCAAGGGCAACTGCGCAGCAGACGAGTGCTGATTGGCATCGATAAGACCCTCCTCTTCACCGTTGGCCATATCATGAGTCAAGACTTCAGTTTCGCAACAATCAGTGAGTAGCCTGCATGGTCTCGTGCCGCATGATATTGATTCTTCTCTCTAGATACGTCCAGTGCAACTGGTCGCGGCGGCGATGTTGGTAGTAATAACCTCAGCATCGTTGATAACAGAACAATCAATACTTACACCATTTACAGTGAGTAGGAACAATATCATATACGTAGAATCATACAAGTCCGTTTCTCACCTGAAATGTAGATCAGGCTGCTGCCAATGTTCCCAAACAATTACAGCCAAGGACTCCATACCGCTTGATGCCTCCGTCCAGTCCTCTCTTCACTGGGCGTGAAGGCTATCTAGACAGACTCCGAGATCACTTCAGCATGCCGATCGAGTGCCAGAAACAATTTCTGCTATATGGAATGGGTGGTGCGGGGAAGACTCAGATTTGTTTGAGATTTGTTGAACAGAACAGGGATTTGTGAGTCTGGTCTGCTCCGGCACTGGTTCTGTCAATCTCACCAATCCTGCCAGGTTCTGGGAAGTGTTTTGGATTGATGCGACCAACAACGAGACTGCTGAGCAAAGTGTCAAAGACATTGCAGAAGTCCCTGCTGCTCGGTCATGCGGAGTACAAAGCTCTGTGGAGTCTGTGCTCCTGTGGCTGTCTTACACTGCCAAGGAGAACTGGATACTTGTATTTGACAATGCAAGTGATCTTGACATGCTCTCCAAGTTCACTCCCAGAGGCAGTCATGGAAACTTGTTGATCACAAGCAGAAATCCAGATGTGCGCCGCACTGTGCATCCTCAGGCATGGGAGGAGGTTGAGAAGATGGAGGAGCAGGAAGCAATATCTTTACTGTTGAAGGCTGCATTCCTTGATGAATTTGCTGAATCATTGAGGAACACCTCTCAGCCTGTTGTGGCTGAATTATGCTGTTTGCCTTTGGCAGTTGACCAAGCTGGAGCATATATTGCTTCTGGTCTCTGTGACCTTGGTGAATACCTTGGGAAATATCAGCAACATCATCATGATCTGCTAGCACATCCATCATTCAGGGGAGCATCAAACTATGGTCAGGCAGTGTATGGGACATGGGACCTGTCATTCCAAGCCATAGCAGCCAGAGCTGCAGGACAAGAAAACAGCAAGAATCTCCAGGCTGCCAAGAGTGCCATCCTCCTGCTACAAATATTTTCTTCACTTCATCATGAAAGTATATCAGAAGAGATATTCCAAAGAGCAGCAGTCAATGCAGTGACCGATAGGAGAGCCAAAGAAGGCAAGCTGTTCCAGAGGGTGGTCTCCTCTATATCCAGGGGCAGAAAGCAAAGGAGACATGTATCAGAAGCATTTTCAAATTTTCATGCTACATTGCTACAAATAAACAAGGAAGGCAAATGGGATAATGCTTGGTTGAGGGAAGGGATTGCCATCTTGTTATCATTTTCCCTTATCAAGAGTATGGAAGGCAATATCTACTTTATGCACCCATTGGTGCACTTGTGGAGCTGGGATAGATTGTCAAGGATGGACCAGCAGATAAGTTGTCTTATGACAAGGAGAATGCTGTGTCATTCAATCACAAGGCCAAGGACTGCTGAAGACTACAGATATTGCAAGTTACTCATGCCACACATTTTTAAAAATGAGGGACATTGCAAAACTGTGAACATTACCACACAGATGATTGATGAAGAAAAGGGTATTCTGGAAGAGAATAGTTTAGGATTGGTGTACTTTGTGAACAGTTATTACAAGGAAGCAGCAACACATTATATGCATGCAAGGCATATGTGCAATAGGATCCTTGGGGCAAAACACCCAGACACTTTGTCAAGTATTGCCAATCTGGCAGCCACATACTGGAGTCAGGGGAAGTTGGATGAAGCAGAGAGTCTAGAAGTGCAAGTGGTGGAAGTGAGGAAGAGGATACTTGGGCCAGAACACCCAGACACTTTGTCAAGTATTGCCAATCTGGCAGCCACATACTGGAATCAGGGGAAGTTGGATGAAGCAGAGACTCTAGAAGTGCAAGTGATGGAAGTGAGGAAAAGGATGCTTGGGCCAGAACACCCAGACACTTTGAAAAGTATCACCAATCTGGCAGCCACATACAGGAATCAGGGGAAGTTGAATCAAGCAGAGAGTCTAGAAGTGCAAGTGATGGAAGTGAGGAAGAGGATACTTGGGCCAGAACACCCAGACACTTTGAAAAGTATTGCCAATCTGGCAGCCACATACAAGAATCAGAGGAAGTTGGATGAAGCAGAGAGTCTAGCAGTGCAAGTGATGGAAGTAAGCAAAAGCATACTTGGGCCAGAACACCCAGACACTTTGTCAAGTATTGCCAATCTGGCAGCAACATACAGGAATCAGGGGAAGTTGGATCAAGCAGAGAGTCTAGAAGTGCAAGTGGTAGAAGTGAGGAAGAGGATACTTGGGCCAGAACACCCACACACTTTGTCAAGTATTGCCAATCTGGCAGCCACATACAAGAATCAGAGGAAGTTGAATCAAGCAGAGAGTCTACAAGTGCAAGTGATGGAAGTGAGGAAAAGGATCCTTGGGCCAGAACACCCAGACACTTTGGAAAGTATTGCCAATCTGGCAGCTACTTACTGGAATCAGGGGAAGTTGGATCAAGCAGAGAGTCTAGAAGTGCAAGTGGTGGAAGTGAGGAAGAGGATACTTGGGCCAGAACACCCAGACAATTTGGAAAGTATTGCCAATCTGGCAGCAACATACAAGAATCAGAGGAAGTTGGATGAAGCAGAGAGTCTAGAAGTGCAAGTGATGGAAGTGAGGAAAAGGATCCTTGGGCCAGAACACCCAGACACTTTGTCAAGTATTGCCAATCTGGCAGCTACATACAGGAATCAGGGGAAGTTGGATCAAGCAGAGAGTCTAGAAGTGCAAGTGGTGGAAGTGAGGAAGAGGATACTTGGGCCAGAACACCCAGACACTTTGAAAAGTATCACCAATCTGGCAGCCACATACTGGAATCAGGGGAAGTTGGATCAAGCAGAGAGTCTAGAAGTGCAAGTGGTGGAAGTGAGGAAAAGGATGCTTGGGCCAGAACACCCAGACACTTTGTCAAGTATTGCCAATCTGGCAGCTACATACAGGAATCAGGGGAAGTTGGATCAAGCAGAGAGTCTAGAAGTGCAAGTGGTGGAAGTGAGGAAGAGGATACTTGGGCCAGAACACCCAGACACTTTGAAAAGTATCACCAATCTGGCAGCCACATACTGGAATCAGGGGAAGTTGGATCAAGCAGAGAGTCTAGAAGTGCAAGTGGTGGAAGTGAGGAAAAGGATGCTTGGGCCAGAACACCCAGACACTTTGAAAAGTATTTCCAATCTGGCAGCTACATACAAGAATCAGGGGAAGTTGGATCAAGCAGAGAGTCTAGAAGTGCAAGTGATGGAAGTGAGGAAGAGAATACTTGGGCCAGAACACCCAGACACTTTGTCAAGTATTGCCAATCTGGCAGCTACATACTGGAATCAGGGGAAGTTGGATCAAGCAGAGAGTCTAGAAGTGCAAGTGGTGGAAGTGAGGAAAAGGATGCTTGGGCCAGAACACCCAGACACTTTGAAAAGTATTTCCAATCTGGCAGCTACATACAAGAATCAGGGGAAGTTGGATCAAGCAGAGAGTCTAGAAGTGCAAGTGATGGAAGTGAGGAAGAGAATACTTGGGCCAGAACACCCAGACACTTTGTCAAGTATTGCCAATCTGGCAGCTACATACTGGAATCAGGGGAAGTTGGATCAAGCAGAGAGTCTAGAAGTGCAAGTGATGGAAGTGAGGAAGAGGATACTTGGGCCAGAACACCCACACACTTTGGAAAGTATTGCCAATCTGGCAGCCACATACTGGAATCAGGGGAAGTTGGATCAAGCAGAGAGTCTAGAAGTGCAAGTGATGGAAGTGAGGAAGAGGATACTCGGGCCAGAACACCCAGACACTTTGAAAAGTATCACCAATCTGGCAGCCACATACTGGAATCAGGGGAAGTTGGATCAAGCAGAGAGTCTAGAAGTGCAAATGATGGAACTGAGGAAGAGGATACTTGGGCCAGAACACCCAGATACATTGAAAAATATCGCCAATCTGGCAGCCACATACTGGAGTCAGGGGAAGTTGGATGAAGTAGAGAGTCTAAATGTGCAAGTGATGGAAGTGAGGAAGAGGATACTTGGGCCAGAACACCCAGACACTTTGTCAAGTATTGCCAATCTGGCAGCCACATACTGGAATCAGGGGAAGTTGGATCAAGCAGAGAGTCTAGAAGTGCAAGTGATGGAAGTGAGGAAAAGGATCTTTGGGCCAGAACACCCAGACACTTTGTCAAGTATTGCCAATCTGGCAGCTACATACAGGAATCAGGGGAAGTTGAATCAAGCAGAGAGTCTAGAAGTGCAAGTGATGGAAGTGAGGAGGAGGATCCTTGGGCCAGAACACCCAGACACTTTGTCAAGTATCACCAATCTGGCAGCTACATACAGGAATCAGGGGAAGTTGGATTAAGCAGAAAGTTTATGTAAGATTGGTTTGAGTGAGACCAGATATCCTCAGTCACAAGTGCATTAGAACCCTGTTTATAGCAGTAGTTACACAGTTGTAGTGACAGTAGTAGGATAAGTGTGGCTGATTAGCTAAGTGTCAGGGAAGTCCCTTCACCCCTAGGGTGGACCCTTACAGTCTAGAATTGCAAGTGATGGAAGTGAGGAAAAGGATACATGGGCCAGAACACCCAGACACTTTGGAAAGTATTGCCAATCTGGCAGCCACATACAGGAATCAGGGGAAGTTAAGATAGGGCCGGTTCAGATGCATCCGATGTCACGTGAAGGCATCACAAGTGACTGTGATGATTTGTCAGACATTTGAATATCCGCTACACCATTGACGTGTTGAGAGGTAGCAGAAATCAAACTCCATTTCAATTCCATTTTAGCAGAGAAAATGATTAAAACTGCAACTCCTCTCTTTAGAAGCACTTTAAAGGAAATCAAGAACCATAAAATTGTGCTACAATGTTGATACTTTCATTCTATGGTTTCCAATTTCAGTAATATTATTGAGTAAATATCTAGATAGATTAATTGTTGATTGTCACGCTTCATCACGTGACATTGGATGCATATGAATGGGCCCTATCTTAGATGAAGCAGAGAGTCTACTTGTTGAGATATGGGCCTCTTTAGCACTTTGCTTTGAACCAAAGGGTGTCACATTTCATTCACTGCTTCTCACTCAGTGTGACGGGGTTGTGAATGTTCTTGTTCCACCTGCATACTTGATAGTCAGCAATAGAGTGTCGCAGAATATGGACGAAAGGGCACGTGGATGTGCGCCAACGTTCGCGCAGTTATGTGTAAGCTGAGGGCACCATTGTCCGCCACACGAGCGCGGAGGCGACATTGCGGGAGCCGCATCGTCAATGTAAGAGTGATCCGAGGAGCCGGTGCCTCGAGCATAACTCCTCAACTCGGAAGAGAGCCATTGAATCGCTGACAGTGACACGAGTGTGGGCTGTGCTTTCATCGAGTCAAGCTAATTGTCAACCATTAGCTGCGGATGTGGCCAGCATCAGGAAAAGGGGAAATCTCTGAATTTGTCTTATTATTACTTAAACTGTCTTAAAATGGTGAATAAGACACATTCAGACACAAGAGATTAAGACACACTTGACTTAGATTAAGACTATCCAATTTATGGATTAGCCTTAGGCTTGTCTTAGGCATGTACTCAAGACAAACCAAGTCACATCAAGTCACTAAGCAGATCATGTAGTTTCAGCAAACCTCAGGTCAGATGGACCTATCTTGCATAGACACGGGTTTAATACTACAGCAGGCTGGCAGTGCTATGTAGATCTACACTCATAGAACCTGCCGCCGCCGCTGTCATCCGCTGCCGCCGCCGCCGCCGCCATCGTCGTCCGCTGCGGCTGCCGTCGTCTGCTGCTGTTGCTGCCGCTTTGTTGCCGCCTTTCACCTGGGGTCATCAAAGAGAGAAAGAGAGTGGGGGCTGCGTCACCTGGGGCCATCGTTGAACGCCGCTCCTGCTGCTATGGCTGCCGCTACCACCGTCTGCTGCTGCTGCCGCCGCTGCCGTCGTCGTCCGCCGTTGTTGCTGCCGTCGTCGTCCGCCGTTGTTGCTGCCGTTGTTGTCCGCCGCTGTTGTTGCTGTTGCTGTCGTCGTCCGCTGCTGTTGCTGCCGTCGTCGTCCGCCGCTGTTGCTGCCGCTGCCGCTGTCGTCATCCGCTGCCGCCGTCGTCGTCCGCCGCTGTTGCTGCCGCTGCCGCCGTCGTGGTCTGCTGCTGTTGCTGCAGTCGTCGTCCGCCGCTGTTGCTGCCGCTGCCGCCGTCATCGTCCGCCGCTGTTGCTGCCACTGCCGCCGTCGTCGTCCGCTGCTGTCGTCGTCTGCCGCTGTTGCTGCCGCCGCCGCCGTCATCGTCGTCCACTGCTGTTGCTGCCGCCGCCGCCGTCATCCGCTGCTGTTGCTGCTACCACCACCGTCGTCGTCCGCTGCTGTTGCTGCCACCGCCGCTGCCATCGTCATCTGCTGCTGTTGCTGCTGCCGCCGCCGTTGTTGTCCGCTGCTGCTGCCGCCGTTGTTGTCCGCTGCTGTTGCTGCCGTCGTCGTCCGCCGCTGTTGCTGCCGCCGCCGTCGTCATCGTCCGCCGTTGTTGCTGCCGCCGCCGCCGTCGTCGTCCACGCTGTTGCTGCCGCTGCCGCCGTCATCGTCCGCGCTGTTGCTGCCGCCGCTGCCGCCATCGTCCGCGCTGTTGCTGCCGCCGCCGCCGTCGTCGTCGTTGTGCTGTTGCTGCTGCCGCTGCCGCGTCGTCGTGTTGTTGCTACTGCTGCCGCCACCACCGTCACAGCTGTTGTCGCCGTCGCAGCTGTCACTGTCGCAGTCACCGTCACAGCTCAATGGCGATAGAGAGCGACTTACGGTTCGATGGGGTGGAGGGTGAAGGTGAAGGTGCGAGACGAAGAACATGAAACGCAGCGGACTTAGAAAAACTTCAACATCAGATCTGATCATGTGATCTCATGTTGATGTTTTTTTTCCAAGTCCGTGTCAAGTCATGTGTCATGTCCGTGCCACGCATCCCCACTGGCACTCAGCCAACGACTTGCAGCGGGAGCGATGACCATGACGGACCATGACGGCAACAACCACAACCACAACGGCGACGACCACGACCACAATGGCGACGACCACGACCACGACCACGACGGCAACGACCAAGGCCACGACGGCGACGACCACAACCACGACGGCAACGACCACGACCAGAGTCACCAGACCACGACCACGACCGACCACGATGGCGACGATGATGGTGACGACCACGACCACGACGGCGACGGCGATGACCACGACCATGACGGTGACGACCACGATGGCAACGACAATGACCACGACCACGACGGCAACGACAATGGCGACGACCACAACGGCGACGGTGATGACCACGACAGTGACGGCGACAGCGACGGCAACGACCACGACAGCGATGACAGCGACGACCGCGATGACGCGACGGCGACGGCGATGACGGCGATGACAGCAACGGCGACAACAGCAACGGCGACAACAGCGACGGCAACAACAGCAACGACAACGATGATGATTACCACTGCAGTAGGTATGTCTTTGTTTCCTTTGGGTGAACTTAGAATTACTTTATGTACTTTGTGTTCATTGATCATGCATTGTAAGTTGGACTTGGACTTATGACCCTTATTCAGTACTTTACAAAATGTTTACTAAGACATAGTAAGGACAACCAGAGTGTCTTAAATGACTTAATTGCCTTAGACTCAATTCTAAGTCTACTAAGTCACCCTCAGTCACCCTCAGAGATTTCCCCTTTTCCTGATGAGAGTCGCGGATGAATGGAAGTCGCTGTCATCGGTTGAAGAGAGCATGTGCACCAGACGCGTGCCAACTTTACATGTACGTGATTTACAACAAGGTCGGAGCACTGCCATCGAAAGTATGAAAAAGTTTTGATTTCTGTGGCAAGTGACGCGTAGTGATGATAAAAAGAGCAAGGAAATTGCTGAGACACTAGAATAAGTGTATAGCAAAGCCTTTTACATTGGTGTGTTCAACAGAGAATGTAAAGCAAGTATTGGATGTGAGTATTGTAAGTGCTTGACAAATTCCGCCTTAGTAATAAGCGCCCTCAAGTCCATATTTGAACGTGGATCTGTCCCGCTTTTTCAAGGCCCACTCACACGCAGTCAAATGAGGGACGCATGCAGTACAAATCGCCTGATCTCAAACCGCGAATGGCCCCTCATTTGTATTTCTAATTTCCTTCAGGCATTCTACAAATCGTCCTAACCTCTGAATCTCATCCAGAGTATGATGTGCGGCGACCGCGTTCGATGGCAGGTCTTAATCAAGGTCCACTTCACACAAAATTCAATGCCAACAAAGATCAGGTACACTTCAAGGCCAACACGTTCGCAGCAGAACAGGCCAGCTCCTTCCAAATTGACATCGTCAGCTATAAATTGCCCCCGCTTCTTGCCAGCACTATCACCGCTCTGCATTTATAATGCCTAATCCTCCTACTCCATAAGCATTGCTCTTTCCCCCCCTATTGTGCTGCCCAGAACGAATCCTGTCGCCTCGCCCACAAGCTCAAGAAGAGTCAATCCTGCAACACCGCAGCGACTGGCAACACGCGCACTGCACCGTCCACAAGTGGCCCCGCAACCTAACTGTCAAGCTCTCACGACTCCTGGATTTTTCCGGCGTGCCAGTACTTTTGTTTTTGGAACTATCCCACCGTCTCTGCAGGTTCTTAACTCTGATATCCGGTCTCAGGGTGCGCCGAGTATTCCTTGGTTTGATCATGGCTAATTTCTAACTGGCCAGAGCGGCGACAATGATATTTAGCGGCGAGAAGATGGGATCCTCTGTCTCTCTTACCACCCGGAAGGGCAGACACATTGACGGAGATCGAACGATTGAATCAGAAGAGCTACGCGGTAACCCTGGCCCACACTCAGGCCACAATTTCGCCCACCCAGAACCCATTCCGTCTACTACACTTGTGGCACTTCGTTTCCACCGTCTCTCGATGAGACTCTATCACATAGACAGCCTAAGGGCTCACCTTTGGATACCGGAATACGGAGGGGGTTTCTGACTTTCACTGGGATCGGAAGCACCGCTTGGCGTACGAGTATTTTTTGTCCGGCTGCCTACGGTGCATTTCATCTGACGAAAGATCTAGTTTATCCCTTTCTTGCAATTCTTAATGCACAGGAAGTTGCTGCGAGCATCGACTTCGATACCCTAATTGCGGAATCAAGACGGCTTTCCATGTCTGGGGTTCTCGGATTACTCGAGGCAGATATACTCTTTGCAGAGCCAGGGACTTCGCAACCGGAATTTTGGAGATTGATCCAAGGAATTCTAGGGATCGGATCACTGAGGGTACTAGGCAGGATTTGCAAATCGCCTTGCTTCGAGAAGCTGCATTTGGTACATGGCATAAAGCCGCCCGAATCCGTGCAAGCCAGGGAATTTTGGCTCCAACAGGAGTCATGGCCAGAGATTCACATTCTTGATATGGGTCGGGAGGAAACCAGTTATCACCGGATCAATCAGGGGTCTGGTCCGCAAGGAAAACTGCTTCGGAATTCGAAGGATATCATTACTGAACGAGACTTCTGGGGAGCAGAAAGCACAGGCGATTCGGGAGTGACAGAAACGGCCAGGCAAGATACCCCCACTTCCGAGCTCGAAGAGGAAAAGCCAAAACCCGCATGGGTCGGCGTCAAAACCTCCATCCCGGTCCCCACCGAAGCCAGGCAGGAGATCAGCGAGGGCTCAACAGATAAATGGTGGATGGATCGGTGGCAGATCGAAGCTCTGGCAGTTGCAAGCGCGCGGGACCTCTCGCTACAAGACGCATGCAACCTCCTCACCACTGCTTATTTCGGGGCATCGACAGGCAGACTCCAACAACGTCTTGCTGCCCTATTCTGTGTGATTCTTACCGTCGGAACCTTCTTGGCTGCTTGGTACACGAACTGGAGCTGGATCAGCCAGTTCTTTGCACTCAGCTGTCTGGGATATTTTGTGAACTGGACAGCATGTTTGAGAGCATGGAGGTTCGTACCGTCTGATGCAGCTCGCGACTTCAAGCCGAAAATCCTCAAGTCGTGGCCTACGGAACACGAGGGGGGAGCAATCCGTATCGCCACCCAGTCATCAGGTATCGCCCGTTTGCGGGGCCTCATTCCTATTCCAGAGGATATCCTAAGCGCAGCGATACGGGAGGCCAAAGTGAAAGAAGGCCGATACAAGACCCCCCGGAAGACGATCGTTCGGAAAGAACCCTATGCTTATAGAAGTCCCCGCGTAGAGGACCATTGGATCAGCTTCGAATCTCAGGCGTCATTTTATGGTGTGCTGGTATCCGTCGAGCCTGATAATGTCACTCAGCGTTCAATCGGAGTACTATGGGCCATCCTTAACGGGCTATTACTTCTGATACTCGGATTCGGTGCCTCAATCCAGAAGCACTGGAGCGGATATGTTCTTCTAGTTTATCTCGCTGGCATTGCATTGGCGTTATATGCGCGGCGCCGGGAAGCCGTGTGGACACTTCCAGAGTTTGCGGCAGTCGATTTCACCACCAAACATTTGGATATTCCCCCGACAGTGAGGGCACGCGTGATGGGAATGCCAGGCGCAGAGTCTTTGACCATCGAGGTATGTGACCGGAATCTGGCTTTATTAAACAGCACCCTTCTGATACGTTGTTGCGTAGAAGCGCAAGCGTTCCAGATTCTTTTCCTTTGCGAGATCTAAGAAGATCCAAACGCAGGTGGAAAGCGGACCTGTTTGAGCAAAATTTGTACCCGTTCCAACACCGCTCCAACCCGAGCGCTGTACTACACATGGTCGGGCTTGTTTTCTTTCATATTTCTGAGCACCTGGATCTTGTACTTGCAATGTACTCATAGTACATCTCCGCCTCGGCATAATGGCACATTTTCGTTTTGGCATCTGGTATCGACGCGTGGGGATATTCCATTAAGTTCAACTGCATCACTGTCAGTTCCCTACCAGTAGTACCCACGCAGTGCGCGCGACTTTCCGCTCACACCCGCCCGCCACCACATGCTGCCGCCGCCGCAAATCGTGCTTCAACAACCATGCCCTACGACGAAGAGAAGCCGCTACTACAAAAATAATTTTTATTAAAAAGATAATAATGGTATGTCTCAAGAGGCAGGAGTTCACGTCCTCGAGTAAACCGTGACGGCGCGTACGGCGGCCTCCCCACCACCGACGACGTAGACACTAACGTAGACGCAGCCGTGATAGGCGCGGACGCACTCACCACAGACGACGACGCCGACGCAGAATACACAGACACACCCCAACCCCAACGATCGCCTCAACCTGTCCCCTCCGCCGTCGTCGTCACCGTGGTGTGCCATCGCTCCCCCCACTTGCCCCCTGCGACTGCGCCAACATCAATATCAGCGGGCGCACAGTCTTCACCAACGACGATATCGACCCACCAAACGGCCACGCCTCCGTCCCCGCCGGTCCCACCACACACGTCAACGCCTCCCTACCTGGCGTGTCCACAAACCCCGTCTGCAGCTTCGTCTTACCGCTGATTCACCACAAATGGCGCCCCGACCAGGTTGTTCTGCCCAGGTGCACGTGACGGCCCCGCCTTCACCAAGAACACCGTCCGCGCGACAAGATGTTGTCCAGCACCGTCACCCCCTCTGCGCTCCTCACCGCATTCCCGTACTCGAATGTGTGTGTGAATTGGTTTCTTGCTTCTATTGCTGTCCCTCAGCGGCAAATACTTGAATGTTGGCACGATGTTGGATGTCAGAACCGGTAATGTGTGCATGCCAACAAGCAGACAGTAGGGACAGGCTTAGACACACTTACGAAGAAAGAAGCCAGAATTGGGAAATGCATTCCATGCAAGCGATGGGGCCATGGCACGAGCGACAGTTGCGGTAAGTAGAAGTCGTCTCCTTCAGCGACAGCAATAAGCTGAAGGAACGAACATGCAAACTGATTTCTTCATCAAGGGTCTTGATCTTGGTGGCGTCTGGGGTCAGGATCGAGTGCTCTACCGGATCATAGGAACGCTGAAGTCTGGTGGAGTGACCGAAAGCGACCACTGCATGCGATGGAGAAGACTTGTAGCCGACGGGCGGCATAGGTACCCCCCACCCCCGCTGCCATAGCTGCCGCCGCCCCCACTCAACGGCCCAAGTCCCTGCCGTCGGTCTGTGACCGCGGTGGGGGGCTTGGGCCATCGCAGAGGCGTGGTGGAGATGCCACAGGCAGTGTTGGTGGAGTGGGTTAGCCACAGGCGGTGTGGGGGGGGTGCATGGAGCACCAGTCGTTGTGGGCGGCATGAGTAGGGGACGGGACACAGGCGGCATGAGCGGGGAGCATAGATGTGGATGGTGTGCAGGCGTGGATGGGCGCAGGCGGCATTGGTAATGCAGACGGAGCGCAGGCGCAGGCGGTGCATAGGACACCAGTTCGATGTGGGCGGCGATTAGGCGCAGGAAGAGAGCCACTGTGTCACCAACAGACTTATCCACGAGTGTGGGGCGTAGGGGTTGCGCTTTTATCGAGTCAAGCTAATCGCCAACCTTTAGCAACTGGGGTTGTGGATGTGGTCAGAGTCGCAGTTGACGGTAGATAAACGAAACGGATAACAAGTCGCCTTCAACGTTGAATAGAGCATCTCGGAAAGTGGAATAGCCAAGGCTCAGGCGGATTCAGGTGCACAGAGAAAGTGGCAGGCACGCCTGTAACTGTCCGAGCCGCTCGGTAGCATGTGTTACGGCTCCTACGAAGGTCGGTAACTGAGCACATGGTCCATGGTAAGAGTGGGTGCAATTGAAGGTAGGAATGGCGCAGGCCTCTCATTTGAATCCAGGTGGAAGGAGGCAGCGCGACCCCAACGTGTGGACACAGATGGGGTGGAGAGTGCTTGCGATGCCTCCGCATCACCAGGGGCTGGGGCGAGCGAAATCCGAACACGGGGACTGCGCGGCTGGAGACGGAGTGGGTTGCACTGTTAACAGTGGGGCAGAGCCTGAGGGAGCTGGAAGGGCCAGCGTCGGAGCCTCACCGGGAGGTTCCATGGGAGGAGGTTGGTTCGAGACCTGAGGGGGCGTCCTAAGAGATGTGGGGAAAGTACCAGGAGGGAAGCTCAAAGGGAAATTCCAGGGGCGATGCCCGGGGAGACGATTCCCCAGGCGCGAATGGCTCCCCCAAGCGCGGTTTCGTCTTCCTTTAAGGCCATGAAGACAAGAAGACGTTGTCTTGGCCAACGAAAGGACTCATCAGTCACGTGCAACCATGTCACGATCCATCGCGTCTCGACGCCTCTCAGCACACCCAGATGACATCATATCCTCCCTCCGTACCTATTTAAGAGTCGCTCTCGCCCATTCCCCCAGACTCATCACTCACCCACATCCTCCACACTCGCTCCTTGCATCATTTCGCGTTATGGCCATCACGACTCGGAGCTCTGCGGCTCCCCGTGACTCCGTCCCTCAGGGTCATCCCCCTCAGGACTCCGAACCACCTGTCCGTCCTCCGCCTAGGGATGATCCTCCGTTGGAGGGGGGAGGGTTGACGGTACCGAGATTCGAGAAGGCAACCAAGTTTGTCGACAAGAAGTTGTCGAAGGAAAAGCGAGCGGCGAAGGCATAGGCATTTATCGTTCAATGTTGTCGCTCGTCGCTCATGTCGTGCATGGAGATACTATGCATTGATTTACCGCTTCCAGCGAATTAAAATCTTCCAGCGAATTAAAATAAAATAATACAGGACGCAGTGCTACGCTCGCGTAGTGTTTTGTCGTTTAACATTCCCTGACGCCCTTAACGACAGACCAGCTCGAACCTCTTCTTGCACTCCTAGCGACATATTCGCTTCTCATGGTGTCTGCGCAGCTCGGAGCGCGTGAGACTGGTTTTGTCGCGGGGAGCCGGTGGGGCAACGATGACATGGACTGGTAGGGCGGCGTGGACAGCTTTCCAGTGTCTGGCGACAGGAAGGGTGCGGGAGGGCATCGATGATGGGTGAAGAATGGGACGAGGGCGATGACAAGCATTACGAGGCCGAGGTATATGACGAGAGGGCGCTTTTGTTGGTTGCGTCTCGCATGGGCGGGGGGTTGTATGGGTAATCTGAGGCGTCCAGCGACCAGGTCATGACAATACCGTCAACGCCAAAGACGACAACAACAGCGACTTGGCCAAACAACGCGTCAAGCGAGCGAAAATCGGGTCGTGATTGTGCGTGCGTGACAGGCTGACAGTGATCGATCAATGTCCTAGCAGGATGTTTCTGACAGCAAGAGCGAAGCGCACCGCGACTCAAATCAAGATTACATCCATTGTTTCGTCTAGCAAGAAAAAGAAAGACGCGGCGGGTCTCGAAGAAGAGGGGGCGGCGGGGACATAGCCATTAACGTCTGCGTTAAACGAGCGGGAGGCCGCTGTAAACGAGCATGTGATATACAGCAAAGGGTGCAGACCAGCACTGCTTGGCATCGATAACACCTTCTCGATAACACCCTCCTCGTCACCGTTGGCCATATCATGAGCCAAGACTTCAGTTTCGCAACAATCAGTGAGTAGCTTGCGTGGTCTCGTGCCGCACGACATTGACTCTTCTCTCTAGATACGTCGGCGGCGATGTCGGTAGTCATGACCTCAATATTGTCGATAACAGAACAAATAACACTCACACCATTTACAGTGAGTAGGAACGATATCATATACACAGAATCATCCAAGTCCGCGTCTCACCTCACCGGAAACATAGATCAGCCTGCCACCAATTTACCCAAACAATCACAGCCAAGGACCCCCTACCGCTTGATGCCTCCATCCAGTCCTCTCTTCACTGGGCGCGAAGGCTATCTAGACAGACTCCGAGATCACTTCAGCATGCCGGTGGAGTGCCAGAGACGATTTCTGCTATATGGAATGGGGGGTGCAGGGAAGACTCAGATTTGTTTGATTCTCGAACGAGCGTTTGAGCTGTTCGAGGTTATCCGCCTTGCGACGGTGGCGGTTCAAGAACTTGGCACTGAGCCATGCTACGGCGGGCATTGCGGTTGGCTTTGACTGGTGAGATGGTGGTCGTACAGAGGAGAAGAGGAACTTACAGGACGCGAGTCAGCGACGGAACCGCCGCGGAGGCAGTTCGCGTCGAGGCCATGGAGTGTCACAAATGTGACATCTCCCACTGCGAGCCTTTCAATACACGTTTTTGTTCTATAGTGGTAGAGCGAACTTTCTTATGTATGCAGAATTTGAGA
Organism: Clavaria fumosa; assembly: GCA_951802425.1. Lineage (NCBI taxonomy): Eukaryota > Fungi > Basidiomycota > Agaricomycetes > Agaricales > Clavariaceae > Clavaria > Clavaria fumosa. Next base: position 1,155,635 of record OX637794.1, on the reverse strand, counting down.
TCCCAGTCATTTCATTGGCGAAAACCTTATACCAATGCCCTCTAAATATTCTGATGCTGCACGCGCTCCATGGGCTTCGCTCCCTCGGCAGAACACAACTCGAGTTACCGAAGTACTGGACGCCCCGGTTGCGGAGATTGCTCAACGACAGGTCTATGTCTGGGCACTTATTGATCATGGCAAAGATATGGTCTTCTTCAGCACTTTGCTTTGGACCAAAGCACGGCAAATTTCATGCGTTCCTTGTGCGACGGGGTTGTTGTTCCACGGGTGGGCACGATGCACTTGATTGCCGGTAATAGGGTCGCAGAAGGGGCGGGTGGATGTGCGCCAACGCTCGCGCAGTTATGCGTAAGCCGAGGGGCCGCACAGACGCGGAGGCGAAATTGTAGCATGGAGCCGCATTGTCAATGTGACAGTGATCCGAGGAGCCCGTGCCTCGAGCCCAACTCCTCGAAGAAAGCCGATGCGTTGCTGACAGACATATCCACGAGTGTGGGCTACGAGAGTTGCGCTGTTATCGAGTCAAGCTGATCCTCAACCTTTAGCGACTGGAGTTGCGGATATGGTCAGGGTCGCTGATGGTAGATGAATGAGATCGATAACAAGAAACGATCCAAAAGTCGCCGTCAACGTTAAAAAGAGCATCTCAGGGAGTGGAATACCAGGGCAGAGGAAGGCCCGTGTGAGGCAGGTGCACCTGTAACTGCACAAGCTGCTTGACAGCAAGTGTCATGATTCCTGCGAAGATCGGTGACTGAGCACCTAGTCCATGCTAAGAGTGGGCGCAATTGAAGGTAGGAACAGTCCAGGCTTCTCATTCAAATCCAACCCGGAGGTGGAAGGAGATAGTGCGACCCCGACACGTGTGGACACAGATGGAGTGGAGAGTGTTTGTGATGCCTCCGCATCACCAAAGGCTGGGGCGAGCGGCGGCGCCAAACCCGACCACGGGGCCTGTGCGGCGTGGGCATTGCGGACAGTGGGGCAGAGCGTGAAGGAGTGGGAAGGGCCAGCGTCGGAGCCTCGCCCGAAGTCGGTGTCTCACCAGGAGGTCCCATGGGAGGGGGTTGGTTCGAGACCCAAGGGGCGCCCTGAGAGATGAGTATGAGGCGCCAGGAGGAGGCTCAAAGGAAGGCGCGAATGGTCCCCCAAGCGGTTTCCTCTTCCCGCCGCTCTTGCTCGCAGGTACTAGCGGAGATCCCAAAGCAGTCCTACGACAATCCGTAGAGCGCTGGGGGATCCTCGGATGCGGCTGGTAAGAGAAGAACAAAGGTCTCGAACAAGAGGAGGCGGACGAGGATCACGGCCATTGCCGTGAATGAGCACGTGACATACAGCAAGGGCAACTGCGCAGCAGACGAGTGCTGATTGGCATCGATAACACCCTCCTCTTCACCGTTGGCCATATCATGAGTCAAGACTTCAGTTTCGCAACAATCAGTGAGTAGCCCGCATGGTCTCGTGCCGCATGATATTGATTCTTCTCTCTAGATACGTCCAGTGCAACTGGTCGCGGCGGCGACGTTGGTAGTCATAACCTCAGCATCGTTGACAACAGAACAATCAATACCTACATTTACAGTGAGTAGGAATGAGATCAAATACATGGGATCATTCAAGTCCGCATCTCACCTGAAACGTAGACCAGGCTGCTGCCAATGTGCCCAAACAATTACAGCCAAGGACTCCATACCGCTTGATGCCTCCGTCCAGTCCTCTCTTCACTGGGCGTGAAGGCTATCTAGACAGACTCCGAGATCACTTCAGCATGCCGATCGAGTGCCAGAAACAATTTCTACTATATGGAATGGGTGGTGCGGGGAAGACTCAGATTTGTTTGAGATTTGTTGAACAGAACAGGGATTTGTGAGTCTGGTCTGCTCCGGCACTGGTTCTGTCAATCTCACCAATCCTGCCAGGTTCTGGGAAGTGTTTTGGATTGATGCGACCAACAACGAGACTGCTGAGCAAAGCGTCAAAGACATCGCAGAAGTCCCTGCTGCTCGGTCATGCGGAGTACAAAGCTCTGTGGAGTCTGTGCTCCTGTGGCTGTCTTACACTGCCAAGGAGAACTGGATACTTGTATTTGACAATGCAAGTGATCTTGACATGCTCTCCAAGTTCACTCCCAGAGGCAGTCATGGAAACTTGTTGATCACAAGCAGAAATCCAGATGTGCGCCGCACTGTGCATCCTCAGGCATGGGAGGAGGTTGAGAAGATGGAGGAGCAGGAAGCAATATCTTTACTATTGAAGGCTGCATTCCTTGATGAATTTGCTGAATCATTGAGGAACACCTCTCAGCCTGTTGTGGCTGAATTATGCTGTTTGCCTTTGGCAGTTGACCAAGCTGGAGCATATATTGCTTCTGGTCTCTGTGAACTTGGTGAATACCTTGGGAAATATCAGCAACATCACCATGATCTGCTAGCACATCCATCATTCAGGGGAGCATCAAACTATGGTCAGGCAGTGTATGGGACATGGGACCTGTCATTCCAAGCCATAGCAGCCAGAGCTGCAGGACAAGAAAACAGCAAGAATCTCCAGGCTGCCAAGAGTGCCATCCTCCTGCTACAAATATTTTCTTCACTTCATCATGAAAGTATATCAGAAGAGATATTCCAAAGAGCAGCAGTCAATTCAGTGACTGATAGGAGAACCAAAGAAGTCAAGCTGTTCCAGAGGGTGGTCTCCTCTATATCCAGGAGACATGTATCAGAAGCATTTTCAATTTTTCATGCTACATTGCTACAAATAAACAAGGAAGGCAAATGGGATAATGCTTGGTTGAGGGAAGGGATTGCCATCTTGTTATCATTTTCCCTTATCAAGAGTCTGGAAGGCAATATCTACTCTATGCACCCATTGGTGCACTTGTGGAGCTGGGATAGATTGTCAAGGATGGACCAGCATATAAGTTGTCTTATGACAAGGAGAATGCTGTGTCATTCAATCACATGGCCAAGGACTGCTGAAGACTACAGATATTGCAAGTTACTCATGCCACACATTGTTAAAAATGAGGGACATTGCAAAACTGTGAACATTACCACAGAGATGATTGATGAAGAAAAGGGTATTCTGGAAGAGAGTAATTTAGGATTGGTGTACTTTGTGAATAGTTATTACAAGGAAGCAGCAACACATTATATGCATGCAAGGCATATGTGCAATAGGATCCTTGGGGCAAAACACCCAAAGACTTTGTCAAGTATTGCCAATCTGGCAGCCACATACAGGAATCAGGGGAAGTTGGATCAAGCAGAGAGTCTAGAAGTGCAAGTGGTGGAAGTGAGGAAAAGGATGCTTGGGCCAGAACACCCAGACACTTTGGAAAGTATTGCCAATCTGGCAGCCACATACAGGAATCAGGGGAAGTTGGATCAAGCAGAGAGTCTAGCAGTGCAAGTGATGGAAGTGAGGAAAAGGATGCTTGGGCCAGAACACCCAGACACTTTGAAAAGTATTGCCAATCTGGCAGCCACATACTGGAATCAGGGGAAGTTGGATCAAGCAGAGAGTCTAGAAGTGCAAGTGGTGGAAGTGAGGAAAAGGATGCTTGGGCCAGAACACCCAGACACTTTGAAAAGTATTTCCAATCTGGCAGCTACACACAGGAATCAGGGGAAGTTGGATCAAGCAGAGAGTCTAGAAGTGCAAGTGATGGAAGTGAGGAAGAGGATGCTTGGGCCAGAACACCCAGACACTTTGGAAAGTATTGCCAATCTGGCAGCCACATACAGGAATCAGGGGAAGTTGGATCAAGCAGAGAGTCTAGCAGTGCAAGTGATGGAAGTGAGGAAAAGGATGCTTGGGCCAGAACACCCAGACACTTTGAAAAGTATTGCCAATCTGGCAGCCACATACTGGAATCAGGGGAAGTTGGATCAAGCAGAGAGTCTAGAAGTGCAAGTGGTGGAAGTGAGGAAAAGGATGCTTGGGCCAGAACACCCAGACACTTTGAAAAGTATTGCCAATCTGGCAGCCACATACTGGAATCAGGGGAAGTTGGATCAAGCAGAGAGTCTAGAAGTGCAAGTGGTGGAAGTGAGGAAAAGGATGCTTGGGCCAGAACACCCAGACACTTTGAAAAGTATTTCCAATCTGGCAGCTACACACAGGAATCAGGGGAAGTTGGATCAAGCAGAGAGTCTAGAAGTGCAAGTGATGGAAGTGAGGAAGAGGATGCTTGGGCCAGAACACCCAGACACTTTGAAAAGTATTGCCAATCTGGCAGCCACATACAGGAATCAGGGGAAGTTGGATCAAGCAGAGAGTCTACAAGTGCAAGTGGTGGAAGTGAGGAAGAGAATACTTGGGCCAGAACACCCAGACACTTTGAAAAGTATTGCCAATCTGGCAGCCACATACAGGAATCAGGGGAAGTTGGATCAAGCAGAGAGTCTACAAGTGCAAGTGATGGAAGTGAGGAGGAGGATCCTTGGGCCAGAACACCCAGACACTTTGTCAAGTATCACCAATCTGGCAGCTACATACAGGAATCAGGGGAAGTTGGATCAAGCAGACAAGATTGGTTTGAGTGAGACCAGATATCCTCAGTCACAAGTGCATTAGAACCCTGTTTATAGCAGTAGTTACACAGTTGTAGTGACAGTAGTAGGATAAGTGTGGCTTGATGCGAATAGGCCTCCCGCCCCTTCTTGGTATGGCTCACACCCTCTCTGACGCCTGCCGTTTTGGCTCCCGCCTTTTTCTATTTCTTGTAGCTACTGTTTGTCGTTTACACTCCCGCGATGCAGATCCCACCTTGCGGATCCTGCGACGCTTCCCTGTCTATGGTGCCGCCCTCCTCCTTTATAACACATACTATGTACTCGTTGGGGATTCACGTCTCGACTCACTCACGTGAATCCCCAGGTCTGTACCTCTTGCACTACTACAATATAATTAACGTCTCGACTCACTTGCGTGAATCCCCAGCCATTGCTGAAAGATTATGAGACCCGCGCCGGGCTCATTCGAGATGTCAACCTCCTCCAGCGATGTTTTTAAGTTTCAAATGCTTAACGGGAAAAACTATGCAGTCTGGGCGGTGCACATGGAAGATACGCTTTCGTCGAAGTACCTCTGGATGGTCGTCGACGGCACTGAGCCATGCCCTGCTGTTCCTGTTGCGAAAGATGGAGGACCGTTTACTGATGCCGAGTTAGCGCAGCTCCAGAGGGTCCAGGATTGGATCGCAAAGGACAAGGCGGCTCGCGGTATCATTCGAAACGGCTGCGATGTGTCTCAGTGGCCCCATATTACTGACTGTACTACCTCGAAGGACCTGTGGGACACCCTACGAAAGTTCCATTGCGACAATCAGCTCGACATCGACATACATTACTACTTTGGAGAACTTTTCACTCGAAAGTATGTCGAAGGTTCTTCGATGGCCAACCACATCGCGACATTACGAGATCTACAACATAGAATTACGGCGGCGGGCGAGTCGATCCTGGACATATACGTTGCCCGCGCGCTGGCACTCTCCCTACCTAAGACTCCAGCTTGGGAGGTAATAAAAATCCAGTTACTCAGTATGAAGCCCCTGACGGCCAACAACGTTGGCGCAGTACTTCAAGCTGAAGCAAATCGGCGTGAGCGCGATAAATCTGGAGGGTCAATGGCCTTATTTACCTCAGAAAAGCCCAAAAAGGGGAAGGGAAAAGGTTCGAAAGGGAAGGACTCCCAGTCGTCTCCAAAGCCAACAGATGAATGCCGGTACTGCAAGCACTTGGGCCATTGGGCCAACAAGTGTCCTCAACGCAAGGAGGACAGGCGGACTAAGACTAAACCATCTACAAACTCTGGGTCAGCGAACGCAGCAATAGCTCAGACGGCAGAGCCTACCTCGCACGCAGTGGGTCATGTCTACACAGCGACGGACTCGCATGGGCATACTGGGACTATCCTAGACACTGGGGCAACCGGGCACATGTTCTGTGAGCGCGGATACTTCGATACGTACGAGGCGGCCCGCGGGGAGACCGTCTCAGTGGGAGACCGTAGGGACATACCTGTTGTGGGACGCGGAAGTGTTACCCTTCAAGTGAGGCTCGCCCACGGACCCCGCAGGCTGACTCTCCACAACGTACTGCACATTCCCCACCTTGGAATGAACTTGGTCAGTCTTGGTGCTCTCCAAATGGGCGGCGCAACGTACCAAAGTACCCCCGAGGGCATCTCCGTTGCCTCTAGTGGCGAGGACCTGCTCTCTGCGAGGCTCGAGGCGGGCCTGTACCACCTGAATGTCGAGCTCGATGCCAGCACCGTGGCCTACGCTGTCACGAGTGGGAGCCTACGTTTGTGGCACCGACGATTTGGTCACCTTCACCATGATGCTATCAGACAGCTTGCACGAAAGGGAATGGTTAACGGACTCACCCTGTTAGACCTGAAGGAGTACGACCGCGTTTGCGAGGGATGCGCTCTTGGCAAGTCACACAGACTACCACTCCCAGGGGTCAGCGAGACAAAGTACGAACGAATGGGTTTACTCACCGCAGACCTCACGGGACCAATGGCCGTCGCGTCTTGGTCCGGCATGCTCTACGCCCTCATCGTTGTCGAAGCCAGTTCGAGGTATACCGTATGCCGCTTGATGGAAACAAAGCGAGAGGCGGCGACAGCTCTAAAAGAGGTCATCGCACTTCTTGAGCGGCAGTCAGGGGTGAAGACGAAGAAGATACGTACTGACAATGGCAGGGAGTTTGTGAACCCTACCATTGATGAGCTCTGCAGGCGTAACGGAATCGTGCACGAGACGACAACTCCATATACGCACGAACAGAACGGTATTGCCGAGCGCACTATTGCCACCTGTTTTGAGATGGTGAGATGTATGCTTCATTCGAGCAAAATGGACTCACGGTATTGGGGCGAGGCCCTGATGTATGCTGTCCATATTCGCAACCTTTCACCTACGTCCACTCTCCCCAACGTCGTCCCCTATGAGGCTTGGACAGGTCGGAAGCCGGACGTGTCGCACCTGCGAGTTTTTGGATCCGTCGCATACGCAAATATCCCTAAAAAGGTCCGTGGAGGTAAGCTGGAGCCCACCGCAGTCAAGTGTCGCTTACTAGGCTGGTGGGCCGACGAAACCAAAGGCTACCGACTCGAGGACATCGAGACCCGAGCTCTGGTTACCTCCCACGACGTTCGTTTTATCGAGGACAACGTCGCATCGGACCTGGTAGAGATCGACGGCTCCGCCAGCAGTGTACCGACCCCTACTACAGCCCCTTTGATCGAGGCCGGGCCAGCTAGTGATTCTGTGAATGATGGAGAAGACGAGGTGGAGTCAGTGGATGATAGATCAATGGCAGAGAGGGCGATTTCTGACCTTGGACCAGGTAACGTCAATGCCCTTGACTCCCCCACCACCCAGGAACGTCCATCGAGGACACGGAGAGCGCCTGCGAGGTACGGTGTCGCAGCGACGGAGGATGAGGTCGACGCTGCGATAAATCAGTCAGCCACCCCGCATAGCGCACTCATCGTTACCTCCGAGGATCCACTCACCTATCGCAAGGCCATGCGATCCGGGCATTCGAAACAGTGGGAGAAAGCGGTAGCAACGGAACTGGAGCAGTTGCGGTCGTCCAGGACCTTCGAGTGGGTATCGCGCATACCGGACGGGCGAAAACCCATCGGCAGTCGTATCGTCTTTCAAACGAAGCGCGATGGGGATGGAAACGTTATCAGACACAAAGCAAGAATAGTTGCGAAAGGGTACTCACAAATCCCCGGCCAGGATTTTGAGTTTACGTTCTCATCTGTTGCACAACTCACGACACTCCGCACCCTCCTAGCTATGGCAGCAAGAGAAGATTGGGAGCTCCATCAAGTTGACATCGTCGGTGCGTATCTACAGGGAGATTTGGGTGAGGAACTGTATGTGACACCACCCGACGGCGTACGTACCGATGGTGACCAGCGCTTTTGGAGGCTGAAGAGGCCGCTCTACGGTCTCAAGCAGGCCAGGCGACAGTGGAAACTGAAGTTGGACGAAGCAATGAAAAAACTCGGTTTTGCGAGCAGTTCTGCTGATGATTGTCTTTATACGAAGCACGGAGAGACGGAGGTGGTAGTCCTGGTCTATGTTGATGATATGGCCGTCGCAGCACCGCAGGCACAAGGGGTGATTTGGTTCAAAACGGAGCTAGGGAAAGTGTTTCATATTACCGATTTGGGAGAGTTGAAACATATCCTGGGTATCCGGATCCAATGTAACCGCGCGGCTCGAACGATCCGATTGGACCAGACCGCTTACATCCAGGTACTCCTCTCACACCATGGCATGGAGGGTTCCACGCCTGTTGCAACGCCCGCGGTCGTCAAGGACCGACTCACCATCGCCTATTGTCCATCTAACCCAGAAGAACGAAAATCGTACAATGAGTTCGCTGCGGGCTTCCGGTACCTGGAGTGCTTAGGTGGAATCCTTTACGCTACCCACACTCGTCCAGACATCCAGTATGCAACCGGCGTGTGCGCGCAGTTTGGCAGCAACCCCGGCAAACCACACCTCACCGCCCTCAAACGAATCCTTCAATATCTCAAGGGTACTGCTGGCTACGGGCTTACCTTGGGTGGTAAAAACGACGGCGCGGATATCGTCGGGTGGGCCGACTCCGATTGGGCTCAGGACACCGACGACCGCCGCTCCATCGCCGGATTCGTCTTCGACGTCGCAGGTGGTACGGTGTCTTGGTCGTCGAAAAAACAACCCATGGTCGCACTCTCCACCGTCGAGGCTGAGTATATGGCGTCGGCGAACGCGACGAAGGAGGCCATTTGGCTCCGAACGTTGCTGGCTGACCTAGGATTCCCCCAGACGACTGCGACCTTGATTCGCGCCGATAATCAAGGCTGCATAGCGCTCTCCCATCACCCCGTTGCCCACTCTCGCACCAAGCATATCGACATACGACACCATTTTGTTCGCGAACGCGTCGTGTCTGACGAGGTCGACTTACGCTTTTGCCCCACCCACCGCATGCTGGCCGACATACTCACAAAACCACTCCCCCGCGATGCTTTTGAGAAATTCCGGAGGGCCTTAGGCGTCGAAGAGTAGCATCTCGCCGAGTGGGAGTGATGCGAATAGGCCTCCCGCCCCTTCTTGGTACGGCTCACACCCTCTCTGACACCTGCCGTTTTGGCTCCCGCCTTTTTCTATTTCTTGTAGCTACTGTTTGTCATTTACACTCCCATGACGCGGATCCCACCTTGCGGATCCCGCGATGCTTCCCTGTCTATGGTGCCGCCCTCCTCCTTTATAACACGTACTATGTACTCGTTGGGGATTCACGTCTCGACTCACTCACGTGAATCCCCAGGTCTGTACCTCTTGCACTACTACAATATAATTAACGTCTCAACTCACTCGTGTGAATCCCCAGGTCTGTACCTCTTGCACTACTACAATATAATTAACGTCTCGACTCACTCGCGTGAATCCCCAGCCGTTGCTGAAATGGCTGATTAGCTAAGTGTCAGGAGTGTCAGGGAAGTCCCTTCACCCCTAGGGTGGACCCTTACAGTCTAAAATTGCAAGTGATGGAAGTGAGGAAAAGGATACAACACCCAGGCACTTTGGAAAGTATTGCCAATCTGGCAGCCACATACAGGAATCAGGGGAAGTTAGATGAAGCAGAGAGTCTACTTGTTGATCATGGCAAAGATATGGGCCTCTTTAGCACTTTGCTTTGAACCAAAGGGTGTCACATTTCATGTGCTGCTTCTCGCTCAGTGTGACGGGGTTGTGAATGTTCTTGTTCCACCTGCGCACTTGATAGTCAGCAATAGAGTGTCGCAGAATATGGACGAAAGGGCACGTGGATGTGCGCCAACGTTCGTGCAGTTATGTGTAAGCCGAGGGCACTATTGTCCACCACACGAGCACAGAGGCGACATTGCGTAGTGTGGAGCCGCATTGTCAATGTGAGAGTGATCCGAGGAGCCAGTGCCTCGAGCCTGACTCCTCGACAACAGTCCCTGTAGCCCCATTGTAATGTATCCAGTAAATTCCACCTGGACACGTTACGATGTTGCCTCCCACTTTTCACACTGAGAGTGCATTGTAATGCTACTGCCCTCTAGCCTCTAGCTTGAGATGGCATTATAATGCCCATGTCATTAAAGGCCCTGAGACCATTATAATGTCCATGTCATTGAAGACCCTGAGGCCATTATAATGCCCATGTCCTTAAAGGCCCTGTGATACCATTATAATGCCCATGTCCTTAAAGGCCCTGTGAGGCCATTATAATGCCCATGTCATTGAAGACCCTGAGGCCATTATAATGCCCATGTCATTGAAGACCCTGAGGCCATTATAATGCCCATGTCATTGAAGACCCTGAGGCCATTATAATGCCCATGTCCTTAAAGGCTTTGTGAGGCCATTATAATGCCTATGTCATTGAAGGCTTTGTGAGGCCATTATAATGCCTATGTCATTGAAGGCTTTGTGAGGCCATTATAATGCCCATGTCATTGAAGACCCTGAGGCCATTATAATGCCCATGTCATTATAGGCCCTGAGGCCATTATAATGCCCATGTCATTATAGGCCCTGAGGCCATTATAATGCCCATGTCATTAAAGGCCCTGAGGCCATTACAATGCACACCCTCTGGCACAATGACATCATAACACATCTGGGTGGAATTTACTGGATACATTACAATGGGGCTACATGGATGCCTCTCCTTGAAGAGAGCCGTTGCGTCGCTGACAGTGACACGAGTGTGGGCTGCGCTTTCATCGAGTCAAGCTAATTGTCAACCATTAGCTGCGGATGTGGCCAGGGTCGCGGATGAATGGAAGTCGCTGTCATCGGTTGAGAAGAGCATGTGCATCAGACGCGCGCCACTTTACATGTACGTGGTTTACAACAAGGTCGGAGCACTGCCATCGAAAGTATGAAAAAGTTTGATTTCTGTGGCAAGTGACACGTAGTGATGATGAAAAGAGCAAGAAAATTGCTGAGACAGTAGAATAAGTGTATAGCAAAGCCTTTTAGTAAGTTTTACATTGGTGTGTTCAACAGAGAATGTAAAGCAAGTATTGGATGTGAGTATTGTAAGTTTGTAAGATAACAAACAAAAGTCATCACTGACGAAGTCCGCCTTAGTAATCCCAGTGAAGAGTGCGTTGACACCCCGTGACTTTGGCTGACTTGGGTCGATGCTGGTGATCAAATCTGACGTCGACTGGCACATTCAGACTCGTGTCGTACTTAGAACCTGAATAGAACTCATTTTCCCCCATCTCTGCTTCCATTTCATGGCCATGGGGTCTGGAACGAGAATTTGCACATGTCAGAAGTACTGTCAGGCCCCTCCCGAAGGCCGGGCAATTCCAACACGAACCTGGTATGATCATGCAGCACAGCGTGAGTTGGAGGCAGGAATGGGCTTAGAGGAGTGTGCAACCCAACAATCCCGGGTTAGAAAGAGACAACGTGGTTTCAATGAGGTGTGTTGGTAATCACCCGGACAGATGACGTAAGCGTGTGTCGTATTTGGGAAGGATACCGAGCAGTGCCACAGCTCAGTCTTGTATTTGACTGAGCTGTGAGTAAATTTCTTTTTCACACTGTTGTAGTACCTTTCTGATGAACTGGGATAGAACGAACTATCCCTAGGTACTACAGAAATAGTCTTCAGTCTTGTATTTGACTGAGCTAATGAACTATCCCTAGTTTTTCAATAGATTATGAGATTCGTCGTGCAAAACAAGTTCACGACTGGCAACACCTCTTCCAACGCTATTGGCGTGCCTCGACTCCGCGATGACGGAGCGAATTGGGCCGACTACGAGTCGAAAGCCCGCACGGCCATGGGCGTGAAGGGCTTGATCAGACACCATGACGGTACCGCACGAAAACCGGTCGCTTACCCTGTAGAAAACGGGATCCCGATGAAAGCCACGGGAGTTAAAGCCACCGACGAAGACCTAGAAGACAAAGAACGCAGATTTGATGAGTACGAACAAAAAGAGTACAGCGCACAGCACATACTGCTTACCACAGTATCGCCGTGCCTTGCTACGATCATCAAATCTATGAATGCGTCTGCGATGTGGAACACCATTCGCAATGACACTACGAAAAAGAGTCAACTACATAAGGTCAACACGTGTCGCAGGCTCCAATCTATGGTCTGCAGCGAAGAAACTGATGTCAAAGCTCACCTGAACGCGATGTCAAAGATAAGAGAGGAGCGGGAAGGAATTGGGGCCTCAGTCATTGATGAGGATTTCGCAACGATGATTCTTACCTCGTTGCCCCCCAGTTACCGAACTCTTCTTCACTCAATCACACATGCGGCAAGCCTTTCCGGCACCGACATATCTTCAAACGACTTGATCCGCATTGTGCTTGAGGAGGCGAGGCAACGCGAGCTTACCAACCAGGCTTCAAAGTCTGGTGATGCCGCACTTCATGTTAAAAAGTCTAAGGGCCGTAAGGGGAACTCGGACGAATCAGGCCCGAAAACCCCATGTGGTAACTGCAAACGCACTAACCACAAGACCGAAAATTGCTACGCTGAAGGCGGAGCTAAACAAGGGCAAGCGCCCTGGCAAAAGAGAAAGGATAAGGCAAATGCTGTCGCTGCGTCAACAAAGAAACCGGAAGACAACGAGGAATACCTCACTTTCACTTGCCTCAGCGATCAGCACGAATTAACGGCAGCCACGTCCACGGGCAAACCCCGGGACATAATCCTGGACAGTGGCGCAACGGCGCACTTTTGTCCGGACAAGTCCATGTTCGTAACGTATTCCCCCACCAGTCCTATGGCCATCACGGCCGCTGACGGATGCGAACTCAACGCCATTGGTCGTGGCGACATCATTCTGCAGACCCTAAACGGCGAGCGAGTAAGCACGCTCAGGCTGAGGAACGTCGCCCACGCACCCTCCATGGCCTTCACTCTTGTATCTGTTGGCAAACTCGATGACGCAGGTTATGCTGCACAGTTCACCGACAACCTCTGCTTGATAAAGGATGCCCAAGGAAAGACCCTTGCGCGAATCCCGAAAGTGAATGGCCTATACCGCATAAAATCGTTACCTCTCGAAGCCCATTCAGCAACTAAACACCGAAGGCTATCGTTGTTCGAAGCTCACCGTGTCCTTCACATTAACTACGCCGCAGTGAAACACGCCGTCTCCTCTGGGAAGATTCTCGGGATCGAGTTAGATAACATGACCGATGTCACGTTCTGCGATGCGTGTGCTCAGGCTAAACCACACAGGTTACCATTCCCCGAAAAGGCCACAAACCGAGCGAAGACGTACGGTGAACGAATCCATGCTGACGTCTGGGGCCCAGCCTCTCTCGAATCACTCGGCGGCAGCTGTTACACTGTCGACTTTGTCGACGATGCAACCCGTTGGACCGAAATCTTACCCCTGCGGAAGAAATCTGATGCTTTCAGTGCATATAAAAAGCTCGAAGCACGGATACACACGCAGAATAAGGTAAAAATAAAGTTTTTACGGACTGACCAAGGCGGCGAGTTCAACGGCGAAGCGTTCACGGACCACCTCGACGCCCAGGGGACTATACGAGAGCTTACCACACACGATACGCATGAACAGGTCGGAGTTGTAGAACGTTGGAACAGGACGAAAGCGGAGCTGGCAAGAGCCATGCTCATCGACTCCAAGCTTCCGAAATTCCTTTGGGGTGAAGCCATGAGCCACGCCGCTTGGATAAAAAACAGGTCACCTACCCGCGGCCTCGAAGGCGACACGCCGTTCCACGCTCGATACTCACGGCACCCCAATTTGTTCAAGCTAGTCGCTTTCGGCACACCGGTGTGGATAAAAATCGCTGACGCCGGTAAACTGGACCGCCGTGCGCACATGGGCCACTTCATCGGCTTCGATTCAACCAGCACTGGCTACAGAATTTACCTTCCTGACACTAAACAAATCAGGATTGAGCGAGAGGTTGTGTTCAACCTTGACGAACCTACCGACGCTAATGCCTGGACCGGTGAAATGCCGTCTGAGGGGAGGATGAATAAGTTCATCCGGCACCCCACCGTTGAATCCGAACCGCCTATTGACCTTCAAACTGTTGACAATCTGCCGCAAGACAACGGCAAGCACGAACCTCTCGATGATCCCACTGCTGACCCTACACCCGATGAGGAACCCCCTCGCAGCCGTGTCCACCCCCAACCCGGTTTTTACAAAACTTTGGCAGGATACCCCCCACGTGGAACCGCTGCAAACGTTACCCATGCCGAAAACACTGACCACTCACCTCTTTTTGCACTCCATGCAGGTCTAATCGGCATCGAGCCGCGCACGATCGCGCAAGCTCTCACCGGCCCCGATGCTGTCCACTGGAAGAAAGCCTATCAGGCCGAGTTGGATCAGTTAAATCGGGTACATACCTGGGACATCGTTCAACGCCCCGCAGCGAAGCCCGTCATCCCATGCGGATACGTATTCCGAGTCAAGCTAGGGCCGAAGGGCGAGATCCTTAAGTACAAAGCACGTGTCGTCGCAGGTGGCCACAAACAAACGAAGGGCACCAATTACAATGAAACATTCGCCGCCGCCGCAAAGATCGCGTCGATCCGAGTCCTCCTGGCACTCGCAGCCCAACGAAACTGGGAAATCAATCAAGTGGATGTGGTTGGGGCTTACCTCAATGCCGACCTCGAGGAGGAAGTCTACATGGAGCCTCCGCACGGGGTCTTGAGCGAGAAAGATAGAGGGAAGGTATGCTGCCTGCGCAAGGGCCTATACGGGCTCAAACAAGCGGGTCGGATGTGGTATCACATGATGGCCGCGACCTTTATATCCCTGGGGTTTGACGTGTCCAAACTGGACCAATCAGCGTTTATTAGGACAATAGGCGATCAGAACGTACACATCACGGTTTCCACGGACGACATGGTCCTTATGGGAAACACGCGGACAGCTGTCAACCGCGTGAAGGCGGAATTGCGAAAATCGTTCGAAATAACTGACCAGGGCGAGCTGTCATGGCTCTTGGGATTCGAGGTTAGGCGTGATAGAGCGGCACGGACGATAGCACTCAATCAGAGTGCTTACCTCGAGGTGCTGGCAAAACGATTTGGTTTGGAGGACGGACATCCCGTCCACACGCCGATGGACCCCGGTGTCGTCCTGTCGAAAGATCAGTGCCCCGCGAACCCGATCAACGTACCTTATCAGGAGGCTTGCGGGGGCGTGCTCTGGCCCGCAGTGATCACACGGCCCAATGTTCAACTGGCGATAGGCGTCTTATCGCAGTTCATGATGAATCCCGCTCAGGCGCACTGGGAAGCGCTGAAGCGGCTAATAAAATACCTGAACACGACTAAAGGCCTCTGGCTTACGCTAGGAGGCGCTGGGACAAGCACCGAGGTGTTCTCCGACGCGGACTGGGTGTCACAACCCGATCGACACTCGATCTCAGGATTCGTCGTTCGCATTGGTGCTGGTGCGGTGAGCTGGTCATCAAAGAAGCAAACCTTGGTCGCGCAGTCCAGCACCGAGGCGGAGTATATCGCGGCCGCAATGGCTGCGAGGGAGATATACTGGCTCAGGAGTTTCCTGGCCGAGGTGGGAGCGAGCGAACCAGGGGCGACGAGGCTATGGCTTGACAACATGTCAACTATCGCCATAACAAAGAATAATAAGTTCCACGCACGCACCAAACGCATCGACATCAGACACCATTTCATCCGGGAGGCGGTCGAGCGCGGAACGATAGACATTGAATACGTGCCGACGGCCTGACGAAGCCGCTCCCGCGTCCCGCTTTTTGAGGCCTTTGTTAGGGAACTCGCGCTTCTGCCCGTTTGAGAGGGAGTGTTGGTAATCACCCGGACAGATGATGTAAGCGCGTGTCGTATTTGGGAAGGATACCGAGCAGTGCCACAGCTCAGTCTTGTATTTGACTGAGCTGTGAGTAAATTTCTTTTTCACACCATTGTAGTACCTTTCTGATGAACTGGGATAGAACGAACTATCCCTAGGTACTACAGAAATAGTCTTCAGTCTTGTATTTGACTGAGCTAATGAACTATCCCTAGTTTTTCAATAAGGTGAGTAATATTATATATGCCTCTGAGCTGAGTCAAACTCATCTCTTGTGTGGTTTCAACTCAGCATCAACGCAATCATAGCCAAGAGCTCTCCCAGAATGTAGCAAGTGCCAGCGAATAGATATTGCACTGCTCTAACCCTCTGGTTGCTACAGGAAAATGAGAATCTGCCTAGCTTTGAGCCAGGGCAAGATAACAAAGCTCCTGTGGATGCGCTCTATCCTCCTCCTGGTCAGCGTGATTCACTAGCCGGAATGGCAGAAGCTTATGCGGAAGGCCTGCAAGAACCTCCCTTGTTCGATTTGGATGAAAATGGCGATTCTGCTCACCCTACTCCCCCTCTGGCCACGCTCGATGACCTTGCCCGCATGCAGCAAATGGTTGAGCAGATACGGAATGCCTCTTTCCGTGACGAAGAGGACCAATGGAGCTCTGCCGACTTCGAATCCTTTATTCATCCTCTTCACGAGCAATTCCACCTTGATGATCCACAGCTGCGCCTCTCAATGTCAACATATCTTTCGTTGTCCGCCCATTCTTCTGAGGCAACATATGAAGCTGTGCGCAAAAGCATCAAGGAATGCTATCCTGACAGTACAATGCTGTCCTTTGACCAAGTGCGCAACCGACTCAAATCCATAAGCGGGGTTTTGCCACTCTATTTCGACATGTGCATCAATAGTTGTGTTGCCTTCACCAGCACATTCTCCGAGCTTGAGACGTGCCCTTTTTGTGGCGAAGATCGCTTCCGGCAGTCTCAGGGCCTCTCTACGTCTATTCCTCGTCGCCAATTTGCCACACTCCCCATTGGTCCACAGCTCCAAGCTCTTTGGCGACACCCAGTAACTGTTGCCAAGCTTCAGTATCGTCTGAAACATACAACTCAACTTCTAGAAGAGCGAGGCAGTCCTGGTGGCCTTAAGGATTATGACGACATATGCTGCGGATCAGAATACCTTGACATTGTTCAGTCTGGGGAGATCTCCAGTAACGACATGCTCCTCAATATCTCAATGGATGGAGCACAGCTTTATAGGGACAAGGCATCAGACACCTGGTTTGGAATCGTGAGCCTCATCGATTTTCCACCAGAGGTTCGGCACTCGAGAGAGATGGTCCTTCCTCTCTTTGTCATTGGCAGCCCGAACCCACCAAACCACTATGATTATTTTCTTTTCCCGACATTTTCTCATCTCTCAGCCTGCCAACAACAAGGTCTGCATGTCTGAGATGCTTCAAGCGATACGGAGTTCATATCATATCCTTGGTTAGCCTTTGGGACAGCTGATACCGTAGGAATGGCTGCGCTAAGCGGCTGGGTTGGACACCATGGTCGAAACGGATGTCGCCTCCTTTGCCCCATGCCTGGGCGGCACAAGCCAGGCGTTGGGGTGTACTATCCTGCGATGTCAAGGCCAGAAGGGTTAGGTATACCACCCGCATCAAGCCACCCAGATATCAATATCAATACTATTGCTACACCATCGTCTATCTCATACTCCAAAAACCTTCAGTATGTCCTTGCCTCAAGATCTACAAGGCAATATGAAAAGCGGCGCCGAGAGACGGGAATCTGCAAACCTTCTATCGTTTCAAGCCTCTCAAAGGCTTTCCCAATTCCCAGTTGCTTTCCTGCTGATACAATGCACCTTGGCCTAAACCTAGGACAACTTCTCATCACTCTTTGGCGAGGAAGTTTAGAGCACTCAAAAGACGACGATCCAAGCACCTGGCCATTTGCTATTCTTCGTGACAACCAATCCTGGCAAACTCACGGGGCAGCCGTGGCAGCCGCAAAACGATACATTCCAACTTGTGTTGAGACTCGGACACCCCGCAATCCGGCAGAAAAGATTTCCAGCGGCTATAAAGCTATTGAATATCTTGTTTATATCTTTGGCCTATGTCCTGCCCTCCTCTATGGCATGCTTCCTCCTGAGTACTATTACCATTTTTGCAAATTGGTCTTTGGGATTCGCATCATCCATCAGCGTCATAAGTCTCAAGACCACCTCGTTGCAGCTCACAAGGCTCTTTTGGAATATGTTTACCAGTTCGAACTGCTGTACTACCAGCGCAAAATGATTCAGTTGCATTTCGTATGCCCCTGCATCCATGCGCTTGTGCATCTGGTTCCCGAACACTTCCGAATTGGATCCTTGACAGAAGCTTCACAGTGGACGATGGAGCGCACAATTGGCAACCTCGGTGAAGAGATTCGACTGCATTCTGACCCCTATGCGAATCTAACACAGAGGATAATTGAGCGATCTCGGATTAATGCTGTCAAGAACATGGCTCCGGATCTTGCTACAACCAAAAAGGACTTGCCAGTTAGTGCTCTAGATATTGGCTCAAACTTCGTGCTCTTAGGACCCCGACAACTTTGTCAAATGGATGAACAAGTGTTGGAGGCGTTGAAGACCTTTGCTCTTTCGCAAAATTGGCGTATAGAAGACAGACAAACTAACCTCCACCAGGCGATCCTGTAGTTTTGATGTATCATATGCACCAATTTGATGCATTTGAGTGATGAACAATTAGCATCAATTGGTGCATGCACCTGATGTATCACTTTGGAGCATCTGATGCATTACCTCCTCATTGAGTGTGGATGGTACATCTGATATATCATGATGCATCTGCCATAGCCATAGACAGTGAATGTATCATGCATACATAATGTTGATGTATCAGCATGTCAGCATCTGATGTATTGTTGAAGCTGTTCTGGAAATTTGGCACTTCTGATATAACATGGACATCCAATACATCACTGCCAATGCTTATCCAAAAATGTATAAAAAAGTGAATTTATTATCATCAAACTTGAACTTATTACTGTACTACAGTAATGACTAATATTAAGTCTATTTCTCTTTAAATTCTATTTATTCACACTCTATCTCAAGTCCCACACTTGGGAGAAAGTGGGGTGGGGAAGCAGGGCAAGTTGCTGTATTTATATGCCGCACTTTGTGGCTGTGCAAACGCGTGACATGGTAACGTTGATTAGGTGTTACCATGTCACGCGTTTGCACAGCCACAAAGTGCGGCATATAAATACAGCAACTTGCCCTGCTTCCCCACCCCACTTTCTCCCAAGTTTGAGACTTGAGATAGAGTGTGAATAAATAGAATTTAAATAGAAATAGACTTAATATTAGTCATTACTGTAATACAGTAATAAGTTTAAGTTTGATGATAATAAATTCGCTTTTTTATTCATTTTTGGATAAGCATTGGCAGTGATGTATTGGATGTCCATATATCAGAAGTGCCAAATTTCCAGAACAGCTTCAACAATACATCAGATGCTGACATGCTGATACATCAACATTATGTGTGCATGATACATTCACTGTCTATGGCTATGGCAGATGCATCATGATATATCAGATGTACCCATCCACACTCAATGAGGTAATGCATCAGATGCTCCAAAGTGATACATCAGGTGCATGCACCAATTGATGCTAATTGTTCATCACTCAAATGCATCAAATTGGTGCATATGATATATCAAAACTACAGGATGTGGTGCCTCCACCGATTTGCACGTCTACTCCTTCCAAATGGACAAATTGCGCGATCTTTGTGGCATGAGAAAAAGCGCCCTGTGGAGAAGGTCCGAGTTGCAAGGAATGTTAAGGTAAGCACAAGTACACTCTCAGAAGGTCTTTCTAACTGTGCCCTAGATGGTTCTCAATGAGAAAATTCGTTACGCCGAAGTGCTCTACTTCTTTGTTGTACACAAAGCGGATCTACAACACACTCTTGCAGCTGTCAAATTGTTTGCACCACCCAATCCAGACCTTCTCAGAGATTCATTCGAAACACTTTGGGTTTGTAGGTTCCCAGGTGATGAGGGAATTGCAGTCGTTGATGCTAAATGTATTACTGATGTCATTGGGATGATTCCCTTCCATCGGCCTGGCGAAGAAGGTGACACTACTGCAGAGGAGTTTTTTGCCGTAGAAAAGATTACTTTAATGCAATTTCAGACTGCTATAGATGAAAATGACAATGATTACGAGCAGGATGGGCCAGTAGACACATAGCTAATTGACTCAATGGATGTATGCTTGTATGTAACAGTTTCATTGCATCGCGTCTTTGACACGACACCGTGACTCTCTTGTCTTTGCGTCTTTGACGCGCCACTCTCTTCTCTTAAGTCCCTTCACGTCTTCTAGACCCAAACCTTGCTTGCGCCTTTGTCCTAGGTCTATACCCCTCCTCTAATTAACAGAATTCTAGTACTATGCTAGGCGAGAACATGCAAAGCTTCAATTGGATGCCAAATACGCCTTCTCTGCTGGACTGGCCAGCACTGGGCAGCAACGACTCCTTGCAATCAGTAGCTCACTCAAACACTCAATACAGCGTGAGTAGCCTTTAGATTCGATGTAAATTTAAGCTTTCTAGCACTACCTACAGCAACAACTGCCGATGAATAGTGCAAATCTCTCGCTTCAACTACCAGTCCCTTCTGCGCCGGTCCTGTCTGCACCTCCTGGACCTGGCAACCAGCTGTTTAACCTCTCTGCTAACCAACTGGCCTTTATCAACTCACTTAATCACAAAATGCTACTGGCTGCGTCTAATCCTACGTATCTTAATTGCCTTCAAGAAAACAACGCACTCAAAGATCAAATTCTGCAACTACAGTATGTTTCGTGCTCTCTCAAGTGCATATGCTCATCGTACTACTTAGAAATCGACTCATAAATGCATTGAATGTCCCTGCATTCTCTTCCGGCCCTGCCTCGTCTAGCAGTTTGGGTTCAGATCCACCAACTTCGGCAGTACCCACTTTATCTCCTGAGCTTGAAGCTCTTCGGCATGTCGATTATCCCCAAGTCACCCATTGGGTGCGAAAACGTGGCGACAATGCACAGATTTCTGTAATAAAGGTGGTGGACAAAGATGATCTCGATGGCGATGATGGCGGTGCTGGAAATGACGATCCCAACCAAGACGATGGCGTTCTGGCTTTTCTTGAAAAGGAAGATGGAAAGCTGATATCCTATGACAAAAAGAAGCGGCTATGAAGGACCAAACTGGACAAAATTCATATCTTTGGTAAATTATGGTTCCAGACATGCATGCACACATGTGTGCATGTATGGACATGCATGGACATGTATGTACACACATGTCCATCTGTGTACATGTGTGCCCATTCATTTACATGCATGGGCATGAGCATCCATGAATGTGCATATGTGTCCATGCATGGGCACATGTGTCCATGAATGGGCACATGTGTCAATATTGACTCTGTGTGTGCAAATGTATGCTAATTTATGTGCAAGCTTATGCAAATTTGTGCAGAATTATGCTATTATATGTGCAAGCCTATGCTGATTTGTGCAGAATTATGCTAATTTATGTGCAAGCCTATGCTGATTTGTGCAGAATTATGCTATTATATGTGCAAGCCTATGCAAATTTGTGCAGAATTATGCTATTATATGTGCAAGCCTATGCAAATTTGTGCAGAATTATGCTATTATATGTGCAAGCCTATGCAAATTTGTGCAGAATTATGCTAATGTATGTGCAAGCCTATGCAAATTTGTGCAGAATTATGCTAATGTATGTGCAAGCCTATGCAAATTTGTGCAGAATTATGCTAATGTATGTGCAAGCTTATGTCAATTTGTGCAGAATTATGCTAATGTATGTGCAAGCTTATGTCAATTTGTGCAGAATTATGCTAATGTATGTGCAAGCTTATGTCAATTTGTGCAGAATTATGCTATTAGATGTGCAGGCTTATGCCAATTTGTGCAAGCTTATGCTAATATATGTGCAGACCTACAGATGACTCTGGTGTACTTGACAGGATTGGGTATGGCCTAATGAACTTGGGCATGAGTGGTGAAACCCTCCTTGAAATTTGATACATATACTATGTTTCAGAGTGCTCCTATATGTATACTTCTATCATTGCAGTATAAGATCCCACATGTATTTCCCTGGTCCTCAGTTCAAATATTATCATCTCTTGTTCCTAAACATTTCTTAGCTTTCATCCTCATTGTCCTTGACATTGCAATTGCACAGGCAATGTGGGCTGATTACACCCAGAAGCAATGGGCTGTATGAATCATTTGCATATTGTAATTATACACTGTATTTTACATGGCATGACAAGTAGAAATGAATAACCATGGCCTAGGCAAGGGATTAACCAGAACACTGTTTGGCAAGTTGTCCAAGAAGGAAACAGCTATGAGAGGAAGCTTTGCTGATGGCCAAGTACATGTGTAAGAATTCCCACCCCTTCTTACTCCACGTGACTCCCCCAACCACACTGCCTCTCATGCCGTCACCACCACCCCTGCCCCTACCCACATGCTCCCTCCTCCTTTTCCTTGTCACCACCCCAAGCAGTGCTGCCTCGCCAGTCCCTTGTGTATCCCTCATGTATGACTCATGCAATGCACTGCCCCCTTTCCAATTATGACTCATACAGTGACTCAAAAAACTGTCCAGGGGTGGTGGTGACGGCATGAGAGGCAGTGTGGTTGGGGGAGTCACGTGGAGTAAGAAGGGGTGGGAATTCTTACACATGTACTTGGCCATCAGCAAAGCTTCCTCTCATAGCTGTTTCCTTCTTGGACAACTTGCCAAACAGTGTTCTGGTTAATCCCTTGCCTAGGCCATGGTTATTCATTTCTACTTGTCATGCCATGTAAAATACAGTGTATAATTACAATATGCAAATGATTCATACAGCCCATTGCTTCTGGGTGTAATCAGCCCACATTGCCTGTGCAATTGCAATGTCAAGGACAATGAGGATGAAAGCTAAGAAATGTTTAGGAACAAGAGATGATAATATTTGAACTGAGGACCAGGGAAATACATGTGGGATCTTATACTGCAATGATAGAAGTATACATATAGGAGCACTCTGAAACATAGTATATGTATCAAATTTCAAGGAGGGTTTCACCACTCATGCCCAAGTTCATTAGGCCATACCCAATCCTGTCAAGTACACCAGAGTCATCTGTAGGTCTGCACATATATTAGCATAAGCTTGCACAAATTGGCATAAGCCTGCACATCTAATAGCATAATTCTGCACAAATTGACATAAGCTTGCACATACATTAGCATAATTCTGCACAAATTGACATAAGCTTGCACATACATTAGCATAATTCTGCACAAATTGACATAAGCTTGCACATACATTAGCATAATTCTGCACAAATTTGCATAGGCTTGCACATATAATAGCATAATTCTGCACAAATCAGCATAGGCTTGCACATAAATTAGCATAATTCTGCACAAATCAGCATAGGCTTGCACATATAATAGCATAATTCTGCACAAATTTGCATAAGCTTGCACATAAATTAGCATACATTTGCACACACAGAGTCAATATTGACACATGTGCCCATTCATGGACACATGTGCCCATGCATGGACACATATGCACATTCATGGATGCTCATGCCCATGCATGTAAATGAATGGGCACACATGTACACAGATGGACATGTGTGTACATACATGTCCATGCATGTCCATACATGCATGTCTGGAACCATAATTTACCAAAGATATGAATTTTGTCCAGTTTGGTCCTTCATAAGCAGCTCTACTCTGCCATGCGAGGATTCTGGAATGACCACATTGACCGCAGCAATCCTCCTATCAATTGGTCCTCTGCTGGCGAATCTCTTA
Organism: Clavaria fumosa; assembly: GCA_951802425.1. Lineage (NCBI taxonomy): Eukaryota > Fungi > Basidiomycota > Agaricomycetes > Agaricales > Clavariaceae > Clavaria > Clavaria fumosa. The sequence continues at coordinate 1,131,825 of OX637794.1, read as the reverse complement.
GGAACTCATTTCGCAACATCCTCGAGGGCAAGTTCTTTTACCTCCGTCTCTGCTCTGGCCACTGGAAAGTTGAAGAACTCTGGAAGCGCAACTACCATAGCTGGCTGTGTTCCTTTCGACGTCGAAATGATGATAATGCATCCCGAAAACGAAAACGACAGGACAGGAAGTCTATACCAGACGAAAATGAAGACCTTGCGCATGCGAAGAAGAACAAGGGGATGGGGAAAGGCAAGGAGAAGTCTCGAGCAATTGTTCCAGATTCCGAATTTGAGTTCCCCGACACTGATGACCTTTATGCAAGGCAAGAACCTCGTAAAGCAACTGTGAGTCCTTCAAACAGCAACTTAGAGAAGGTAAGTAGCTGGTTTCTCTCGCATCAGCTTCAATCGCTTTCATTGCCGAACAGGAGGCTCCAACGATGGAGGCAACAGAGGTGAGTGATTTGACTATGTTTCCTCACCGTTTTTAATCCAATTCAATGCCCTACCAGAGCAGCGACCTTCCAGCTCAAAACAAGCAGACTGCTCCTCCCAAGGTGCGTCGCATCCACCAGATCATTACTTTATACTCATGCCTGAGTAGATCGCAAGTAATCCATTGTATGTTTGTGTCTGTACAGCAAAGCGGAGGCTAGATAACCTTTAGAGCAAATTTTACAATCAACATCGACTCTCTCAGTGGCCCGCTGACTGTACAAGGTTCGAATCGTGCTGCTTCTACAATGGCAAATAAATTCTAACCTCGACTGAAAATCATCCTCTATCCCAACCTGTCTCGCTCAATCTTGCCATGCAAGGATCTCAGCAACCCCGCCCTTCTTCGCTTGACATGCTCAATCCTGTGTCCCAACCTATGCTGCTGCCTGCCCGCCCTATATTCTCCACAGCAAACCTTAACCCTGTCCTTCAAACGCTTCGCGAGAAGGTCAAGAAACTTCCAAAACACGTCCCTCTGGCAAATAAAACACATCCGCTCGCCTCCTACAGCTTGCCACCCAAAGACTTGAAGAAGGACATTGCAAACGATGCAGACATTTGGGAGGTATGGGATCAGAAGCTCAATGTGCTTCTCCCGCACAAAATCGACAATATCAAGCCCCTTGTCGTACGTGGAAAGTTTGGACTGGTTGGGCTGGTTGCCCTTCTCGAGCACCTTGTTCAAGATCGCGGGGTTGATGCGGGACTTTTGGAGGGAAAGGTCAAACGTTTAGTCGAGGCTATTGACAGGTAACTCCATTACTCTATTATTCAATCTACTGACATTTGTTTTCATTAGCATTGTCAATTCAAAAGCAAGTCCGTCAACGTCGACTAGTACCCAGCAGGCCCAGCTGCCAGTTCATGTGTCCGAAATAGCGGTCACCACAGCGCCGCAAACACAGAAGAAGGCTGGAAAAGGTGGCCGAGGCTCGTGGCAGCCGCCACAGACTGTGTCGCCAAAGTAAGTGGTCCGAATTCTTGTCCATTCTCTTGTGTTGTGATGGCTTTATAGATGGGAATGTGCTCGCGAATGGAAGGCCGCAAATCTAACTGGAACTCTGGGCCAATTTGAAGAGTTCTGGATGTTAAATCATCAGCAAAACGTCAAACTACTTAATCCAACTTAAACTGCTCTTAAACTGTCTTAAACAGCAGATTAAGACATTTTCAGACATTTTTGATTAAGGCAACATGACTTAGATTAAGACTATTCAAGTTATGGATTTTACTTAAACTTGCCTTAAAATCAGTCTTAATTACCTTAATTTTGACTACCCTGCCACTGCTGCTGCTGCTGCCGCCGCTGGTTGCTGCCACCGCTGCTGGTGGTGCCGCCGCCGCCGCCGCCACCGCTGTTGCTGTTGGTGGTGCCGCCGCTGTTGCTATTGCTGCTGCTGCTGCCGCCGCCGCCAGTGCTGTTGGTCATGCCGCTGCCGCTGCTGCTGCTGGTGCCGCCGCCGCTGCTGCTGCTGCTGGTGCCGCCGCCGCCGCCGCTGCTGGTGCCGCCGCCGCTGGTTGCTGTTGGTGGTGCCGCAGCCGCCGCCGCCGCCGGTGCTGTTGGTCGTGCCGCCGCCGCTGTTGTTGGCAGTGCTGCCGCCGCCGCCGCTGGTTGCTGTTGGTGGTGCCGCAGCCGCCGCCGCTGCTGCTGCTGGTGCCGCCGCTGGTTGCTGCCATCGCTGCTGCTGCCGCCGCCGCCGCCGCTGTTGCTGTTGGTGGTGCCGCTGCCGCCGCTGTTGCTATTGCTGCCACCGCCGCCGCCGCTGTTGTTGGCAGTGCCGCCACCGCCGCCGCTGGTTGCTGTTGGTGGTGCCGCCGCCACCGCTGGTTGCTGCCGTCGTCGCCGCCACTGTTGCTGTTGGTGGTGACACCGCTGCCGCCGCCGCTGCTGCTGGTGGTGCCGCCGCTGGTTGCTGCCGCCGCCGCCGCCGCTGTTGGTCGTGCCGCCGCTGCTGTTGCTGCCGCCGCCGCCGCTGTTGCTGTTGCTGCCGCTGCTGCTGCTGGTGGTGCCGCCGCTGGTTGCCGTTGGTGGTGCCGCCGCCGCCGCCACCGCTGTTGCTATTGCTGCCGCCGCCGCTGCTGCTGCTGGTGGTGGTGGTGCTGGTCGCAATCACCGCCGCCACTTGCTGCTAGTCGCTGCCGCCGCTCGCCGCTGGGTGCTGCAGCCGCCTTCAAGCAGTTCAGGTGTGGTGGGGAGCGAGCGCGACCAAACATCGAGACGGTGGAGGGTTGGGCAGCGAGAGAGGATGGGGAAGAGAGAGGGAGTTTTGGACTTAGTGTGGCAACGAGCAAGTGTCGGACTTCAAAAAAAGATCAACATGGGATCATGTGATCCCATGTTGAAATTTCTTTGAAGTCCGACGCGCCTCAGCCCCTTGTCTTGTTCTACCCGTCAGCAGCAACAACGACAGACGACAACCACGGCGGCGGTGGCTAGCAGTCATGGTGGCAGTGACCAGCAGGCAGCAATGGCGGCAGCGCTAGCAGCGAGGGCGGCGGCAGCAAGCGGTGGTGGCGGCAGCATCCAGCAGCAGCGGCGGGTGGAAGCAACACCCAGCAGCGACCAGCAGCGGCGGGCGGCAGTGGCGGGCGGCAGCAACACCCAACGATCAGCAGCGGCGGGCGGCAGGCGGCGGTGGCGGCAAGTAGCAGCGGCGGGCAGCAGCAGCGGGCAGCAGCGGTGGCGGGCAGCAGCGGTGGGCAGCAGCAGTGGCGGGCAGCAGCGGCGGGCAGCAGCAGTGGCGGCAGGCGGCAGCGGCGGGCGGCAGCAGTGGCGGTGGGCTGCAGCGGCAGTGGCGACGGCGATGGCAGCGGTGTGGCAGCAGAGGTACAACTTACAACTACAGTAGACTTTATCATAACGTATGGTATGAGAACGTATAAGGTGTCATATTGTATACATTTTCGGTGGTCCCAACATGGGACCATGCCAAATGGCCCTATTTTTCGTATATCATATATTGTATACAGTTTCAGTAGAAATATACAGTAAGGCGGGCGGTTTTTGGCCCATGCGCACTGCGAGACTACACTAATTTGGGATGTCAAGGACAAATTTGACACTGAAAAGAGAAAAAAAAAAGAGGAGGGCATTGTCTTACGCCTATGGATCCGCCGAAGCGGAAGCCACGAGAGAATCCTGGCCCTCGGGGCCCTTTGCTAAAGCTGAAAGATGCACCTACAAGCTCTGCTACATCTGGTAGAACACGGACAAACCTTACTTTGCAGGACTGGCTTGCCGTTTTCAATTTTGTGGACTCTCATCGTGAGCTGGGACAACAGGAGGTTGTCAGACATTTTGCAACAAGACCAGGAGCGGCCCTCACCTTCACACAAGCGACACTCTCCCGAAGACTCAAGGAGCGGCATGTCCTTGAAGCACGAGTTCAAATGCATCCAAATGCCCTATCTACCAAACGGCCTCGAGTTGTGACGAGACCAGATGTTGAACGAGCACTTGTCCTGTGGCACAGGCATATGGAGTTGAAGAAGGAAACAGTAAATGGGCCCATGCTCCGTGAGAAGCAAAGAAGATTTGAGGAGGCATTCAACGTTCCAGAGGACGAACGTCTGACTGGCGAAGGATGGATTGCATCATTTTGTAAAGCGTACGTTGTTTAGGTCAAGTCTCACACCATGGCTGATGACCAAGATCAGATACAAGCTCAAAGAGATTCGTCGGCATGGAGAGGCTGCTTCGGTCGACCTCATAGCCGTTGAGGAGGAGCAGAAGCGAATTCGAGAAATCCTAGCCCAGTTCCCTGTCAAGAATCGTTGGAATTTTGATGAGATGGCATTGTTTGCATTCGCACCTCCAGACCGAGGATTGGCCACGAAGCAGATGAGTGGCAAGAAGACTGCGAAATTCCGCATCACCTTGGGCTTTGCCTGCAATGCAGACGGGAGTGAAAAGGCACCTGTCTTCTTTATAGGCAAATCAAGAAAGCCACGGTGTTTCAAACATCAGACACCTGAGCAACGCGGGTTTTACTATCGTAATAACAAGAAGGCATGGATGACGTCTGAACTTTTTGAGGAGTGCGCACTCTCATGATACATCAATGCCCTTTCCCTGACTGTAACATTAGGTGGATCAAATTGTTTGATGTTAAAATGATCTCGCAAAACCACCGTATCTGTCTCCTCCTGGACAATTTCAGTGGACACAACATTGCGTACGAGCCAACAAACATACATCTTGTGCTATTTGAGCCTAACATGACCTCGTACATTCAACCCCTCGACGCAGGCATCATCCGGTGCTTTAAGGCAAAATACCGTCATGCATATTGCATGCGAGCTCTTGACTTGGACGATGCAGGAGAAGACGAAATATATAAACTAGATCTATACGAAGCAATGCACATGGCCAAGAATGCCTGGGATGCTGTCGGGGCAACAACTATTCAAAACTGTTGGGACCATACCGCAATTCAACGCCCACCCATCTTGCTCCGAGTTCCAAGGCCATCTGGGGCCTCCGACTACACTGCGACTCTTGATCCTGCGGCATGGGACATCATCGAGACATTTGCGCAGACAGATATGTCACTCCCTGAAGCCGAAAAAAAGCTAGAAGAGTACCTCAAGGATCGCTTTCTGGCCACTGACTGGCAACCTGCATTGAAAGCAGTCATGGACACTGAAGGAGACTTCCAATCAGCTCTTGTTGCGGTAAAAAAACTCAAGAATCTCACAAAGATAGACTCAGGCCCTGCTGAATTACGGAGTGTTGAGGAAGACCTGGCCAAGTCTCTCCAAGAGCTCAAAAAGCGACACCGGATCCACGGAGTGGCGCTAACAACCGAAGAACTTGTCAATCCTATCCAGGAGCAGGAAGTTGAGGACTCAGCTTATGAATTTAGAGGAGGGGATCCTGAGATTGTTGCAGAGGTGCTTCGAGAAGAGGCTAAGGCAAAGGTGGTTGAGATCAGCTCTGACTCTGAAGACGAGGAAAAAGAGCCGACTATGACTACGGCAACAATGCTGGAGCTTTGCAGGCAGCTTGAGGCTGCTTGCCTCCTGGTTGATGTTGACTGTTCAGTCGATCTAGTTCGGAACTTGCGACGCTTTCGTGGGCAGTTGAGACAGCAGGAGCCACAGCTGCGGCAGAGGACGCTGTTTGAGTGCTGGGGGAATGATTAGTAATGTCACGTTTTTGCCAGGTCACAACATGTCACATTCCACGTTACTGGATACGGTCTTATAACGTATAGACTTTTGAGGGTCCCGACGATATACGTTATGATAAAGTCTACTGTACTTAGTACGACTTAATAAAATGTGAACTAAGACAAGATTAAGGCGAGTGGTGTGACTTAGGTAACTTAATCAGCTTATTTTGAGAATAAGTGTAATAAGTCACCCTAAGTGATTTGACGTTTTGCTGATGATGTTCAGACTCCCGAAAGACACAAGTCGATGATATATTAAAATGTAGTACCTGTTAAATGTTCAGACTATGCACGGTGATTAGTAGGTGTGGGTGCTACGAAGGAGTAAGTGTTCGTACCTCCCGAAAGACACAAGTCGATGGGAGGGTCGGTTGTGGTGAGGCCTAATATATATACGTGCACGGTCGTGCGGAGCGGTAGCAAGTAGGGAGCGAGTAACTATTAAAGAAGGTGCGGGGGCTTTTGAGAAGCAGGGGGAGGGCTACGCATCTAATACTAAGAAGGAAACAAGGAGCGGACAATGGAGAGAAAACGAGAGAGAGGGCGGGCGCGGGGCAGGCGCGGGTTTGAATACTCAACACTCCCCCTTCAAACTGCGCGGAGTCCCAGCGCGTTTGCGAAGTGTTTGGCTTTCGCGCTCGGCAGGGCTTTGGTGAGGGTGTCCGCGACCATGTCGTCAGTGGGGCAGTAGATTAGTTTGATCGAGCCGTCTGCGACGACGTAGCGTATGAAATGATATCGAATGTCTATGTGTTTTGTGCGGGCGTGGAACTGTCCGTCCCTGGTGAGTGCGATCGCGGACTGGTTGTCGCAAAACAACGGGGTGGGGGTGTCAAGCGGCTGGAAGACCTCGCCGATGAGTCGTCGAAGCCATACGGCCTCCTTCGCAGCGTGCGTCGTGGCGACGTACTCGGCCTCAGTCGTCGAGAGCGCCACGATCTCCTGCTTTTTAGCGGCCCACGACACAGCTCCCCCATCAATCAAGAAAGCGTACCCGCTGATAGCCTTTCTATGCTCTTGCGTACTACCATCGGCATCGCTATACCCTTCCAAGCCTCCGGTGGAGCCTCCGTAGGTAAGTTTCCAATCCTTTGTGCCGGAGAGGTACCTAAACACTTGCTTGAGTGCCTCCCAATGGGGTCTTCCCGGGTTGTTTGAGAATTGCGCGAGCGTTGACACAGCGAACATGATATCCGGGCGAGTGGCGACATCGGCCCACATCAGCATCCCTAGCAGGTGGCGGTAGGGAAATTTCGACATGTATGCAATTTCGTCGATGGCCGTGGGGGACTGCGACTGCGAGAGGGCCCTGGAGCAATCCATGGGCGAAGCTCTGGGGGGGAGGTCGCTGAAGTTTCCACGCACGAGTATCCCCTCAATGTAACTTCGCTGACTCAGCGACAGCGTGCGAGCGTGCCGGTCTCGGGTAACTGCGATTCCCAACACCCAACCAATCGCGCCCATGTCGGTGAGTTTGAACCTCTTGTTCAGCTCTGATTTCGCTTTCTGAATCCCCTCTGTGCAACTTCCAGTCACGATGCAGTCATCAACATGGATGGCCATCACGATTATGGATGATCGGTCTCGTTTGAAGAATACGGCGTGATCCGCCTCGCACCTACGAAAACCGAGAAACGAGAGCTCGCCACGTAGCGCTTCGTACCATTTTCGTCCGCTTTGTTTCAGGCCATATATTGACTTGGCCAATCTTAGGACGTATCTGGAGCGATTTCGAGTCTCGAAGCCTGGGGGTTGCTCCATGAAAACCTCCTCGTTGTCACCAAGCTGACCGTTGAGGTATGCGCTGTGAAAGTCGAACGTGTCGATCTCCCAGTCGTTCCTGGCCGCTATCGCCAGGATCGTGTGTATGGACGCGAATCGGGCTACAGGTGCAAAGGTCTCGAAGTAGTCTTCTCCATAGACTTGTGAGTACCCTTTCGCAACTAGCCTCACTTTGTACTTTTCGACCTGACCTAGAGCGTTTCTCTTTATTCTGAGGACCCATCGCGAGCCTACGACGTTTCTGTTAGGTGGGCGCTCCACGACGGTCCACGTACCAGCCTCCTTCAGGTTCGTTAACTCTGTTTGGATGGCCTGCTCCCACTTTGGCCAGTCTGGACGCTCCCTCGCCTCCTCATAGGTGGGGTCGAGCCCCTCGACTTCGATAGTCGCCGCCACAGACGCATACTCCATCGCCCCTCGCTCAACATCGTTTTCTCGGCTGAATAGCGCGGTTGGTTCGTCGTCCTCAGGTAGGGTGGGCTCGGTGATTCCACGTGGTAGGTTTGGCCCAGTTTTCCTTCCCTCAACTGTCCCTTCCCCGGTTTGGAGTCGCTTGACGTATTCTGATGGCTTTCTTATGCGCTTAGGGCGATTTTCGTCTTGGGTTTGGATTTTCTTGCTCGTAGCGTTCTCTGCAGGGTCTGGTGCGTCCTCTGCTTCATTGGGGTTTTTGAGAGGTGGAGACGTCGCAGGGGGTGCATGGTAGGGGGTTTCTACGGCCTGGGAAGGAACGACTCTGGTGAGTATTACGTTGTCTATATCAAATTTGACACTTCGCTCAATGGTTACGGATCGACGGTCCATCCAATAGATGTGGTGGCCGTGGCTCGGCTCGTCAAAACCAATCCATCGGCCAACTCGCGATCGCCCATCGAGCTTGGTCCCGGTCGGGTCGTGTACCCAGACTTTCGCTCCCCACTCCGGGAGGATTGATAGGTCGGGTTTCTTCCCAAACATGGCCTCGTATGGCGTCTTCGAGATGAGTGCTCGAGTGGACGTGCGATTTTTCAAGTATACTGCATGCCTAACACCCTCTGCCCACAGAAATTTTGGGAGCTCGCTCGCATGGAGGAAGGCTCGGATGCGCTCGAGGATGGTTCGGTTAAGGCGCTCGGACACGCCGTTGTACTCTGGGGTGTCATGAACGGTGAGTCGACGCACAGTTCCGGCCTCGGCCAAGTGGTCCGTGAACTCGTCGCTCATGAATTCCCCTCCCTGATCTGTGATTAAGCACTTTATATTGGCTTTCTGTTGGGTTTTAGCCCAGGCCTCGAAGCGTCGGTATGAGCTGAGGGCCTCGTCTTTGGTACGTAGGACATCGACGATGGTCCATCGCGTGCATCCATCCGTGTAAGTCACGTAGTACCTGCGACCTCCGATGGACTGAACAGGTGATGGCCCCCACAGGTCAGAATAGATCTCGTCACCGAAGGCGTCGGCTCGCGGCTCCATTCGCACCCTGCGGATGGGCTTTCGCGTGGCCTTGGCGTACTCGCAAGACTCGCAGGGGGTTTGTGGTCCTTCGTCTTCAAGTTCTATCCCCAGCACTAACCCTTTTCGTACGAGGTTCCGTGCCGCTTCGTGTGCGATATGGCCCATCTTCCTGTGAAGGGAGTCCCCGGTGACGCTGAAGGCCGTAAGTGCCTTCCCGTCCTCATCACACGGTCCATGGCTGACAGAGTAGAGGCCGTTTGAGCAGCGGATCTCACCTATCTGCTTTTTGGCCGTGTCATAGATCTCGAGGGCCGAGCGTCGAAAGATAACGGTGTGTTTTGCCGCAGTTATCTTGGAAATAGAGATGAGTGTCGCTGACATCGCTGGAGCATAGAGTACGTCTCGCAATAACACTTTAGTCTTGGTTTCCCCCTTTGGGACCATGATGTACATTTCCCCTTTGCCTGTGGCTCGAAAGGTGTGTCGGTCGGCCGCATGGATGTTCTTAGCAGGGATTTCAGTGAAGTTTATAAACTTCGAGCGGTAAGGGGACATGTGTCGCGAAGCACCGGAGTCGTATATTTCGACGTCATCGTAGTCGTGCGTTAGGTGAACAGTCAGTTTCTCGCTCTCCTCGGGCTCGCGGTCTCCTTCTGCGACAGCCTGCCATGCCATCTCGTCGCCGTCGGGTTCGGCAGTGGCGGCCTTTTCGGTGTTTCCCCCTTTTCGTTTGGGGCCTTGCCCTTCCTTTCCTCCCCCTTTTGCCCAACAGTCGCGCTGATAGTGTCCCGTCTTTTGGCAGTTGTAGCACTTCACTTTCGGCCAGTCCTTCTTCTTGGATCCAGCAGGGTTTGCGGTTGTGGTAAGTGCTGCGTCGCCAGCTTCTTTCTTTTGTGTGACCCCTTCTCTAAGGGCGCAACGGTCCGCCTCCTGGCCGAGCAGTTCGATGAGCCGATCGGGGCTGATTTTCGGCGGGGTAATGACGCTGTCGAAGGCGGGGATCGTGACTCCGCCGACGGTTCGTTGGGGAACATGCACAGTAATTGGGATAGGGCTGAACTGATTTGTGATAGAGGTAAGGAAGTTGTTGTATGCGAGCGGCAACGATGCTAAAATAATTGTCTGGAAATTCTCGTCAGAGACGGCCTTGCCCATTAGCGCGAGGTTCTCGCGCATCTGCCGTAGTTTGGATAGATGCTCGTGGACGTTTCCCTTCTCGGGACACCTTTCGTTTTGAAGCCTGGTGCGTAACTCAACTACTATGAGTTGGGCCTTGTCCTGATGATGTCGGACAACCTTGGTCCAGACTTCCTTCACTGTAGGTTCTTTCCTGACAGTAAGATATAGCGTCGGCGGCAGGGCTTCGGCCAACCCCTTTCGTATGGTCGCCTCGCCAGATGTCCAGCGGGCTGTCTCTCGTTCAAGCGCTTCCAGTTTGGCCAATGTGACAGTGGCTTCGGGCGGGGTGGGCCTTGCCCGGCTCCCATCAAGGTGCCCTTCGAGGTTATGCGACGCGCATTCCAATTCGACACTGTCCTGAAAAATGATCCAGTTGGATCTGTCCGGTTGTAGTTTAGGGAGTGAAAAGGTTTTGGTAGTTCGTGTCGATGTAGCGAATGACATAACGCAGTGAGTGTGTTTAGATCCCGCAAGCGGGTCTCATAATCTGTTAAATGTTCAGACTCCCGAAAGACACAAGTCGATGATATATTAAAATGTAGTACCTGTTAAATGTTCAGACTACGCACGGTGATTAGTAGGTGTGGGTGCTACAAAGGAGTAAGTGTTCGTACCTCCCGAAAGACACAAGTCGATGGGAGGGTCAGTTGTGGTGAGGCCTAATATATATACGTGCACAGTCATGCGGAGCGGTAGCGAGTAGGGAGCGAGTAACTATTAAAGAAGGTGCGGGGGCTTTTGAGAAGCAGGGGGAGGGCTACGCGTCTAATACTAAGAAGGAAACAAGGAGCGGACAACGGAGAGAAAACGAGAGAGAGGGCGGGCGCGGGGCAGGCGCGGGTTTGAATACTCAACACTGGAGTGACGTTCAACAGGACAAAGAAAAGCTTCGGGTATTTTACTTTCTTTGCCGTAGCTCAGCCACTTATCCAGCTTGTTTTAGACTTACAATGATCGTGTCAAGGTATGCTAACGCTTTCTTTCATCTGTATCATTCTTATGAGCATTTTCAGACTGCAAGATCACGAAATTAATGGCCACTACATGCTCAGGGAAAGGAGGACGAGCAAGCAAGCGAAGGAGAAGGCTGGAGAACGGGCGAGCGATGGAGGAGGCCGGGGAATGGGTGAAGCAATTGACAATTGTACAAGTAGTCTGATAATATCAGAAATGCTGGCTACAATCGACTGATCAGGTAGGGACGGATTGAGCCAGGAGTTGTGCGAACTAATGGTTTGGGGTGATGTTATCCGACTCAGTCAGTTTCTGTCACATAGTGTCAGCTAGTGTCAAAGGACTTCTCACTGGGTAGTAATAAGCGCCCTCAAGTCCATATTTGAACGTGGATCTGTCCGGCTTTTCAAGGCCCACTCACACGCAGTCAAATGAGGGACGCATGCAGTACAAATCGCCTGATCTCAAACCGCGAATGGCCCCTCATTTGTATTTCTAATTTCCTTCAGGCATTCTACAAATCGTCCTAACCTCTGAATCTCATCCAGAGTATGATGTGCGGCGACCGCGTTCGATGGCAGGTCTTAATCAAGGTCCACTTCACACAAAATTCAATGCCGACAAAGATCAGGTACACTTCAAGGCCGACACGTCCGCAGCAGAACAGGCCAGGTCCAGGTCAGCTCCTTCCAAATTGACATGGTCATCTATAAATTGCCCCCGCTTCTTGCCAGCACTATCACCGCTCTGCATTTATAATGCCTAATCCTCCTACTCCATAAGCATCGCTCTTTCTCCCCCCACAAGCTCAAGAAGAGTCAATCCTGCAACACCGCAGCGACTGGCAACACGCGCACTGCACCGTCCACAAGTGGCCCCGCAGCCTAACTGTCAAGCTCTCACGACTCCTGGATTTTCCGGCGTGCCAGCACTTTTGTTTCTGGAACTATCCCACCGTCTCTGCAGGTTCTTAACTCTGATATCCGGTCTCAAGGTGCGCCGAGTATTCCTTGGTTTGATCATGGCTAATTTCTAACTGGCCAGAGCGGCGACAATGCCATTTAGCGGCGAGAAGATGGGATCCTCTGTCTCTCTTACCACCCGGAAGGGCAGACATATTGACGGAGATCGAACGATAGAATCAGAAGAGCTACGCGGTAACCCTGGCCCGCACTCAGGCCACAATTTCACCCACCCAGAACCCATTCCGTCTACTACACTTGTGGCACCTTCGTTTCCACCGTCTCTCGATGAGACTCTATCACATAGACAGCCTAAGGGCTCACCTTTGGATACCGGAATACGGAGGGGGTTTCTGACTTTCACTGGGATCGGAAGCACCGCTTGGCGTACGCGTATTTTTTGTCCGGCTGCCTACGGTGCATTCCATCTCACGAAAGATCTAGTTTATCCCTTTCTCGCAATTCTTAATGCACAGGAAGTTGCTGCGAGCATCGACTTCGATACCCTAATTGCGGAATCAAGACGGCTTTCCATGTCTGGGGTTCTCGGATTACTCGAGGCAGATATACTCTTTGCGGAGCTAGGGACTTCGCAACCGGAATTTTGGAGATTGATCCAAGGAATTCTAGGGATCGGATCACTGAGGGTACTAGGCAGGATTTGCAAATCGCCTTGCTTCGAGAAGCTGCATTTGGTACATGGCATAAAGCCGCCCGAATCCGTGCAAGCCAGGGAATTTTGGCTCCAACAGGAGTCATGGCCAGAGATTCACATTCTTGATATGGGTCGGGAGGAAACCAGTTATCACCGGATCAATCAGGGGTCTGGTCCGCAAGGAAAACTGCTTCGGAATTCGAAGGATATCATTACTGAAAGAGACTTTTGGGGAGCAGAAAGCACAGGCGATTCGGGAGTGACAGAAACGGCCAGGCAAGATACCCCCACTTCCGAGCTCGAAGAGGAAAAGCCAAAACCCGCATGGGTCGGCGTCAAAACCTCCATCCCGGTCCCCACCGAAGACAGGCAGGAGATCAGCGAGGGCTCAACAGATAAATGGTGGATGGATCGGTGGCAGATCGAAGCTCTGGCAGTTGCAAGCGCGCGGGACCTCTCGCTACAAGACGCATGCAACCTCCTCACCACTGCGTATTTCGGGGCATCGACAGGCAGGCTCCAACAGCGTCTTGCTGCCCTATTCTGTGTGATTCTTACCGTCGGAACCTTCCTGGCTGCTTGGTACACGAACTGGAGCTGGATCAGCCAGTTCTTTGCACTCAGCTGTCTGGGATATTTTGTGAACTGGACAGCATGTTTGAGAGCATGGAGGTTCGTACCGGCTGATGCAGCTCGCGACTTCAAGCCGAAAATCCTCAAGTCGTGGCCTACGGAACACGAGGGGGGAGCAATCCGTATCGCCACCCAGTCATCAGGTATCGCCCGTTTGCGGGGCCTCATTCCTATTCCAGAGGATATCCTAAGCGCAGCGATACGGGAGGCCAAAGTGAAAGAAGGCCGATACAGGACCCCCCGGAAGACGATCGTTCGGAAAGAACCCTATGCTTATAGAAGTCCCCGCGTAGAGGACCATTGGATCAGCTTCGAATCTCAGGCGTCATTTTATGGTGTGCTGGTATCCGTCGAGCCTGATAATGTCACTCAGCGTTCAATCGGAGTACTATGGGCCATCCTTAACTTCTGATACTCGGATTCGGTGCCTCAATCCAGAAGCACTGGAGCGGATATGTTCTTCTAGTTTATCTCGCTGGCATTGCATTGGCGTTATATGCGCGGCGCCGGGAAGCCGTGTGGACACTTCCAGAGTTTGCGGCAGTCGATTTCACCACCAAACATTTGGATATTCCCCCGACAGTGAGGGCACGCGTGATGGGAATGCCAGGCGCATCTTTGACCATCGAGGTATGTGACCCGAATCTGGCTTCAGTAAACAGCACCCTTCTGATACGTTGTTGCGTAGAAGCGCAAGCGTTCCAGATTCTTTTCCTTTGCGAGATCTAAGAAGATCCAAACGCAGGTGGAAAGCGGACCCGTTTGAGCAAAATTTGTACCCGTTCCAACGCCGCTCCAACCCGAGCGCTGCACTACATATGGTCGGGCTTGTTTTCTTGGTAGTTTCTTTCATATTTTCTGAGCACCTGGATCTTGTACTTGCAATGTACTCATAGTACGTCTCCGCCTCGGCATAATGGCACATTTTCGTTTTGGCATCTGGTATCGACGCGCGGGGATATCACTTCGACTCAAGTTCAACCACCTTTCAAGTTCAACTGCATCACTGTCAGCTCCTTACCAGTAGTACCCACGCAGTGCGCGCGACTTTCCGCTCACACCCGCCCATCACCACATGCTGCCGCCGCCGCAAATCGTGCTTCAACAACTATGCCCTACGACGAAGAGAAGCCGCTATTACAATAATTTTTATTAAAAAGATAATAATGGTATGTCTCAAGAGGCAGGAGTTCACGCGTTCACGTCCTCGAGTAAACCGTGACGGCGCGTACGGCGGCCTCCCCACCACCGGCGACGTAGACACTAACGTAGACGCAGCCGTGATAGGCGCAGACGCACTCACCACAGACGACGACGCCGACGCAGAATACACAGACACACCCCAACCCCAACAATCGCCTCAACCTGTCCCCTCCGCCGTCGTCATCACCGTGGTGTGCCATCGCTCCCCCCACTTGCCCCCTGCGACTGCGCCAACATCAATATCAACGGGCGCACAGTCTTCACCAACGACGATATCGACCCACCAAACGGCCACGCCTCCGTCCCCGCCGGTCCCACCACACACGTCAACGCCTCCCTACCCGGCGTGTCCACAAACCCCGTCTGCAGCTTCGTCTCACCGCTGATTCGCCACAAATGGCGCCCCGACCAGGTCGTTCTGCCCAGGTGCACGTGACGGCCCCGCCTTCACCAAGAACACCGTAGACGTTGTCCAGCACCGTCACCCCCTCTGCGCTCCTCACCGCATTCCCGTACCCGAATGTGTGTGTGAATTGGTTTCTTGCTTCTATTGCTGTCCCTCAGCGGCAAATACTTGAATGTTGGCACGATGTTGGATGTCAGAACCGGTAATGTGTGCATGCCAACAAGCAGACAGTAGGGACAGGCTTAGATACACTTACGAAGAAAGAAGCTAGAATTGGGAAATGCATTCCATGCAAGCGATGGGGCCATGGCACGAGCGACAGTTGCGGTAAGTAGAAGTCGTCTCCTTCAGCAACAGCAATAAGCTGAAGGAACGAAGATGCAAACTGATTTCTTCATCAAGGGTCTCGATCTTGGTCACAGTATCGGCGTCTGGGGTCAAGATCAAGTGCTCTACCGGATCATAGGAACATTAAAGCGTAGTGGGGTGACCGGAAGCGAGCACTGCATGCGATGGAGAAGACTTGTAGCCGACGGGCGGCATAGGTGGTGTGGATACCACCCCCCGCCCCCGCTGCCATAGCTGCCGCCGCCCACTCAACGGCCCAAGTCCCTGCCGTCGGTCTGTGACCGCGGTGGGGGGCTTGGGCCATCGCAGAGGCGTGGTGGAGATGCCACAGGCAGTGTTGGTGGAGTGGGTTAGCCACAGGCGGTGTGGGGGGGGTGCATGGAGCACCAGTCGTTGTGGGTGGCATGAGTAGGGGACGGGACACAGGCGGCATGAGCGGGGCGCATAGATGTGGATGGTGTACAGGCGTGGATGGGCGCAGGCGGCATTGGTAATGCAGACGGAGCGCAGGCGCAGGCGGTGCATAGGACACCAGTTCGATGTGGGCGGCGATTAGGCGCAGGAAGAGAGCCACTGTGTCACCAACAGACTTATCCACAAGTGTGGGGCGTAGGGGTTGCGCTTTCGTCGACAAGCTAATCGCCAACCTTTAGCAACTGGGGTTGTGGATGTGGTCAGAGTTGCAGTTGACGGTAGATAAACGAAACGGATAGATAACAAGTCGCCTTCAAGGTTGAATAGAGCATCTCGGAAAGTGGAATAGCCAAGGCAGAGGAAGGCCCAGGCGGATTCAGGTGCGCAGGGAAAACGACAGGCGCGCCTGTAACTGTCCAAGCCGCTCGACAGCATGTGTTATGGCTCCTGCGAAGATCGGTAACTGAGCACCTAGTCCATGGTAAGAGTGGGCGCAATTGAAGGTAGGAACGGCGCAGGCCTCTCATTTGAATCCAGGTGGAAGGAGGCAGCGCGACCCCGACGCGTGGACACAGATGGGGTGGAGAGTGCTTGTGATGCCTCCGCATCACCAGGGGCTGGGGCGAGCGAAATCCGAACACGGGGACTGCGCGGCTGGAGACGGAGTGGGTTGCACTGTTGACAGTGGGGCAGAGCCTGAGGGAGCTGGAAGGGCCAGCGTCGGAGCCTCACTGGGAGGCTCCATGGGAGGAGGTTGGTTCGAGACCTGAGGGGGCGTCCTAAGAGATGTGGGGAAAGTACCAGGAGGGAAGCTCAAAGGGAAAGTCCAGGGGCGATGCCCGGGGAGACGATTCCCCAGGCGCGAATGGCTCCCCCAAGCGCGGTTTCGTCTTCCTTTAAGGCCATGAAGATCGCAATGTGACCTTTGACGCCGCCATATCCACAACCCTAGAGAGGCTTCTCCACGCCGAGAATGTTGACATGGACCAATCCTTAAAGAAGCGGCGATGTGGTGAAGTCGAGCATTTATCGCAATGAATGGAATGTCTTACCTGGGTGGGATGAGGAGGATGTTAGGAATGACATAGATTTCTGGTTAGATGCAAATGTGCCGTTGTTCCTTCAAATCCCACTCAAAAGTTTTGAAAACCTAAAAGTTTGATGATCTTGGCGACTAAAGCAGAGGACAAGTTCAAGTCGCTCAAGCACAAACACGAGCACGAGTAATAGTCGAGTATCGTATCAACACGAGTAATAGTCGAGTATCGTATCAACACGAGTAATAGTCGAGTATCGTATCGACACGCGCGAGCCTACTTTGACCACCCTTCTTTAACCATTCCTCTATTGACACTTCATGAGTCAACACTGTCACTGAAGAGCAATATCTGCCGTAGTTTGCAATATACGGACTGGAATACATAAAATGATCCTGACAATTTACCGAGCGGTGGTGCGTCAACAATTCGGCCTCGCCCTCGCTGTCAACGACAACAATGGTGGTGGGTCCCCCATGCCTTGCCTTCAATTTCCCGATGAAACGCACTGGGCTCTGAGTGCTCTTTCTTGATGCAATGCATTACGCTCAGTACGAGCGGCGGCCTAGAATACCGTTAGCTGACCCTCCTATGGTTGTTGTTGACCCATTCATCGAGCTCATCATGTTCCATGTTGCAGATGACAGATACTGTCCAACTAACTCCGCACTCTTCTGGACAAAATGACTACTAGTCTATCGTCCACATGGCATGCCATCCAGACTGTCAGTGAAAAAGTGTGTCCGTTGTTCAAAATTTTCGCTGTCTGCCATTCCTCACGATCACGCACAGGGCGAGATGCATCCATGCAAGACGGCATTTCTCTCCTCTCTATGAAGTCGTACACTTTGCTCTCCTACATCCATGCTCTCACACTGCTCGTTGTGCACCGTGTCTTCCCCTCTACGGCACTCGCGGATCACTCGCCCCTTCAACTTGTCTAACCGCTCCGCGCGTGGCGTCCAGGCCAGAGACCCCGTCGACGCATGCGTAGAGAGAGGGTAAAGTTGTCCTTGAAAGGTTAAAGCCACAAAAGAAAGGCTGCGCTACCAAATTGAAAAACTCGTCGAGGCGGCGCAAAATGAAAACGCAGGGGATAAGTCGAGCATTGTGGAAGGTTAGTGCCTCATTTTCAACCTTTATCTGTACATGCTAACGAAGCATTCATTGCTCACAGATCCGCTCGTGTTCAGACCAAACCCACAAAATTTCATCAATGCCGATGAGGGCGATGGAAATGCCGAGCCTGATGAAATGGGAAAACAAAGCGAAGCTCCCACCTTCCAATGCCCATTCTATCGCCAACGACGTCGGCTGTTTCCCCGACGACGAGATCTACCACCCCTCCCGAGTTGGCCTCGATGGCTTAAACTGGCACGAGTTCCAAGGGCAGATCCAAGGGGCGACCCGTGCCCTCTGCGCTTGCCTCGCTATTGCAACAATGACCTTACACGGCTGTACCTGGAAGCTAGCATCGGGATCGAGTCAGCCCCCGCGCTTGACTCAGGGCGCGACCGTGCAGTGCGGCGCTACACGGAGTTTGAGGAGGAGAATTTCACGCGTCTAGTAGTGAAGAAGCGTGACATGCGCTGCTGGGTGAGGGAGGAGGCCTTAGCTTTAGGGGCAGTTTGGGTGCTGGAAGGGGCAAGAGGGGTGGAGGGCTTGACGGAGAATTTGCGGATTTGTTGAAGGAAGCGGGCAAGTCGAAGAAGGATCTCCTTGTGGACGGATATCAGGAGTTGAGGGCGCAGAGAAAGAAGGAAGGTGCGCTGGAGAGGAGTCGACGAAGAACAGGAGAAGAGGCGTTCGAAGCTGAGGTTGGCAGGGATGAAAAGAAGGGGAGATTCGAGAAGGCAACCAAGTTTGTCGACAAGAAGTTGTCGAAGGAAAAGCGAGCGGCGAAGGCATAGGCATTTATCGTTCAATGTTGTCGCTCGTCGCTCATGTCGTGCATGGAGATACTATGCATTGATTTACCGCTTCCAGCGAATAAAAATAAAATAATACAGGACGCAGTGCTACGCTCGTGTAGTGTTTTGTCGTTTAACATTCCCTGACGCCCTTAACGACAGACCAGCTCGAACCTCTTCTTGCACTCCTAGCGACATATTCGCTTCTCATGGTGTCTGCGCAGCTCGGAGCGCGTGAGACTGGTTTTGTCGCGGGGAGCCGGTGGGGCAACGATGACATGGACTGGTAGGGCGGCGTGGACAGCTTTCCAGTGTCTGGCGACAGGAAGGGTGCGGGAGGGCATCGATGATGGGTGAAGAATGGGACGAGGGCGATGACAAGCATTACGAGGCCGAGGTATATGACGAGAGGGCGCTTTTGTTGGCTGCGTCTCGCATGGGCGGGTGGTTGTATAGGTAATCTGAGGCGTCCAGCGACCAGGTCATGACACTACCGTCAACGCCAAAGACAACAACAACAGCGACTTGGCCAAACAACGCGTCAAGCGAGCGAAAATCGGGTCGTGATTGTGCGTGCGTGACAGGCTGACAGTGATCGATCAATGTCCTAGCAGGATGTTTCTGACAGCAAGAGCGAAGCGCACCGCGAGTCAAATCAAGATTACATCCATTGTTTCGTCTAGCAAGAAAAAGAAAGACGCGGCGGGTCTCGAAGAAGAGGGGGCGGCGAGGACATAGCCATTAACGTCTGCGTTAAACGAGCGGGAGGCCGCTGTAAACGAGCATGTGATATACAGCAAAGGGTGCAGACCAGCACTGCTTGGCATCGATAACACCCTCCTCGATAACACCCTCCTCGTCATCGTTGGCCATATCATGAGCCAAGACTTCAGTTTCGCAACAATCAGTGAGTGGCTTGCGTGGTCTCGTGCCGCACGACATTGACTCTTCTCTAGATAGGTCTAGTGCAACTGGTCGCGGCGGCGATGTCGCTAGTCATAACCTTGTCGATAACAGAACAATCAATACCTACATTTACAGTGAGTAGGAATGAGATCAAATACATGGGATCATTCAAGTCCGCATCTCACCTGAAACGTAGATCAGGCTGCTGCCAATGTGCCCAAACAATTACAGCCAAGGACTCCATACCGCTTGATGCCTCCGTCCAGTCCTCTCTTCACTGGGCGTGAAGGCTATCTAGACAGACTCCGAGATCACTTCAGCATGCCGGTGGAGTGCCAGAGACGATTTCTTCTATATGGAATGGGGGGTGCAGGGAAGACTCAGATTTGTTTGGTTCTCGAACGAGTGTTTGAGCTGTTCGAGGTTATCCGCCTTGTGACGGTGGCGGTTCAAGAACTTGGCACTGAGCCATGCTACGGCGGGCATTGCGGTTGGCTTTGACTGGTGAGATGGTGGTCGTACAGAGGAGAAGAGGAACTTACAGGACGCGAGTCAGTGACGGAACCGCCGGAGGCAGTTCGCGTCGAGGCCATGGAGTGTCACAAATGTGACATCTCCCACTGCGAGCCTTTCAACACACGTTTTTGTTCTATAGTGGTAGAGCGAACTTTCTTTTGTACATAATTTGAGATCCCAGTCATTTTATTGGCAAAAACCTTACACCAATGCCCTCTAAATATTCTGATGCTGCACACGCTCCATGGGCTTCGCTCCCTCCGCAGAACACAACTCGAGTTACCGGAACGCCCCGGTTGCGGAGATTACTCAACGACAGGTCTATGTCTGGGCACCTATTGATCATGGTAAAGATATGGTCTTCTTCAGCACTTTGCTTTGGACCAAAGCACGGCAAATTTCATGCGTTCCTTGTGCGACGGGGTTGTTGTTCCACAAGTGGGCACGACACACTTGATTGCTGGTAACAGGGTCGCAGAAGGGGCGTGTGGATGTGCGCCAACGCTCGCGCAGTTATGCGTAAACCGAGGGGCCGCACAGACGCGGAGGCGACATTGTAGCGTGGAGCCGCATTGTCAATGTGACAGTGATCCGAGGAGCCCATGCCTCGAGCCTAACTCCTCGAAGAGAGCCGATGCGTTACTGACAGACATATCCATGAGTGTGGGCTACGGGAGTTGCGCTGTTATCGAGTCAAGCTAATTCTCAACCTTTAGCTACTGGAGTTACGGATGTGGTCAGGGTCACTGATGGTAGATGAATGAGATCGATAACAAGAAATGATCCGAAAGTCGCCGTCAGCGTTAAAAAGAGCATCCCAGGGAATGGAACAGCCAGGGCAGAGGAAGGCCCGTGTGAGGCAGGTGTAACTGCACAAGCTGCTTGACAGCAAGTGTCATGATTCCTGCGAAGATCGGTGACTGAGCACCTAGTCCATGCTAAGAGTGGGCGCAATTGAAGGTAGGAACAGTCCAGGCTTCTCATTCAAATCCAACCCGGAGGTGGAAGGAGATAGTGCGACCCCGACACGTGTGGACACAGATGGAGTGGAGAGTGTTTGTGATGCCTCCGCATCACCAAAGGCTGGGGCGAGCGGCGGCGCCAAACCCGACCACGGGGCCTGTGCGGCGTGGGCATTGCGGACAGTGGGGCAGAGCGTGAAGGAGTGGGAAGGGCCAGCGTCGGAGCCTCGCCCGAAGTCGGTGTCTCACCAGGAGGTCCCATGGGAGGGGGTTGGTTCGAGACCCAAGGGGCGCCCTGAGAGATGAGTATGAGGCGCCAGGAGGAGGCTCAAAGGAAGGCGCGAATGGTCCCCCAAGTGGTTTCCTCTTCCCGCCGCTCTTGCTCGCAGGTACTAGCGGAGATCCCAAAGCAGTCCTACGACAATCCGTAGAGCGCTGGGGGATCCTCGGATGCGGCTGGTAAGAGAAGAACAAAGGTCTCGAACAAGAGGAGGCGGACGAGGATCACGGCCATTGCCGTGAATGAGCACGTGACATACAGCAAGGGCAACTGCGCAGCAGACGAGTGCTGATTGGCATCGATAAGACCCTCCTCTTCACCGTTGGCCATATCATGAGTCAAGACTTCAGTTTCGCAACAATCAGTGAGTAGCCTGCATGGTCTCGTGCCGCATGATATTGATTCTTCTCTCTAGATACGTCCAGTGCAACTGGTCGCGGCGGCGATGTTGGTAGTAATAACCTCAGCATCGTTGATAACAGAACAATCAATACTTACACCATTTACAGTGAGTAGGAACAATATCATATACGTAGAATCATACAAGTCCGTTTCTCACCTGAAACGTAGATCAGGCTGCTGCCAATGTTCCCAAACAATTACAGCCAAGGACTCCATACCGCTTGATGCCTCCGTCCAGTCCTCTCTTCACTGGGCGTGAAGGCTATCTAGACAGACTCCGAGATCACTTCAGCATGCCGATCGAGTGCCAGAAACAATTTCTGCTATATGGAATGGGTGGTGCGGGGAAGACTCAGATTTGTTTGAGATTTGTTGAACAGAACAGGGATTTGTGAGTCTGGTCTGCTCCGGCACTGGTTCTGTCAATCTCACCAATCCTGCCAGGTTCTGGGAAGTGTTTTGGATTGATGCGACCAACAACGAGACTGCTGAGCAAAGCGTCAAAGACATTGCAGAAGTCCCTGCTGCTCGGTCATGCGGAGTACAAAGCTCTGTGGAGTCTGTGCTCCTGTGGCTGTCTTACACTGCCAAGGAGAACTGGATACTTGTATTCGACAATGCAAGTGATCTTGACATGCTCTCCAAGTTCACTCCCAGAGGCAGTCATGGAAACTTGTTGATCACAAGCAGAAATCCAGATGTGCGCCGCACTGTGCATCCTCAGGCATGGGAGGAGGTTGAGAAGATGGAGGAGCAGGAAGCAATATCTTTACTATTGAAGGCTGCATGCCTTGATGAATTTGCTGAATCATTGAGGAACACCTCTCAGCCTGTTGTGGCTGGATTATGCTGTTTGCCTTTGGCAGTTGACCAAGCTGGAGCATATATTGCTTCTGGTCTCTGTGAACTTGGTGAATACCTTGGGAAATATCAGCAACATCACCATGATCTGCTAGCACATCCATCATTCAGGGGAGCATCAAACTATGGTCAGGCAGTGTATGGGACATGGGACCTGTCATTCCAAGCCATAGCAGCCAGAGCTGCAGGACAAGAAAACAGCAAGAATCTCCAGGCTGCCAAGAGTGCCATCCTCCTGCTACAAATATTTTCTTCACTTCATCATGAAAGTATATCAGAAGAGATATTCCAAAGAGCAGCAGTCAATTCAGTGACTGATAGGAGAGCCAAAGAAGTCAAGCTGGTCCAGAGGGTGGTCTCCTCTATATCCAGGGGCAGAAAGCAAAGGAGACATGTATCAGAAGCATTTTCAAATTTTCATGCTACATTGCTACAAATAAACAAGGAAGGCAAATGGGATAATGCTTGGCTGAGGGAAGGGATTGCCATCTTGTTATCATTTTCCCTTATCAAGAGTCTGGAAGGCAATATCTACTCTATGCACCCATTGGTGCACTTGTGGAGCTGGGATAGATTGTCAAGGATGGACCAGCAGATAAGTTGTCTTATGACAAGGAGAATGCTGTGTCATTCAATCACAAGGCCAAGGACTGCTGGGGACTACAGATATTGCAAGTTACTCATGCAACACATTTTTAAAAATGAGGGACATTGCAAAGCTGTGAACATTACCACACAGATGATTGATGAAGAAAAGGGTATTCTGGAAGAGAGTAGTTTAGGATTGGTGTACTTTGTGAATAGTTATTACAAGGAAGCAGCAACACATTATATGCATGCAAGGCATATGTGCAATAGGATCCTTGGGGCAAAACACCCAGACACTTTGTCAAGTATTGCCAATCTGGCAGTCACATACTGGGGTCAGGGGAAGTTGGATCAAGCAGAGAGTCTAGCAGTGCAAGTGATGGAAGTGAGGAAGAGGATACTTGGGCCAGAACACCCAGACACTTTGGAAAGTATTGCCATTCTGGCAGTCACATACAGGAATCAGGGGAAGCTGGATCAAGCAGAGAGTCTAGAAGTGCAAGTGGTGGAAGTGAGGAAGAGGATACTTGGGCCAGAACACCCAGACACTTTGGAAAGTATTGCCATTCTGGCAGCCACATACAGGGATCAGGGGAAATTGAATCAAGCAGAGAGTCTAGAAGTGCAAGTGGTGGAAGTGAGGAAGAGGATACTTGGGCCAGAACACCCAGACACTTTGAAAAGTATTGCCAATCTGGCAGCTACATACAGGAATCAGGGGAAGTTGGATCAAGCAGAGAGTCTAGAAGTGCAAGTGGTGGAAGTGAGGAAGAGGATACTTGGGCCAGAACACCCAGACACTTTGGAAAGTATTGCCAATCTGGCAGCCACATACTGGAATCAGGGGAAGTTGGATCAAGCAGAGAGTCTAGCAGTGCAAGTGATGGAAGTGAGGAAAAGGATCCTTGGGCCAGAACACCCAGACACTTTGTCAAGTATTGCCAATCTGGCAGCCACATACAGGAATCAGGGGAAGCTGGATCAAGCAGAGAGTCTAGAAGTGCAAGTGGTGGAAGTGAGGAAGAGGATACTTGGGCCAGAACACCCAGACACTTTGGAAAGTATTGCCAATCTGGCAGCCACATACTGGAATCAGGGGAAGTTGGATCAAGCAGAGAGTCTAGAAGTGCAAGTGATGGAAGTGAGGAAAAGGATCTTTGGGCCAGAACACCCAGACACTTTGGAAAGTATTGCCAATCTGGCAGCTACATACTGGAATCAGGGGAAGTTGGATCAAGCAGAGAGTCTACAAGTGCAAGTGATGGAAGTGAGGAGGAGGATCCTTGGGCCAGAACACCCAGACACTTTGTCAAGTATCACCAATCTGGCAGCTACATACAGGAATCAGGGGAAGTTGGATCAAGCAGAAAGTCTATGTAAGATTGGTTTGAGTGAGACCAGATATCCTCAGTCACAAGTGCATTAGAACTCTGTTTATAGCAGTAGTTACACAGTTGTAGTGACAGTAGTAGGATAAGTGTGGCTGATTAGCTAAGTGTCCAGGGAACTCCCTTCACCCCTGGGGTGGACCCTTACAGTCTAGAATTGCAAGTGATGGAAGTGAGGAAAAGGATACATGGGCCATAACACCCAGACACTTTGGAAAGTATTGCCAATCTGGCAGCCACATACAGGAATCAGGGGAAGTTAGATGAAGCAGAGAGTCTACTTGTTGATCATGGCAAAGATATGGGCCTCTTTAGCACTTTGCTTTGAACCAAAGGGCATCACATTTCATGCGCTGCTTCTCGCTCAGTGCGACAGGGTTGTGAATGTTCTTGTTCCACCTGCGCACTTGATAGTCAGCAATAGAGTGTCGCAGAATATGGACGAAAGGGCACGTGGATGTGCGCCAACATTCGTGCAGTTATGTGTAAGCCGAGGGCACTATTGTCCACCGCACGAGCGCGGAGGCGACATTGCGTAGTGTGGAGCCGCATTGTCGCTGACTAAGTCTCGTTATACAACAAATAAACAATCTGGGGGAAGGAGTGAGGACCAGCTGAACGGTCAGCCTGGACGTGCTCCTGTGAGTGGGGCCTCTGAAGGAGGATGACGATCAACCCCATCACCCGAAGGTGATGAAGCGTACGCTTCGCCTCCGCTCTTACTCGCTCTCGGACTCGCTACAGAACAGGCGGCGCACGCTTGCACCGCCCTTTCGATAGTTATTCCTGTTCTCCTCTCTATCTATACACTGTAGTTTACCCGTAGATACTACTTATACCGTTGTTGAACACTCGTAGGAGTTCACGTGTTCTTACCTTACCGCGTGAACTTCAGGTTAGTACTTACCCTCTGATTATTGCTACTTAGACTAATGAATACACGTGTTCTTACCTTACCGCGTGAACTCCAGTTTCGCTTCGGTGCGCCTGCGCTGTTGTGAGATTATGAGACCCGGTAACGGACAGTTGGATTCGGCTGCAATGGATGCCTTTAGATTCCCCAAACTAAATGGACAGAACTACGCTAACTGGTCCGTACACATGAAGTCTGTGTTACAGGCCAAGTATCTGTGGTTAGTGGTAACGGGCACCGAGGCCTGCCCAGCCAGACCAGCCGATCCGTCACCGGAATCCGCACCGAGCGATGATGATCACATGAAACTTCGCAAGTACCTTGACTGGGTGACCCGCTGTAAGGATAATATACGGCTCCAGCACGGAAACATGACAGATACCTACCATCCGAAGAATTCAGCACGCATCCGCCTTGTACCCGACATGAACCGACCACCATCCGACACCATCCGATGCCCTCCGATGACCGTCCGTAAAGCCCGATACTCATCCGATAACTATCCGGTACCGGACCCTCATTAAATTAAATTCCTCATTACACAGGTGATCCATGGCGCCCATATACTCCAATTTCATTACTTTACTCTGCTTAGCGCTCCTTGTGACCGATGTTTCATGTACTCTCCCCTGTTTCATCCTTAATGCTGTAAATTTCATATCATGTGTTCCTCTGAATTTGTAAATGTTTCTACACTCAAAAGTGTTTTATCTACTATGTACTATACTCGATTATGCCTTCTCTTCTTTCCTACCAGCGTTCCTGATGACCGATTAATTCGGACTCTTCATTTCTACGTACTATGCCGTTTCTTCCATGACCTATGACCTCCACATGATCTTACCTATGACCTTCCCCCATTCCCCATGACCTCCGGATCATCCGGTACAATCCGGAGCATTTGTAATTACAAAAATGTACTTAAGAATGTATTGGACTCTACAAAAAGCAGCTTATTCTCATCACCCACATCTTGCGTGAGCTCCGTTAGGCTCATCCTTCGTCGTACACATCATTCCGCTGGCCTTCGTCATTGCCAGTCCTTCGTATCTTCGACTACTCTCTTGCTCGACATCGGATCCGATATCGGACTCATATCGGAATCTATCGGACACCTTGGACATTGTATACTCTCGTCTTATCAACTCATTTAACTCATCCTCCACACCCTCCAAGGTTGCACTCACTGTTTTAGGCGTTGGGTCAGACCCCCCCTGAAGAACTTGACTGTAATCAAGCAGTTGCAGCCAATACACGTAATACCTACTACATTTCTGGAGCCCACCGCGAGGGGGGGCCACAAAAATGTCTTCACAACCACCTTCGAGGATCCCAAGAGGATCATCAGCATCCAACCCTCGATGTTCCGAACGCCTGAGAGCCCGGATTCAGCTACCAACATTGGACTTGCCGCAATCCGAACCATCCGGAGAAGTTATCGAATCTTCTCACCTTCACCCATCAAATATCCCCAGCATCTCTTCCATCGTATACTCTCACACCAGTTTCAATACACCAGTTATCGCTTTACCACAGCTCCTACCCGACGAACCGCAATCATCCCCGTCACCGCTCACACCATTACCACTCGACCTGAACATTTTACAGTTTCCACTGGACATCGAACAGCAAATGACCAATCAAGCGAGATATCCACTCCGAGGCGCACACGGCGCACCAGTATTCGACGGAGTACCGACACATCTCAACAGATACTTCGAAGACATACATATCGTCCTCACCGGCGTGAATCCCAACGCTCCGGAAGCCGACCTGATCCGCTACGCAAAGCACTACCTCGACACTGATACCTGCCTCTTATGGGAAACCTTAACACCACCACCACCAGATGAAGCCTGGACCTGGGACACGTTTAAAGCAGCAGTCTGACGACTATATCCAGGTGCCAATGGTGGAAGGTTATTCTCCGTTGCCGATCTTGATCATTTCATATCGGACTCGGCACAAAAGGGCGTATATACGCGTGCCGAACATGGAGAATATTACAGGGACTTCCTCCGCATTACCTCACACCTCATAGAATCGCAGCGGATGACCACTAACGACAGAAACTGCCTATACATTCTTGGATTTGGTGACCACACAAGATGCCGGATTGAAAGTAGGCTCGCAATAAAGCTTCCCGACCACCATCCCGAGGATCCATACCCGATGAACGAAGTACACGCCGCTGCCGAATTTTTATTGTCATCAACGTCCCCTCTTTCTGCGTCCACCGACTATTCTTCCAGAACCATCCGCTTCGCATCCGCAGCCCCCGGGAAAGAAGCGCAACCCAAGATTACAGTGACTCAAAAAACTGTCTGGATGTTTTGTGCTTTTGGATTATTTCAGCAATATCTCAATAACAGGTCAGGATGCAGACATGTAAAACACACCATCTGATAGCCCTACTTCTTGGATATCTATCTATGTGTTCAGCTTTAATATATGTTTGGTTTAAGCTGAGATATTTGGCCTTGTTTGTGGGTGTGTCATCCGGACAGTTTTTTTGCAGGCATCAAAAAGTAGAATAATTGAATGAATTTGTTGAATGGACATCCCAATAAACAAAATAATGCTCCCAGACCACCTTCTAGTATATGAGGAGGGCCTTCCTTCACTTTCCTCCAACTTTCCCACCATGAAGCAGCTCCCTACTAAGGGTAAGGCATCCATCATCTCTATGGTGGGAAATGGTGATTCCTGTCACAAATTTGCTGTTAGGCTTTGTGTTAGCCACTATACCTCTGGACTGTGCTATCAGACTTCTAGGACTCTTACTGAAAGTGATTTGGTCACTTTTGACCCCCAGTTGCTATAATTCAGTATGGCTTATCACCACAAACAAGGCTGAGGTAGCTTCCCACCTCCAAAATAAGCTTAGAAATCAAAGGGAGAGTGTGTAAAACTGAGCTACAGTATGCCTAGCAGTGTTTTAAAAGTGTTGGGAGTTATGCAAAGTACAAAATTACTTGTTGTTTACCTACTTTGAATGTCTGCAAATGACTGTCAGGATGACACCCTCACAAACAAATGCATATATCTTAGCTTATGCTGGACTTGTGTTGAAGCTAAATATATGGACAGATAGCTGAGCAGGAGGGCTATCAGATGATGCATTTTATATGTTTCCTCATTTAGTCATTAATGAGATATTGCTGACATAATCCAAAAACATGGAACATCTATACCATTTTTCGAGTCACTGTAAGTAAACAACAAGTAATTTTGTACTTTGCATAACTCCCAACACTTTTAAAACACTGCTAGGCATACTGTAGCTCAGTTTTACACACTCTCCCTTTGATTTCTAAGCTTATTTTGGAGGTGGGAAGCTACCTCAGCCTTGTTTGTGGTGATAAGCCATACTGAATTATAGCAACTGGGGGTCAAAAGTGACCAAATCACTTTCAGTAAGAGTCCTATCGGCTGCCCTTGCGACCTTTGCATCCAGCATGGCTCGGCTCAAATCTATTTTATCGGCATCATCCCAAGACACGGCCAAGCGACTGGCACCAAGGACGATCAATGGACCGATAAACCGAACATGTAATTTCTGCTCGGAAACTGGTCACTTCATCAGCGCCTGCCCGATGGCCCTCAAGTATATTGCAGCAGGGAAATGCGTCTGGAATAGCGAAAATAGGATTTGTTTACCCTCCGGACGCTACCTACCAGGTTCTATCGTTGGAAAGAACCTCTCCGAACGCTTCGACAAGTACTACGCAACATATCAGTCCCAGAACGTACAACCGACGACAACAGCCATGTTCGAAGTCAAGCCGATGATGATGTCCGATGACAATGCCGACATGGACAACACATCCGACGACGAAGAACAACCGGATGCTGAACTGGAAGACATGGCTCGCATTTTTGCTAACAAAGTTGCAAAGAAGGTAGACAAAGGAAAAAAGCGAATGCCCATCATCAGGAACAACGATCCGCAACCATCTCGACTGCCCCCTCTACCTGCAGTGGTTATAACCCCACCGACAACCACCCAACCAACAAAGCCCGTGAAGATCGACCGGCCTGATGTTCAATACCATTACCAAGCACCGGTTGAAGACCCGAAAACCATTCAACAAGTTTTCGATCGGGCACTCGATGTCCTGGTCCGGATGACGCAGCGCGAACTATTAGCAATTTCCGGAGAAGTTCGAAAGAAGATGAAAGACATGGTAACGGCTAAACGAGTTCCTGTCACCACTGGCATTTTGCAGAACACGTTATTTACGGACGCTGCCACACCGGACACCTCAGATCTCGTTGTAGCAGTCGACACCGCACTGCTCCGAATTGTGGAAGGAACCCTCGATGGTCGGATCACAGCGGAATGTCTCCTAGACCAGGGAAGCTCAATCGTCGCAATGAGACGTGACGTTTGGGAGCGGCTCAGCAATCCCCTATACTCCGAACGTATACTACACATGGAATCCTCACACGGCACCATCGCACCGACGCTCGGACAGATCAAGAATTTCCCATTACAGATCGGACCATGCACCTTCCACGTCCAAATGCAGGTTGCCGATACCCTGCCATGTGAGGTACTTATCGGACGTCCGTTCTTTATGCTGACCGGATCGCAAACGATAGATCACCCACACGGAGCCCAAGACTTGATTCTAAACGATCCGAACACTGGAGAGAGAATCATCATGCCGACTAGGGAGAGAATTTCGCTCCGGAAAGTTTTAAAAACAAAAACTAACAATCCGGATTTTTGATAGCTGGAGTATCGGACCTGACCAAATCTTCGGACGATTACCCGATGGTCACCAAAATCAAAGCTATACCCACATCTGATACTCCAACCGTCCAATTATCTCCTGCTCATTCGTTTCATGCATCTCAATCTGTACCATCAATGACTCTCAACCCATTGCCATTCACTTATTTTTGGGACATCTCTCTCGAGCCATCCGGACCTCCGAAAATCATTAACAAAGCATCGGAGACACCGGTATCACCTCAGCCTACCTTTTATTCCAACGTCCAGTCCATCGAAATATCACCAACAGAAGCAATTATACCCGTATATGTCAGGAAGAAATACAAGAAAGTGGCCAACCGCATCAACCCGATTAAAGCAATCGTTCCCGAAGAATTTCGGATCATCTGATGCCGACACCCGGACCCCCTCGCCGACATTCCTATCCTGCCAAAGCATCTGCCCGAGTTTGTTCCCGGCCCCAGGTACACACAGGATCGAAAGGACGCACATAACGCCAACCGAACAGGATTCTTGTGGCCGGAGGAAGAAAAACTCGTACACCATCTTATTAAGATCCAAGAGGATGCTTTCGCCTGGAAAGAGACTGAAAAAGGACGTTTCGACGCGAAATATTTCGATCCGATAATTATCCCGATGGTCGAACACATCCCTTGGGTCTTCAAGAATATTCCGATCCCACCCGGCATCTACAACGACGTTTTAAAAGTTATCCGAGAAAAGATTGCCGCCGGAGTCTATGAAGAATCAAACTCCTCATACCGATCTCAATGGTTTTGCATTCTGAAGAAAGACGGAAAGTCGCTCCGGCTCGTCCACAACCTTCAGCCTCTCAACAAAGTCACGATCGGAGACTCCGCCGTCCCTCCGATCATGGAAGTTTTTGCGGAATCATTCGCTAGACGTGGTTGTTATGGATCCCTCGACCTTTTTGTTTCCTTTGATCAACGCTCCCTCGACGAACGAAGCCGAGACCTTACTACATTTCAAACCCCCCTCGGAGCAAAGTGGTTGACTTGCATGCTGATGGGATACACCAACGCGACTCAGATAATGCATGGGGACGTCACTCATATTTTACAAGATGAAATTCCTCACATCACCATCCCCTTCGTCGACGACGTAGCCATCAAAGGCCCTGAGACCCGATATGAACTACCCGACGGCACCTACGAAACCATTCCAGAAAATCCGCAGATCCGCCGATTTGTGTGGGAACACCTAAACAATGTCAACCGGGTACTTCAACGAGTCAAGAAAGTCGGAGGAACGTTTAACGGAAAGAAGACGACGATCTGCGCACCGGAAGCGATCATCACCGGACACACCTGTACCTACGAAGGCCGTATACCCGATTCATCAAATGTCCAACGGATCCGTGACTGGCCATCATGTGAATCATTGACCGACGTCCGATCATTTCTAGGCATTTGCGGACTCCTCCGGCACTTCATCAAGAATTACGCTCTACTTGCCTGTCCACTTGTCAACCTGACTCGAAAAGATGTGCCATTTAACTTTGGAGAAGAAGAACAAAACTCGATGGACCGACTGAAACATGCCATTCTCAACTGTTCTGCCATCTGACCTATCGACTACTGTTCTGGACGTTCTGTGATTATGGCCGTCGATTCCTCCAACATCGCTGTCGGCTTCGCATTATTCCAAGTCGGCGAAGATGGGATTCGATACCCCTCAAGATTCGGATCGATCACCTGGAATGAATGTGAAGCCCGATATTTGCAAGCTAAAATCGAATTATACGGACTGTTCCGAGCACTCCGATCATATCGCATTTACCTCATCGGACTCCCGAAATTCACCGTCGAAATGGACGCAAAATTTATCAAAGGAATGCTCAACAATCCCGACATTCAACCAAATGCTGCGATGAACAGATGGATTGCCGGCATCCTACTTTTCGACTTCAATTTGACTCACATTCCCGCAGATAAGCATACTGGAGCCGACGGATTGTCCCGTCGACGAGCCGCAGATAATGAAATTGATACAGAAACCGACGACCATGAAGATTGGATTGATCGGAGCTACGTATTCGTCACGGAGCTCATCAACCGAAAATTGGAATCGCACCATTTATCCGACACCAATCAAACCCAAGTCGCCTACCCCTACTTCAACGTTTACACAGGATCGATGCTACTCAATTCAATGGAATTGAACGAATCCCCTCCTAGCAAGCCCGCCACCATGACTATTCCCCGACCTGATGCGGCCATCAAACGCCAGCAGCGCCTCCACAACATCGAAGCATTCCTCCACAACCCTATTCGATCATCGGACATGGACACTACGGAATTCTGACGTTTGGTCCGATCTGCATCCGATTTCTTTATACTCAACGACAAACTCTGGCGCCGCCGACCCAACGGACATCATCAAATCATTCCTCCGGACGACAAATGACTTGCTCTTATAATGGAAGTGCACGATTCACTGGGACATAAGGGAGTTTACGTTATTCGCTCACGCCTTCTGACCCGATTCTGGTGGCCGATGCTAGACCAGGATGTGAAGTGGTTTGTATGAACATGCCACCAGTGCCAAACGCGACAAATTCGCAAAATATTCATCCCTCCGACTGTCGCTACCCCCGCTGCGCTTTTTCGACGTGTCCATATTGACACCATGTTTTTACCCAGAGCCCGCGGATTCCGACTCCTCGTTCACACCCGATGCTCGCTTTCCGCTTACCCAGAAGCCAGACCGCTCCGAAATGAAACCGCCCGACTCATCGGATCATTCTTATTCGAAGATATCCTCTGCCGATGGGGAGCCGTTGAAGAAATTATCACTGACAACGGGGCACCGTTTGTCAAAGCCCTCGACCTACTGCAAGAACGGTACGGAATACACAACATCCGCATATACGGATACAACTCTCGTGCCAATGGTGTCATCGAACGCGCTCACCGCTCCGTCCGCGAATCACTCATCAAATCGGCAAACGGCGACGAATCGAAATGGCCCGATGTTCTTCCATCCATAATATGGGCCGAACGAGTCACCATCCATAATATGGGCCGAACGAGTCACCATCCAACGTTCCACCGGTTTCTCCCCCTTCTACATTGCTCACGGAGTCGAGCCTCTTCTCCCGTTTGATATAGCTGAGGCTACATACATGATTCCCACCACCGACACCCCGATGACAACGCCGGAACTTATCGCACTTCGCGCCCGTCAACTGCAGAAACGAGAGGAAGACCTCGCACTGATCTCCGACAAGGTTCTCTACACCCGAAAGCAATCCGTTAAGCAATTTATCGATGCCCACCGGAACGCCATCTTCGACTTCGACTTCGAACCCGGATCGCTTGTTCTTATTCGAAATTCAGCCATCAAAATGGAACTGAACCGGAAGACCAAGCCTTGATTTTTCGGACCCATGATCGTTGTCTGCCGATCTCTGCACGGCGCATACATTTTATCGGAACTAGATGGATCGGTTTCGAAAATCAGATATGCCGCCTTTCAAATCATTCCCTACTATCCTCGAACGCAGACATCGATTCCGGTCACCTCAGTTATCGAGCCCCTGGAAGACCACACGAACGACTCCCCACCCGAACCTCACCATGAAGCATCCGATATCAGCCCCAATGTTGAACAAGATAATGACAAACCCGTCACACACGCAGAGCGTTTCGTTGACCCTGATGCACAATCTGACAATTCCGACCACACTGCCGACGAATCCGATACATCCGACACACCTCTGCAACGTCCTAGAACAGTCCGAAAGCTACAGACAAACCATTGAACGCCTTTTACTTAATCTAACTTATTATCCATCCTTCATTCGCCAATTCCAACTACCCCCAAAAAAAAAAAAAATCGGACAAGTCCAAATCTTCCACACGGCGTTTTCAATCTCCAATTCTTGAGTTCCCTTACTTTTTGTTCACTGTCCATCACATTTCTGACACATATTCCAACATATACAAAATATATATATATATATATTATTATTTACAGGAGTGGACGGCTACTCAAGGAGCAGCACCCGGAGCAGCTCCACACCCGCCCTCACCAGCTCTGCTCCCGCCTTCACCTGATCGGAGCCTCGCTCCATCATTGTTAACGCCCGTCCAAGAGCCTCCCTGCCCTTGGACCCCGATGCCGGCTCCCTCTCCTTCCCCTTCCGACTCGGCCCCGGCCCCATCTCCGACCTCCTCCGCTTT
Organism: Clavaria fumosa; assembly: GCA_951802425.1. Lineage (NCBI taxonomy): Eukaryota > Fungi > Basidiomycota > Agaricomycetes > Agaricales > Clavariaceae > Clavaria > Clavaria fumosa. The sequence goes on along the minus strand of OX637794.1, from coordinate 1,097,493 downwards.
GCCGGTGGCTCTTCTACCACCTCCACGCTCTCCTCAGCCTCGAGTTCGTCCTCCCCATCCTCATCCGTAGTCGTTTGGTCGCGCACTGGCGCGCGTACCACCACCCGTCGCGGCCGCTTACTGCCCGGCGCCTCCGCCACCCCCGCACCTGCTACGCGCCATTAGCCGATACGTGACCGACAGTTCATCCGACTTACCCTTGTCTCCGGACCCCGCTCCTTTCTCCGGTTTCACACCTAAAAAATTCCAACCTTCAGTTTTTCTCTTATACACAGAAACAAAGAATTTTCCACTTACCTCGAGCAGCCGATATGCTGCACAAAACCTTATACACCCTGCACCACTGGCATGCCACCCCCTCCAACCCGTAACACTCGCGTCCCTTCCGAACGCAAGCGTCACATCCCGGCTCGTGCTCCTATGGATAAATCAGCTAAGAATTGATCAGATAAATTAACAACTTACCTTATCTTCGGGCTGACGCGCAGCCCGAGACCTCACCGCCGCTCCCACTCCGGTCCTCCTGCCTCGCCCCTGTTCCACCGCCTTCCGCCTCGCGATCTCCACCCACACCGGTGTTGCCATCATCCGCCCCCCGACTCGAGCCTCCAGCACGGGCATTTCGACGACCACACCGCGCCCCCCGGCCGCCGCATCCACGGACCCCGCCTCGATTGTACCAACGGGAGTTACCCTGTCGGTCCCCCAAACGGTCCGATGACCGTTCCCTGACACTTCCTCCGCACCCACGGCCGATTCCGCGTTCTTGACCGTCCTGTCTGCCTTGATCTCGACGATGTCCGGCGCGGACAATTCATCCGCGCCCGCCGGTTCCTCCTCCACCCGCTCCGCTGCTGTCATCGCCGCTGCTGCTGTTGCTGTTGCTGCCACTGCTACCCCTGCCACTGTCGCCTCATCGCCCTCCTCGTCCTCGCTGTCGATGATCCGGCACGCACGGGCAACTCGCGCCCTCTTCTCTGCCGCCCTAGCCTCCTCGGTCCGCCTCTCCGCCACCTCCGCTTCTGCCGTCGCCCTCTCCACGGCAACCCTCTCCTCCTTCGTGCGTCTTGCAGCCTCGGCCTCCTCACGACGTTTGGCCCACTCTGCGGCCCACTCCTCGCCACGTAACTTGCGCCATTTTTTTAACCTACGCGCAATGAGGACTAACCCCTCATCGATATCCACGTCCTCCTCAATTGCGGCCACGTAACCGGCGAGGAAATCATCCTAAAAAACTGTGTCAGTAAAACGCGATAAATAAGAAACCCGGTTATGCACCGCATCACCCCCATACGTCTCCACCCACTCCGCGTACTCCGCATCCTGCCCCTGTTCCGGCAGCGAATCGCCTGGCGCCATAGTTCGTGCCTCTACCATCGCCTGCACCGCGTTTTGCAAAATTGTAGCGTTGAAGTCGTTCATGTTGATGGTTTGGTTGTAGTGGTGGTTAGAAAACAAGTGTGTTTGGACTTAGGCGACTCACGCGACGCACCGCACAATCAACAAGCGATGTTTGGCCTCGTTTGGTTGCAACTGAGGACAGTCGCATTTTCAGCCCCCGGGAGAATGTAAGGATAATATACGGCTCCAGCACGGAAACATGACAGATACCTACCATCCGAAGAATTCAGCACGCATCCGCCTTGTACCCGACGTGAACCGACCACCATCCAACACCATCCGATGCCCTCCGATGACCGTCCGTAAAGCCCGATACTCATCCGATAACTATCCGGTACCGGACCCTCGTTAAATTAAATTCCTCATTACACAGGTGATCCATGGCGCCCATATACTCCAATTTCATTACTTTACTCTGCTTAGCGCTCCTTGTGACCGATGTTTCATGTACTCTCCCCTGTTTCATCCTTAATGCTGTAAATTTCATATCATGTGTTCCTCTGAATTTGTAAATGTTTCTACACTCAAAAGTGTTTTATCTACTATGTACTATACTCGATTATGCCTTCTCTTCTTTCCTACCAGCGTTCCCGATGACCGATTAATTCGGACTCTTCATTTCTACGTACTATGCCGTTTCTTCCATGACCTATGACCTCCACATGATCTTACCTATGACCTTCCCCCATTCCCCATGACCTCCGGATCATCCGGTACAATCCGGAGCATTTGTAATTACAAAAATGTACTTAAGAACGTATCGGACTCTACAAAAAGCAGCTTATTCTCATCACCCACATCTTGCGTGAGCTCCGTTAGGCTCATCCTTCGTCGTACACATCGTTCCGCTGGCCTTCGTCATTGCCAGTCCTTCGTATCTTCGACTACTCTCTTGCTCGACATCGGATCCGATATCGGACTCATATCGGAATCTATCGGACACCTTGGACATTGTATACTCTCGTCTTATCAACTCATTTAACTCATCCTCCACACCCTCCAAGGTTGCACTCACTGTTTTAGGCGTTGGGTCAGACCCCCCCTGAAGAACTTGACTGTAATCAAGCAGTTGCAGCCAATACACGTAATACCTACTACACCGTGACGGCGCCGCACAGGGCTTGATGCGCAGCGCGATGGACGAGTCGCAGTGGCCACACGTTACGAGCTGTGAAACATCAAAAGACATGTGGGATGTATGGAAGCAAGTTCACCAGACGAACCAGCAATCAATAAACATACATTACTTCTTCGAGGAACTCTATACGCAGAAGTACATCGATGGGGCGCTAATGGCCGACCACATTGCCGCCATCCTCGACATCCGGGACCGTATAATTCAAGCCGGGGAAGCGATCCCCAACCTCCACATTGCCCGCGCGATGATACTATCGCTACCGAAGACGTCGTCCTGGGAAATGATCAAGATACAGCTCTTTGACATCAAGGTTCTTACCTCTGACATTGTGAGCACGAAGCTCCAGACCGAGGCGAACCGACGCATCCGCGAGAAACCCGGTGGGGGCCAGACTGCGCTCCAGGCCTCCACGAAGTCCAAAAAGGGCAGTGGATGAGGCAACGGACAGAATCGACCGAAGGGCAAACATGGTCGCGGCCCACAACCCGAAGATATGTGTTGGAAGTGTAAGGAAACTGGCCATTGGGGAAATCAGTGTCCGAACGCACCACAAGAACACGATGACAACAAGAAAAGAGGCCACTCACATGGGAAGGCTTCGGCGCATGCAGCGACGTGCGACCTCCTGGATCTTGTGCCGCGAACTGCTGGGTCCGTTTTTATGGCTACGCAACCTGATCCCATTGTCAAGGTAATCCTTGACTGCGGAGCGACGGCCCACATGTTCCACGACAGGTCCTTCTTTTCGTCCTATACGCGGACGACTGGTTATTCCGTGTCTGTCGGAGACGCTCGAAACGTACCAGTCGGGGGCTACGGATGTGTCCGTTTGAGGATTAAAGTCCCTGGTGGGCATCACACAATGGTGTTACACGGCGTCATGCACGTCCCAAAGCTCGCTATCAACCTTATTAGCCTTGGTGCACTTCAAAGTGATGGAGCATCTTACAGGAGTACAAAAGACGGGTTGTTGGTGATGCAGGGGAGGGACGAGATCCTTCACGCCGAGCTCAGGAGCGGGCTCTACTTCGTGGATTGTGTCCATGCGGATGCCGCCGCTGCCTACGAAGTCTCCTCTGGTGCGAGCCTTCGAACATGGCATCGACAGATGGGACATCTACACCTAGGAGCAATTCGTGAGCTCGCACGAAAAGGAATGGTGAAGGGACTCACCATATCCTCAAGCGACTACGACCGTGTATGCGAGGGCTGCGCGATGGGAAAATCCCACCGCTTGCCGCTTCCCAAACGAAGCGAGACAAAGTACGGACCTATGGACTTGATTGTCGCTGACTTGACAGGACCTATGAAGGTCGAGACGTGGACCGGGATGCGCTACGCCCTCGTCATTGTCGAAGTCAGTTCCAGGTTCGGTATGGCGCGACTATTGAAGACGAAAGACGAGGCGCCTGACATGTTGAAAGAAATAATCACATTGTTAGAATGACAATCAAGGCAGAAGTTAAAATGTCTACGCACCGATAATGGGACCGAGCTTGTAAATGATAGAGTTGATGAACTCTGTAGCTGCAACGGGATCCGCCACGAGACGAGCATTCCCTATGGGCCAGAACAGAATGGTATAGTTGAAAGGTTCATTGCTACGTGCTTTGAAATGGTTAGATGCATGCTACACTCAAGCGACATGGACTCACGGTACCGGGGGGAGGCATTGATGTACGCCATACACATTCGAAACCTCTCACCGACCGCTGCCATCGCCGACGTCGTCCCGTACGAGGCCTGGACCGGCCGGAAACCTGACGTGTCGCACCTACGAATTTTCGGATCCATCGCGTATGTGAATATACTGAAGAAGGTACGAGGGGGGAAGTTGGAACCTACTGCTGTAAAGTGTCGCTTGCTCGGATGGTGGGCTGACGAAACTAAAGGTTACCGACTTGAAGATATAGAAACGAAGAAGCTAATCACCTCTAGGGACGTCCGCTTCGTTGAAAATATTGAGCCAGCTGATATAGCCGTTATCAAAGGAGATGATACCCCAAGCGAGGTGGATGACCTGCGTGAGCGAAGGCCGACCGAACCTTCGGATGTACCGGCGGTGCCCACGGACGTTGACGATGCTGTCGAAAGCATTGAAAGGTTAGAAGCAGCCGAAGAGGTGGGAGAAAACTTACCGCAGGAAGCAGTAGTCCCTCCGCCTCATCGCGAACGCCCTACCTGGGCGCGACGACAGCCAGCTCGCCTTGATCAAGCCACTACGGAAGAAGAGGTTGATAGGGCTATCCAGAGGGGAGAACATCATGTTTTTGTTGCCAGAGATGGGGATCCATGGACATACCGAGAAGCGATGCTCTCACCGCATGCAAAGGAGTGGGAGAAAGCTGTAACTGCAGAGTTTGAACAGCTACGCACGTCCGGGGCGTTCGAGTGGGTGCCAAAGGTTCCTGATGGACGGAAAGCGATAGGGAGCCGGATAGTCTTCCAGACGAAAGGAGACGGTAACGGAAATGTGGTTAGGTATAAGGCGCGGGTGGTTGCGAAGGGATACTCACAGGTACCTGGACAGGACTTCACTGCGACGTTTGCATCCGTCGCACGTCTGACTACACTTCGAACGCTCCTGTCGATGGCCGCACGAGAGGACTGGCTACTCCATCAAGTTGACGTAGTGGGAGCCTACCTGCGAGGAGATTTAGAGGAGGAAATCTACTTGGAGCCACCCGACGGAGCACGTACCAGCGAGAAAGACAAGCACGTTTGGAGACTACAGAGGCCGCTCTATGGCCTCAAACAAGCTGGCAGACAGTGGAAGATAAAGCTAGGAGAAGGCGATTTGGCTACGTACCTTGCTTTCTGACCTGGGTTTCCCTCAATCTGTCGCTACCGTCATTCACGCCGATAACCAGGGCTGTATCGCACTCGCCAAGAACCCCGTATCAGACTGGGTCTCACACAACTTAAGTGTAAGGTCATGACGACAATACTAAGATAAGGGGAAAAGGGTACAAGAATGGAAAAGACGTAGTATATATAGCGAACGCTTCAGCATTTGCCGGCGTTCCCACACTCGGACCTCTCGGATCACGTGATGCGCCCAGGCCCAGGTCATGTGATCTTACGATTATGTAATCTGACCACAGCCACAGGTCATGTGACCTTCCAACAACCCTCCCCAGTTTCTCCACAACTGCACTTTGGGATGGCTTACATAAGCGATCCTAACATCACCCCCCTCTTAAGGCTGGGCGTCCCGACCAGCTAGCTTGGCCTTGTCAGGGTGGGAGAGGAAGAAGTCCCGGAGAAGCAACGTTACGTTAGTGAGGTTCCTACGGGGCTCCCAAGTGTTTTCCTCCACTGGATATCCCAACCACTTCACCAAGTACTTCACCCCACATCCCATCTTCTTAACATCAAGGATCGCCTCCACATCATACTCCAGGTGGTCGTCATCAATCGTAGGGGGTGGAGGGGGAGGCAGGTTCTGAGAAGGGAAGGAGGGGGGGTGGTATGGTGTCAACAGCAACTCATTGAAGACCCGATGGATGCGCCAGGCCCGAGGGAGCTTGAGATGATACCCAGCAGGTCCCACCTTCTCCTCAACTGCAAAGGGGCCTGCTCTCTTGTTGTCAAGCTTTTTACAGGGCCGGTCCATCTTCAAGTTTCTAGTATCCAGCCAGACCAGATCTCCCTCAGAGTACTCCCGACTTGGGCGTTTCCCCTTATCGTAGCTCTTCTTCATCGCTGCCACCGCTTTCTCCATTGCCTCCTTGGCTGCTCTTCGGGACTCCGTGAGCTTAGCCATCCACTCGTCCGCCGCCGGGTTCACCTCAGAAGGTGGCCGGAGCCCCCCATTCCATGGGTGTCGTCCATAATCGAGGAAGAAAGGTGTCTGTCCTGTCGCTGAGTGCTCACGATTATTAAGAGCAAACTCCGCAGTGGACAACCATTCAGCCCAGTCATCCTGGAGATGGTCCACATAAGCCCGGAGATAGATCTCCATCTCCTGGTTCGCCCGTTCCGTCTGTCCATCAGTCTGTGGATGAAAGGCAGTACTTGGATTTGCCTTTACCCGGATCATGGAGTAGAACTCCTTCATGAAGCGGGACACAAACTGGGACCCCCGGTCACTCACAACCTTGTGAGGGACTCCATGGTCGCGAAACACTCGATCCCGGAGGAGACGCGCCGCTCCAAGTCCTGTGAGGTCGAGCCCAATCGCTTCGAGCAGTGTCCGTTTCGTGAATTTGTCGACAATAACAAGGATGGCATTATGTCCACAGGAGAGGGGGAGGGGACCGACTATGTCCCATGAAATCACCGACCAGGGACCATCAGGCACCGGATGGGGGTGCAGTGGGGCAGCATGCTTGGTATGGTCGGGCTTCGTCCGCTGGCATGTCTCACACCCCTGGGCATACCGATCCGCATCTTTTACCATGTCCGGCCACCAATAACCCTTCACTAGTGCTGCTCTCAACTTCCGGGGCCCAGGGTGTCCAGCAGTGGGGAGGTCATGCTCAAACTTGAGAACGGCCTCACGAGCTCCTAGGGGGACCCAAGTGACTATCCCCTTCTGCCAGAGTCCAGCACGATCTCGTGTCCACTCATCATCAAGCTCCTCCGGCTTCTGTATGTGTACCGCGCTATTTTTCTGGAGTAGCGTCTCCATTTCCGATGTGAATGACACACGGACTTCCGTTTCCGGGAAAACCTGCACCGGTGCATCCTCCTCCACCATCTCTCCATAGTCCAGTCTCTGGGAGAGTGCATCTGCCTTTGTATTCGACTTGCCAGTGCGATACTTTATCTCAAAGTCAAAGCACTGGAGCTCTCCAACCCAACGAACCTGCCTCGGCTTCAACTTCTGGGGCTTCCGGAAGTACTGGAGGTTTGCATGGTCCATCCAGATCTCAATCGTCTCCTCTGCTCCAATGAGGTATGCTCGCCACTCGCAAAGTGCCCGAATCACAGCCAAGAACTCCTTGTCATACACATCATAGTTCTTCTCAGCTGCAGTGAGGGCCTTGGAGATATAGTCAACAACTCTCCAGGTTCCATCCGTCTGCTGCTGCGAGAGCACTCCACCAGTTGCCAGGTTGCTTGCATCTGTCTCTACCTTCCATCTCCCTTTGTCCTGAGGCAGAGCCAAGACCAGGGCCAATACGAGTGCCTGGCGGAGATCTCGGAAGGCTGCTTCCTCCTCCTCCTCCCATTTCCATGGAACATTCCCAGTCAGCCGGAAGAGTGGCTTTGCCCGGGCAGAAAGATTCGGGATGTGCCGGTGGAGGTAGTTCAGCATTCCATTGAACCTCTGGACATCCTTCACATTCTTGGGACGTGGCCAATCTTGGACTGCCGCACCCTTGGCCGGATCATGCTCTAGTCTGTTGTGGGAGATCTTCATCCCCAGGAAGATGATCTCACTCTTCTCAAACTCGCATTTACTGAGTTTGAGACACAACCCATTCTCTCCAAACTTCCTCAAGACCCGATCCATCCAGTACCGGTGTGTAGCCAAGTCCTCTGCAAACACAATGACATCATCCACATAGGCCCTCACATGTCCTCCTGCAATCTCCTCCCTCAACACATGATTCATGAAGTGTTGGAAGGTAGCAGGGGCATTCTGCAGTCCAAACCACATGACAGCTGGTTCGAAGAGTCCACGGGGTGTCAGGAAGGCGCAGCAGTGCTGGTGCTCGGGCCAGACCTGCATAGATGGGAAACCTCCCTTTGCATCAATCTTAGAGTAGATCGACGCTCCTTTAAGCACATCCACTGTGTCTCAGATGCGGGGGAGGGGGTACTTGTCCTTGATCAGGTGTGCATTCAGCCTTGAGTAGTCGATGATCGGCCGCAGCTTGTCCTTTTCATGTTTGAAGAAGAAGGGGCTGGCATACGGGGATTTCGAGGGCCGGATTCGTCCAGAAGCAAGCTGCTCATCCACCCAACGGTTCATCTCCACCATCTCCTGCCAAGTCAAAGAATACAGCTTGGAAGAGAGGTGCTCAGGGTCCTTTTTGAACTTGATCTTAATATCGAAGTCTGGTCGGGAGCGGGGAAGTTCATCCCACTTCGCTTCACTAAACACCAAAGGGTAGCGGCTGGGCCAATCGGGGGTAGGGCCAGAGTTGGGAAAACGGGTGTCCAGAATACTCGTGGATGCGAGGGTACTCGTTTTCAGGGGTGCGGAGGCTCGAGGGGATGGGGAACACTGTGGGGGGCAGTGGGTAAGGCTCAGCTCTGCCTTCTGCCAGTCGATATCCGGGTTATGCCGCTTGAGCCAGTCATGCCCAAGGATGACCTTGTGGGACTGGGTCTTTCCCAGCAGAAAGTGGATCCACTCCTGGTGGTCACCAACTCTCACCAGCACCTCTATCCCATACCGGACCTTTCCATTCCTGTTCTGTGTCCCATCCACATTATACATGGTGATTGGGTTCAGCAGGAGAGATGGCTCCAGTCCCACTCCTTTCACCCACTCCAAATCCATGAAGCAGTTGGTGCACCCTGAGTCGACAAGGGCCTTCATTGTGGTCCCTTTGCCAGTGCTGAAAGCCTCCAAGTGCACCTGGATGGCTAGCTCTTGTGGCACATGTTTCCGCACTTCTGGCCGCACTCTGGTTAGGCGCTCTGCCAGTCTCACTTCCTCCTTCACCTCAACCCCAATTCGGGTATGTCTCCGCTGCAAGATAGTATATCGGGGTATACTTGCAGCAGGCACAGGGACGGAAAGGGGGCTGGCACACTTCTTCTCCCCAGTGGGAGTCCTCCTCTCTCTCTCACACAGCTCTATGCAGGCTCGGAGCCATGCAATCTCTTTCTCATATCCCTCCGCCATTTGGGGGGCACATGGTGCTGCCCGGGTTTGGGCCCTTGGGACCTGCAGACGTGTATCAGGCAGGGGGCAGAAACGGACAGCATGGCCAGTCTGGTGGCATCGGAAACAACATCTCTCATCAGCAGGGGCCCATCCTCGGGCCATGGCCACATCTGGAGTACACAGCAGAGGGGTCACAAGAGGTTGCGAAACGGTCACGGCAGGTCGCGGTAGGGTCGCGGTGGGTCGCGCGGGGGTCACAGTGGGTCGCGGTGTCCGTTCTGTGAGTATCCCATCCAGTCGCCTTTGCTGGGCATCAAGCCTCTCAGCCAGCACCTTCCATTCTCCATATGTCTCTGGCATCGGGGAGACACCATAGATTCTCTCCACCAATCTCCTACTCAGGTTCAACTCCAGCCAATGGACTAGGATTCCTGAGTCCTTCTCTGCACTCAACTTCGCCCGTCGGAACAGCGTCTCGAATTTCGCGAAGAACTCTGGTGCTGTCATGGCACCCTGTTTCAGCCCTGCAATATTGGCAAGGGCAGTCGCACGGTCATTCGGGTCATCGAATGCGCGCTTCATCTCCTCCACAAACTCTGCCCAGGTTCCGGCCTTGCCACTACCCAGGATCTCTTCCGCCTTCATATTCGCCCACTCTGCAGCGAATCCTTCTCCAGTAATTTTGCTCAGAGCAAGAAGGACCTTCACCAGGTCCACAGCATAGCCAGTCAGGTTCGCCATAAACAGGAGGCGAAGGGATCGGAGGAACGTACGGAAGTTCCTTTTCTGCCCATCAAAGGGGGCAACAGATAGGTCAAGCCTCATAGGTTGGGCTACAGGCGGGGCGACATGGTCTGCCATCACAGGCCCTGGATGCTGTAAATAAAGTTCCAGGCCTTGGGCACTCAGGATTTCTTCGATCTCTTAACAGTCCTGTCCTCTTAGCCTGCTCTTCTGTGTACTTATGTACCTATAGAACTCTTATTCTATGAAATTTTTGTTAACGTGGGGCCCAAATGGTGTCCCAGGTGGTCGCTCCACAACTCCTAATGAGTTGCCCGTGCGCCCTTCTGACAATGGTCACAGAGCAAGGGCCCTGTCCACTGGACCAGGAAACTACAGAAAGACTATGTAGGGGCCTTTCCTTGCCCTGTACACTACACGATTCACTGGTACGTAGCTGTAAAACAAAGTTCCGGGCCTTGGGCACTCAGTATCACTTGGGGAGGGTCACAGTTGACTTCCTCCTGGTCTGGTCACGTGTATCTACACACAGTAAAAATTTCGCGCGGTTCTGTTACACACTGCGGGCAGGGTAAAGGAGAAGAGGATGATAGGGGCTGAGCTGTGACAACGTGTCACAGTTTGAAATTAAGGGTCCAGGCTAGCCGGGTTAGGACACGGGGCTAGGGCGGACAGGCGGATCTTAGTATTATATCAGACTGGGTCTCACACAACTTAAGCGTAAGGTCATGACGACAATACTAAGATAAGGGGAAAAGGGTACAAGAATGGAAAAGACGTAGTATATATAGCGAACGCTTCAGCATTTGCCGGCGTTCCCACACTCGGACCTCTCGGATCACGTGATGCGCCCAGGCCCAGGTCATGTGATCTTACGATTATGTAATCTGACCACAGCCACAGGTCATGTGACCTTCCAACAACCCTCCCCAGTTTCTCCACAACTGCACTTTGGGATGGCTTACATAAGCGATCCTAACACCCCGTTGCTCACTCGTGAGCAAAACATATCGATATTCGACACCATTTCCTCTGCGAACATGTCGCTACCGGCGAGGTCTCGTTCAAGTATTGCCCGACGACCCAGATGATAGCCGATATCCTCACGAAGCCGCTCCCCCACGACTTGTTCGAGCGATTTCGTACTATGCTGGGAGTCATTGAATAGCGGTGGCTCAGTGAGTGGGAGTGATGAAGCGTACGCTTCGCCTCCGCTCTTACTCGCTCTCAGACTCGCTACAGAACAGGCAGCGCACGCTTGCACTGCCCTTTCGATAGTTATTCCTGTTCTCCTCTCTATCTATACACTGTAGTTTACCCGTAGATACTACTTATACTGTTGTTGAACACTCGTAGGAGTTCACACGTTGTAAGGATAATATGCAGTTTAAACATAGAAACATGACAGATACCGATCATCCGGATATTTCGGGATCCAAAGCAATCACGTCTGATATGATCCAATAACAATCCGACACCATCCGATAACGACCAATACTTATCTGACATCGGACTCTCCGGTCTCCGACTCCCCATGAAGATCACAGCCCGCAGGTCACACATACCGCCTACACCCCTCTATTTCATCACTCCAGCATGGTCAGCGCTCGACATACTCACTATTCCATTCCCATTCCTCTATTTCATATACATGCTGTAAATTTCATATTGTGATCCCTTTCAACCATCCAATCATTGAAACGTTTCAAACCCTTTGCAGTGCCTTGTCCATTGTTCCTAGTACCCCTTTGCTGTACCAGTCTCACTCTCCTTGATTTTACGAGCGGTCCAGATGCACACCGATCATCGGACACTTCATTCCTCCAAACCGCATGACTCCTTTACAAATTAAAGACCCCTATATGACCCCTTGTACGATATCGCACTGCCTTCTATAGCTTCCGGAGATTTCCGTAGAATCGGGTATGCTGTACTTAGAAAAATGTACTTAAGTATGTACCAGACTATACGGAAATCCAGCTTTTTGAACGCCCACATCGTGCTGTGATTTTTAGCAAGCTCACCTTTCGTCGTACCTATTGATCCGCTGGCCTTCGTCGTCGCCGGCCCCTCGAACCTTCGATCCAAACATCGGACTCTATCGGATCCGATACCGGATACTCCGGACAACGTATATTTTCACTCTCTGAACCTTTTGCACTCAACCTCCACATCCTCCAAGGTTCTGTCTAGTGTACCTGTTGTGTAATAAGACCCCCTGAAGAACCCGGCCACGAACATCTATTTGCAGCCAACACCTGTACAGCCTACTACAGTGTTCTTACCTTACCACGTGAACTCCAGGTTAGTACTTACCCTCTGATTATTGCTACTTAGACTAACGAATACATGCGTTCTTACCTTACCGCATGAACTCCAGTTTCACTTCGGTGCGCCTGCGCTGTTGTGAGAAGGGAGAGAAACGACCGAACTTGGCGGCATCCTCAACCCCCCCCCCGTTTGTTTTTGCAAAGACAAGGTGGGATACAAAGAAAGAAAAAGGTAGGCCTATGGGATAGCGGCTAAACGTGAGAAGGAGCGACGCAAGGTGGTTAAGGACTCATTGTTATCCAGAGCATCCCCAATGAAAAGAGGGAGGATCTGCTCTATTTTGCGCCAGTACAACAGGAAGGATTTGGATGACCACCTCCCTTGTTTCATCACTATCCAAGGGTCAACCCCGGAGAGGAGAAGGTGCGTGGTACCCCCAATGCGAAAACTATGCCCATGCATGGGTGCAAGGCCTCGGGATGTCCATATGTCATTGCAACATGAGATAAATTGGTCGCGTGTGAGAAACGAGTACCCGATGGCCGATATTGTAGAATCAAAGGCAAAGAGGGGGCCAGTGGCTGGGGTCATGCGCTTGATTGCAAGGTGGTGCTCGAGGGCAGCCACACAATCCAAGTCATCAAATGACTGTGTCGAGACAATCCAGTCGCCCTTGGTACGCTGTGTTTTGGACCAAGGAATCTTGAATTGGATATACGCATGGCCATTACTGGCTGAGCCCCAAACAATAGGGCAGCCACAGGCAACGTGGTGGGCAAGGTCAAAGGATGCCTGAGTCACAGGGAGAAGCTCACCCAACCGGCAGCAGTCCCTCCAGGCTGTACACGCCACAGCCCAAATGGCTGCATCTCGTGTGTTAGAAAGGTCAAGGCCATTCTTTAGGCTACGAAGAAGGGAAATGGTTACAGGGGAACGAATAATGCGGGAGGAGGATGGCGGCATTAAGGCAGCGGCGCCAATGCGTGTCCTCCTGAGGATCTGGCCACCAGCCCAGAGGGCATTGTTGAATGCATGCCATAGCTGAAGGCCCGAGAGCCAGGAAGAGATGGTGCCACCTGAAACCCGTCCAGCACCTTCCTCAGCTACAAACAAGGCAAGGAGAGTCTCACTCGCTGGCATCTTCAATGCCTCTGGAACACTGTGGCGATCACAGAATTGGGTAAAACGAAGGAGGCCGGCTCCATAATTGCGGCATGTTGAAGGCTCTACTGAGGCTGCAAGGACCTCAAGCCAACGGTGAACAGACGAAGGGGAAGTAATCATGGAGAGGTTGTGAAACGAAGTGGCGCCATGAGGTGTGCGCCAAAGTCGGAGGCGATCCTGCGCTGGGACAAGAGGGTGGAGGGGGGATGGAGAAATCTGATTGATGGCACAGGGTCGGATGGCCCGTCCTTGGCGTGGCAGAGGAGACCGTGCTGATACCTCATCAAGGGCAGGCCCACCGGGAGGTTCCAGTGTCTGTGATATGGGCAGCCTATACATGGCGCACGAAGGGTTGGAGCTCGACTGGGAGCTGGAAAGAGATGTCCAAACGGCATTTGGCAGGTCCCAGAAAGCCACGAGAGACTGGGTCTGCCAAATTTTTCTCCGAGGGGACGAAGACAGGGAGCAGAGTGAGGTTGGCAGAGGCCAAATAAGATGAGATACGTTGGACACAGGCATTTCGTTGTACATTCCGGGAGCGTCCACCCCGAAGTGCACCAATCACACCTGTATTGTCGCTGTGAACAGAAATTTCACTGTCAGTGATATCTTGGGATGCGACCCATAAAACAGCAAGCTCCAGGATAACGAATTCAGCCCATCCGATGTCCCGACCTTCAGACTTCCAGCCACTCTGCAGGCGCCAGGCTGCCCAGTTCTCTCTGACCATCAGTCCCAAGCCCCATGAGGAGGAGGCATCCACATAAATGCATAAATCAGAGGGGCAGCGTGGGTGGAGAGAACGGTGAATGCTGGGTTTGCACAGGGTCTCCGCCCACCAGGAAAGGTCTGCCACAACAGTGTGGGGGACATGATGGGCAGCCCATTTATTTGGAAAGGCACCCAGGAAATAGGATAAGGAAGGGAGGTAAGATCGCCCATCACGAAAGACGAAGCATAGGTGTTGGAGGGTCCCATGCAATTGAATGAAGCAACATCATGGGCATGGACCTTCCCATGGGCCATCTGTAAGAAGAGACAGACCTTCCCCAGGTATTTGGAACGCTTCTGTTCTGAGATCGAAACCCTCTTGAGGTCAAGATCCCAAACAAAACCTCCATATTCAGTAATAGAGGCAAAATCATGCCCTTTCTTCTCCACAGGGTGCCAGGAAATACCAAGGGGTGTTGTAATAGCGAAGATAGACTGGAGGCTGAAGGGGTAGGACACTAAGCCTCCAATGACACAAGAAGGGAAGCGAAATATATTGAAGTCATCGACCCACTTTACCACCTCGGAAATCCCATGAAAACGGAGAATGTCCACTAGGGCATCTGCCACCAGACCCTGGATGTTTCCTGAGGTAGTGAGGCCGAAGGGGGCACAGTGATCAGGGTAAATCTTATCCCCCCACTGGATAGGGATATAACATTTGTGCTGAGGGGCAATGGCAGAGCAACGGTATGCAGCTATAATATCCAGACCCACTGCCTGGGCATATGGAGGGGCCTTAGCCACCTATAATGGGAGTAAGAACTGGGTGAAAGGACACAAGTCCCATCCAAAAAAAAATGGGTGGCAGGCAAACCACAGCCCGACAATTGGGCCGTACAAAGGGCCACACTGGCCCACATGCCCAGACAAAGGCCACATGGCAGGCACAAGCCCATACGGCCACACCAGCCCTCACAGGAGTGGGGGAACATGCCCCAACAAAGGTATACCCACAGGGGCAAGGGGGACTCACAATGTCTGCCATAGCTGCGCAAGTGTACCAAGTAATTGGGTCATCAGCGGCATCCAGCCAACCATTTGTGGACAGGCCGAGGGGATCTATGGCGGAGAAATTACGGATCATCCTCCAAGTTCCGGACCCAGGTTCCTTCTCCACCAGCCCAACAGGGGCAGTACGAAAGTGGCCTTGAAAGAAATGAAAGGCCTCTTCAAAAGAATAGGGACCAGACATGCGGCCAACCAGGCATTCCTCCTTAATGAAGTTATCAATTATCTGTGGGTGTTTTTGCGCAGAGGGCATGTTGTCTGGAATGAAAGTGTAGGAGAGGGGCGGAGGATTGCCAATGAGAGAACCAAAAATGAGATCGTGCACGAGGATGGGGTATTTCGTAGCGAGGTGACATTCTCGCAAAGCAGACTCCCACATCACAGGTATATAGGTTGTAACTATTCGCCCCCAATCAGTTGCGAGGGCACTTCTGCGCTCCATGGTGAGGGTCTCCACAGAGGGAACAGATGTGAAAATGGTGCCCTTCCTTTTGGAGGCCGGAACAGAGGCCAAGGTTAAAGCGGACACAGATCGCTTTCCCATCAGTGAGGCGGGTGAGCTTTCCATTTGAAAAGGAGGCGAAGAAGGGGCGTTCCCTGCGGCTCGATTCTGCTGACCTACATGATGAGGCACGGTGATCCCCCCATACACCACAGCGGAGGCATAGGGATGGCCCGCCCATTCCGGATGAACCATCCCCTGCTCGAAAGGGACTGGGACGAGCAGGGAAATAAGGGGAGAAACGAGCCCCTTTATGTACCAGGGTAGCAGGACCAGAATTACGCATAAGGAGGGTCGAATTCTTGGAAGAATGGAGAGCCTGGAACCAAGCAGGCGACGACGGATCAATGATGGAAGGTTTCGCAAAGAATTGGTTCCAAATCTGCATATCGAATTTCAAGTATGCCTCAAACCATCGCGAGAATTCCGGATCCTTCAACATTGCATCATGATGCAGGACCAAGCCCTGTAAAACTCCCTTCTTGCACCACATCCTGTAGTTTTGATATATCATATGCACCAAATTGATGCATTTGAGTGATGAACAATTAGCATCAATTGGTGCATGCACCTGATGTATCACTTTGGAGCATCTGATGCATTGCCTTGTGGATGGTACATCTGATATATCATGATGCCAGATGATGCATCTGCCATAGCCATAGACAGTGAATGTATCATGCATACATAATGTTGATGTATCAGCATGTCAGCATCTGATGTATTGTTGAAGCTGTTCTGGAAATTTGGCACATCTGATATAACATGGACATTCAATACATCACTGCCAATGCTTATCCAAAAATGAATAAAAAAGCGAATTTATTATCATTAAACTTAAACTTATTACTGTATTACAGTAATGACTAATATTAAATCTATTTCTATATAAATTCTATTTATTCACACTCTATCACAATCCTGAAGTTGGGAGAAAGTGGGGGGGGAAGCAGGGCAAGTTGCTGTATTTATATGCCGCACTTTGTGGCTGTGCAAATGCGTGACATGGTAACACCAATCAACGTTACCATGTCACGCGTTTGCACAGCCACAAAGCATGTCACGCATTTGCACAGCCACAAAGTGCGGCATATAAATACAGCAACTTGCCCTGCTTCCCCCCCCACTTTCTCCCAACTTCAGGATTGTGATAGAGTGTGAATAAATAGAATTTATATAGAAATAGATTTAATATTAGTCATTACTGTAATACAGTAATAAGTTTAAGTTTAATGATAATAAATTCGCTTTTTTATTCATTTTTGGATAAGCATTGGCAGTGATGTATTGAATGTCCATGTTATATCAGATGTGCCAAATTTCCAGAACAGCTTCAACAATACATCAGATGCTGACATGCTGATACATCAACATTATGTATGCATGATACATTCACTGTCTATGGCTATGGCAGATGCATCATCTGGCATCATGATATATCAGATGTACCATCCACAAGGTAATGCATCAGATGCTCCAAAGTGATACATCAGGTGCATGCACCAATTGATGCTAATTGTTCATCACTCAAATGCATCAATTTGGTGCATATGATACATCAAAACTACAGGATCACCTGCTTCTTGCAGTGCTCAGCCATAAAGGCTAGGAAGGAATTATAACAAATGACCCAATCACCAACCGATAGATCTTTGTCTTTGGGGAAGTCCGAAAAGTCCAAGACCCGCATGTTGGCAGCTGGCCCAGTCGCAATCTTGACATATTTAAGGTCTACTCCACTCCTGATACACTGCAAAGATTCTGGAGAGAACAGTTGGAGAGGGGGTGACCGATGGCATCTGACGAGGGTGAGAACGTCCTCGGGGATGGTACTATCATGAGCTGTAAAGATATTACGAGCTGCCTCTCCATCTTTGAAAAAGATCTCCGTATCAGAGGAGTGAGTCAAGGGCAAAGGATTTTCCAGCTCCTGGCCTTCTTCTCCCCTGGCTGATGGTGGGAGGTTATTGAGACGAAGCAGAAGGGGTCCCAAATCATCGGGTTCATCCTCGGAGACTTCTGCCTCTGGGTCCTCAGTACGCCTTCTCGCCCTTGCCATATTTCTTCTCTCTCGTCTTTGATTGGCATTTACCAAGATACGAACATCCTCTCCTGTAACAGCCATCTCCCTCACTACTGGAGGTCCGTCTTGTGCCGTACCTGGGATGAACTGGCTCCCTCATCCGTTTATTCCCATATCAACCATATTGAGAGCTATTCAGCGGCAGACAACAGAGAGGTTATCCCTAGCAAACAACGAGAGTTCTTATCTGCGAGGCGACACGAGAAGTGGTGCAGACCAAGGAGTCGATGCTGGTCCCAGCCTCGACTCGCTTGGTCAGCAACCGTTGAGCTTGGACTTGCGCGCTCGATTAAGCTCAACTACGCAAATGTGAGAGTGATCCGAGGAGCCGGTGCCTCGAGCCTGACTCCTCGAAGAGAGCCGTTGCGTCGCTGACAGTGACACGAGTGTGGGCTGCACTTTCATCAAGTCAAGCTAATTGTCAACCATTAGCTGCGGATGTGGCCAGGGTCGCGGATGAATGGAAGTCGCTGTCATCGGTTGAGAAGAGCATGTGCATCAGATGCGCGCCACTTTACATGTACGTGATTTACAACAACATCAGGAAAAAAAGCTCAAACAATATAGTACTATGTAGTCATGGTAGCAGCAGTAGCTCAGTAGCTAGTAACGCGTTATATAGACCCAGTAGATCCCATATATTGCTCTGTAGTAACAGTAGTTCCCATATATTGCTCTGTAGTAATGGTAGTAATGGTAGTTCCTATATATTGCTCTGTAGACTGAGTAGATCCCATACAATGCACCAGAGTATGCAAAGGTGATTCAATAGTTTACTTGTCTCAAATGGTAGCCCAGGTTGATACTACAGTAGACTATGGTAGTGCTATGTGCCGCTTCCTGCTGCCACCACTGCTCCTTCCTTCCTCTGCACACCAGCCAGCACAAAATCAATGGCCCAGGTCCCCACTGTCAGTCTGTGACTGCAGTAGGGGGCCTGGGCCATTGCTGCTGCTGCCGCCGCCGCCGCCGCTGTTGCCGCCGCCATCGCCGTCGTTGTTGCCGCCGCCGTCACCGTCATTGTTGCCGCCGCCGTTGCCGTCGTTGTTGCTGCCGCTGCCGCCGCTGCCGCCGTCATTGTTGCTGCCGCTGCCATCGATGTTGCTGCCGCCGCTGTTGCCGCCGCCACCGCCGCCGCTGCTGTTGCCGCCGCCGCCGCTGCTGTCACCGCCACCGCCGTCGTTGTTGCTGCCGCTGCCATCGCTGTCGCTGCCGCCGTCGTTGTTGCTGCCGCTGCCGTCGATGTTGCTGCCGCCGCTGTTGCCGCCGCCACCACCGC
This sequence comes from Clavaria fumosa, assembly GCA_951802425.1. Lineage (NCBI taxonomy): Eukaryota > Fungi > Basidiomycota > Agaricomycetes > Agaricales > Clavariaceae > Clavaria > Clavaria fumosa. The sequence goes on along the minus strand of OX637794.1, from coordinate 1,078,342 downwards.
CGCCGCCGCCGCTGCTGTCGCCGCCGCCGCCGTCGCCGTCGCTGCCGCCGCCGCCGTCGTTGTTGCTGCCGCCGCCGTCGATGTTGCTGCTGCCGCCGCTGCCGTCGTTGTTGCTGCCGCTGCCGTCGATGTTGCTGCTGCCGCCGCCGCCGCCGTTGCCGTCGCTGCCGCCGCTGTTGCCACCGCCGTCGCCGTCGTTGTTGCTGCTGCTGCCGTCGTTGTTGCTGCCGCCGCTGCTGCCCTCGCTGCTGCCGCCGCCGTCGCCGCCGCCGCTGTCGCCGCCGTCGCTGTCACTGCCGCCGCTGTCACCGCCGCTGTCGCTGCCGCCCCCCGTCGCCGCCGCCTCCGCTGCTGTCGCTGCCGCCGCCGCCGCCGTCGCTGCCGCCACCGCCGTCGATGTTGCTGTTGCCACCGCTGTCGCCGCCGCTGCCGCCGCCGCCGCCGCCGCTGCTGTCGCTGCCGCCGCCGCCCCCGTCGCCGCCGCCGCTGTTGCTCTGTTGCCGCTGCCGCCGCCGCTGCCGTCGTCGTAGTTGCTGGAGGAGAGAGGGAAGGGAAGGAAGAGGGAGGAGAGAGCGAGGAGAGAGCGAGGGAGGAGAGGGAGGAGAGGGAGAGTGAGGAGAGTGAGAGAGAGGAGACGGAGAAGTGCCGTCGCCCTCCATCGCCCTGTAGATTAAAAAAAATTGAAAAAAATCATGAAAAAAGGGAGAGGGCGCACCTGGTGGCCCCTCGCTGAGGGTGCCGCCGCTGCCGTGGTTGTCACTGAAGGAGAGGGTGAGGGAGAGGGAGGAGGTGCCGCCGCCGTCGCCGTCATCGCTGGAGGAGAGAGAGGGTGAGGGTACCGCTGCCATCGTCGTCATCGCTGGAGGAGGGAGAGGGTGAGGGTGCTGCCGCCGTCGTCGTCATCGTTGGAGGTGAGGGTGAGGGTGCTGTCGCCGCTATCGTCGTTGCTGGGGATGGGAGAAAGGGAGGAGAGAGGGTGATGGTGGGAGGCAGAGAGAACGACAAGTTCAACACAGAACATGTGACGACTTTCTGGGACGGCAATTCCCACCATGCCACAAGTACAGCCATAAGCTTACCAAATCAGTGACCCACAAATGTTCTGGCCCATTTCTCAGTCAATTCTCAAGCAATTCTCAAGATTTTTTTTTTCATAAGACACTACTTGATCTGTAGATTAATGTGGATATGTCAAAAAAATTAATTGATATTTTCTGTGCTGGTTTACCAAGATAGATGGGTGCCTAGCTTTATCCAAGCTTTGAACACCTTTTTGGAGCAATCTTTTGGAAGAGATCATATTCATCCAAACTATCATGATTGATTTGATATGTATAAATATATTACTGTCAAGTTGCCATCCAAGCCCCAAGCTGATGAACAGTTATATCAGATTCATGGAATGCCTGGCCATTCTAATGGACCATGCAAGCCAGCAACTCCACCATGCTTTGACACTACCTTGATCATTGAGAACAAATCACAGTGGAAAGAGGATGGATTAAAAGGTTAGTCTAAGGCTATCAATTGTCTACAATTTGATGTCAACTTCAACTAGGTCTTCATGTAGCAAGATTTTTGATCTTCCAAAGCATCTCATCAGCAAAACAGCTCAGCTAAGTTGTCAGTATACTGTCCATTTCATTCAATTGACCTGTCATGCATCATGCACCTCCCCAAATTGGCCAAAAATCACACTGGTCACACATCATTTGAGGAATTGGTCAATTTGTAAGGTGAAATTCCCTTTTTGGGTGACAGTTACCTAATATATACTGGTGGAGGGGCAGTCAATTATCCCTCATGTCACACTTGACTTCTACTTTCAGTCAATTCAAAATTTGACCAGAGGAATGCATCACACCACCTGGTCAATTGAATGAAATGGTACAGTAGAGAGGTATGGACTGGTATGTAATACCCCAAGACAACTTGGGGTGTTACACACCAGTCCATACCAGTCCATACTTACATTTAGCCAAGCTGTTTTGCTGATGCGCCTGGGCATAGTACCACATCCTTTAGCATATGTTCACTGGTACAGACCACTTACAAGCTTTGATCTAGCAACTGGCATGTATCAGATTATTTTGTCTACTTGACAAAATTCTGCAAATTTGGCACAGTTGTCTGTTGATTCCTCACTTTGGATCAGCAGATGTACCTATCTCATGGACCAGAAATAATGCTCTTCATTCAGCAGCTCAATTTTATCTCAACAAGTATACTGATATGCATTCATTTATGGAGTACAAATCTTTGTAACAATTTTAGTCCAAAAGTATCAGACTGGGTCTCACACAACTTAAATGTAAGGTCATGACAACAATACTAACATAAGGGGGAAAGAGTACAAAAGAGGAAAAGCAAAGGTATATATACCAAATGCTTCAGCATTTGCTGGTGTTCCCATGCTCAGACCCTTGGATCACATGACATGCCCAGGCTCCAGGTCATGTGATCTTATGATTATGTAATCTGACCCCAGCCACAGGTCATGTGACCTTCCAACAACCCTCCTCCCCCAGTTTCTCCACAACTCCTCTTTGGGATGGCTTATGTAAGCAATCCTAACAAAAAGAGACTACTCTATGTACTTGTCATATACTGCACAATATCATGAATTGTTCATTTTGATCCTAATCTATAGCCTGCTGAAACACTCATGAGTTTATTGCTTCAACCTTGCACTGGAATTCACCTCACCTCCACTCAGCTCCTGATTATGTCATAATCATGACAACATCTGTGCTGTCAATTCAATGTAGTACAAAGGCTTACTATCCTACCCAACAGCACTATCACTAGTTGCTACTAGGCTCAACATAGTACATTGGCTCTACTACTATTACTACTATGCACTCATAATATGCTACTAGGCTCAACATAGTACATAGGCTCTACTACTGTAACTACAATGCACTCATAATATGCTACTAGGCTCAACATAGTACATAGGCTCTACTACCGTAACTACAATGCACTCATAATATGCTACTAGGCTCAACATAGTACATAGGCTCTACTACTGTGACTACAATGCACTCATAATATGCTACTAGGCTCAACATAGTACATAGGCTCTACTACTGTGACTACAATGCACTCATAATATGCTACTAGGCTCAACATAGTACATAGGCTCTACTACCATTACTACAATGCACTCATAATATGCTACCCAGTCTATTGCATGCTATATAGTAATCCATACCTTCTATGTATTACTATTTTTCTCACTACATATGCTACAGCAGTCTATACAGGCTGTGTAGTCTACATAGTCTATGCTGATGTCTACTGCTGGGGGTTCTTTTTCCTGATGAAGGTCGGAGCACTGCCATCGAAAGTATGAAAAAGTTTGATTTCTGTGGCAAGTGACACGTAGTGATGATGAAAAGAGCAAGAAAATTGCTGAGACAGTAGAATAAGTGTATAGCAAAGCCTTTTAGTAAGTTTTACATTGGTGTGTTCAACAGAGAATGTAAAGCAAGTATTGGATGTGAGTATTGTAACACTAGCGGAAGCACGTGGCCTGAAATTACATAGACTATACATAGAAAATTTGGCGTCCCATGTAAAATACAGGGAAGCCAGGAGGACCAGAGGATTTCCATGTATCAGACACTCAGTATATTTTACTTGGAATTTCCAGAAACAAAACAACTTCGGCCACATCTCACAAATGCAAAGTCCCTGCTGTGGGCATGGGAAACGACGCACTGGCAAGCGGCCACCCAACGCTGGCATTCCCCTCACCCTCTCGCACAACCGCCGCGATGCCACTCACCGCCCCTCGAGCCTCGCCCTCACCGCCCGCGCCACCCTGCCCTTCACCGGTTTCACCGCTCGTACTCGTCCAGCAGCATCTCAATTCTTTGCAAACTTGCTCCGCTCGTGTTCCCCACCAGTTTCCGCATGCAAATTACGGCTCAACTGGCTCCTTTCTTGCCCCACCATACTGCCACCTGTCAAGCATGTCAAGGCTCTGTGTCAGCAGATTTTCCGTTGTAATGCACACTGTTATACATCATTCTGTTGGGATTTTGGTCACTTGTTCGTTTTGCATCATCTCTGCTTCATATCCATCGTTACTAATTACCATACATCTGGTAGACCTGTCTCAGTCAATACCGTGCTCGCATATGCCCCACTTCTGTCAATAATTGCCCATTCCTTCCGCCCAGGCTCTGACTGGACACGGCCAACCACCGACTCAATTGTTGTTACCGATACAAATTTTGATCGGTTCAATGTCTTGTAGAGAACCATTCTCTTTGTTGCATCGGCTCCTCGCATGTTTCCACATGGTGAGAATAGCGCGAGTATGTGGAGACTTTCATTGCTTGTCCATGGCGAAGGAGGGAAACGGCAGACCCAGAAGGACTCCACCCGCCCATAGTACACAACCCTTGTATCACCCTGGTGTGTCGACTCAATGAAACATGCCTATATTGACCAATCAAAGAGTTTTCGATGTAAATATAGTGAGACTTACCCTGACAAATGAAGTGTCCCGACGGCGGATACCACTGGCATCGGCCCTGCTCATTGTGGCTGCTGATCGGATAGTGTCGCCACCAAATGCCCTTCGCACCTTCCCCCACTGATCCAACATGGCTTGGCGCACATAAGGCCTCACATCGTCAACTGTTAGTCTGTATTCGGGAGTTGAAAAAAGAATTTTGAAGTGAGTTTCAAGTTTCTCTAATAATTCGGGACTGAGCACGACATTTGGATGATGGGGATGACATAGGACAGTGTGGGGGACTAGATGAGGTGAGCAGAGGCTTTTCAATGAGCTTTGAATGTTCCTCACAATCTGGGTAAAGTTTTTCATGTGTAGTCGTCATCTCTTGACCTGCAGCATCCTCCGCTTCAAGCTGCAAATTCCTTGAAGGCCGCTCAAGTGCTTTCTTGAGATCAGGATACAAACACCTGATTTGTGATACCTGAGCACCTTCAAGCATTCGTTTTGCTAAGCTTGGATATGGATTTGATCGGGACTTGATGCTTGGAAGCAGACTTCCACAAAATCGTTCCATCGCAAAGCACCAGTAAGTCCATGGTGGGCCATTGAGCCGAATGTCTTCACAAATGTGAAGCATGCCATGGGGAGTCGAATTGCATGCTGGAAGGCGTTCGTTTTTGTACTGGTAGTAATAACTAGATTTTATTAATAATAAAAACGTTCGGAGTATTTTATGAAAAACTCACTCGTAATATTGTTGCACAAACTGAATGATGTCAAGAGTGAGCATACCTTGAGGAGCAACATCTTCAGCAGGGATTTCGTAGTCAACAAGACGGCGGATGATGTTGCTGAGGAGGACTGCATGTCGGTAATATTTATCCGTATCTTTCCAGCGGCCTTTGAGGACAATGGGGGCGAGGTACATCATCCAGAAAGCATACGTTTCAGCGATATATAGATGTTCTTCTTTATATATGTTGGGAAGTGCCCGAACAAAGGATCCAGGTATCGTGGCAGATGACTCGGATGTCAAAGTGCCGATTTTCTTCCACTCGGCTTGCGGGACGATATAGGGCTGGCCCCGATCCAGTCCCTTTGCTTTCCATGGCTTGTATTCGCCCTTCCAAAATGAAATCAGCATCGGGATTATGTGCTCAAACAATAAATGCATTATATCACGAGGGGCTGATGTTGCGACCGAAATGGAGGGTAAAAGAGAGAGGAGAGTCCTTCCATTGAGGCCATACTTTTTTGCAAGTGCTTCCCTCGCAGTTGCAGTAGATGCAGCTTCGATTTCAGCCAATTGAGCTTCGATGCGTGAATCGGTTCGCATGGGAAGACAAGCAGGATCCCAGACTGGACCTCGAGGCACAGGGTGATCAGCAGGTGGCCATAGTGGGAAATAATATATCTTTGAGGCCTTGGCGACGTTTCCGACAGCAAGTATTCGAATGCCAGTTGCCTTGCAAGCAGAGCAAGGAGAAAATGCACTGTGACCTTTCTCCTCAAGAAACTTTGCAATGGCGGGTAAATCACCACCCTTCAAGATGACATACGCATGGAGTAGAAAGTCTTGATCAAGGTGAATGTCTCTGGTCAATACGCCGCATGAGAGATCCTGTAATTCAAGGTAGGCAGGGTGGAAAAATGAGTTGATGTCTTTAGGAGCATGAGGCCCGGGTATAATTCCAAGGCAGAGGAGGTGCTTGAGGTGCGTTCGGACTGTTGGGGGAAGATTAAGGTTCACGAGCAGAAGCAGTGTTGCCGTCTTTTGGACCCGAGATTTCTTGAACAACTGGAATCCATCTGAAAACAATGCTAGTGCAACGTCTCGATCATCTGAGAAGTGCCTATGCTGTAACACCTCCCGTTGTCCATCTTCGTGAATGATTTCCACTGTTTTGTTAAGTAGGGTGCGATAGTGAAGTCCGTCGAAACAATCGGTAATGCTTCCAGGCGTGAATTGGTGGTTTCTGCGATAGGCGAAAATTTCCATATTATACAAGCCATATTTGTCTGCGTTAGAGACTGGTTTTCAGAGATATGTCAAGTGAGTTTTTCATGTCATATGAACCAAATTCACCTGCACTGTTTGCGGAAAATAAGAGGTGGTAGCAACTTTTCAACATTTGATTTCCTTGTCTTATACACTGAAATTCAATGCAACAACATGGAAATTAGATAGATAAGACAGTATAAATTCCATGCTCTCTGCTCCGATAAATGGCTTACAGTACACTTAAGTGGCATCCTTAAACGTTGGGAATTTTGGCAGATATACCATTGGCATTCAGTGTACAATGTGCCGAATTTCCTGTACCCTATCTCAGATAATGTGCATGAAATTTTAGTGTAAATTACATGTAATTTCCCATGCAAAATACATGGAATTTCCGAGGTCACACTTCCCTTAGTGGTAAGTTTGTAACATAACAAACAAAAGTCATCACTGACGAAGTCCGCCTTAGTAATAAGCGCCCTCAAGTCCATATTTGAACGTGGATCTGTCCGGCTTTTCAAGGCCCACTCACACGCAGTCAAATGAGGGACGCATGCAGTACAAATCGCCTGATCTCAAACCGCGTATGGCCCGTCATTTGTATTTCTAATTTCCTTCAGGCATTCTACAAATCGTCCTAACCTCTGAATCTCATCCAGAGTATGATGTGCGGCGACCGCGTTCGATGGCAGGTCTTAATCAAGGTCCACTTCACACAAAATTCAATGCCGACAAAGATCAGGTACACTTCAAGGCCGACACGTCCGCAGCAGAACGGGCCAGGTCCAAGTCAGCTCCTTCCAAATTGACATGGTCATCTATAAATTGCCCCCGCTTCTTGCCAGCACTATCACCGCTCTGCATTTATAATGCCTAATCCTCCTACTCCATAATCATTGCTCTTTCCCCCCTCTATTGTGCTGCCCAGAACGAATCCTGTCGCCTCGCCCACAAGCTCAAGAAGAGTCAATCCTGCAACACCGCAGCGACTGGCAACACGCGCACCGCACCGTCCACAAGTGGCCCCGCAACCTAACTGTCAAGCTCTCACGGCTCCTGGATTTTCCGGCGTGCCAGCACTTTTGTTTTTGGAACTATCCCACCCTCTCTGCAGGTTCTTAACTCTGATATCCGGTCTCAGGGTGCGCCGAGTATTCCTTGGTTTGATCATGGCTAATTTCTAACTGGCCAGAGCGGCGACAATGCTATTTAGCGGCGAGAAGATGGGATCCTCTGTCTCTCTTACCACCCGGAAGGGCAGACATATTGACGGAGATCGAACGATGGAATCAGAAGAGCTACGCGGTAACCCTGGCCCGCACTCAGGCTACAATTTCGCCCACCCAGAACCCATTCCGTCTACTACACTTGTGGCACCTTCGTTTCCATCGTCTCTCGATGAGACTCTATCACATAGACAGCCTAAGGGCTCACCTTTGGATACCGGAATGCGGAGGGGGTTTCTAACTTTCACTGGGATCGGAAGCACCGCTTGGCGTACGCGTATTTTTTGTCCGGCTGCCTGCGGTGCATTCCATCTGACGAAAGATCTAGTTTATCCCTTTCTCGCAATTCTTAATGCACAGGAAGTTGCTGCGAGCATCGACTTCGATACCCTAATTGCGGAATCAAGACGGCTTTCCATGTCTGGCGTTCTCGGATTACTCGAGGCAGATATACTCTTTGCGGAGCCAGGGACTTCGCAACCGGAATTTTGGAGATTGATCCAAGGAATTCTAGGGATCGGATCACTGAGGGTACTAGGCAGGATTTGCAAATCGCCTTGCTTCGAGAAGCTGCATTTGGTACATGGCATAAAGCCGCCCGAATCCGTGCAAGCCAGGGAATTTTGGCTCCAACAGGAGTCATGGCCAGAGATTCACATTCTTGATATGGGTCGGGAGGAAACCAGTTATCACCGGATCAATCAGGGGTCTGGTCCGCAAGGAAAACTGCTTCGGAATTCGAAGGATATCATTACTGAACGAGACTTCTGGGGAGCAGAAAGCACAGGCGATTCGGGAGTGACAGAAACGGCCAGGCAAGATACCCCCACTTCCGAGCTCGAAGAGGAAAAGCCAAAACCCGCATGGGTCGGCGTCAAAACCTCCATCCCGGTCCCCACCGAAGACAGGCAGGAGATCAGCGAGGGCTCAACAGATAAATGGTGGATGGATCGGTGGCAGATCGAAGCTCTGGCAGTTGCAAGCGCGCGGGACCTCTCGCTACAAGACGCATGCAACCTCCTCACCACTGCTTATTTCGGGGCATCGACAGGCAGACTCCAACAACGTCTTGCTGCCCTATTCTGTGTGATTCTTACCGTCGGAACCTTCTTGGCTGCTTGGTACACGAACTGGAGCTGGATCAGCCAGTTCTTTGCACTCAGCTGTCTGGGATATTTTGTGAACTGGACAGCATGTTTGAGAGCATGGAGGTTCGTACCGTCTGATGCAGCTCGCGACTTCAAGCCGAAAATCCTCAAGTCGTGGCCTACGGAACACGAGGGGGGAGCAATCCGTATCGCCACCCAGTCATCAGGTATCGCCCGTTTGCGGGGCCTCATTCCTATTCCAGAGGATATCCTAAGCGCAGCGATACGGGAGGCCAAAGTGAAAGAAGGCCGATACAAGACCCCCCGGAAGACGATCGTTCGGAAAGAACCCTATGCTTATAGAAGTCCCCGCGTAGAGGACCATTGGATCAGCTTCGAATCTCAGGCGTCATTTTATGGTGTGCTGGTATCCGTCGAGCCTGATAATGTCACTCAGCGTTCAATCGGAGTACTATGGGCCATCCTTAACGGGCTATTACTTCTGATACTCGGATTCGGTGCCTCAATCCAGAAGCACTGGAGCGGATATGTTCTTCTAGTTTATCTCGCTGGCATTGCATTGGCGTTATATGCGCGGCGCCGGGAAGCCGTGTGGACACTTCCAGAGTTTGCGGCAGTCGATTTCACCACCAAACATTTGGATATTCCCCCGACAGTGAGGGCACGCGTGATGGGAATGCCAGGCGCGGAGTCTTTGACTATCGAGGTATGTGACCCGAATCTGGCTTCAGTAAACAGCACCCTTCTGATACGTTGTTGCGTAGAAGCGCAAGCGTTCCAGATTCTTTTCCTTTGCGAGATCTAAGAAGATCCAAACGCAGGTGGAAAGCGGACCCGTTTGAGCAAAATTTGTACCCGTTCCAACGCCGCTCCAACCCGAGCGCTATACTACACATGGTCGGGCTTGTTTTCTTTCATATTTCTGAGCACCTGGATCTTGTACTTGCAATGTACTCATAGTACGTCTCCGCCTCTGCATAATGGCACATTTTCGTTTTGGCACCTGGTACCGAAGCGCGGGATATCCCATTATTATAATAAGTTCAACCACCTTTCAAGTTCAACTGCATCACTGTCACCCTACCAGTAGTACCCACGCAGTGCGCGCGACTTTCCGCTCACACCCGCCCGCCACCACATGCTGCCGCCGCCGCAAATCGTGCTTCAACAACCATGCCCTACGACGAAGAGAAGCCACTATTACAATAATTTTTATTAAAAAGATAATAATGGTATGTCTCAAGAGGCAGGAGTTCACGTCCTCGAGTATACCGTGACGGCGCGTACGGCGGCCTCCCCACCACCACGACGTAGACACTAACGTAGACGCAGCCGTGATAGGCGCGGACGCACTCACCACAGACGACGACGCCGACGCAGAATACACAGACACACCCCAACCCCAACGATCGCCTCAACCTGTCCCCTCCGCCGTCGTCGTCACCGTGGTGTGCCATCGCTCCCCCCACTTGCCCCCTGCGACTGCGCCAACATCAATATCAACGGGCGCAGTCTTCACCAACGACGATATCGACCCCACCAAACGGCCACGCCTCCGTCCCCGCCGGTCCCACCACACGCGTCAACGCCTCCCTACCTGGCGTGTCCACAAACCCCGTCTGCAGCTTCGTCTCACCGCTGATTCACCACAAATGGCGCCCCGACCAGGTTGTTCTGCCCAGGTGCACGTGACGGCCCCGCCTTCACCAAGAACACCGTCCGCGCGACAAGACGTTGTCCAGCACCGTCACCCCCTCTGCGCTCCTCACCGCATTCCCGTACCCGAATGTGTGTGTGAATTGGTTTCTTGCTTCTATTGCTGTCCCTCAGCGGCGAATACTTGAATGTTGGCACGATGTTGGATGTCAGAACCGATAATGTGTGCATGCCAACAAGCAGACAGTAGGGACAGGCTTAGATACACTTACGAAGAAAGAAGCCAGAATTGGGAAATGCGTTCCATGCAAACGATGGGGCCAGGAGCGGGCATTGGTGCATGGCACGAGCGATAGTTGCGGTAAGAAGAAGTCGTCTCCTTCAGTGACAGCAATAAGCTGAAGGAACGAACGTGCAAACTGATTTCTTCATCAAGGGTCTCGATCTTGGTCACAGTATCGGCGTCTGGGGTCAAGATCAAGTGCTCTACCGGATCATAGGAACATTAAAGCGTAGTGGGGTGACCGGAAGCGAGCACTGCATGCGATGGAGAAGACTTGTAGCCGACGGGCGGCATAGGTGGTGTGGATACCACCCCCCGCCCCCGCTGCCATAGCTGCCGCCGCCCCCACTCAACGGCCCAAGTCCCTGCCGTCGGTCTGTGACCGCGGTGGGGGGCTTGGGCCATCGCAGAGGCGTGGTGGAGATGCCACAGGCAGTGTTGGTGGAGTGGGTTAGCCACAGGCGGCGTGGGGGGGGTGCATGGAGCACCAGTCGTTGTGGGTGGCATGAGTAGGGGACGGGACACAGGCGGCATGAGCGGGGCGCATAGATGTGGATGGTGTGCAGGCGTGGATGGGCGCAAGCGGCATTGGTAATGCAGACGGAGCGCAGGCAGCATAGGCGTGGATGGAGCGCAGGCGGCGTGAACGGGGTGCATAGGACACCAGTCGATGTGGGCGGCGATCAGGCGCAGGAAGAGAGCCACTGTGTCACCAATAGACTTATCCATGAGTGCGGGCTGTAGGGGTTGCGCTTTCATCGAGCCAAGCTAATCGCCAACCTTGAGCAACTGGGTTCAACTTGTGGATGTGGTCAGAGTCGCAGTTGACGGTAGATAAACGAAAGGGATAACAAGAAACAAGACGCCTTCAACGTTGAATAGAGCATCTCGGAAAGTGGAATAGCCAAGGCTCAGGCGGATTCAGGTGCACAGAGAAAGGGGCAGGCACGCCTGTAACTGTCCAAGCCGCTCGGCAGCATGTGTTATGGCTCCTACGAAGGTCGGTAACTGAGCACATAGTCCATGGTAAGAGTGGGTGCAATTGAAGGTAGGAATGGCGCAGGCCTCTCATTTGAATCCAGGTGGAAGGAGGCAGCGCGACCCCGACGCGTGGACACAGATGGGGTGGAGAGTGCTTGTGATGCCTCCGCATCACCAGGGGCCGGGGCGAGCGAAATCCGAACACGGGGACTGCGCGGCTGGAGACGGAGTGGGTTGCACTGTTGACAGTGGGGCAGAGCCTGAGCTGGAAGGGCCAGCGTCGGAGCCTCACCGGGAGGTTCCATGGGAGGAGGTTGGTTCGAGACCTGAGTCCTAAGAGATGTGAGGAAAGTACCTGAGGGGGCGCCCCAAGAGATGCAGAGAAAGTACCAGGAGGGAAGCTCAAAGGGAAAGTCCAGGGGCGATGCCCGGGGAGACGATTCCCCAGGCGCGAATGGCTCCCCCAAGCGCGGTTTCGTCTTCCTTTAAGGCCATGAAGACAAGAAGACGTTGTCTTGGCCAACGAAAGGACTCATCAGTCACGTGCAACCATGTCACAATCCATCGCGTCTCGACGCTTCTCAGCACACCCAGATGACATCATATCCTCCCTCCGTACCTATTTAAGAGTCGCTCTCGCCCATTCCCCCAGACTCATCACAGGCATTTATCGTTCAATGTTGCTGCTCGTCGCTCATGTCGTGCATGGAGATACTATGCATTGATTTACCGCTTCCAGCGAATTAAAATAAAATAATACAGGACGCAGTGCTACGCTCGCGTAGTGTTTTGTCGTTTAACATTCCCTGACGCCCTTAACGACAGACCAGCTCGAACCTCTTCTTGCACTTCTAGCGACATATTTGCTTCTCATGGTGTCTGCGCAGCTCGGAGCGCGTGAGACTAGTTTTGTCGCGTGGAGCCGGTGGGGCAACGATGACATGGACTGGTAGGGCGGCGTGGACAGCTTTCCAGTGTCTGGCGACAGGAAGGGTGCGGGAGGGCATCGATGATGGGTGAAGAATGGGACGAGGGCGATGACAAGCATTACGAGGCCGAGGTATATGACGAGATGGCGCTTTTGTTGGTTGCGTCTCGCATGGGCGGGTGGTTGTATAGGTAATCTGAGGCGTCCAGCGACCAGGTCATGACACTACCGTCAACGCCCAAGACGACAACAACAGCGACTTGGCCAAACAACGCGTCAAGCGAGCGAAAATCGGGTCGTGATTGTGCGTGCGTGACAGGCTGACAGTGATCGATCAATGTCCTAGCAGGATGTTTCTGACAGCAAGAGCGAAGCGCACCGCGACTCAAATCAAGATTACATCCATTGTTTCGTCTAGCAAAAAAAAGAAAGACGCGGCGGGTCTCGAAGAAGAGGGGGCGGCGAGGACATAGCCATTAACGTCTGCGTTAAACGAGCGGGAGGCCGCTGTAAACGAGCATGTGGTATACAGCAAAGGGTGCAGACCAGCACTGCTTGGCATCGATAACACCCTCCTCGATAACACCCTCCTCGTCACCGTTGGCCATATCATGAGCCAAGACTTCAGTTTCGCAACAATCAGTGAGTGGCTTGCGTGGTTTCGTGTCGCATGACAGTGACTCTTCTCTCTAGATACGTCTAGTGCAACTGGTCGTGGCGGCGATGTCAGTAGTCATAACCTCAATATTGTCGATAACAGAACAAATAACACTCACATCATTTACAGTGAGTAGGAACGATATCATATACACAGAATCATCCAAGTCCGCGTCTCACCTCACCGGAAACATAGATCAGCCTGCCACCAATGTACCCAAACAATCACAGCCAAGGACCCCCTACCGCTTGATGCCTCCATCCAGTCCTCTCTTCACTGGGCGCGAAGGCTATCTAGACAGACTCCGACATCACTTCAGCATGCCGGTGGAGTGCCAGAGACGATTTCTGCTATATGGAATTGGGGGTGCAGGGAAGACTCAGATTTGTTTGGTTCTCGAACGAGTGTTTGAGCTGTTCGAGGTTATCCGCCTTGCGACGGTGGCGGTTCAAGAACTTGGCACTGAGCCATGCTACGGCGGGCATTGCGGTTGGCTTTAACTGGTGAGATGGTGGTCGTACAGAGGAGAAGAGGAACTTACAGGACGCGAGTCAGCGACGGAACCGCCGCAGAGGCATAGGAGTGTCACAAATGTGACATCTCCCACTGCGAGCCTTTCAATACACGTTTTTGTTCTATAGTGGTAGAGCGAACTTTCTTTTGTACATAATTTGAGATCCCAGTCATTTTATTGGCAAAAACCTTACACCAATGCCCTCTAAATATTCTGATGCTGCACACGCTCCATGGGCTTCGCTCCCTCGGCAGAACACAACTCGAGTTACCGAAGTACTGGACGCCCCGGTTGCAGAGATTACTCAACGACAGGTCTATGTCTGGGCACCTATTGATCATGGCAAAGATATGGTCTTCTTCAGCACTTTGCTTTGGACCAAAGCACGGCAAATTTCATGCGTTCCTTGTGCGACGGGGTTGTTGTTCCACAAGTGGGCACAATGCACTTGATTGCCGGTAATAGGGTCGCAGAAGGGGCGTGTGGATGTGCGCCAACGCTCGCGCAGTTATGCGTAAGCCGAGGGGCCGCACAGACGCGGAGGCGACATTGTAGCGTGGAGCCGCATTGTCAATGTGACAGTGATCCGAGGAGCCCGTGCCTCGAGCCTAACTCCTCGAAGAAAGCCGATGCGTTGCTGACAGACATATCCACGAGTGTGGGCTACGAGAGTTGCGCTGTTATCGAGTCAAGCTGATCCTCAACCTTTAGCGACTGGAGTTGCGGATATGGTCAGGGTCGCTGATGGTAGATGAATGAGATCGATAACAAGAAACGATCCAAAAGTCGCCGTCAACGTTAAAAAGAGCATCTCAGGGAGTGGAATACCAGGGCAGAGGAAGGCCCGTGTGAGGCAGGTGCACCTGTAACTGCACAAGCTGCTTGACAGCAAGTGTCATGATTCCTGCGAAGATCGGTGACTGAGCACCTAGTCCATGCTAAGAGTGGGCGCAATTGAAGGTAGGAACAGTCCAGGCTTCTCATTCAAATCCAACCCGGAGGTGGAAGGAGATAGTGCGACCCCGACACGTGTGGACACAGATGGAGTGGAGAGTGTTTGTGATGCCTCCGCATCACCAAAGGCTGGGGCGAGCGGCGGCGCCAAACCCGACCACGGGGCCTGTGCGGCGTGGGCATTGCGGACAGTGGGGCAGAGCGTGAAGGAGTGGGAAGGGCCAGCGTCGGAGCCTCGCCCGAAGTCGGTGTCTCACCAGGAGGTCCCATGGGAGGGGGTTGGTTCGAGACCCAAGGGGCGCCCTGAGAGATGAGTATGAGGCGCCAGGAGGAGGCTCAAAGGAAGGCGCGAATGGTCCCCCAAGTGGTTTCCTCTTCCCGCCGCTCTTGCTCGCAGGTACTAGCGGAGATCCCAAAGCAGTCCTACGACAATCCGTAGAGCGCTGGGGGATCCTCGGATGCGGCTGGTAAGAGAAGAACAAAGGTCTCGAACAAGAGGAGGCGGACGAGGATCACGGCCATTGCTGTAAATGAACACGTGACATAAAGCAAGGGCAACTGCGCAGCAGACGAGTGCTGATTGGCATCGATAACACCCTCCTCTTCACCGTTGGCCATATCATGAGTCAAGACTTCAGTTTCGCAACAATCAGTGAGTAGCCTGCATGGTCTCGTGCCGCATGATATTGATTCTTCTCTCTAGATACGTCCAGTGCAACTGGTCGCGGCGGCGATGTTGGTAGTAATAACCTCAGCATCGTTGATAACAGAACAATCAATACTTACACCATTTACAGTGAGTAGGAACAATATCATATACGTAGAATCATACAAGTCCGTTTCTCACCTGAAACGTAGATCAGGCTGCTGCCAATGTTCCCAAACAATTACAGCCAAGGACTCCATACCGCTTGATGCCTCCGTCCAGTCCTCTCTTCACTGGGCGTGAAGGCTATCTAGACAGACTCCGAGATCACTTCAGCATGCCGATCGAGTGCCAGAAACAATTTCTGCTATATGGAATGGGTGGTGCGGGGAAGACTCAGATTTGTTTGAGATTTGTTGAACAGAACAGGGATTTGTGAGTCTGGTCTGCTCCGGCACTGGTTCTGTCAATCTCACCAATCCTGCCAGGTTCTGGGAAGTGTTTTGGATTGATGCGACCAACAACGAGACTGCTGAGCAAAGCGTCAAAGACATTGCAGAAGTCCCTGCTGCTCGGTCATGCGGAGTACAAAGCTCTGTGGAGTCTGTGCTCCTGTGGCTGTCTTACACTGCCAAGGAGAACTGGATACTTGTATTCGACAATGCAAGTGATCTTGACATGCTCTCCAAGTTCACTCCCAGAGGCAGTCATGGAAACTTGTTGATCACAAGCAGAAATCCAGATGTGCGCCGCACTGTGCATCCTCAGGCATGGGAGGAGGTTGAGAAGATGGAGGAGCAGGAAGCAATATCTTTACTATTGAAGGCTGCATGCCTTGATGAATTTGCTGAATCATTGAGGAACACCTCTCAGCCTGTTGTGGCTGGATTATGCTGTTTGCCTTTGGCAGTTGACCAAGCTGGAGCATATATTGCTTCTGGTCTCTGTGAACTTGGTGAATACCTTGGGAAATATCAGCAACATCACCATGATCTGCTAGCACATCCATCATTCAGGGGAGCATCAAACTATGGTCAGGCAGTGTATGGGACATGGGACCTGTCATTCCAAGCCATAGCAGCCAGAGCTGCAGGACAAGAAAACAGCAAGAATCTCCAGGCTGCCAAGAGTGCCATCCTCCTGCTACAAATATTTTCTTCACTTCATCATGAAAGTATATCAGAAGAGATATTCCAAAGAGCAGCAGTCAATTCAGTGACTGATAGGAGAGCCAAAGAAGTCAAGCTGGTCCAGAGGGTGGTCTCCTCTATATCCAGGGGCAGAAAGCAAAGGAGACATGTATCAGAAGCATTTTCAAATTTTCATGCTACATTGCTACAAATAAACAAGGAAGGCAAATGGGATAATGCTTGGCTGAGGGAAGGGATTGCCATCTTGTTATCATTTTCCCTTATCAAGAGTCTGGAAGGCAATATCTACTCTATGCACCCATTGGTGCACTTGTGGAGCTGGGATAGATTGTCAAGGATGGACCAGCAGATAAGTTGTCTTATGACAAGGAGAATGCTGTGTCATTCAATCACAAGGCCAAGGACTGCTGGGGACTACAGATATTGCAAGTTACTCATGCAACACATTTTTAAAAATGAGGGACATTGCAAAGCTGTGAACATTACCACACAGATGATTGATGAAGAAAAGGGTATTCTGGAAGAGAGTAGTTTAGGATTGGTGTACTTTGTGAATAGTTATTACAAGGAAGCAGCAACACATTATATGCATGCAAGGCATATGTGCAATAGGATCCTTGGGGCAAAACACCCAGACACTTTGTCAAGTATTGCCAATCTGGCAGTCACATACTGGGGTCAGGGGAAGTTGGATCAAGCAGAGAGTCTAGCAGTGCAAGTGATGGAAGTGAGGAAGAGGATACTTGGGCCAGAACACCCAGACACTTTGGAAAGTATTGCCATTCTGGCAGTCACATACAGGAATCAGGGGAAGCTGGATCAAGCAGAGAGTCTAGAAGTGCAAGTGATGGAAGTGAGGAGGAGGATCCTTGGGCCAGAACACCCAGACACTTTGTCAAGTATCACCAATCTGGCAGCTACATACAGGAATCAGGGGAAGTTGGATCAAGCAGAAAGTCTATGTAAGATTGGTTTGAGTGAGACCAGATATCCTCAGTCACAAGTGCATTAGAACTCTGTTTATAGCAGTAGTTACACAGTTGTAGTGACAGTAGTAGGATAAGTGTGGCTGATTAGCTAAGTGTCCAGGGAACTCCCTTCACCCCTGGGGTGGACCCTTACAGTCTAGAATTGCAAGTGATGGAAGTGAGGAAAAGGATACATGGGCCATAACACCCAGACACTTTGGAAAGTATTGCCAATCTGGCAGCCACATACAGGAATCAGGGGAAGTTAGATGAAGCAGAGAGTCTACTTGTTGATCATGGCAAAGATATGGGCCTCTTTAGCACTTTGCTTTGAACCAAAGGGCATCACATTTCATGCGCTGCTTCTCGCTCAGTGCGACAGGGTTGTGAATGTTCTTGTTCCACCTGCGCACTTGATAGTCAGCAATAGAGTGTCGCAGAATATGGACGAAAGGGCACGTGGATGTGCGCCAACATTCGTGCAGTTATGTGTAAGCCGAGGGCACTATTGTCCACCGCACAAGCGCGGAGGCGACATTGCGTAGTGTGGAGCCGCATTGTCGCTGACTAAGTCTCGTTATACAACAAATAAACAATCTGGGGGAAGGAGTGAGGACCAGCTGAACGGTCAGCCTGGACGTGCTCCTGTGAGTGGGGCCTCTGAAGGAGGATGACGATCAACCCCATCACCCGAAGGTGATGAAGCGTACGCTTCGCCTCCGCTCTTACTCGCTCTCGGACTCGCTACAGAACAGGCGGCGCACGCTTGCACCGCCCTTTCGATAGTTATTCCTGTTCTCCTCTCTATCTATACACTGTAGTTTACCCGTAGATACTACTTATACCGTTGTTGAACACTCGTAGGAGTTCACGTGTTCTTACCTTACCGCGTGAACTTCAGGTTAGTACTTACCCTCTGATTATTGCTACTTAGACTAATGAATACACGTGTTCTTACCTTACCGCGTGAACTCCAGTTTCGCTTCGGTGCGCCTGCGCTGTTGTGAGATTATGAGACCCGGTAACGGACAGTTGGATTCGGCTGCAATGGATGCCTTTAGATTCCCCAAACTAAATGGACAGAACTACGCTAACTGGTCCGTACACATGAAGTCTGTGTTACAGGCCAAGTATCTGTGGTTAGTGGTAACGGGCACCGAGGCCTGCCCAGCCAGACCAGCCGATCCGTCACCGGAATCCGCACCGAGCGATGATGATCACATGAAACTTCGCAAGTACCTTGACTGGGTGACCCGCTGTAAGGATAATATACGGCTCCAGCACGGAAACATGACAGATACCTACCATCCGAAGAATTCAGCATGCATCCGCCTTGTACCCGACATGAACCGACCACCATCCGACACCATCCGATGCCCTCCGATGACCGTCCGTAAAGCCCGATACTCATCCGATAACTATCCGGTACCGGACCCTCGTTAAATTAAATTCCTCATTACACAGGTGATCCATGGCGCCCATATACTCCAATTTCATTACTTTACTCTGCTTAGCGCTCCTTGTGACCGATGTTTCATGTACTCTCCCCTGTTTCATCCTTAATGCTGTAAATTTCATATCATGTGTTCCTCTGAATTTGTAAATGTTTCTACACTCAAAAGTGTTTTATCTACTATGTACTATACTCGATTATGCCTTCTCTTCTTTCCTACCAGCGTTCCTGATGACCGATTAATTTGGACTCTTCATTTCTACGTACTATGCCGTTTCTTCCATGACCTATGACCTCCACATGATCTTACCTATGACCTTCCCCCATTCCCCATGACCTCCGGATCATCCGGTACAATCCGGAGCATTTGTAATTACAAAAATGTACTTAAGAACGTATCGGACTCTACAAAAAGCAGCTTATTCTCATCACCCACATCTTGCGTGAGCTCCGTTAGGCTCATCCTTCGTCGTACACATCATTCCGCTGGCCTTCGTCATTGCCAGTCCTTCGTATCTTCGACTACTCTCTTGCTCGACATCGGATCCGATATCGGACTCATATCGGAATCTATCGGACACCTTGGACATTGTATACTCTCGTCTTATCAACTCATTTAACTCATCCTCCACACCCTCCAAGGTTGCACTCACTGTTTTAGGCGTTGGGTCAGACCCCCCCTGAAGAACTTGACTGTAATCAAGCAGTTGCAGCCAATACACGTAATACCTACTACATTTCTGGAGCCCACCGCGAGGGGGGGCCACAAAAATGTCTTCACAACCACCTTCGAGGATCCCAAGAGGATCATCAGCATCCAACCCTCGATGTTCCGAACGCCTGAGAGCCCGGATTCAGCTACCAACATCGGACTTGCCGCAATCCGAACCATCCGGAGAAGTTATCGAATCTTCTCACCTTCACCCATCAAATATCCCCAGCATCTCTTCCATCGTATACTCTCACACCAGTTTCAATACACCAGTTATCGCTTTACCACAGCTCCTACCCGACGAACCGCAATCATCCCCGTCACCGCTCACACCATTACCACTCGACCTGAACATTTTACAGTTTCCACTGGACATCGAACAGCAAATGACCAATCAAGCGAGATATCCACTCCGAGGCGCACACGGCGCACCAGTATTCGACGGAGTACCGACACATCTCAACAGATACTTCGAAGACATACATATCGTCCTCACCGGTGTGAATCCCAACGCTCCGGAAGCCGACCTGATCCGCTACGCAAAGCACTACCTCGACACCGATACCTGCCTCTTATGGGAAACCTTAACACCACCACCACCAGATGAAGCCTGGACCTGGGACACGTTTAAAGCAGCAGTCTGACGACTATATCCAGGTGCCAATGGTGGAAGGTTATTCTCCGTTGCCGATCTTGATCATTTCATATCGGACTCGGCACAAAAGGGCGTATATACGCGTGCCGAACATGGAGAATATTACAGGGACTTCCTCCGCATTACCTCACACCTCATAGAATCGCAGCGGATGACCACTAACGACAGAAACTGCCTATACATTCTTGGATTTGGTGACCACACAAGATGCCGGATTGAAAGTAGGCTCGCAATAAAGCTTCCCGACCACCATCCCGAGGATCCATACCCGATGAACGAAGTACACGCCGCTGCCGAATTTTTATTGTCATCAACGTCCCCTCTTTCTGCGTCCACCGACTATTCTTCTGGAACCATCCGCTTCGCATCCGCAGCCCCCGGGAAAGAAGCGCAACCCAAGATTACAGTGACTCAAAAAACTGTCCGGATGTTTTGTGCTTTTGGATTATTTCAGCAATATCTCAATAACAGGTCAGGATGCAGACATGTAAAACACACCATCTGATAGCCCTACTTCTTGGATATCTATCTATGTGTTCAGCTTTAATATATGTTTGGTTTAAGCTGAGATATTTGGCCTTGTTTGTGGGTGTGTCATCCGGACAGTTTTTTTGCAGGCATCAAAAAGTAGAATAATTGAATGAATTTGTTGAATGGACATCCCAATAAACAAAATAATGCTCCCAGACCACCTTCTAGTATATGAGGAGGGCCTTCCTTCACTTTCCTCCAACTTTCCCACCATGAAGCAGCTCCCTACTAAGGGTAAGGCATCCATCATCTCTATGGTGGGAAATGGTGATTCCTGTCACAAATTTGCTGTTAGGCTTTGTGTTAGCCACTATACCTCTGGACTGTGCTATCAGACTTCTAGGACTCTTACTGAAAGTGATTTGGTCACTTTTGACCCCCAGTTGCTATAATTCAGTATGGCTTATCACCACAAACAAGGCTGAGGTAGCTTCCCACCTCCAAAATAAGCTTAGAAATCAAAGGGAGAGTGTGTAAAACTGAGCTACAGTATGCCTAGCAGTGTTTTAAAAGTGTTGGGAGTTATGCAAAGTACAAAATTACTTGTTGTTTACCTACTTTGAATGTCTGCAAATGACTGTCAGGATGACACCCTCACAAACAAATGCATATATCTTAGCTTATGCTGGACTTGTGTTGAAGCTAAATATATGGACAGATAGCTGAGCAGGAGGGCTATCAGATGATGCATTTTATATGTTTCCTCATTTAGTCATTAATGAGATATTGCTGACATAATCCAAAAACATGGAACATCTATACCATTTTTCGAGTCACTGTAAGTAAACAACAAGTAATTTTGTACTTTGCATAACTCCCAACACTTTTAAAACACTGCTAGGCATACTGTAGCTCAGTTTTACACACTCTCCCTTTGATTTCTAAGCTTATTTTGGAGGTGGGAAGCTACCTCAGCCTTGTTTGTGGTGATAAGCCATACTGAATTATAGCAACTGGGGGTCAAAAGTGACCAAATCACTTTCAGTAAGAGTCCTATCGGCTGCCCTTGCGACCTTTGCATCCAGCATGGCTCGGCTCGAATCTATTTTATCGGCATCATCCCAAGACACGGCCAAGCGACTGGCACCAAGGACGATCAATGGACCGATAAACCGAACATGTAATTTCTGCTCGGAAACTGGTCACTTCATCAGCGCCTGCCCGATGGCCCTCGAGTATATTGCAGCAGGGAAATGCGTCTGGAATAGCGAAAATAGGATTTGTTTACCCTCCGGACGCTACCTACCAGGTTCTATCGTTGGAAAGAACCTCTCCGAACGCTTCGACAAGTACTACACAACATATCAGTCCCAGAACGTACAACCGACGACAACAGCCATGTTCGAAGTCAAGCCGATGATGATGTCCAATGACAATGCCGACATGGACAACACATCCGACGACGAAGAACAACCAGATGCTGAACTGGAAGACATGGCTTGCATTTTTGCTAACGAAGTTGCAAAGAAGGTAGACAAAGGAAAAAAGCGAATGCCCATCATCAGGAACAACGATCCGCAACCATCTCGACTGCCCCCTCTACCTGCAGTGGTTATAACCCCGCCGACAACCACCCAACCAACAAAGCCCGCGAAGATCGACCGGCCTGATGTTCAATACCATTACCAAGCACCGGTTGAAGACCCGAAAACCATTCAACAAGTTTTCGATCGGGCACTCGATGTCCTGGTCCGGATGACGCAGCGCGAACTATTAGCAATTTCCGGAGAAGTTCGAAAGAAGATGAAAGACATGGTAACGGCTAAACGAGTTCCTGTCACCACTGGCATTTTGCAGAACACGTTATTTACGGACGCTGCCACACCGGACACCTCAGATCTCGTCGTAGCAGTCGACGCCGCACTGCTCCGAATTGTGGAAGGAACCCTCGATGGTCGGATCACAGCGGAATGTCTCCTAGACCAGGGAAGCTCAATCGTCGCAATGAGACGTGACGTTTGGGAGCGGCTCAGCAATCCCCTATACTCCGAACGTATACTACACATGGAATCCTCACACGGCACCATCGCACCGACGCTCGGACAGATCAAGAATTTCCCATTACAGATCGGACCATGCACCTTCCACGTCCAAATGCAGGTTGCCGATACCCTGCCATGTGAGGTACTTATCGGACGTCCGTTCTTTATGCTGACCGGATCACAAACGATAGATCACCCACACGGAGCCCAAGACTTGATTCTAAACGATCCGAACACTGGAGAGAGAATCATCATGCCGACTAGGGAGAGAATTTCACTCCGGAAAGTTTTAAAAACAAAAACTAACAATCCGGATTTTTGATAGCTGGAGTATCGGACCTGACCAAATCTTCGGACGATTACCCGATGGTCACCAAAATCAAAGCTATACCCACATCTGATACTCCAACCATCCAATTATCTCCTGCTCATTCGTTTCATGCATCTCAATCTGTACCATCAATGACTCTCAACCCATTGCCATTCACTTATTTTTGGGACATCTCTCTCGAGCCATCCGGACCTCCGAAAATCATTAACAAAGCATCGGAGACACCGGTATCACCTCAGCCTACCTTTTATTCCAACGTCCAGTCCATCGAAATATCACCAACAGAAGCAATTATACCCGTATATGTCAGGAAGAAATACAAGAAAGTGGCCAACCGCATCAACCCGATTAAAGCAATCGTTCCCGAAGAATTTCGGATCATCTGATGCCGACACCCGGACCCCCTCGCCGACATTCCTATCCTGCCAAAGCATCTGCCCGAGTTTGTTCCCGGCCCCAGGTACACACAGGATCGAAAGGACGCACATAACGCCAACCGAACAGGATTCTTGTGGCCGGAGGAAGAAAAACTCGTACACCATCTTATTAAGATCCAAGAGGATGCTTTCGCCTGGAAAGAGACTGAAAAAGGATGTTTCGACGCGAAATATTTCGATCCGATAATTATCCCGATGGTCGAACACATCCCTTGGGTCTTCAAGAATATTCCGATCCCACCCGGCATCTACAACGACGTTTTAAAAGTTATCCGAGAAAAGATTGCCGCCAGAGTCTATGAAGAATCAAACTCCTCATACCGATCTCAATGGTTTTGCATTCTGAAGAAAGACGGAAAGTCGCTCCGGCTCGTCCACAACCTTCAGCCTCTCAACAAAGTCACGATCGGAGACTCCGCCGTCCCTCCGATCATGGAAGTTTTTGCGGAATCATTCGCTAGACGTGGTTGTTATGGATCCCTCGACCTTTTTGTTTCCTTCGATCAACGCTCCCTCGACGAACGAAGCCGAGACCTTACTACATTTCAAACCCCCCTCGGAGCAAAGTGGTTGACTTGCATGCTGATGGGATACACCAACGCGACTCAGATAATGCATGGGGACGTCACTCATATTTTACAAGATGAAATTCCTCACATCACCATCCCCTTCGTCGACGACGTAGCCATCAAAGGCCCCGAGACCCGATATGAACTACCCGACGGCACCTACGAAACCATTCCAGAAAATCCGCAGATCCGCCGATTTGTGTGGGAACACCTAAACAATGTCAACCGGGTACTTCAACGAGTCAAGAAAGTCGGAGGAATGTTTAACGGAAAGAAGACGACGATCTGCGCACCGGAAGCGATCATCACCGGACACACCTGTACCTACGAAGGCCGTATACCCGATTCATCAAATGTCCAACGGATCCGTGACTGGCCATCATGTGAATCATTGACCGACGTCCGATCATTTCTAGGCATTTGCGGACTCCTCCGGCACTTCATCAAGAATTACGCTCTACTTGCCTGTCCACTTGTCAACCTGACTCGAAAAGATGTGCCATTTAACTTTGGAGAAGAAGAACAAAACTCGATGGACCGACTGAAACATGCCATTCTCAACTGTTCTGCCATCTGACCTATCGACTACTGTTCTGGACATTCTGTGATTATGGCCGTCGATTCCTCCAACATCGCTGTCGGCTTCGCATTATTCCAAGTCGGCGAAGATGGGATTCGATACCCCTCAAGATTCGGATCGATCACCTGGAATGAATGTGAAGCCCGATATTCGCAAGCTAAAATCGAATTATACGGACTGTTCCGAGCACTCCGATCATATCGCATTTACCTCATCGGACTCCCGAAATTCACCGTCGAAATGGACGCAAAATTTATCAAAGGAATGCTCAACAATCCCGACATTCAACCAAATGCTGCGATGAACAGATGGATTGCCGGCATCCTACTTTTCGACTTCAATTTGACTCACATTCCCGCAGATAAGCATACTGGAGCCGACGGATTGTCCCGTCGATGAGCCGCAGATAATGAAATTGATACAGAAACCGACGACCATGAAGATTGGATTGATCGGAGCTACGTATTCGTCACGGAGCTCATCAACCGAAAATTGGAATCGCACCATTTATCCGACACCAATCAAACCCAAGTCGCCTACCCCTACTTCAACGTTTACACAGGATCGATGCTACTCAATTCGATGGAATTGAACGAATCCCCTCCTAGCAAGCCCGCCACCATGACTATTCCCCGACCTGATGCGGCCATCAAACGCCAGCAGCGCCTCCACAACATCGAAGCATTCCTCCGCAACCCTATTCGATCATCGGACATGGACACTACGGAATTCTGACGTTTGGTCCGATCCGCATCCGATTTCTTTATACTCAACGACAAACTCTGGCGCCGCCGACCCAACGGACATCATCAAATCATTCCTCCGGACGACAAATGACTTGCTCTTATAATGGAAGCGCACGATTCACTGGGACATAAGGGAGTTTACGTTATTCGCTCACGCCTTCTGACCCGATTCTGGTGGCCGATGCTAGACCAGGATGTGAAGTGGTTTGTACGAACATGCCACCAGTGCCAAACGCGACAAATTCGCAAAATATTCATCCCTCCGACTGTCGCTACCCCCGCTGCGCTTTTTCGACGTGTCCATATTGACACCATGTTTTTACCCAGAGCCCGCGGATTCCAACTCCTCGTTCACACCCGATGCTCGCTTTCCGCTTACCCAGAAGCCAGACTGCTCCGAAACGAAACCGCCCGACTCATCGGATCATTCATATTCGAAGATATCCTCTGCCGATGGGGAGCCGTTGAAGAAATTATCACTGACAACGGGGCACCGTTTGTCAAAGCCCTCGACCTACTGCAAGAACGGTACGGAATACACAACATCCGCATATACGGATACAACTCTCATGCCAATGGTGTCATCGAACGCGCTCACCGCTCCGTCCGCGAATCACTCATCAAATCGGCAAACGGCGACGAATCGAAATGGCCCGATGTTCTTCCATCCATAATATGGGCCGAATGAGTCACCATCCAATGTTCCACCGGTTTCTCCCCCTTCTACATTGCTCACGGAGTCGAGCCTCTTCTCCCGTTTGATATAGCTGAGGCTACATACATGATTCCCACCGCTGACACCCCGATGACAACGCCGGAACTTATCGCACTTCGCGCCCGTCAACTGCAGAAACGAGAGGAAGACCTCGCACTGATCTCCGACAAGGTTCTCTACGCCCGAAAGCAATCCGTTAAGCAATTTATCGATGCCCACCGGAACGCCATCTTCGACTTCGACTTCGAACCCGGATCGCTTGTTCTTATTCGAAATTCAGCCATCAAAATGGAACTGAACCGGAAGACCAAGCCTTGATTTTTCGGACCCATGATCGTTGTCTGCCGATCTCTGCACGGTGCATACATTTTATCGGAACTAGATGGATCGGTTTCGAAAATCAGATATGCCGCCTTTCAAATCATTCCCTACTATCCTCGAACGCAGACATCGATTCCGGTCACCTCAATTATCGAGCCCCTGGAAGACCACACGAACGACTCCCCACCCGAACCTCACCATGAAGCATCCGATATCAGCCCCAATGTTGAACAAGATAATGACAAACCCGTCACACACGCAGAGCGTTTCGTTGACCCTGATGCACAATCTGACAATTCCGACCACACTGCCGACGAATCCGATACATCCGACACACCTCTGCAACGTCCTAGAACAGTCCGAAAGCTACGGACAAACCATTGAACACCTTTTACTTAATCTAACTTATTATCCATCCTTCATTCGCCAATTCCAACTACCCCCAAAAAAAAAAAAAATTGGACAAGTCCAAATCTTCCACACGGCGTTTTCAATCTCCAATTCTTGAGTTCCCTTACTTTTTGTTCACTGTCTGTCACATTTCTGACACATATTCCAACATATACAATATATATATATATATATATTATTATTTACAGGAGTGGACGGCTACTCAAGGAGCAGCACCCGGAGCAGCTCCACACCCGCCCTCACCAGCTCTGCTCCCGCCTTCACCTGATCGGAGCCTCGCTCCATCATTGTTAACGCCCGTCCAAGAGCCTCCCTGCCCTTGGACCCCGATGCCGGCTCCCTCTCCTTCCCCTTCCGACTCGGCCCCGGCCCCATCTCCGACCTCCTCCGCTTTGCCGGTGGCTCTTCTACCACCTCCACGCTCTCCTCAGCCTCGAGTTCGTCCTCCCCATCCTCATCCGTAGTCGTTTGGTCGCGCACCAGCGCGCGTACCACCACCCGTCGCGGCCGCTTACTGCCCGGCGCCTCCGCCACCCCCGCACCTGCTACGCGCCATTAGCCGATACGTGACCGACAGTTCATCCGACTTACCCTTGTCTCCGGACCCCGCTCCTTTCTCCGGTTTCACACCTAAAAAATTCCAACCTTCAGTTTTTCTCTTATACACAGAAACAAAGAATTTTCCACTTACCTCGAGCAGCCGATATGCTGCACAAAACCTTATACACCCTGCACCACTGGCATGCCACCCCCTCCAACCCGTAACACTCGCGTCCCTTCCGAACGCAAGCGTCACATCCCGGCTCGTGCTCCTATGGATAAATCAGCTAAGAATTGATCAGATAAATTAACAACTTACCTTATCTTCGGGCTGACGCGCAGCCCGAGACCTCACCGCCGCTCCCACTCCGGTCCTCCTGCCTCGCCCCTGTTCCACCGCCTTCCGCCTCGCGATCTCCACCCACACCGGTGTTGCCATCATCCGCCCCCCGACTCGAGCCTCCAGCACGGGCATTTCGACGACCACACCGCGCCCCCCGGCCGCCGCATCCACGGACCCCGCCTCGATTGTACCAACGGGAGTTACCCTGTCGGTCCCCCAAACGGTCCGATGACCGTTCCCTGACACTTCCTCCGCACCCACGGCCGATTCCGCGTTCTTGACCGTCCTGTCTGCCTTGATCTCGACGATGTCCGGCGCGGACAATTCATCCGCGCCCGCCGGTTCCTCCTCCACCCGCTCCGCTGCTGTCATCGCCGCTGCTGCTGTTGCTGTTGCTGCCACTGCTACCCCTGCCACTGTCGCCTCATCGCCCTCCTCGTCCTCGCTGTCGATGATCCGGCACGCACGGGCAACTCGCGCCCTCTTCTCTGCCGCCCTAGCCTCCTCGGTCCGCCTCTCCGCCACCTCCGCTTCTGCCGTCGCCCTCTCCACGGCAACCCTCTCCTCCTTCGTGCGTCTTGCAGCCTCGGCCTCCTCACGACGTTTGGCCCACTCTGCGGCCCACTCCTCGCCACGTAACTTGCGCCATTTTTTTAACCTACGCGCAATGAGGACTAACCCCTCATCGATATCCACGTCCTCCTCAATTGCGGCCACGTAACCGGCGAGGAAATCATCCTAAAAAACTGTGTCAGTAAAACGCGATAAATAAGAAACCCGGTTATGCACCGCATCACCCCCATACGTCTCCACCCACTCCGCGTACTCCGCATCCTGCCCCTGTTCCGGCAGCGAATCGCCTGGCGCCATAGTTCGTGCCTCTACCATCGCCTGCACCGCGTTTTGCAAAATTGTAGCGTTGAAGTCGTTCATGTTGATGGTTTGGTTGTAGTGGTGGTTAGAAAACAAGTGTGTTTGGACTTAGGCGACTCACGCGACGCACCGCACAATCAACAAGCGATGTTTGGCCTCGTTTGGTTGCAACTGAGGACAGTCGCATTTTCAGCCCCCGGGAGAATGTAAGGATAATATACGGCTCCAGCACGGAAACATGACAGATACCTACCATCCGAAGAATTCAGCACGCATCCGCCTTGTACCCGACGTGAACCGACCACCATCCAACACCATCCGATGCCCTCCGATGACCGTCCGTAAAGCCCGATACTCATCCGATAACTATCCGGTACCGGACCCTCGTTAAATTAAATTCCTCATTACACAGGTGATCCATGGCGCCCATATACTCCAATTTCATTACTTTACTCTGCTTAGCGCTCCTTGTGACCGATGTTTCATGTACTCTCCCCTGTTTCATCCTTAATGCTGTAAATTTCATATCATGTGTTCCTCTGAATTTGTAAATGTTTCTACACTCAAAAGTGTTTTATCTACTATGTACTATACTCGATTATGCCTTCTCTTCTTTCCTACCAGCGTTCCCGATGACCGATTAATTCGGACTCTTCATTTCTACGTACTATGCCGTTTCTTCCATGACCTATGACCTCCACATGATCTTACCTATGACCTTCCCCCATTCCCCATGACCTCCGGATCATCCGGTACAATCCGGAGCATTTGTAATTACAAAAATGTACTTAAGAACGTATCGGACTCTACAAAAAGCAGCTTATTCTCATCACCCACATCTTGCGTGAGCTCCGTTAGGCTCATCCTTCGTCGTACACATCGTTCCGCTGGCCTTCGTCATTGCCAGTCCTTCGTATCTTCGACTACTCTCTTGCTCGACATCGGATCCGATATCGGACTCATATCGGAATCTATCGGACACCTTGGACATTGTATACTCTCGTCTTATCAACTCATTTAACTCATCCTCCACACCCTCCAAGGTTGCACTCACTGTTTTAGGCGTTGGGTCAGACCCCCCCTGAAGAACTTGACTGTAATCAAGCAGTTGCAGCCAATACACGTAATACCTACTACACCGTGACGGCGCCGCACAGGGCTTGATGCGCAGCGCGATGGACGAGTCGCAGTGGCCACACGTTACGAGCTGTGAAACATCAAAAGACATGTGGGATGTATGGAAGCAAGTTCACCAGACGAACCAGCAATCAATAAACATACATTACTTCTTCGAGGAACTCTATACGCAGAAGTACATCGATGGGGCGCTAATGGCCGACCACATTGCCGCCATCCTCGACATCCGGGACCGTATAATTCAAGCCGGGGAAGCGATCCCCAACCTCCACATTGCCCGCGCGATGATACTATCGCTACCGAAGACGTCGTCCTGGGAAATGATCAAGATACAGCTCTTTGACATCAAGGTTCTTACCTCTGACATTGTGAGCACGAAGCTCCAGACCGAGGCGAACCGACGCATCCGCGAGAAACCCGGTGGGGGCCAGACTGCGCTCCAGGCCTCCACGAAGTCCAAAAAGGGCAGTGGATGAGGCAACGGACAGAATCGACCGAAGGGCAAACATGGTCGCGGCCCACAACCCGAAGATATGTGTTGGAAGTGTAAGGAAACTGGCCATTGGGGAAATCAGTGTCCGAACGCACCACAAGAACACGATGACAACAAGAAAAGAGGCCACTCACATGGGAAGGCTTCGGCGCATGCAGCGACGTGCGACCTCCTGGATCTTGTGCCGCGAACTGCTGGGTCCGTTTTTATGGCTACGCAACCTGATCCCATTGTCAAGGTAATCCTTGACTGCGGAGCGACGGCCCACATGTTCCACGACAGGTCCTTCTTTTCGTCCTATACGCGGACGACTGGTTATTCCGTGTCTGTCGGAGACGCTCGAAACGTACCAGTCGGGGGCTACGGATGTGTCCGTTTGAGGATTAAAGTCCCTGGTGGGCATCACACAATGGTGTTACACGGCGTCATGCACGTCCCAAAGCTCGCTATCAACCTTATTAGCCTTGGTGCACTTCAAAGTGATGGAGCATCTTACAGGAGTACAAAAGACGGGTTGTTGGTGATGCAGGGGAGGGACGAGATCCTTCACGCCGAGCTCAGGAGCGGGCTCTACTTCGTGGATTGTGTCCATGCGGATGCCGCCGCTGCCTACGAAGTCTCCTCTGGTGCGAGCCTTCGAACATGGCATCGACAGATGGGACATCTACACCTAGGAGCAATTCGTGAGCTCGCACGAAAAGGAATGGTGAAGGGACTCACCATATCCTCAAGCGACTACGACCGTGTATGCGAGGGCTGCGCGATGGGAAAATCCCACCGCTTGCCGCTTCCCAAACGAAGCAAGACAAAGTACGGACCTATGGACTTGATTGTCGCTGACTTGACAGGACCTATGAAGGTCGAGACGTGGACCGGGATGCGCTACGCCCTCGTCATTGTCGAAGTCAGTTCCAGGTTCGGTATGGCGCGACTATTGAAGACGAAAGACGAGGCGCCTGACATGTTGAAAGAAATAATCACATTGTTAGAATGACAATCAAGGCAGAAGTTAAAATGTCTACGCACCGATAATGGGACCGAGCTTGTAAATGATAGAGTTGATGAACTCTGTAGCTGCAACGGGATCCGCCACGAGACGAGCATTCCCTATGGGCCAGAACAGAATGGTATAGTTGAAAGGTTCATTGCTACGTGCTTTGAAATGGTTAGATGCATGCTACACTCAAGCGACATGGACTCACGGTACCGGGGGGAGGCATTGATGTACGCCATACACATTCGAAACCTCTCACCGACCGCTGCCATCGCCGACGTCGTCCCGTACGAGGCCTGGACCGGCCGGAAACCTGACGTGTCGCACCTACGAATTTTCGGATCCATCGCGTATGTGAATATACTGAAGAAGGTACGAGGGGGGAAGTTGGAACCTACTGCTGTAAAGTGTCGCTTGCTCGGATGGTGGGCTGACGAAACTAAAGGTTACCGACTTGAAGATATAGAAACGAAGAAGCTAATCACCTCTAGGGACGTCCGCTTCGTTGAAAATATTGAGCCAGCTGATATAGCCGTTATCAAAGGAGATGATACCCCGAGCGAGGTGGATGACCTGC
This sequence comes from Clavaria fumosa, assembly GCA_951802425.1. Lineage (NCBI taxonomy): Eukaryota > Fungi > Basidiomycota > Agaricomycetes > Agaricales > Clavariaceae > Clavaria > Clavaria fumosa. The sequence continues at coordinate 1,046,395 of OX637794.1, read as the reverse complement.
GTGAGCGAAGGCCGACCGAACCTTCGGATGTACCGGCGGTGCCCACGGACGTTGACGATGCTGTCGAAAGCATTGAAAGGTTAGAAGCAGCCGAAGAGGTGGGAGAAAACTTACCGCAGGAAGCAGTAGTCCCTCCGCCTCATCGCGAACGCCCTACCTGGGCGCGACGACAGCCAGCTCGCCTTGATCAAGCCACTACGGAAGAAGAGGTTGATAGGGCTATCCAGAGGGGAGAACATCATGTTTTTGTTGCCAGAGATGGGGATCCATGGACATACCGAGAAGCGATGCTCTCACCGCATGCAAAGGAGTGGGAGAAAGCTGTAACTGCAGAGTTTGAACAGCTACGCACGTCCGGGACGTTCGAGTGGGTGCCAAAGGTTCCTGATGGACGGAAAGCGATAGGGAGCCGGATAGTCTTCCAGACGAAACGAGACGGTAACGGAAATGTGGTTAGGTATAAGGCGCGGGTGGTTGCGAAGGGATACTCACAGGTACCTGGACAGGACTTCACTGCGACGTTTGCATCCGTCGCACGTCTGACTACACTTCGAACGCTCCTGTCGATGGCCGCACGAGAGGACTGGCTACTCCATCAAGTTGACGTAGTGGGAGCCTACCTGCGAGGAGATTTAGAGGAGGAAATCTACTTGGAGCCACCCGACGGAGCACGTACCAGCGAGAAAGACAAGCACGTTTGGAGACTACAGAGGCTGCTCTATGGCCTCAAACAAGCTGGCAGACAGTGGAAGATAAAGCTAGGAGAAGGCGATTTGGCTACGTACCTTGCTTTCTGACCTGGGTTTCCCTCAATCTGTCGCTACCGTCATTCACGCCGATAACCAGGGCTGTATCGCACTCGCCAAGAACCCCGTATCAGACTGGGTCTCACACAACTTAAGCGTAAGGTCATGACGACAATACTAAGATAAGGGGAAAAGGGTACAAGAATGGAAAAGACGTAGTATATATAGCGAACGCTTCAGCATTTGCCGGCGTTCCCACGCTCGGACCTCTCGGATCACGTGATGCGCCCAGGCCCAGGTCATGTGATCTTACGATTATGTAATCTGACCACAGCCACAGGTCATGTGACCTTCCAACAACCCTCCCCAGTTTCTCCACAACTGCACTTTGGGATGGCTTACATAAGCGATCCTAACATCACCCCCCTCTTAAGGCTGGGCGTCCCGACCAGCTAGCTTGGCCTTGTCAGGGTGGGAGAGGAAGAAGTCCCGGAGAAGCAACGTTACGTTAGTGAGGTTCCTACGGGGCTCCCAAGTGTTTTCCTCCACTGGATATCCCAACCACTTCACCAAGTACTTCACCCCACATCCCATCTTCTTAACATCAAGGATCGCCTCCACATCATACTCCAGGTGGTCGTCATCAATTGTAGGGGGTGGAGGGGGAGGCAGGTTCTGAGAAGGGAAGGAGGGGGGGTGGTATGGTGTCAACAGCAACTCATTGAAGACCTGATGGATGCGCCAGGCCTGAGGGAGCTTGAGATGATACCCAGCAGGTCCCACCTTCTCCTCAACTGCAAAGGGGCCTGCTCTCTTGTTGTCAAGCTTTTTACAGGGCCGGTCCATCTTCAAGTTTCTAGTATCCAGCCAGACCAGATCTCCCTCAGAGTACTCCCGACTTGGGCGTTTCCCCTTATCGTAGCTCTTCTTCATCGCTGCCACCGCTTTCTCCATTGCCTCCTTGGCTGCTCTTCGGGACTCCGTGAGCTTAGCCATCCACTCATCCGCCGCCGGGTTCACCTCAGAAGGTGGCCGGAGCCCCCCATTCCATGGGTGTCGTCCATAATCGAGGAAGAAAGGTGTCTGTCCTGTCGCTGAGTGCTCACGATTATTAAGAGCAAACTCCGCAGTGGACAACCATTCAGCCCAGTCATCCTGGAGATGGTCCACATAAGCCCGGAGATAGATCTCCATCTCCTGGTTCGCCCGTTCCGTCTGTCCATCAGTCTGTGGATGAAAGGCAGTACTTGGATTTGCCTTTACCTGGATCATGGAGTAGAACTCCTTCATGAAGCGGGACACAAACTGGGACCCCCGGTCACTCACAACCTTGTGAGGGACTCCATGGTCGCGAAACACTCGATCCCAGAGGAGACGCGCCGCTCCAAGTCCTGTGAGGTCGAGCCCAATCGCTTCGAGCAGTGTCCGTTTCGTGAATTTGTCGACAATAACAAGGATGGCATTATGTCCACAGGAGAGGGGGAGGGGACCGACTATGTCCCATGAAATCACCGACCAGGGACCATCAGGCACCAGATGGGGGTGCAGTGGGGCAGCATGCTTGGTATGGTCGGGCTTCGTCCGCTGGCATGTCTCACACCCCTGGGCATACCGATCCGCATCTTTTACCATGTCCGGCCACCAATAACCCTTCACTAGTGCTGCTCTCAACTTCCGGGGCCCAGGGTGTCCAGCAGCGGGGAGGTCATGCTCAAACTTGAGAACGGCCTCACGAGCTCCTAGGGGGACCCAAGTGACTATCCCCTTCTGCCAGAGTCCAGCACGATCTCGTGTCCACTCATCATCAAGCTCCTCCGGCTTCTGTATGTGTACCGCGCTATTTTTCTGGAGTAGCGTCTCCATTTCCGATGTGAATGACACACGGACTTCCGTTTCCGGGAAAACCTGCACCGGTGCATCCTCCTCCACCATCTCTCCATAGTCCAGTCTCTGGGAGAGTGCATCTGCCTTTGTATTCGACTTGCCAGTGCGATACTTTATCTCAAAGTCAAAGCACTGGAGCTCTCCAACCCAACGAACCTGCCTCGGCTTCAACTTCTGGGGCTTCCGGAAGTACTGGAGGTTTGCATGGTCCATCCAGATCTCAATCGTCTCCTCTGCTCCAATGAGGTATGCTCACCACTCGCAAAGTGCCCGAATCACAGCCAAGAACTCCTTGTCATACACATCATAGTTCTTCTCAGCTGCAGTGAGGGCCTTGGAGATATAGTCAACAACTCTCCAGGTTCCATCTGTCTGCTGCTGCGAGAGCACTCCACCAGTTGCCAGGTTGCTTGCATCTGTCTCTACCTTCCATCTCCCTTTGTCCTGAGGCAGAGCCAAGACCAGGGCCAATACGAGTGCCTGGCGGAGATCTCGGAAGGCTGCTTCCTCCTCCTCCTCCCATTTCCATGGAACATTCCCAGTCAGCCAGAAGAGTGGCTTTGCCCGGGCAGAAAGATTCGGGATGTGCCGGTGGAGGTAGTTCAGCATTCCATTGAACCTCTGGACATCCTTCACATTCTTGGGACGTGGCCAATCTTGGACTGCCGCACCCTTGGCCGGATCATGCTCTAGTCTGTTGTGGGAGATCTTCATCCCCAGGAAGATGATCTCACTCTTCTCAAACTCGCATTTACTGAGTTTGAGACACAACCCATTCTCTCCAAACTTCCTCAAGACCCGATCCATCCAGTACCGGTGTGTAGCCAAGTCCTCTGCAAACACAATGACATCATCCACATAGGCCCTCACATGTCCTCCTGCAATCTCCTCCCTCAACACATGATTCATGAAGTGTTGGAAGGTAGCAGGGGCATTCTGCAGTCCAAACCACATGACAGCTGGTTCGAAGAGTCCACGGGGTGTCAGGAAGGCGCAGCAGTGCTGGTGCTCGGGCCAGACCTGCATAGATGGGAAACCTCCCTTTGCATCAATCTTAGAGTAGATCGACGCTCCTTTAAGCACATCCACTGTGTCTCAGATGCGGGGCAGGGGGTACTTGTCCTTGATCAGGTGTGCATTCAGCCTCGAGTAGTCGATGATCGGCCGCAGCTTGTCCTTTTCATGTTTGAAGAAGAAGGGGCTGGCATACGGGGATTTCGAGGGCCGGATTCGTCCAGAAGCAAGCTGCTCATCCACCCAACGGTTCATCTCCACCATCTCCTGCCGAGTCAAAGAATACAGCTTGGAAGAGAGGTGCTCAGGGTCCTTTTTGAACTCGATCTTAATATCGAAGTCTGGTCGGGAGCGGGGAAGTTCATCCCACTTCGCTTCACTAAACACCAAAGGGTAGCGGCTGGGCCAATCGGGGGTAGGGCCAGAGTTGGGAAAACGGGTGTCCAGAATACTCGTGGATGCGAGGGTACTCGTTTTCAGGGGTGCGGAGGCTCGAGGGGATGGGGAACACTGTGGGGGGCAGCGGGTAAGGCTCAGCTCTGCCTTCTGCCAGTCGATATCCGGGTTGTGCCGCTTGAGCCAGTCATGCCCAAGGATGACCTTGTGGGACTGGGTCTTTCCCAGCAGAAAGTGGATCCGCTCCTGGTGGTCACCAACTCTCACCAGCACCTCTATCCCATACCGGACCTTTCCATTCCTGTTCTGTGTCCCATCCACATTATACATGGTGATTGGGTTCAGCAGGAGAGATGGCTCCAGTCCCACTCCTTTCACCCACTCCAAATCCATGAAGCAGTTGGTGCACCCTGAGTCGACAAGGGCCTTCATTGTGGTCCCTTTGCCAGTGCTGAAAGCCTCCAAGTGCACCTGGATGGCTAGCTCTTGTGGCACATGTTTCCGCACTTCTGGCCGCACTCTGGTTAGGCGCTCTGCCAGTCTCACTTCCTCCTTCACCTCAACCCCAATTCGGGTATGTCTCCGCTGCAAGATAGTATATCGGGGTATACTTGCAGCAGGCACAGGGACGGAAAGGGGGCTGGCACACTTCTTCTCCCCAGTGGGAGTCCTCCTCTCTCTCTCACACAGCTCTATGCAGGCTCGGAGCCGTGCAATCTCTTTCTCATATCCCTCCGCCATTTGGGGGGCACATGGTGCTGCCCGGGTTTGGGCCCTTGGGACCTGCAGACGTGTATCAGGCAGGGGGCAGAAACGGACAGCATGGCCAGTCTGGTGGCATCGGAAACAACATCTCTCATCAGCAGGGGCCCATCCTCGGGCCATGGCCACATCTGGAGTACACAGCAGAGGGGTCACAAGAGGTTGCGAAACGGTCACGGCAGGTCGCGGTAGGGTCGCGGTGGGTCGCGCGGGGGTCACAGTGGGTCGCGGTGTCCGTTCTGTGAGTATCCCATCCAGTCGCCTTTGCTGGGCATCAAGCCTCTCAGCCAGCACCTTCCATTCTCCATATGTCTCTGGCATCGGGGAGACACCATAGATTCTCTCCACCAATCTCCTACTCAGGTTCAACTCCAGCCAATGGACTAGGATTCCTGAGTCCTTCTCTGCACTCAACTTCACCCGTCGGAACAGCGTCTCGAATTTCGCGAAGAACTCTGGTGCTGTCATGGCACCCTGTTTCAGCCCTGCAATATCGGCAAGGGCAGTCGCACGGTCATTCGGGTCATCGAATGCGCGCTTCATCTCCTCCACAAACTCTGCCCAGGTTCCGGCCTTGCCACTACCCAGGATCTCTTCCGCCTTCATATTCGCCCACTCTGCAGCGAATCCTTCTCCAGTAATTTTGCTCAGAGCAAGAAGGACCTTCACCAGGTCCACAGCATAGCCAGTCGGGTTCGCCATAAACAGGAGGCGAAGGGATCAGAGGAACGTACGGAAGTTCCTTTTCTGCCCATCAAAGGGGGCAACAGATAGGTCAAGCCTCATAGGTTGGGCTACAGGCGGGGCGACATGGTCTGCCATCACAGGCCCTGGATGCTGTAAATAAAGTTCCAGGCCTTGGGCACTCAGGATTTCTTCGATCTCTTAACAGTCCTGTCCTCTTAGCCTGCTCTTCTGTGTACTTATGTACCTATAGAACTCTTATTCTATGAAACTTTTGTTAACGTGGGGCCCAAATGGTGTCCCAGGTGGTCGCTCCACAACTCCTAATGAGTTGCCCGTGCGCCCTTCTGACAATGGTCACAGAGCAAGGGCCCTGTCCACTGGACCAGGAAACTACAGAAAGACTATGTAGGGGCCTTTCCTTGCCCTGTACACTACACGATTCACTGGTACGTAGCTGTAAAACAAAGTTCCGGGCCTTGGGCACTCAGTATCACTTGGGGAGGGTCACAGTTGACTTCCTCCTGGTCTGGTCACGTGTATCTACACACAGTAAAAATTTCGCGCGGTTCTGTTACACACCGCGGGCAGGGTAAAGGAGAAGAGGATGATAGGGGCTGAGCTGTGACAACGTGTCACAGTTTGAAATTAAGGGTCCAGGCTAGCCGGGTTAGGACACGGGGCTAGGGCGGACAGGCGGATCTTAGTATTATATCAGACTGGGTCTCACACAACTTAAGCGTAAGGTCATGACGACAATACTAAGATAAGGGGAAAAGGGTACAAGAATGGAAAAGACGTAGTATATATAGCGAACGCTTCAGCATTTGCCGGCGTTCCCACGCTCGGACCTCTCGGATCACGTGATGCGCCCAGGCCCAGGTCATGTGATCTTACGATTATGTAATCTGACCACAGCCACAGGTCATGTGACCTTCCAACAACCCTCCCCAGTTTCTCCACAACTGCACTTTGGGATGGCTTACATAAGCGATCCTAACACCCCGTTGCTCACTTGTGAGCAAAACATATCGATATTCGACACCATTTCCTCCGCGAACGTGTCGCTACCGGCGAGGTCTCGTTCAAGTATTGCCCGACGACCCAGATGATAGCCGATATCCTCACGAACCCGCTCCCCCATGACTTGTTCGAGCGATTTCGTACTATGCTGGGAGTCATTGAATAGCGGCGGCTCAGTGAGTGGGAGTGATGAAGCGTACGCTTCGCCTCCGCTCTTACTCGCTCTCAGACTCGCTACAGAACAGGCAGCGCACGCTTGCACCGCCCTTTCGATAGTTATTCCTGTTCTCCTCTCTATCTATACACTGTAGTTTACCCGTAGATACTACTTATACTGTTGTTGAACACTCGTAGGAGTTCACACGTTGTAAGGATAATATGCGGTTTAAACATAGAAACATGACAGATACCGATCATCCGGATATTTCGGGATCCAAAGCAATCACGTCTGATATGATCCAATAACAATCCGACACCGTCCGATAACAACCAATACTTATCTGACATCGGACTCTCCGGTCTCCGACTCCCCATGAAGATCACAGCCCGCAGGTCACACATACCGCCTACACCCCTCTATTTCATCACTCCAGCATGGTCAGCGCTCGACATACTCACTATTCCATTCCCATTCCTCTATTTCATATACATGCTGTAAATTTCATATTGTGATCCCTTTCAACCATCCAATCATTGAAACGTTTCAAACCCTTTGCAGTGCCTTGTCCATTGTTCCTAGTACCCCTTTGCTGTACCAGTCTCACTCTCCTTGATTTTACGAGCGGTCCAGATGCACACCGATCATCGGACACTTCATTCCTCCAAACCGCATGACTCCTTTACAAATTAAAGACCCCTATATGACCCCTTGTACGATATCGCACTGCCTTCTATAGCTTCCGGAGATTTCCGTAGAATCGGGTATGCTGTACTTAGAAAAATGTACTTAAGTATGTACCAGACTATCCGGAAATCCAGCTTTTTGAACGCCCACATCGTGCTGTGATTTTTAGCAAGCTCACCTTTCGTCGTACCTATTGATCCGCTGGCCTTCGTCGTCGCCGGCCCCTCGAACCTTCGATCCAAACATCGGACTCTATCGGATCCGATACCGGATACTCCGGACAACGTATATTTTCACTCTCTGAACCTTTTGCACTCAACCTCCACATCCTCCAAGGTTCTGTCTAGTGTACCTGTTGTGTAATAAGACCCCCTGAAGAACCCGGCCGCGAACATCTATTTGCAGCCAACACCTGTACAGCCTACTACAGTGTTCTTACCTTACCACGTGAACTCCAGGTTAGTACTTACCCTCTGATTATTGTTACTTAGACTAACGAATACATGCGTTCTTACCTTACCGCATGAACTCCAGTTTCACTTCGGTGCGCCTGCGCTGTTGTGAGAAGGGAGAGAAACGACCGAACTTGGCGGCATCCTCAACCCCCCTCCCGTTTGTTTTTGCAAAGACAAGGTGGGATACAAAGAAAGAAAAAGGTAGGCCTATGGGATAGCGGCTAAACGTGAGAAGGAGCGACGCAAGGTGGTTAAGGACTCATTGTTATCCAGAGCATCCCCAATGAAAAGAGGGAGGATCTGCTCTATTTTGCGCCAGTACAACAGGAAGGATTTGGATGACCACCTCCCTTGTTTCATCACTATCCAAGGGTCAACCCCGGAGAGGAGAAGGTGCGTGGTACCCACAATGCGAAAACTATGCCCATGCATGGGTGCAAGGCCTCGGGATGTCCATATGTCATTGCAACATGAGATAAATTGGTCGCGTGTGAGAAACGAGTACCCGATGGCCGATATTGTAGAATCAAAGGCAAAGAGGGGGCCAGTGGCTGGGGTCATGCGCTTGATTGCAAGGTGGTGCTCGAGGGCAGCCACACAATCCAAGTCATCAAATGACTGTGTCGAGACAATCCAGTCGCCCTTGGTACGCTGTGTTTTGGACCAAGGAATCTTGAATTGGATATACGCATGGCCATTACTGGCTGAGCCCCAAACAATAGGGCAGCCACAGGCAACGTGGTGGGCAAGGTCAAAGGATGCCTGAGTCACAGGGAGAAGCTCACCCAACCGGCAGCAGTCCCTCCAGGCTGTACACGCCACAGCCCAAATGGCTGCATCTCGTGTGTTAGAAAGGTCAAGGCCATTCTTTAGGCTACGAAGAAGGGAAATGGTTACAGGGGAACGAATAATGCGGGAGGAGGATGGCGGCATTAAGGCAGCGGCGCCAATGCGTGTCCTCCTGAGGATCTGGCCACCAGCCCAGAGGGCATTGTTGAATGCATGCCATAGCTGAAGGCCCGAGAGCCAGGAAGAGATGGTGCCACCTGAAACCCGTCCAGCACCTTCCTCAGCTACAAACAAGGCAAGGAGAGTCTCACTCGCTGGCATCTTCAATGCCTCTGGAACACTGTGGCGATCACAGAATTGGGTAAAACGAAGGAGGCCGGCTCCATAATTGCGGCATGTTGAAGGCTCTACTGAGGCTGCAAGGACCTCAAGCCAACGGTGAACAGACGAAGGGGAAGTAATCATGGAGAGGTTGTGAAACGAAGTGGCGCCATGAGGTGTGCGCCAAAGTCGGAGGCGATCCTGCGCTGGGACAAGAGGGTGGAGGGGGGATGGAGAAATCTGATTGATGGCACAGGGTCGGATGGCCCGTCCTTGGCGTGGCAGAGGAGACCGTGCTGATACCTCATCAAGGGCAGGCCCACCGGGAGGTTCCAGTGTCTGTGATATGGGCAGCCTATACATGGCGCACGAAGGGTTGGAGCTCGACTGGGAGCTGGAAAGAGATGTCCAAACGGCATTTGGCAGGTCCCAGAAAGCCACGAGAGACTGGGTCTGCCAAATTTTTCTCCGAGGGGACGAAGACAGGGAGCAGAGTGAGGTTGGCAGAGGCCAAATAAGATGAGATACGTTGGACACAGGCATTTCGTTGTACATTCCGGGAGCGTCCACCCCGAAGTGCACCAATCACACCTGTATTGTCGCTGTGAACAGAAATTTCACTGTCAGTGATATCTTGGGATGCGACCCATAAAACAGCAAGCTCCAGGATAACGAATTCAGCCCATCCGATGTCCCGACCTTCAGACTTCCAGCCACTCTGCAGGCGCCAGGCTGCCCAGTTCTCTCTGACCATCAGTCCCAAGCCCCATGAGGAGGAGGCATCCACATAAATGCATAAATCAGAGGGGCAGCATGGGTGGAGAGAACGGTGAATGCTGGGTTTGCACAGGGTCTCCGCCCACCAGGAAAGGTCTGCCACAACAGTGTGGGGGACATGATGGGCAGCCCATTTATTTGGAAAGGCACCCAGGAAATAGGATAAGGAAGGGAGGTAAGATCGCCCATCACGAAAGACGAAGCATAGGTGTTGGAGGGTCCCATGCAATTGAATGAAGCAACATCATGGGCATGGACCTTCCCATGGGCCATCTGTAAGAAGAGACAGACCTTCCCCAGGTATTTGGAACGCTTCTGTTCTGAGATCGAAACCCTCTTGAGGTCAAGATCCCAAACAAAACCTCCATATTCAGTAATAGAGGCAAAATCATGCCCTTTCTTCTCCACAGGGTGCCAGGAAATACCAAGGGGTGTTGTAATAGCGAAGATAGACTGGAGGCTGAAGGGGTAGGACACTAAGCCTCCAATGACACAAGAAGGGAAGCGAAATATATTGAAGTCATCGACCCACTTTACCACCTCGGAAATCCCATGAAAACGGAGAATGTCCACTAGGGCATCTGCCACCAGACCCTGGATGTTTCCTGAGGTAGTGAGGCCGAAGGGGGCACAGTGATCAGGGTAAATCTTATCCCCCCACTGGATAGGGATATAACATTTGTGCTGAGGGGCAATGGCAGAGCAACGGTATGCAGCTATAATATCCAGACCCACTGCCTGGGCATATGGAGGGGCCTTAGCCACCTATAATGGGAGTAAGAACTGGGTGAAAGGACACAAGTCCCATCCAAAAAAAAATGGGTGGCAGGCAAACCACAGCCCGACAATTGGGCCGTACAAAGGGCCACACTGGCCCACATGCCCAGACAAAGGCCACATGGCAGGCACAAGCCCATACGGCCACACCAGCCCTCACAGGAGTGGGGGAACATGCCCCAACAAAGGTATACCCACAGGGGCAAGGGGGACTCACAATGTCTGCCATAGCTGCGCAAGTGTACCAAGTAATTGGGTCATCAGCGGCATCCAGCCAACCATTTGTGGACAGGCCGAGGGGATCTATGGCGGAGAAATTACGGATCATCCTCCAAGTTCCGGACCCAGGTTCCTTCTCCACCAGCCCAACAGGGGCAGTACGAAAGTGGCCTTGAAAGAAATGAAAGGCCTCTTCAAAAGAATAGGGACCAGACATGCGGCCAACCAGGCATTCCTCCTTAATGAAGTTATCAATTATCTGTGGGTGTTTTTGCGCAGAGGGCATGTTGTCTGGAATGAAAGTGTAGGAGAGGGGCGGAGGATTGCCAATGAGAGAACCAAAAATGAGATCGTGCACGAGGATGGGGTATTTCGTAGCGAGGTGACATTCTCGCAAAGCAGACTCCCACATCACAGGTATATAGGTTGTAACTATTCGCCCCCAATCAGTTGCGAGGGCACTTCTGCGCTCCATGGTGAGGGTCTCCACAGAGGGAACAGATGTGAAAATGGTGCCCTTCCTTTTGGAGGCCGGAACAGAGGCCAAGGTTAAAGCGGACACAGATCGCTTTCCCATCAGTGAGGCGGGTGAGCTTTCCATTTGAAAAGGAGGCGAAGAAGGGGCGTTCCCTGCGGCTCGATTCTGCTGACCTACATGATGAGGCACGGTGATCCCCCCATACACCACAGCAGAGGCATAGGGATGGCCCGCCCATTCCGGATGAACCATCCCCTGCTCGAAAGGGACTGGGACGAGCAGGGAAATAAGGGGAGAAACGAGCCCCTTTATGTACCAGGGTAGCAGGACCAGAATTACGCATAAGGAGGGTCGAATTCTTGGAAGAATGGAGAGCCTGGAACCAAGCAGGCGACGACGGATCAATGATGGAAGGTTTCGCAAAGAATTGGTTCCAAATCTGCATATCGAATTTCAAGTATGCCTCAAACCATCGCGAGAATTCCGGATCCTTCAACATTGCATCATGATGCAGGACCAAGCCCTGTAAAACTCCCTTCTTGCAGTGCTCAGCCATAAAGGCTAGGAAGGAATTATAACAAATGACCCAATCACCAACCGATAGATCTTTGTCTTTGGGGAAGTCCGAAAAGTCCAAGACCCGCATGTTGGCAGCTGGCCCAGTCGCAATCTTGACATATTTAAGGTCTACTCCACTCCTGATACGCTGCAAAGATTCTGGAGAGAACAGTTGGAGAGGGGGTGACCGATGGCATCTGACGAGGGTGAGAACGTCCTCGGGGATGGTACTATCATGAGCTGTAAAGATATTACAAGCTGCCTCTCCATCTTTGAAAAAGATCTCCGTATCAGAGGAGTGAGTCAAGGGCAAAGGATTTTCCAGCTCCTGGCCTTCTTCTCCCCTGGCTGATGGTGGGAGGTTATTGAGACGAAGCAGAAGGGGTCCCAAATCATCGGGTTCATCCTCGGAGACTTCTGCCTCTGGGTCCTCAGTACGCCTTCTCGCCCTTGCCATATTTCTTCTCTCTCGTCTTTGATTGGCATTTACCAAGATACGAACATCCTCTCCTGTAACAGCCATCTCCCTCACTACTGGAGGTCCGTCTTGTGCCGTACCTGGGATGAACTGGCTCCCTCATCCGTTTATTCCCATATCAACCATATTGAGAGCTATTCAGCGGCAGACAACAGAGAGGTTATCCCTAGCAAACAACGAGAGTTCTTATCTGCGAGGCGACACGAGAAGTGGTGCAGACCAAGGAGTCGATGCTGGTCCCAGCCTCGACTCGCTTGGTCAGCAACCGTTGAGCTTGGACTTGCGCGCTCGATTAAGCTCAACTACGCAAATGTGAGAGTGATCCGAGGAGCCGGTGCCTCGAGCCTGACTCCTCGAAGAGAGCCGTTGCGTCGCTGACAGTGACACGAGTGTGGGCTGCACTTTCATCAAGTCAAGCTAATTGTCAACCATTAGCTGCGGATGTGGCCAGGGTCGCGGATGAATGGAAGTCGCTGTCATCGGTTGAGAAGAGCATGTGCATCAGATGCGCGCCACTTTACATGTACGTGATTTACAACAACATCAGGAAAAAAAGCTCAAACAATATAGTACTATGTAGTCATGGTAGCAGCAGTAGCTCAGTAGCTAGTAACGCGTTATATAGACCCAGTAGATCCCATATATTGCTCTGTAGTAACAGTAGTTCCCATATATTGCTCTGTAGTAATGGTAGTAATGGTAGTTCCTATATATTGCTCTGTAGACTGAGTAGATCCCATACAATGCACCAGAGTATGCAAAGGTGATTCAATAGTTTACTTGTCTCAAATGGTAGCCCAGGTTGATACTACAGTAGACTATGGTAGTGCTATGTGCCGCTTCCTGCTGCCACCACTGCTCCTTCCTTCCTCTGCACACCAGCCAGCACAAAATCAATGGCCCAGGTCCCCACTGTCAGTCTGTGACTGCAGTAGGGGGCCTGGGCCATTGCTGCTGCTGCTGCCGCCGCCGCCGCTGTTGCCGCTGTAGAATTTATGGTCGAGTCGGTTTGCGGAGCACCCGTCCAGAATGGACGTCAGCGAGGCGACTAAAGGGCGTACTCGGTAAAGCTGGAAGCTGGTGTATTGTCCGTAATCCGATGGGGGTTTCACTCCCATCGTCGCTATCTTAAATACACAGTACCTAGGGCTATGCTACGAGGCAGTGCTGCTAGGTGCTTACAAAGTGTACAGCATTGATAAGAATCCATCAATGAGATAAGCTATCCATCAGATGATCGTCGCTCGACAGCTTCGATTCTCAACACTCCCCCTGAAGCCTAGAGCGACAAGGCTGGGGCGGTGCTGACAGCAGGAGGGCGTCGGCGCCTCCTCTTGTCTCTGGTGGACTGCAGAGCACGTCGGCGCATCTCGGTCGCATCGGCATAGAGGGCCATAAGCGATTCGGGGGCTGGCGACGTGGTAGGTGGTGTGTACGGTGGAAATGGGTAAGCGTATGGAATTGCGGGCTGAGGCGGAGCATTACGAGCTAGATTGCTCGCCTTCTTGGCCTTCGCATTCTTCGCTACACATTTCTTGGTCGCAACAGGGTCCTTGGTGCGGCACTGAGGGGTGTCGTGACCAAGCGCATGGCAGCGCTGGCATCGGGACGAGGCTCGGTGCTGAGAGAGCTGCTGGGTAGAGTGGGGAACGCTGGAAATAATATTTACTCTGCGTTCGAGCTCGGTGATGCGGTCGTTAGATGAGCTGGCATCGCCTGTCAATCGTTCGAGCCCTTCGAAGACGATTTCGCCTAGGTATCGTAGCGCTTTGAGAGTCCAAGTTTTAACGTCGATGAACGAACGAAAATCGGGGGCTAGCCGTAGGCTGTTCTCGAATCTGTCTTGTTGCGATAACGGTGTACCGGTAGGTGTGGACATCGTGAGGCAAGCAAGAGGTGGATCGGATTATGTAGAATTTATGGTCGAGTCGGTTTGCGGAGCACCCGTCCAGAATGGACGTCAGCGAGGCGACTAAAGGGCGTACTCAGTAAAGCTGGAAGCTGGTGTATTGTCCGTAATCCGATGGGGGTTTCACTCCCATCGTCGCTATCTTAAATACACAGTACCTAGGGCTATGCTACGAGGCAGTGCTGCTAGGTGCTTACAAAGTGTACAGCATTGATAAGAATCCATCAATGAGATAAGCTATCCATCAGATGATCGTCGCTCGACAGCTTCGATTCTCAACAGCCGCCGCCATCGCCGTCATTGTTGCCGCCGCCGTCACCGTCATTGTTGCCGCCACCATCGCCGTCGTTGTTGCTGCCACTGCCGCCGCCGCTGCCGCCGCTGTCGCTGCCGCTGCCGCCGTCGTTGTTGCTGCTGCTGCCGTTGATGTTGCTGCCGCCACTGTTGCCGCCGCCGCTGCTGTCGCCGCCGCTGCTGTTGCCGCCGCCGCCGCTGCTGTCACCGCCGCCGCCGTCGCCGTCGCTGCCGCCGCCGCCGTTGTTGTTGCTGCCGCTGCCATCGCTGTCGCTGCCGCCGCCGTCGCCGTCGCTGCCGCTGCCGCCGTCGTTGTTGCTGCCGCTGCCGTCGATGTTGCTGCCGCCGCTGTTGCCGCCGCCGCCGTCGTTGTTGCTGCCGCTGCCGTCGATGTTGCTGCTGCCGCCGCTGCCGTCGTTATTGCTGCCGCTGCCGTCGATGTTGCTGCTGCCGCCGCCGCCGCCGTTGCCGTCGCTGCCGCCACTGTTGCCACCGCCGTCGTTGTTGCTGCCGCCGCTGCTGCCCTCGCTGCTGCCGCCGCCGTCGCCATCGCCGCCGCTGTCGCTGTCGCTGCCGCCGCCGCTGTCGCCGCCGTCGCCGCCGCTGTCGCCGCCGTCGCCGCCGCTGTCGCTGTCGCTGCCGCCGCCGCCGCTGTCGCTGTCGCTGCCGCCGCCGCTGTCGCCGCCGTCGCCGCCGCTGTCGCTGTCGCTGCCGCCGCCGCTGTCGCCGCCGTCGCTGTCACTGCCGCCGCTGTCACCGCCGCTGTCGCTGCCGCCCCCCGTCGCCGCCGCCCCCGTCGCCGCCGTCAGCGCTGCTGCCGCCACCGCCGTCGATGTTGCTGTCGCTGCTGCCGCCACCGCCGTCAATGTTGCTGTTGCCGCCCCCGTCGCCGCCGCCTCCGCTGCTGTCGCTGCCGCCGCCCCCGCCGTCGCTGCCGCCACCGCCGTCGATGTTGCTGTTGCCGCCCCTGTTGCCGCCGCCACCGCCGTCGATGTTGCTGTTGCCGCCCCTGTCGCCGCCGCTGCCGCCCCCGTCGCCGCCGCTGCTGTCGCTGCCGCCGCCGCCGTCACCGCCGCTGTCGCCGCCGCCCCCATCGCCGCCGCCGCCGCTGTTGCTCTGTTGCCGCTGCCGCCGCCGCTGCCGTCGTCGTAGTTGCTGGAGGAGAGAGGGAAGGGAAGGAAGAGGGAGGAGAGAGCGAGGAGAGAGCGAGGGAGGAGAGAGCGAGGAGAGAGCGAGGGAGGAGAGGGAGGAGAGGGAGAGTGAGGAGAGTGAGAGAGAGGAGACGGAGAAGTGCCGTCGCCCTCCATCGCCCTGTAGATTAAAAAAAATTGAAAAAAATCATGAAAAAAGGGAGAGGGCGCACCTGGTGGCCCCTCGCTGAGGGTGCCGCCGCTGCCGTGGTTGTCACTGAAGGAGAGGGTGAGGGAGAGGGAGGAGGTGCCGCCGCCGTCGCCGTCATCGCTGGAGGAGAGAGAGGGTGAGGGTACCGCCGCCATCGTCGTCATCGCTGGAGGAGGGAGAGGGTGAGGGTGCTGCCGCCGTCGTCGTCATCGTTGGAGGTGAGGGTGAGGGTGCTGTCGCCGCTATCGTCGTTGCTGGGGATGGGAGAAAGGGAGGAGAGAGGGTGATGGTGGGAGGCAGAGAGAACGACAAGTTCAACACAGAACATGTGACGACTTTCTGGGACGGCAATTCCCACCATGCCACAAGTACAGCCATAAGCTTACCAAATCAGTGACCCACAAATGTTCTGGCCCATTTCTCAGTCAATTCTCAAGCAATTCTCAAGATTTTTTTTTTCATAAGACACTACTTGATCTGTAGATTAATGTGGATATGTCAAAAAAATTAATTGATATTTTCTGTGCTGGTTTACCAAGATAGATGGGTGCCTAGCTTTATCCAAGCTTTGAACACCTTTTTGGAGCAATCTTTTGGAAGAGATCATATTCATCCAAACTATCATGATTGATTTGATATGTATAAATATATTACTGTCAAGTTGCCATCCAAGCCCCAAGCTGATGAACAGTTATATCAGATTCATGGAATGCCTGGCCATTCTAATGGACCATGCAAGCCAGCAACTCCACCATGCTTTGACACTACCTTGATCATTGAGAACAAATCACAGTGGAAAGAGGATGGATTAAAAGGTTAGTCTAAGGCTATCAATTGTCTACAATTTGATGTCAACTTCAACTAGGTCTTCATGTAGCAAGATTTTTGATCTTCCAAAGCATCTCATCAGCAAAACAGCTCAGCTAAGTTGTCAGTATACTGTCCATTTCATTCAATTGACCTGTCATGCATCATGCACCTCCCCAAATTGGCCAAAAATCACACTGGTCACACATCATTTGAGGAATTGGTCAATTTGTAAGGTGAAATTCCCTTTTTGGGTGACAGTTACCTAATATATACTGGTGGAGGGGCAGTCAATTATCCCTCATGTCACACTTGACTTCTACTTTCAGTCAATTCAAAATTTGACCAGAGGAATGCATCACACCACCTGGTCAATTGAATGAAATGGTACAGTAGAGAGGTATGGACTGGTATGTAATACCCCAAGACAACTTGGGGTGTTACACACCAGTCCATACCAGTCCATACTTACATTTAGCCAAGCTGTTTTGCTGATGCGCCTGGGCATAGTACCACATCCTTTAGCATATGTTCACTGGTACAGACCACTTACAAGCTTTGATCTAGCAACTGGCATGTATCAGATTATTTTGTCTACTTGACAAAATTCTGCAAATTTGGCACAGTTGTCTGTTGATTCCTCACTTTGGATCAGCAGATGTACCTATCTCATGGACCAGAAATAATGCTCTTCATTCAGCAGCTCAATTTTATCTCAACAAGTATACTGATATGCATTCATTTATGGAGTACAAATCTTTGTAACAATTTTAGTCCAAAAGTATCAGACTGGGTCTCACACAACTTAAATGTAAGGTCATGACAACAATACTAACATAAGGGGGAAAGAGTACAAAAGAGGAAAAGCAAAATTATATATACCAAATGCTTCAGCATTTGCTGGTGTTCCCATGCTCAGACCCTTGGATCACATGACATGCCCAGGCTCCAGGTCATGTGATCTTATGATTATGTAATCTGACCCCAGCCACAGGTCATGTGACCTTCCAACAACCCTCCTCCCCCAGTTTCTCCACAACTCCTCTTTGGGATGGCTTATGTAAGCAATCCTAACAAAAAGAGACTACTCTATGTACTTGTCATATACTGCACAATATCATGAATTGTTCATTTTGATCCTAATCTATAGCCTGCTGAAACACTCATGAGTTTATTGCTTCAACCTTGCACTGGAATTCACCTCACCTCCACTCAGCTCCTGATTATGTCATAATCATGACAACATCTGTGCTGTCAATTCAATGTAGTACAAAGGCTTACTATCCTACCCAACAGCACTATCACTAGTTGCTACTAGGCTCAACATAGTACATTGGCTCTACTACTATTACTACTATGCACTCATAATATGCTACTAGGCTCAACATAGTACATAGGCTCTACTACTGTAACTACAATGCACTCATAATATGCTACTAGGCTCAACATAGTACATAGGCTCTACTACCGTAACTACAATGCACTCATAATATGCTACTAGGCTCAACATAGTACATAGGCTCTACTACTGTGACTACAATGCACTCATAATATGCTACTAGGCTCAACATAGTACATAGGCTCTACTACTGTGACTACAATGCACTCATAATATGCTACTAGGCTCAACATAGTACATAGGCTCTACTACCATTACTACAATGCACTCATAATATGCTACCCAGTCTATTGCATGCTATATAGTAATCCATACCTTCTATGTATTACTATTTTTCTCACTACATATGCTACAGCAGTCTATACAGGCTGTGTAGTCTACATAGTCTATGCTGATGTCTACTGCTGGGGGTTCTTTTTCCTGATGAAGGTCGGAGCACTGCCATCGAAAGTATGAAAAAGTTTGATTTCTGTGGCAAGTGACACGTAGTGATGATGAAAAGAGCAAGAAAATTGCTGAGACAGTAGAATAAGTGTATAGCAAAGCCTTTTAGTAAGTTTTACATTGGTGTGTTCAACAGAGAATGTAAAGCAAGTATTGGATGTGAGTATTGTAACACTAGCGGAAGCACGTGGCCTGAAATTACATAGACTATACATAGAAAATTTGGCGTCCCATGTAAAATACAGGGAAGCCAGGAGGACCAGAGGATTTCCATGTATCAGACACTCAGTATATTTTACTTGGAATTTCCAGAAACAAAACAACTTCGGCCACATCTCACAAATGCAAAGTCCCTGCTGTGGGCATGGGAAACGACGCACTGGCAAGCGGCCACCCAACGCTGGCATTCCCCTCACCCTCTCGCACAACCGCCGCGATGCCACTCACCGCCCCTCGAGCCTCGCCCTCACCGCCCGCGCCACCCTGCCCTTCACCGGTTTCACCGCTCGTACTCGTCCAGCAGCATCTCAATTCTTTGCAAACTTGCTCCGCTCGTGTTCCCCACCAGTTTCCGCATGCAAATTACGGCTCAACTGGCTCCTTTCTTGCCCCACCATACTGCCACCTGTCAAGCATGTCAAGGCTCTGTGTCAGCAGATTTTCCGTTGTAATGCACACTGTTATACATCATTCTGTTGGGATTTTGGTCACTTGTTCGTTTTGCATCATCTCTGCTTCATATCCATCGTTACTAATTACCATACATCTGGTAGACCTGTCTCAGTCAATACCGTGCTCACATATGCCCCACTTCTGTCAATAATTGCCCATTCCTTCCGCCCAGGCTCTGACTGGACACGGCCAACCACCGACTCAATTGTTGTTACCGATACAAATTTTGATCGGTTCAATGTCTTGTAGAGAACCATTCTCTTTGTTGCATCGGCTCCTCGCATGTTTCCACATGGTGAGAATAGCGCGAGTATGTGGAGACTTTCATTGCTTGTCCATGGCGAAGGAGGGAAACGGCAGACCCAGAAGGACTCCACCCGCCCATAGTACACAACCCTTGTATCACCCTGGTGTGTCGACTCAATGAAACATGCCTATATTGACCAATCAAAGAGTTTTCGATGTAAATATAGTGAGACTTACCCTGACAAATGAAGTGTCCCGACGGCGGATACCACTGGCATCGGCCCTGCTCATTGTGGCTGCTGATCGGATAGTGTCGCCACCAAATGCCCTTCGCACCTTCCCCCACTGATCCAACATGGCTTGGCGCACATAAGGCCTCACATCGTCAACTGTTAGTCTGTATTCGGGAGTCGAAAAAAGAATTTTGAAGTGAGTTTCAAGTTTCTCTAATAATTCGGGACTGAGCACGACATTTGGATGATGGGGATGACATAGGACAGTGT
Organism: Clavaria fumosa; assembly: GCA_951802425.1. NCBI lineage: Eukaryota > Fungi > Basidiomycota > Agaricomycetes > Agaricales > Clavariaceae > Clavaria > Clavaria fumosa. The sequence continues at coordinate 1,026,575 of OX637794.1, read as the reverse complement.
GGGGGACTAGATGAGGTGAGCAGAGGCTTTTCAATGAGCTTTGAATGTTCCTCACAATCTGGGTAAAGTTTTTCATGTGTAGTCGTCATCTCTTGACCTGCAGCATCCTCCGCTTCAAGCTGCAAATTCCTTGAAGGCCGCTCAAGTGCTTTCTTGAGATCAGGATACAAACACCTGATTTGTGATACCTGAGCACCTTCAAGCATTCGTTTTGCTAAGCTTGGATATGGATTTGATCGGGACTTGATGCTTGGAAGCAGACTTCCACAAAATCGTTCCATCGCAAAGCACCAGTAAGTCCATGGTGGGCCATTGAGCCGAATGTCTTCACAAATGTGAAGCATGCCATGGGGAGTCGAATTGCATGCTGGAAGGCGTTCGTTTTTGTACTGGTAGTAATAACTAGATTTTATTAATAATAAAAACGTTCGGAGTATTTTATGAAAAACTCACTCGTAATATTGTTGCACAAACTGAATGATGTCAAGAGTGAGCATACCTTGAGGAGCAACATCTTCAGCAGGGATTTCGTAGTCAACAAGACGGCGGATGATGTTGCTGAGGAGGACTGCATGTCGGTAATATTTATCCGTATCTTTCCAGCGGCCTTTGAGGACAATGGGGGCGAGGTACATCATCCAGAAAGCATACGTTTCAGCGATATATAGATGTTCTTCTTTATATATGTTGGGAAGTGCCCGAACAAAGGATCCAGGTATCGTGGCAGATGACTCGGATGTCAAAGTGCCGATTTTCTTCCACTCGGCTTGCGGGACGATATAGGGCTGGCCCCGATCCAGTCCCTTTGCTTTCCATGGCTTGTATTCGCCCTTCCAAAATGAAATCAGCATCGGGATTATGTGCTCAAACAATAAATGCATTATATCACGAGGGGCTGATGTTGCGACCGAAATGGAGGGTAAAAGAGAGAGGAGAGTCCTTCCATTGAGGCCATACTTTTTTGCAAGTGCTTCCCTCGCAGTTGCAGTAGATGCAGCTTCGATTTCAGCCAATTGAGCTTCGATGCGTGAATCGGTTCGCATGGGAAGACAAGCAGGATCCCAGACTGGACCTCGAGGCACAGGGTGATCAGCAGGTGGCCATAGTGGGAAATAATATATCTTTGAGGCCTTGGCGACGTTTCCGACAGCAAGTATTCGAATGCCAGTTGCCTCGCAAGCAGAGCAAGGAGAAAATGCACTGTGACCTTTCTCCTCAAGAAACTTTGCAATGGCGGGTAAATCACCACCCTTCAAGATGACATACGCATGGAGTAGAAAGTCTTGATCAAGGTGAATGTCTCTGGTCAATACGCCGCATGAGAGATCCTGTAATTCAAGGTAGGCAGGGTGGAAAAATGAGTTGATGTCTTTAGGAGCATGAGGCCCGGGTATAATTCCAAGGCAGAGGAGGTGCTTGAGGTGCGTTCGGACTGTTGGGGGAAGATTAAGGTTCACGAGCAGAAGCAGTGTTGCCGTCTTTTGGACCCGAGATTTCTTGAACAACTGGAATCCATCTGAAAACAATGCTAGTGCAACGTCTCGATCATCTGAGAAGTGCCTATGCTGTAACACCTCCCGTTGTCCATCTTCGTGAATGATTTCCACTGTTTTGTTAAGTAGGGTGCGATAGTGAAGTCCGTCGAAACAATCGGTAATGCTTCCAGGCGTGAATTGGTGGTTTCTGCGATAGGCGAAAATTTCCATATTATACAAGCCATATTTGTCTGCGTTAGAGACTGGTTTTCAGAGATATGTCAAGTGAGTTTTTCATGTCATATGAACCAAATTCACCTGCACTGTTTGCGGAAAATAAGAGGTGGTAGCAACTTTTCAACATTTGATTTCCTTGTCTTATACACTGAAATTCAATGCAACAACATGGAAATTAGATAGATAAGACAGTATAAATTCCATGCTCTCTGCTCCGATAAATGGCTTACAGTACACTTAAGTGGCATCCTTAAACGTTGGGAATTTTGGCAGATATACCATTGGCATTCAGTGTACAATGTGCCGAATTTCCTGTACCCTATCTCAGATAATGTGCATGAAATTTTAGTGTAAATTACATGTAATTTCCCATGCAAAATACATGGAATTTCCGAGGTCACACTTCCCTTAGTGGTAAGTTTGTAACATAACAAACAAAAGTCATCTCACACTTCACGCCTCATGGGGCAGAGGAAAGAGAAGGGGTTGTAAATTATCATTAATAAATAGAGGGTGACTGAGTCTGAGTTCTGGGGGAGTAAGGCGGTCAACCAGAAAGGTGTGACCTCCTAACTGGGTTGTGCCGGGGCGGGGGAGCCCCCCACAGCGAGCGGAGCCGCGACCCCGGAACGGCGCCCAAACCGAGACTCTTCGTTGATTAGTTCAACATGTAAGGCCGCAATCTCAGGCGCATTCCTCCAGTAACGCAGGAAGCTGTCCGAGTCCCAGCGCCCCATGACACGTACCACGTCAGGGTGCACGCCATGCAGCAGAAGTTCCGTAGTCCCACCTATGCGAAAGCAGTGACCAGAAAAATGCCCGAGACCCAGGTGTTCGAAGATTACATTACAGCGTCTGAGGAAGGCGGACCCAGAGAGTACTGCAAACTCTCCAGCCATTGACACTGAGGTGGTTTTCGAGGGCGGCAATGGGGTCCGATAGCCCATGTTGGCGGCAAATCGCGATATCCTCGCCTCTGGACCTGAGCATCTTCGTCCAAGGGAGGTGGAGAGTCCTTGAACCAAGGGACGACGAAGGTCCGGACAGGTTCCGGACTGAAGGGACAAGTGGGGTGGGAAGGGTTGAGCGGTTAGGTAGCAGTTCGCCCAGTCGGGCTTGGCCCCAGAATGCACAAGAGGCCATCGCTAGGATTGCTGCGTCCATCCCATCGGAGTAGTTGAGGTGGTTGCGGAGCGCAATTATATGTGCTTGACGGATTGCCGGACGAGGGGCCCTCCATGAAATGGTAGGCGCAAGGTTGTTCACTCCCCTGAGGACATATACGAGCATTTCTCCCCCACAGTATGACAGTCCATGTAAAATATGCCAGGCCCGAATGCCTGCGAGGTCATTGCGAACAGCGGAAGCTGACCGCACGCCCAAGGATGATGCAGCGAAGGCGCACAGGGTAAATTCTGGCACGGGGAGTGACAGGGCAATCCCTGAGGAGGAGCACCAAGAGGTGAAGCGAGCGATACCCCGGTTGTACAAGGCACGAGTGGAGGGTGCCCAGGCAGCCGTTATGGCTGTGGAGATGAGGTCGGAGTGTGCATGAGACATGGAAAAACTTAAGACAGAAACGCAGAAAGTTTTGCGGTTGTCAGCCTCAGCTGCCTGCTCGAGGCTCCTGAATTATAATTAAGAGAAGGAAGCAGACGAGTGAGGGTACACTGAAGGAAGATATACATCCAATGGGAGTCCAGGCCTTAGCTCAACATGGAGACTAACTACGAGACCAGGCCTTAGCTCAACATGGAGACTAACTACGAAGACAGGGTGAAAACACGACAGGCATCATTAATAGAGGTCGAGAGGGGAACTAACAGGAGATACGAAGTCACGGAGGGCGGAGGGCACTGGGGCTAATGGCAGCAGCAAGTCCCATGCGAGGGCAAGTCCGCCAAGTTCTCCTCTGACGCGATCCACGAGAATGAAAGATGAATGCGGAAGTCATGAATGAGCATGAGTGTTCGTCGCAGGGAGCTGTTCTGGAGGCTGTTTCTTGCATGGCCAGCTTTGAAAGCACCCACGACGCCAGCATTATCGGACCGAATGGTGAATCCCACGTTCGCACGGCGGAGCTTGACCAGCATTCCCGCTGCTAGTTCGACCGCCACCATCTCAGCCCAGCCTATGCTGCGTTCACTCGATTTCCAGGAGGGCACGAGTTTCCAGGATCTCCAACGTTCATTGATAACGAGCCCGAGCCCCCAGTCAGAGGCATCCACATGGATGACTTCATTACTAAGCAGTGGCACAGGCGTTATGCGCATCCCGCACCATGGGCGAGCTAGAGTAGTTTCCCACCACGCAAGGTCATCCATCGCATCACGAGAGGGGTGGAGTTTTACAAAGAGCGACGAGTAGTTGTTGAACTTGCCAAGGAAGCGGTAAAGAGACGGCAGCCGAGTCCTGCTGAACCTGATGGCAACAGCGCAGTGGTTCAAAGAGCCGAGCAAGGATTCCATATCTTTCCTGGAGATAGAGCCGCTGCTGAGGCAGTCGGTGACTTTCTTAAGGAATTTAAGGTGTTTCGACTCTGGCAAGCAGACAGATTTGTCAATGATATTCCAGACAAACCCAAGGCACTTGAACGAAGAGGCAAATGGCATGCATTTCCCGGGCTTTGCTGACCATGGCCATCCCAATGTGGAGGCAACAGAACGGATCAAGGATTCATCATAAGCAAAAACAGGTGCCAGGGACAAAGTGGCGGAGGCCGCTTGGGAAACAAGCACCTTGGAAGCACCAGCGGGCGTTTGGGAACCGGCCGCTTCGCGCGTCGGAGCCACCCTTGGGACTGGAAACCGCCAAAAGAGGAAATCATCTGCCCACTTTATAATCTTGTCCACCCCGAGGGCAAGGTAGATTGCTACTATAGCGTCAGCTACCCGGCCGAAAATTCCACTTGAGCTCGTGCAACCGAAACAACAGCAGTGATCAATGTAAAACGAACCATTCCAAGCGACGCATACATGGGGGCGATCAGTGGGGGAAGTAGGCATGCGGCGGTGAGCGGAGTCAACGTCAAACACGGCGACTTCTGTACCAAGAGGCGCATTCAGAACTGCAAGGAAGCAGTCCACCCAGCTTCCCCAGTCACACTGGAACAGGGACACGTCGATGGCAGAGTTTGTCGAGGGAATGGAGGGGTTGTCACGGGGGAATGAGTGGTCGTTGATGACCCGGGCCTTCCCAGATGAGCAGTCAAAGACTACTCCAAGAGGAGCTGTGCGGAAGTGTCCTAGTATATTCGAGAGATTCATGCACGAGAAAGGGCCAGAGTACCGTCCTAAGCGGAGCTCATTGGCAATGTGATCATCAATGATAGAGTGGTTTTCGAGTGCAGATTTATGGTTCGGAGGGGAGTAGGTATGATGAAGAATGGAAGATGTACCAATACGGAAGCCGAACTTAAGGCCTTCAACAACATCGGTAAATTTCTCAGAGTTTTTTGTGGAGAGCAGTAGGCGGTGCCATTCCTCCCAATGCAAAGGAGTAACGATGGGCAAAAATTCAGGCCTGAGGATGGGACTGGCCGCTGTGTTCACCTGACCCACAGAGTGAGCAGGCATGGGCGAAAGGGCAGGTGCTGACAGAGCATCCACGCGAGCCGTTGAAGCGGAAGCAGATACCGGCTTTGAATGTAGCAGGGGCACGCCAGTTTCCATCCTCACCCTTGGACAGGAAACCATTTCCCGATGAGGGGCAGTCCTTCCCATAATGCGAGGTTGCGAGGCAGACGAAGCATCGACCCCTTGGAGGGCCTGCACGGGGCCCGTGTCCGATGCCCGCCCCACTTCCCGCCCCACTTCGCGGCTGTCTGCGCCCACTATTTGCGGGAGGGGTGCCCCCCACCTGAGCCCGAAAGGGCCGCGGGATCTGCCCGGCATTAAACGATGCCAGGAAGGACGTGATCTGCGTGGACCGGTCACGATCCACAATGTCCTGCCATACGTGATAGTGGAAGATGGCAGGCGAGAATCCAGCAGAGTCCTGTAACCAACTGTGACGAATGCGAATATCGTAGAGCACATAGAGTCGGAATTGCTCCGCGAAGTCAGAGCGAGAAGTAATGACAGAGAAGTGGGTCCGAAAGGCATTTGCAATGGCAGAGCGAAGAGGCGAGGCAAGGTAGCGATTAATCATGTTGCAGAGACGGGGCCACGCTTCCGCAAATTCCACAAAGGAGATTGAAGTCTCCCCAGACTCATCGAGGCTAGGCTGCTTGAATTCCAATGCGCCAGAATCCCCAACCGTGAGGGTGCCCATGGAACGGTCCACAGAGAACAACGTGGCCCGGCAACACGAGTTCGACAGCAAGTGAAGAGGAATGTGCTTACGCCAACCCTGCTCCAAAATGCGGATTATGAGGGGAGGTTCGACAATCTTATTTGGGTCTAGTTGAACATCTGATTCTACAAGGGTGAGGGGTGCTGCTGAGGCACTCCGGAGGACCGCATGGAGGGGGTCCAAAGGCAAAGAAGAAAGCTGTTGCAAAGCAGGGGCAGAGGCGAATGCTTGGTCAAGCCTTGCAGGATCAACTGCACGCCTATCAACATCCTGACTAGCCTCATTTGAGGGCACCAGACCTGCCGAGGCAGCTGCCTCTAAGGCAGACAACACAGAGGCCGCAATAATATCACGGAGAATGTCTATGGAGAAGGTCGAACCTGGTACCTTTGAAAGTACCGGTGCCCCTTGGCCTGCCAGGGGATTGACTGCTGAGTGGGTGGTACCAGGATCCGGCAAACCCAAGGGTCTCGTCCCCTGGCCTGCAAGGGGAGCAGGAGCAGGCAAACTCCTCGCAGCAAGCCCAAACGCGGGCGCCAGCGGCCGAACTGCGGCTGGGTCAGACAAAGGGATCACAAAACGCCTGGAGAATGCACACCCACCCTGTCCAGGAGCTGGCAACAGGGGATCACGGGCAGGCGACGAAGGTGCATCTACACTATGCACAGAGGGTCCAGACCCTCGAGGGAAGACCGATGGGACATCCCCTACGACAAAAGTCACAAAACATCCAAATGATGATGGACTAGGACACACCCGACATGCCAGGACCTGACAGCGGTGGCATGGGGACCGAGGGTCCAAAGGCCAAAGGGCCAGGCAAAGTGGAAGAAGATCCCAAGGCCGAAGGGCCTCCCAAGCCGGTTAAGGGACCCCTTATGGTGGGTGGAGAGTCCACAGGGCCAGGAGCGGCCCTCAGAGGCGAAGGATTCAGGTTGAAAGGAGGTAGAAGGTCTGGGGCAGAGCCCGCCGCCTTAACAGAAAGAGTATCCGGTCCAGAAGCAGCTGGTAGCTGAGTGGCGGGGGGATCCATCCCTACCGCTGGTCGGTCTGGCGGGCTATCTCGGGGTAAGGCCGCTGGTGGTACGGCAATAGAGCGAGCCTTCTTCACCACCGGACGGGCGGGCGGATTATCTTGTTGAGTGGCCTTGGGGGAAGAGGAAGGGACCCGTGCCCTGTGCGTCCCAGCCATGACCTTGTCCGCGAAGTATCCACCGAGTGATCCAGATGCCCGGGCGCTATCTTGCAAAGATGACTGGGCTCCGAGTTGTAAGTCCAAGCGGTCAAGATTTAACTGGTTCGGATCCAGGCCTGTTTCTGGAAATGGGTTAAGACAGGTACTAGTTCCGGCCTTCCCTTTCCCTTTGTTTGTGGGCCTAACCGAGGTTGCACCCCCTACCACAGAGTCAGCAGGAGGTACGGATGCATTACGAGTTATAACCATGGGAGCCGAAAAACCCTACAGGAACCCGAGAAGAAAGGCAATGCTACAAAAAACTGAGGAGGAAGCTACGAAGGGTTCTACAATATGGAGATGGAGGTGGTAGAGGGAAAGAGGCGCCGGGATGTTCGGAGTTACAAATCCGGCTTGGTTTGAGATGTCGATCTCGAGCTCGTTCCGGGCTGAGATCGGTCATCTCACACTTCACGCCTCATGGGGCAGAGGAAAGAGAAGGGGTTGTAAATTATCATTAATAAATAGAGGGTGACTGAGTCTGAGTTCTGGGGGAGTAAGGCGGTCAACCAGAAGGGTGTGACCTCCTAACTGGGTTGTGCTGACCGATCTCAGCCCCGAACGAGCTCGAGATCGACATCTCAAACCAAGCCGGATTTGTAACTCCGAACATCCCGGCGCCTCTTTCCCTCTACCACCTCCATCTCCATATTGTAGAACCCTTCGTAGCTTCCTCCTCAGTTTTTGTAGCATTGCCTTTCTTCTCGGGTTCCTGGGGTGCAACCTCGGTTAGGCCCACAAACAAAGGGAAAGGGAAGGCCGGAACTAGTACCCGTCTTAACCCATTTCCAGAAACAGGCCTGGATCCGAACCAGTTAGATCTTGACCGCTTGGACTTACAACTCGGAGCCCAGTCATCTTTGCAAGATAGCGCCCGGGCATCTGGATCACTCGGTGGATACTTCGCGGACAAGGTCATGGCTGGGACGCGCAGGGCACGGGTCCCTTCCTCTTCCCCCAAGGCCACTCAACAAGATAATCCGCCCGCCCGTCCGGTGGTGAAGAAGGCTCGCTCTATTGCCGTACCACCAGCGGCCTTACCCCGAGATAGTCCGCCAGACCGACCAGCGGTAGGGATGGATCCCCCCGCCACTCAGCTACCAGCTGCTTCTGGACCGGATACTCTTTCTGATAAGGCGGCGGGCTCTACCCCAGACCTTCTACCTCCTTTCAACCTGAATCCTTCGCCTCTGAGGGCCGCTCCTGGCCCTGTGGACTCTCCACCCACCATAAGGGGTCCCTTAACCGGCTTGGGAGGCCCTTCGGCCTTGGGATCTTCTTCCACTTTGCCTGGCCCTTTGGCCTTTGGACCCTCGGTCCCCATGCCACCGCTGTCAGGTCCTGGCATGTCGGGTGTGTCCTAGTCCATCATCATTTGGATGTTTTGTGACTTCTGTCGTAGGGGATGTCCCATCGGTCTTCCCTCGAGGGTCTGGACCCTCTGTGCATAGTGTAGATGCACCTTCGTCGCCTGCCCGTGATCCCCTGTTGCCAGCTCCTGGACAGGGTGGGTGTGCATTCTCCAGGCGTATTGTGATCCCTTTGTCTGACCCAGCCGCAGTTCGGCCGCTGGCGCCCGCGTTTGGGCTTGCTGCGAGGAGTTTGCCTGCTCCTGCTCCCCTTGCAGGCCAGGGGACGAGACCCTTGGGTTTGCCGGATCCTGGTACCACCCACTCAGCAGTCAATCCCCTGGCAGGCCAAGGGGCACCGGTACTTTCAAAGGTACCAGGTTCGACCTTCTCCATAGACATTCTCCGTGATATTATTGCGGCCTCTGTGTCGTCTGCCTTAGAGGCAGCTGCCTCGGCAGGTCTGGTGCCCTCAAATGAGGCTAGTCAGGATGTTGATAGGCGTGCAGTTGATCCTGCAAGGCTTGACCAAGCATTCGCCTCTGCCCCTGCTTTGCAACAGCTTTCTTCTTTGCCTTTGGACCCCCTCCATGCGGTCCTCCGGAGTGCCTCAGCAGCACCCCTCACCCTTGTAGAATCAGATGTTCAACTAGACCCAAATAAGATTGTCGAACCTCCCCTCATAATCCGCATTTTGGAGCAGGGTTGGCGTAAGCACATTCCTCTTCACTTGCTGTCGAACTCGCGTTGCCGGGCCACGTTGTTCTCTGTGGACCGTTCCATGGGCACCCTCACGGTTGGGGATTCTGGTGCATTGGAATTCAGGCAGCCTAGCCTCGATGAGTCTGGGGAGACTTCAATCTCCTTTGTGGAATTTGCGGAAGCGTGGCCCCGTCTCTGCAACATGATTAATCGCTACCTTGCCTCGCCTCTTCGCTCTGCCATTGCAAATGCCTTTCGGACCCACTTCTCTGTCATTACTTCTCGCTCTGACTTCGCGGAGCAATTCCAACTCTATGTGCTCTACGATATTCGCATTCGTCACAGTTGGTTACAGGACTCTGCTGGATTCTCGCCTGCCATCTTCCACTATCATGTATGGCAGGACATTGTGGATCGTGACCGGTCCACGCAGATCACGTCCTTCCTGGCATCGTTTAATGCCGGGCAGATCCCGCGGCCCTTTCGGGCTCAGGTGGGGGGCACCCCTCCCGCAAATAGTGGGCGCAGACAGCCGCGAAGTGGGGCGGGAAGTGGGGTGGGCATCGGACACGGGCCCCGTGCAGGCCCTCCAAGGGGTCGATGCTTCGTCTGCCTCGCAACCTCGCATTATGGGAAGGACTGCCCCTCATCGGGAAATGGTTTCCTGTCCAAGGGTGAGGATGGAAACTGGCGTGCCCCTGCTACATTCAAAGCCGGTATCTGCTTCCGCTTCAACGGCTCGCGTGGATGCTCTGTCAGCACCTGCCCTTTCGCCCATGCCTGCTCACTCTGTGGGTCAGGTGAACACAGCGGCCAGTCCCATCCTCAGGCCTGAATTTTTGCCCATCGTTACTCCTTTGCATTGGGAGGAATGGCACCGCCTACTGCTCTCCACAAAAAACTCTGAGAAATTTACCGATGTTGTTGAAGGCCTTAAGTTCGGCTTCCGTATTGGTACATCTTCCATTCTTCATCATACCTACTCCCCTCCGAACCATAAATCTGCACTCGAAAACCACTCTATCATTGATGATCACATTGCCAATGAGCTCCGCTTAGGACGGTACTCTGGCCCTTTCTCGTGCATGAATCTCTCGAATATACTAGGACACTTCCGCACAGCTCCTCTTGGAGTAGTCTTTGACTGCTCATCTGGGAAGGCCCGGGTCATCAACGACCACTCATTCCCCCGTGACAACCCCTCCATTCCCTCGACAAACTCTGCCATCAACGTGTCCCTGTTCCAGTGTGACTGGGGAAGCTGGGTGGACTGCTTCCTTGCAGTTCTGAATGCGCCTCTTGGTACAGAAGTCGCCGTGTTTGACGTCGACTCCGCTCACCGCCGCATGCCTACTTCCCCCACTGATCGCCCCCATGTATGCGTCGCTTGGAATGGTTCGTTTTACATTGATCACTGCTGTTGTTTCGGTTGCACGAGCTCAAGTGGAATTTTCGGCCGGGTAGCTGACGCTATAGTAGCAATCTACCTTGCCCTCGGGGTGGACAAGATTATAAAGTGGGCAGATGATTTCCTCTTTTGGCGGTTTCCAGTCCCAAGGGTGGCTCCGACGCGCGAAGCGGCCGGTTCCCAAACGCCCGCTGGTGCTTCCAAGGTGCTCGTTTCCCAAGCGGCCTCCGCCACTTTGTCCCTGGCCCCTGTTTTTGCTTATGATGAATCCTTGATCCGTTCTGTTGCCTCCACATTGGGATGGCCACGGTCAGCAAAGCCCGGGAAATGCATGCCATTTGCCTCTTCGTTCAAGTACCTTGGGTTTGTCTGGAATATCATTGACAAATCTGTCTGCTTGCCAGAGTCGAAACGCCTTAAATTCCTTAAGAAAGTCACCGACTGCCTCAGCAGCGGCTCTATCTCCAGGAAAGATATGGAATCCTTGCTCGGCTCTTTGAACCACTGCGCTGTTGCCATCAGGTTCAGCAGGACTCGGCTGCCGTCTCTTTACCGCTTCCTTGGCAAGTTCAACAACTACTCGTCGCTCTTCGTAAAACTCCACCCCTCTCGTGATGCGATGGATGACCTTGCGTGGTGGGAAACTACTCTAGCTCGCCCATGGTGCGGGATGCGCATAACGCCTGTGCCACTGCTTAGTAATGAAGTCATCCATGTGGATGCCTCTGACTGGGGGCTCGGGCTCGTTATCAATGAACGTTGGAGATCCTGGAAACTCGTGCCCTCCTGGAAATCGAGTGAACGCAGCATAGGCTGGGCTGAGATGGTGGCGGTCGAACTAGCAGCGGGAATGCTGGTCAAGCTCCGCCGTGCGAACATGGGATTCACCATTCGGTCCGATAATGCTGGCGTCGTGGGTGCTTTCAAAGCTGGCCATGCAAGAAACAGCCTCCAGAACAGCTCCCTGCGACGAACACTCATGCTCATTCATGACTTCCGCATTCATCTTTCATTCTCGTGGATCGCGTCAGAGGAGAACTTGGTGGACTTGCCCTCGCGCGGGTCGCCCCTCGCATGGGACTTGCTGCTGCCGTTAGCCCCAGTGCCCTCCGCCCTCCGTGACTTCGTATCTCCTGTTAGTTCCCCTCTCGACCTCTATTAATGATGCCTGTCGTGTTTTCACCCTGTCTTCGTAGTTAGTCTCCATGTTGAGCTAAGGCCTGGTCTCGTAGTTAGTCTCCATGTTGAGCTAAGGCCTGGACTCCCATTGGATGTATATCTTCCTTCAGTGTACCCTCACTCGTCTGCTTCCTTCTCTTAATTATAATTCAGGAGCCTCGAGCAGGCAGCTGAGGCTGACAACCGCAAAACTTTCTGCGTTTCTGTCTTAAGTTTTTCCATGTCTCATGCACACTCCGACCTCATCTCCACAGCCATAACGGCTGCCTGGGCACCCTCCACTCGTGCCTTGTACAACCGGGGTATCGCTCGCTTCACCTCTTGGTGCTCCTCCTCAGGGATTGCCCTGTCACTCCCCGTGCCAGAATTTACCCTGTGCGCCTTCGCTGCATCATCCTTGGGCGTGCGGTCAGCTTCCGCTGTTCGCAATGACCTCGCAGGCATTCGGGCCTGGCATATTTTACATGGACTGTCATACTGTGGGGGAGAAATGCTCGTATATGTCCTCAGGGGAGTGAACAACCTTGCGCCTACCATTTCATGGAGGGCCCCTCGTCCGGCAATCCGTCAAGCACATATAATTGCGCTCCGCAACCACCTCAACTACTCCGATGGGATGGACGCAGCAATCCTAGCGATGGCCTCTTGTGCATTCTGGGGCCAAGCCCGACTGGGCGAACTGCTACCTAACTGCTCAACCCTTCCCGCCCCACTTGTCCCTTCAGTCCGGAACCTGTCCGGACCTTCGTCGTCCCTTGGTTCAAGGACTCTCCACCTCCCTTGGACGAAGATGCTCAGGTCCAGAGGCGAGGATATCGCGATTTGCCGCCAACATGGGCTATCGGACCCCATTGCCGCCCTCGAAAACCACCTCAGTGTCAATGGCTGGAGAGTTTGCAGTACTCTCTGGGTCCGCCTTCCTCAGACGCTGTAATGTAATCTTCGAACACCTGGGTCTCGGGCATTTTTCTGGTCACTGCTTTCGCATAGGTGGGACTACGGAACTTCTGCTGCGTGGCGTGCACCCTGACGTGGTACGTGTCATGGGGCGCTGGGACTCGGACAGCTTCCTGCGTTACTGGAGGAATGTGCCTGAGATTGCGGCCTTACATGTTGAACTAATCAACGAAGAGTCTCGGTTTGGGCGCCGTTCCGGGGTCACGGCTCTGCTCGCTGTGGGGGGCTCCCCTGCCCCGGCACAACCCAGTTAGGAGGTCACACCCTTCTGGTTGACCGCCTTACTCCCCCAGAACTCAGACTCAGTCACCCTCTATTTATTAATGATAATTTACAACCCCTTCTCTTTCCTCTGCCCCATGAGGCGTGAAGTGTGAGATGACCGATCTCAGCCCGGAACGAGCTCGAGATCGACATCTCAAACCAAGCCGGATTTGTAACTCCGAACATCCCGGCGCCTCTTTCCCTCTACCACCTCCATCTCCATATTGTAGAACCCTTCGTAGCTTCCTCCTCAGTTTTTTGTACCCTCCCTCCTCTCCCTCGATTGAGTCTGCAGGGGCTCCCCCGCCCCGGCACAACCCAGTTAGGAGGTCACACCCTTCTGGAGAAGAAAGGCAATGCTACAAAAAACTGAGGAGGAAGCTACGAAGGGTTCTACAATATGGAGATGGAGGTGGTAGAGGGAAAGAGGCGCCGGGATGTTCGGAGTTACAAATCCGGCTTGGTTTGAGATGTCGATCTCGAGCTCGTTCCGGGCTGAGATCGGTCATCACTGACGAAGTCCGCCTTAGTAATAAGCGCCCTCAAGTCCATATTTGAACGTGGATCTGTCCGGCTTTTCAAGGCCCACTCACACGCAGTCAAATGAGGGACGCATGCAGTACAAATCGCCTGATCTCAAACCGCGTATGGCCCGTCATTTGTATTTCTAATTTCCTTCAGGCATTCTACAAATCGTCCTAACCTCTGAATCTCATCCAGAGTATGATGTGCGGCGACCGCGTTCGATGGCAGGTCTTAATCAAGGTCCACTTCACACAAAATTCAATGCCGACAAAGATCAGGTACACTTCAAGGCCGACACGTCCGCAGCAGAACGGGCCAGGTCCAAGTCAGCTCCTTCCAAATTGACATGGTCATCTATAAATTGCCCCCGCTTCTTGCCAGCACTATCACCGCTCTGCATTTATAATGCCTAATCCTCCTACTCCATAATCATTGCTCTTTCCCCCCTCTATTGTGCTGCCCAGAACGAATCCTGTCGCCTCGCCCACAAGCTCAAGAAGAGTCAATCCTGCAACACCGCAGCGACTGGCAACACGCGCACCGCACCGTCCACAAGTGGCCCCGCAACCTAACTGTCAAGCTCTCACGGCTCCTGGATTTTCCGGCGTGCCAGCACTTTTGTTTTTGGAACTATCCCACCCTCTCTGCAGGTTCTTAACTCTGATATCCGGTCTCAGGGTGCGCCGAGTATTCCTTGGTTTGATCATGGCTAATTTCTAACTGGCCAGAGCGGCGACAATGCTATTTAGCGGCGAGAAGATGGGATCCTCTGTCTCTCTTACCACCCGGAAGGGCAGACATATTGACGGAGATCGAACGATGGAATCAGAAGAGCTACGCGGTAACCCTGGCCCGCACTCAGGCTACAATTTCGCCCACCCAGAACCCATTCCGTCTACTACACTTGTGGCACCTTCGTTTCCATCGTCTCTCGATGAGACTCTATCACATAGACAGCCTAAGGGCTCACCTTTGGATACCGGAATGCGGAGGGGGTTTCTAACTTTCACTGGGATCGGAAGCACCGCTTGGCGTACGCGTATTTTTTGTCCGGCTGCCTGCGGTGCATTCCATCTGACGAAAGATCTAGTTTATCCCTTTCTCGCAATTCTTAATGCACAGGAAGTTGCTGCGAGCATCGACTTCGATACCCTAATTGCGGAATCAAGACGGCTTTCCATGTCTGGCGTTCTCGGATTACTCGAGGCAGATATACTCTTTGCGGAGCCAGGGACTTCGCAACCGGAATTTTGGAGATTGATCCAAGGAATTCTAGGGATCGGATCACTGAGGGTACTAGGCAGGATTTGCAAATCGCCTTGCTTCGAGAAGCTGCATTTGGTACATGGCATAAAGCCGCCCGAATCCGTGCAAGCCAGGGAATTTTGGCTCCAACAGGAGTCATGGCCAGAGATTCACATTCTTGATATGGGTCGGGAGGAAACCAGTTATCACCGGATCAATCAGGGGTCTGGTCCGCAAGGAAAACTGCTTCGGAATTCGAAGGATATCATTACTGAAAGAGACTTTTGGGGAGCAGAAAGCACAGGCGATTCGGGAGTGACAGAAACGGTCAGGCAAGATACCCCCACTTCCGAGCTCGAAGAGGAAAAGCCAAAACCCGCATGGGTCGGCGTCAAAACCTCCATCCCGGTCCCAACCGAAGACAGGCAGGAGATCAGCGAGGGCTCAACAGATAAATGGTGGATGGATCGGTGGCAGATCGAAGCTCTTGCAGTTGCAAGCGCGCGGGACCTCTCGCTACAAGACGCATGCAACCTCCTCACCACTGCGTATTTCGGGGCATCGACAGGCAGACTCCAACAACGTCTTGCTGCCCTATTCTGTGTGATTCTTACCGTCGGAACCTTCCTGGCTGCTTGGTACACGAACTGGAGCTGGATCAGTCAGTTCTTTGCACTCAGCTGTTTGGGATATTTTGTGAACTGGACAGCATGTTTGAGAGCATGGAGGTTCGTACCGGCTGATGCGGCTCGCGACTTCAAGCCGAAAATCCTCAAGTCGTGGCCTACGGAACACGAGGGGGGAGCAATCCGTATCGCCACCCAGTCATCAGGTATCGCCCGTTTGCGGGGCCTCATTCCTATTCCAGAGGATATCCTAAGCGCAGCGATACGGGAGGCCAAAGTGAAAGAAGGCCGATACAAGACCCCCCGGAAGACAATCGTTCGGAAAGAACCCTATGCTTATAGCAGTCCCCGCGTGGAGGACCATTGGATCAGCTTCGAATCTCAGGCGTCATTTTATGGTGTGCTGGTATCCGTCGAGCCTGATAATGTCACTCAGCGTTCAATCGGAGTACTATGGGCCATCCTTAACGGGCTATTACTTCTGATACTCGGATTCGGTGCCTCAATCCAGAAGCACTGGAGCGGATATGTTCTTCTAGTTTATCTCGCTGGCATTGCATTGGCGTTATATGCGCGGCGCCGGGAAGCCGTGTGGACACTTCCAGAGTTTGCGGCAGTCGATTTCACCACCAAACATTTGGATATTCCCCCGACAGTGAGGGCACGCGTGATGGGAATGCCAGGCGCAGAGTCTTTGACCATCGAGGTATGTGACCCGAATCTGGCTTCAGTAAACAGCACCCTTCTGATACGTTGTTGCGTAGAAGCGCAAGCGTTCCAGATTCTTTTCCTTTGCGAGATCTAAGAAGATCCAAACGCAGGTGGAAAGCGGACCCGTTTGAGCAAAATTTGTACCCGTTCCAACGCCGCTCCAACCCGAGCGCTATACTACACATGGTCGGGCTTGTTTTCTTTCATATTTCTGAGCACCTGGATCTTGTACTTGCAATGTACTCATAGTACGTCTCCGCCTCTGCATAATGGCACATTTTCGTTTTGGCACCTGGTACCGAAGCGCGGGATATCCCATTATTATAATAAGTTCAACCACCTTTCAAGTTCAACTGCATCACTGTCAGTTCCCTACCAGTAGTACCCACGCAGTGCGCGCGACTTTCCGCTCACACCCGCCCGCCACCACATGCTGCCGCCGCCGCAAATCGTGTTTCAACAACCATGCCCTACGACGAAGAGAAGCCACTATTACAATAATTTTTATTAAAAAGATAATAATGGTATGTCTCAAGAGGCAGGAGTTCACGTCCTCGAGTAAACCGTGACGGCGCGTACGGCGGCCTCCCCACCACCGGCGACGTAGACACTAACGTAGACGCAGCCGTGATAGGCGCAGACGCACTCACCACAGACGACGACGCCGACGCAGAATACACAGACACACCCCAACCCCAACGATCGCCTCAACCTGTCCTCTCCGCCGTCGTCGTCACCGTGGTGTGCCATCGCTCCCCCCACTTGCCCCCTGCGACTGCGCCAACATCAATATCAACGGGCGCAGTCTTCACCAACGACGATATCGACCCCACCAAACGGCCACGCCTCCGTCCCCGCCGGTCCCACCACACACGTCAACGCGTCCCTACCTGGCGTGTCCACAAACCCCGTCTGCAGCTTCGTCTCACCGCTGATTCGCCACAAATGGCGCCTCGACCAGGTCGTTCTGCCCAGGTGCACGTGACGGCCCCGCCTTCACCAAGAACACCGTCCGCGCGACAAGACGTTGTCCAGCACCGTCACCCCCTCTGCGCTCCTCACCGCATTCCCGTACTCGAATGTGTGTGTGAATTGGTTTCTTGCTTCTATTGCTGTCCCTCAGCGGCAAATACTTGAATGTTGGCACGATGTTGGATGTCAGAACTGGTAATCTGTGCATGCCAACGAGCAGACAGTAGGAACAGGCTTAGACACACTTACGAAGAAAGAAGCCAGAATTGGGAAATGCGTTCCATGCAAACGATGGGGCCAGGAGCGGGCATTGGTGCATGGCACGAGCGATAGTTGCGGTAAGTAGAAGTCGTCTCCTTCAGTGACAGCAATAAGCTGAAGGAACGAACGTGCAAACTGATTTCTTCATCAAGGGTCTCGATCTTGGTCACAGTATCGGCGTCTGGGGTCAGGATCAAGTGCTCTACCGGATCATAGGAACATTAAAGCTTAGTGGGGTGACCGGAAGCGAGCACTGCATGCGATGTAGAAGACTTGTAGCCAACGGGCGGCATAGGTGGTGTGGATACCACCCCCCGCCTTGCTGCCATAGCTGCCGCCGCGCCCACTCAACGGCCCAAGTCCCTGCCATCGGTCTGCGACCGCGGTGGGGGGCTTGGGCTATTGCAGAGGCGTGGTGGAGATGCCACAGGCAGTGTTAGTGGAGTGGGTTAGGCACAGGCGGTGTGGGCGGGATGCATGGAGCACCAGTCGTTGTGGGTGGCATGAGTAGGGGACGGGACACGGGCGGCATGAGCGGGGCGCATAGATGTGGATGGTGTGCAGGCGTGGATGGGCGCAAGCGGCATTGGTAATGCAGACGGAGCGCAGGCAGCATAGGCGTGGATGGAGCGCAGGCGGCGTGAACGGGGTGCATAGGACACCAGTCGATGTGGGCGGCGATCAGGCGCAGGAAGAGAGCCACTGTGTCACCAATAGACTTATCCATGAGTGCGGGCTGTAGGGGTTGCGCTTTCATCGAGCCAAGCTAATCGCCAACCTTGAGCAACTGGGTTCAACTTGTGGATGTGGTCAGAGTCGCAGTTGACGGTAGATAAACGAAAGGGATAACAAGAAACAAGACGCCTTCAACGTTGAATAGAGCATCTCGGAAAGTGGAATAGCCAAGGCTCAGGCGGATTCAGGTGCACAGAGAAAGGGGCAGGCACGCCTGTAACTGTCCAAGCCGCTCGGCAGCATGTGTTATGGCTCCTACGAAGGTCGGTAACTGAGCACATAGTCCATGGTAAGAGTGGGTGCAATTGAAGGTAGGAATGGCGCAGGCCTCTCATTTGAATCCAGGTGGAAGGAGGCAGCGCGACCCCGACGCGTGGACACAGATGGGGTGGAGAGTGCTTGTGATGCCTCCGCATCACCAGGGGCCGGGGCGAGCGAAATCCGAACACGGGGACTGCGCGGCTGGAGACGGAGTGGGTTGCACTGTTGACAGTGGGGCAGAGCCTGAGCTGGAAGGGCCAGCGTCGGAGCCTCACCGGGAGGTTCCATGGGAGGAGGTTGGTTCGAGACCTGAGTCCTAAGAGATGTGAGGAAAGTACCTGAGGGGGCGCCCCAAGAGATGCAGAGAAAGTACCAGGAGGGAAGCTCAAAGGGAAAGTCCAGGGGCGATGCCCGGGGAGACGATTCCCCAGGCGCGAATGGCTCCCCCAAGCGCGGTTTCGTCTTCCTTTAAGGCCATGAAGACAAGAAGACGTTGTCTTGGCCAACGAAAGGACTCATCAGTCACGTGCAACCATGTCACGATCCATCGCGTCTCGACGCCTCTCAGCACACCCAGATGACATCATATCCTCCCTCCGTACCTATTTAAGAGTCGCTCTCGCCCATTCCCCCAGACTCATCACTCACCCACATCCTCCACACTCGCTCCTTGCATCATTTCGCGTTATGGCCATCACGACTCGGAGCTCTGCGGCTCCCCGTGACTCCGTCCCTCAGGGTCATCCCCCTCAGGACTCCGAACCACCTGTCCGTCCTCCGCCTAGGGATGATCCTCCGTTGGAGGGGGGAGGGTTGACGGTACCGAGATTCGAGAAGGCAACCAAGTTTGTCGACAAGAAGTTGTCGAAGGAAAAGCGAGCGGCGAAGGCATAGGCATTTATCGTTCAATGTTGTCGCTCGTCGCTCATGTCGTGCATGGAGATACTATGCATTGATTTACCGCTTCCAGCGAATTAAAATAAAATAATACAGGACGCAGTGCTACGCTCGCGTAGTGTTTTGTCGTTTAACATTCCCTGACGCCCTTAACGACAGACCAGCTCGAACCTCTTCTTGCACTCCTAGCGACATATTCGCTTCTCATGGTGTCTGCGCAGCTCGGAGCGCGTGAGACTGGTTTTGTCGCGGGGAGCCGGTGGGGCAACGATGACATGGACTGGTAGGGCGGCGTGGACAGCTTTCCAGTGTCTGGCGACAGGAAGGGTGCGGGAGGGCATCGATGATGGGTGAAGAATGGGACGAGGCCCGAGGGCGATGACAAGCATTACGAGGCCGAGGTATATGACGAGAGGGCGCTTTTGTTGGTTGCGTCTCGCATGGGCGGGTGGTTGTACGGGTAATCTGAGGCGTCCAGCGACCAGGTCATGACACTACCGTCAACGCCTAAGACGACAACAACAGCGACTTGGCCAAACAACGCGTCAAGCGAGCGAAAATCGGGTCGTGATTGTGCGTGCGTGACAGGCTGACAGTGATCGATCAATGTCCTAGCAGGATGTTTCTGACAGCAAGAGCGAAGCGCACCGCGACTCAAATCAAGATTACATCCATTGTTTCGTCTCGCAAAAAAAAAAGACGCGGCGGGGCGGCGAGGACATAGCCATTAACGTCTGCGTTAAACGAGCGGGAGGCCGCTGTAAACGAGCATGTAATATACAGCAAAGGGTGCAGACCAGCACTGCTTGGCATCGATAACACCTTCTCGATAACACCCTCCTCGTCACCGTTGGCCATATCATGAGCCAAGACTTCAGTTTCGCAACAATCAGTGAGTAGCTTGCGTGGTCTCGTGCTGCATTATATTGACTCTTTTCTCTAGATACATCCAGTGCAACTGGTCGTGCCGGCGATGTTGGCAGCCATAACCTCAATATTGTCGATAACAGAACAAATAACACTCACACCATTTACAGTGAGTAGGAACGATATCATATACACAGAATCATCCAAGTCCGCGTCTCACCTCACCGGAAACATAGATCAGCCTGCCACCAATTTACCCAAACAATCACAGCCAAGGACCCCCTACCGCTTGATGCCTCCATCCAGTCCTCTCTTCACTGGGCGCGAAGGCTATCTAGACAGACTCCGACATCACTTCAGCATGCCGGTGGAGTGCCAGAGACGATTTCTGCTATATGGAATGGGGGGTGCAGGGAAGACTCAGATTTGTTTGGTTCTCGAACGAGTGTTTGAGCTGTTCGAGGTTATCCGCCTTGCGACGGTGGCGGTTCAAGAACTTGGCACTGAGCCATGCTACGGCGGGCATTGCGGTTGGCTTTGACTGGTGAGATGGTGGTCGTACAGGGAGAAGAGGAACTTACAGGACGCGAGTCAGCGAGGCAGTTCGCGTCGAGGCCATGGGGGCCCCGTGGCCCAGTGGGAGAAAGGTCCCACGCAGCCACAGGTCGAACTCGTAGTTGGGGTCACGAGTTCGAACCGCTGAGGGGGCGTTATAAATTCTCAGTCAAATCAATTCCCCGGATATCACCATCATGTGATGATGTGCTGGCAGGTAAAAGTGACTAGCTGGGAGCCTTAATTGGCAACTCTTTGAGACCAATAGTCATGTGGGAGGAACTGGTCCGGGACAACCCTGGCGCTTCTGCTGAGGCCGTGGACCCCTGGGTGGGGGTGCCCATTCCGGCGGGTCAGCGTGCCAGTGGTGGGGTAGCTTGTGGCCTCGGGCACGGGGACCGATCGTAGCAGACGGCAACCAACCATCACCACGTCGGACAATGAAATCTCGGCCACTTACTCGCTTGGGAAAGGAAATGGTCCCAGGCCCTAACGCGTTATATAGGGAGCTTGTGTAGGACCCATGGACTGTCGTGGGGAAGCAGCCAAAACTTGAGGCTGGTAAACCAGTCCCCAATTAGGCCGTTGGTTCGCCCAACGTAAGCCCTAAGGCCGTTGGTTCGCCCAACGTAAGCCCTGCTTCCAATTGGGACGGACCTGTGACTTGGGAAAAAGGGTACCACTGAGGTAACTGGGCCGGTGGGAGCCGTGGCCATCTTCCACGATCCTATGACCAATACAGGGTGAGCCAGTAACTGCTGAACCTTGACAAAGGCTGGTAGACCAGTCCCCGATTGGGACGGGTCCGTGGACACCGCATGGGCGTTTGTACCAATACTGGTGTGGAGGTGGGCTAGCTACCAACTCTTCACGGGGTTACCTCCATCAGAGAGGCTCTGGTTAGTCCGGGTATGGGCAATGTGCAGGTTAACAAAGGCACATATTACAAACGAGACCGAGAAAGGAATGATGGGAAGAACCGTTAATAGGTGGTCATGTCCAGGAGCGTGGGACATGGTCCCAGGGGCGTAAATAGTCATCCGTCGCGTCTCATGTTAGACGTCCCTGTGAATACATGGGGAACCAAACCCCAACTCGATTCATCGTCGAGGCCATGGAGTGTCACAAATGTGACATCTCCCACCGCAAGCCTTTCAATACACGTTTTTGTTCTATAGTGGTAGAGCGAACTTTCTTATGTACATAATTTGAGATCCCAGTCATTTTATTGGCGAAAACCTTACACCAATGCCCTCTAGATATTCTGATGCTGCACACGCTCCATGGGCTTCGCTCCCTCCGCAGAACACAACTCGAGTTACCGAAGTACTGGACGCCCCGGTTGCGGAGATTACTCAACGACAGGTCTATGTCTGGGCACCTATTGATCATGGCAAAGATATGGTCTTCTTCAGCACTTTGCTTTGGACCAAAGCACGGCAAATTTCATGCGTTCCTTGTGCGACGGGGTTGTTGTTCCACAAGTGGGCACGATGCACTTGATTGCCGGTAATAGGGTCGCAGAAGGGGCGTGTGGATGTGCGCCAACGCTCGCGCAGTTATGCGTAAGCCGAGGGGCCGCACAGACGCGGAGGCGACATTGTAGCGTGGAGCCGCATTGTCAATGTGACAGTGATCCGAGGAGCCCGTGCCTCGAGCCTAACTCCTCGAAGAGAGCCGATGCGTTGCTGACAGACATATCCATGAGTGTGGGCTACGGGAGTTGCGCTGTTATCGAGTCAAGCTAATTCTCAACCTTTAGCTACTGGAGTTACGGATGTGGTCAGGGTCGCTGATGGTAGATGAATGAGATCGATAACAAGAAATGATCCGAAAGTCGCCGTCAGCGTTAAAAAGAGCATCTCAGGGAATGGAACAGCCAGGGCAGAGGAAGGCCCGTGTGAGGCAGGTGTAACTGCACAAGCTGCTTGACAGCAAGTGTCATGATTCCTGCGAAGATCGGTGACTGAGCACCTAGTCCATGCTAAGAGTGGGCGCAATTGAAGGTAGGAACAGTCTAGGCTTCTCATTCGAATCCAACCCGGAGGTGGAAGGAGGCAGCGCGACCCCGACACGCGTGGACACAGATGAAGTGGAGAGTGTTTGTGATGCCTCCGCATCACCAGAGGCTGGGGCGAGCGGCGGCGCCAAACCCGACCACGGGGCCTGTGCGGCGTGGGACAGAGTGGGTTGCATTGCGGACAGTGGGGCAGAGCGTGAGGGAGCGGGAAGGGCCAGCGTCGGAGCCTCGCCCAAATTCAGTGTCTTAACAGGAGGTCCCATGGGAGGAGGTTGATTTGAGACCCAAGGAGGCGCCCTGAGAGATGAGTAGGAGGCGCCAGGAGGAGGCTCAAAGGAGGCGCGAATGGTCCCCCAGGCGGTTTCCTCTTCCCGCCGCTCTTGCTCGCAGGTACTAGCGGAGATCCCAAAGCAGTCTTACGACAATCCGCAGAGCGCTGGGGGATCCTCAGATGCGGCGGGTAAGAGAAGAACAAAGGTCTCGAACAGACGAGGATCACGGCCATTGCCGTGAATGAGCACGTGACATACAGCTGCGCTGATTGGCATCGATAACACCCTCCTCTTCACCGTTGGCCATATCATGAGTCAAGACTTCAGTTTCGCAACAATCAGTGAGTAGCCTGCATTGGTCTCGTGCCGCATGATATTGATTCTTCTCTCTAGATACGTCCAGTGCAACTGGTCGCGGCGGCGATGTTGGTAGTCATAACCTCAGCATCGTTGATAACAGAACAATCAATACCTACATTTACAGTGAGTAGGAATGAGATCAAATACATGGGATCATTCAAGTCCGTTTCTCACCTGAAACGTAGATCAGGCTGCTGCCAATGTGCCCAAACAATTACAGCCAAGGACTCCATACCGCTTGATGCCTCCGTCCAGTCCTCTCTTCACTGGGCGTGAAGGCTATCTAGACAGACTCCGAGATCACTTCAGCATGCCGATCGAGTGCCAGAAACAATTTCTGCTATATGGAATGGGTGGTGCGGGGAAGACTCAGATTTGTTTGAAATTTGTTGAACAGAACAGGGATTTGTGAGTCTCGTCCAGTCTACCCCTGATTCTGTCAATCTCACCAGTCCTCCCAGGTTCTGGGAAGTGTTTTGGATTGATGCGACCAATAATGAGACTGCTGAGCAGAGTGTCAAAGACATTGCAGAAGTCCCTGCTGCTCGGTCATGCGGAGTCCAAAGCTCTGTGGAGTCTGTGCTCCTGTGGCTGTCTTACACTGCCAAGGAGAACTGGATACTTGTATTTGACAATGCAAGTGATCTTGACATGCTCTCCAAGTTCACTCCCAGAGGCAGTCATGGAAACTTGTTGATCACAAGCAGAAATCCAGATGTGCGCCGCACTGTGCATCCTCAGGCCTGGGAGGAGGTTGAGAAGATGGAGGAGCAGGAAGCAATATCTTTACTGTTGAAGGCTGCATGCCTTGATGAATTTGCTGAATCATTGAGGAATACCTCTCAGCCTGTTGTGGCTGAATTATGCTGTTTGCCTTTGGCAGTTGACCAAGCTGGAGCATATATTGCTTCTGGTCTCTGTGAACTTGGTGAATACCTTGGGAAATATCAGCAACATCACCATGATCTGCTAGCACATCCATCATTCAGGGGAGCGTCAAACTATGGTCAGGCAGTGTATGGGACATGGGACCTGTCATTCCAAGCCATAGCAGCCAGAGCTGCAGGACAAGAAAACAGCAAGAATCTACAGGCTGCCAAGAGTGCCATCCTCCTGCTACAAATATTTTCTTCACTTCATCATGAAAGTATATCAGAAGAGATATTCCAAAGAGCAGCAGTCAATTCAGTGACTGATAGGAGAGCCAAAGAAGTCAAGCTGTTCCAGAGGGTGGTCTCCTCTATATCCAGGGGCAGAAAGCAAAGGAGACATGTATCAGAAGCATTTTCAAAATTTCATGCTACATTGCTACAAATAAACAAGGAAGGCAAATGGGATAATGATTGGTTGAGGGAAGGGATTGCCATCTTGTTATCATTTTCCCTTATCAAGAGTCTGGAAGGCAATATCTACTCTATGCACCCATTGGTGCACTTGTGGAGCTGGGATAGATTGTCAAGGATGGACCAGCAGATAAGTTGTCTTATGACAAGGAGAATGCTGTGTCATTCAATCACAGGGCCAAGGACTGGTGGAGACTACAGATATTGCAAGTTACTCATGCCACACATTTTTAAAAATGAGGGACATTGCAAAACTGTGAACATTACCACACAGATGATTGATGAAGAAAAGGGTATTCTGGAAGAGAATAGTTTAGGATTGGTGTACTTTGTGAACAGTTATTACAAGGAAGCAGCAACACATTATATGCATGCAAGGCATATGTGCAATAGGATCCTTGGGGCAAAACACCCAGACACTTTGTCAAGTATTGCCAATCTGGCAGCCACATACTGGAGTCAGGGGAAGTTGGATGAAGCAGGGAGTCTAGAAGTGCAAGTGATGGAACTGAGGAAGAGGATACTTGGGCCAGAACACCCAGACACTTTGTCAAGTATTGCCAATCTGGCAGCCACATACAGGAATCAGGGGAAGTTGGATCAAGCAGAGAGTCTAGAAGTGCAAGTGATGGAAGTGAGGAAGAGGATACTTGGGCCAGGACACCCAGACACTTTGTCAAGTATTGCCAATCTGGCAGCCACATACAGGAATCAGGGGAAGTTGAATCAAGCAGAGAGTCTAGAAGTGCAAGTGATGGAAGTGAGGAAGAGGATACTTGGGCCAGAACACCCAGACACTTTGAAAAGTATTGCCAATCTGGCAGCCACATACAAGAATCAGAGGAAGTTGGATGAAGCAGAGAGTCTAGCAGTGCAAGTGATGGAAGTAAGCAAAAGCATACTTGGGCCAGAACACCCAGACACTTTGTCAAGTATTGCCAATCTGGCAGCAACATACAGGAATCAGGGGAAGTTGGATCAAGCAGAGAGTCTAGAAGTGCAAGTGGTAGAAGTGAGGAAGAGGATACTTGGGCCAGAACACCCAGACACTTTGTCAAGTATTGCCAATCTGGCAGCCACATACAAGAATCAGGGGAAGTTGGATCAAGCAGAGAGTCTACAAGTGCAAGTGATGGAAGTGAGGAAAAGGATGCTTGGGCCAGAACACCCAGACACTTTGGAAAGTATTGCCAATCTGGCAGCTACATACTGGAATCAGGGGAAGTTGGATCAAGCAGAGAGTCTAGAAGTGCAAGTGATGGAAGTGAGGAAGAGGATACTTGGGCCAGAACACCCAGACACTTTGTCAAGTATTGCCAATCTGGCAGTCACATACAGGAATCAGGGGAAGTTGGATCAAGCAGAGAGTCTAGAAGTGCAAGTGATGGAACTGAGGAAGAGGATACTTGGGCCAGAACACCCAGACACTTTGTCAAGTATTGCCAATCTGGCAGCCACATACAGGAATCAGGGGAAGTTGGATCAAGCAGAGAGTCTAGAAGTGCAAGTGATGGAAGTGAGGAAGAGAATACTTGGGCCAGAACACCCAGACACTTTGACAAGTATTTCCAATCTGGCAGCTACATACAGGGATCAGGGGAAGTTGGATCAAGCAGAGAGTCTAGAAGTGCAAGTGATGGAAGTGAGGAAGAGAATACTTGGGCCAGAACACCCAGACACTTTGTCAAGTATTGCCAATCTGGCAGCTACATACTGGAATCAGGGGAAGTTGGATCAAGCAGAGAGTCTAGAAGTGCAAGTGATGGAAGTGAGGAAGAGGATACTTGGGCCAGAACACCCAGACACTTTGTCAAGTATTGCCAATCTGGCAGCCACATACAGGAATCAGGGGAAGTTGGATCAAGCAGAGAGTCTACAAGTGCAAGTGATGGAAGTGAGGAAAAGGATGCTTGGGCCAGAACACCCAGACACTTTGGAAAGTATTGCCAATCTGGCAGCTACATACTGGAATCAGGGGAAGTTGGATCAAGCAGAGAGTCTAGAAGTGCAAGTGGTGGAAGTGAGGAAAAGGATGCTTGGGCCAGAACACCCAGACACTTTGACAAGTATTTCCAATCTGGCAGCTACATACAGGGATCAGGGGAAGTTGGATCAAGCAGAGAGTCTAGAAGTGCAAGTGATGGAAGTGAGGAAGAGAATACTTGGGCCAGAACACCCAGACACTTTGTCAAGTATTGCCAATCTGGCAGCTACATACTGGAATCAGGGGAAGTTGGATCAAGCAGAGAGTCTAGAAGTGCAAGTGATGGAAGTGAGGAAGAGGATACTTGGGCCAGAACACCCAGACACTTTGTCAAGTATTGCCAATCTGGCAGTCACATACAGGAATCAGGGGAAGTTGGATCAAGCAGAGAGTCTAGAAGTGCAAGTGATGGAACTGAGGAAGAGGATACTTGGGCCAGAACACCCAGACACTTTGTCAAGTATTGCCAATCTGGCAGCCACATACAGGAATCAGGGGAAGTTGGATCAAGCAGAGAGTCTAGAAGTGCAAGTGATGGAAGTGAGGAAGAGGATACTTGGGCCAGAACACCCAGACACTTTGTCAAGTATTGCCAATCTGGCAGTCACATACAGGAATCAGGGGAAATTGAATCAAGCAGAGAGTCTAGAAAAGCAAGTGGTGGAAGTGAGGAAGAGGATGCTTGGGCCAGAACACCCAGACACTTTGACAAGTATTTCCAATCTGGCAGCTACATACAGGGATCAGGGGAAGTTGGATCAAGCAGAGAGTCTACAAGTGCAAGTGATGGAAGTGAGGAAAAGGATGCTTGGGCCAGAACACCCAGACACTTTGGAAAGTATTGCCAATCTGGCAGCTACATACAGGAATCAGGGGAAGTTGGATCAAGCAGAGAGTCTAGCAGTGCAAGTGATGGAAGTGAGGAAGAGGATACTTGGGCCAGAACACCCAGACACTTTGTCAAGTATTGCCAATCTGGCAGCCACATACTGGAATCAGGGGAAGTTGGATCAAGCAGAGAGTCTAGAAGTGCAAGTGGTGGAAGTGAGGAAAAGGATGCTTGGGCCAGAACACCCAGACACTTTGACAAGTATTTCCAATCTGGCAGCTACATACAGGGATCAGGGGAAGTTGGATCAAGCAGAGAGTCTAAAAGTGCAAGTGATGGAAGTGAGGAAGAAGATGTTAGGGTACTTGATGATCCACAGCACCTAGCCCCTTGAGCAAGCAATTCAGCTAATGTGCATCTCTTTCATACATGCTCTCTCTATGTCATCTACCTGTCCTGTACTACTTACCCATGTAATTTACTCCCAATATGACTTAAGCTATGGAAGCTGACACTAGGAGGGAAAGAAATGGCTCTACAGTAGGAATGAAGAACCGCACACACAAACGGTCTTTACCATTGAATTCCCACTGCCTTGTTACCCTTATATGCATGAAGGCAGATGGGAATAACAGTTATTTACTCCTTCAAGCTGGTTCTACTACTGTTTAAGCTACATCCTAGTATTACTGAAATAGCACTAAAGGGAGGCTTTAAATGGGAAAACTGAACAGACAGAAAAGTTGAGAAGGTCTATAAGGTCATACCCATGAGTTTATGAGAGAGGTGGAGCATTTGTGGCTGAGTGGCTGAGCTACAAGGTTGTGAACCTGCCAGCACAAGTTTGGCATCACTCTAAACATTGTGGGGTGGCCCTGATCACGCAATCAAGGACCAACAGGTCAGCTCAGTTCCCACAAAGGCAGGGGCAGCAATCAGCACTGATGGCCAATGCTGCTGCATTGCCAAATTGGGAACACTCATCCTTACAAGCAGACTGCACACCTGCAACCTTTGTGTGCAGTCCCTCAGCCCTCTCCTTGTCTCCCTTTGTACTAGGGTGTTACTAGCATATATCTGGCATAGAGTACAGTTGAAACACATGCTAAATAGGGCTAGTGCACTTAATTATGACTAGTCTGGGGGAGATAAGAGGAAGCAGAGGAAGTATAGATGAGATCACAATGTGATCAAGGCCAGGAATGTCACAGAATGTCACAGAATGTTGCAGAAGTGATTGGAGGGGATTGTGGGGTCCTTCCCCACAATCCCTGATTTTTGAACCCTAGAGACAAGTCAATATGAGTCAGTATGATTATTTTTGGAGAAGCCAGAACATTCGAGATGAAATATCTCGATGAGGAGATGAGATAAAATTATGATTTTACCTGATATGTAAAGCCACTGAATTCTCCTTAATTTAGAGTCCTTAAATGGTATGTTAGGATTACTAGTTAAGGAGCCATGTTGAAACCTTCCAAATGTAGTAGATATATGAATTTGAGTATAAATAGCTGACAGAACTTCACGTTCCAGGCATCATTACGTACCCATACATTGATTGCACCATCCTCTAAGAGGACTAAGCCTGAGTCTGGCTCCCCACAGAGCTAAGGACATATTTAGCTAAACTAAGGACAGGGTGGTGTTGCCACAGTTCGGTTAATTTCAGTTAACTGATCTCAAACCAATCTCAAATAAAATCTGTAAAATCGCAGAAAAATTAGAGTAGGTTTAAAATATGTGTAGAAATCTCCAGAAATATTTCCATAATTTTACAGAATTTATTGAAGTTTTAAAAGCATCAGTTTGAGTTTGGTGAACTGAAATTAACCAAACCATGGCAACACTAGGACAGGGTCTAGTTAAGCTAAATGTAGTATCTGCTGACTAAGGACTTAGTCTGGTCTAGTGATCTGGGTACCCAATGTCAGGATTGCTTATGTAAGCCACCATTACTGAACTCCAGAGTGTGTCAGAGACCAGCAATGAGAGACGAATATGAGAACATGTGACTACCTGCGACATTAGGACTGGCTCGCAACCTTTACCATGTGCTCATGACCTTGCGCCAGTGCCTACGAGTCCACTATAAGCACCCGTCACATGCTCCCACCCACATTCTCTGGTATTTCTCATGCTCTGCAATTCATGATGGAGGCAGATCCACAACAGCAGAACTGACAGTTGCCATCAACTAATCTACCCTAAACGGGCCTAATTGAGGTCTCCCCTCAAGGAGCTAAGCCTGCACCAAGCATTCACCCTGTCACCTTCCCCTGTTCATACCTCACTGTCACCTTCCTCATTTAGTATCCCCTTCTCCCTAATCAACCTCCCCTACTCCTTGTGACTCAGACTGTGTAGCCTCGTTCCCTCACTTATGACTCATGCCTTACACAGCCCCCTCCCCTTGTATATATAGTACCATGTAATAGGTGTAGTCCCTTATGCTGAAATCGAGTTACTTCCCCCCATGCTCTCTGTGAGGACCTCGGACTGACACCCAAAGGTACCCAGGCTTCGTATGAGCCAACCTGTGCCAGCTCCCCTCAGTGTGGTAAGTATTGAGCAAGTTATGAATATTTTGGTATAGGGTACAAGGTGTTCTACTGTACAATGTACCAGTGTATTCATCAGAGTAAGTAGTGAATAACTAGGCAAGTATTGAGAATTGAGGGAAGGTTTATAGAGCTAGAATGGTCCACAGAACCAGGAGAATCTTGTGAACTCTTTAGCTTAATTCTCCCATCACTGGCTAGCTAGTTATTCACTGATCCTTTATTGACCTATCTATATTGATTTGGCTTAAGTGTACAATACCTATGGAGTGGTCAGTCATTGAGCCATAGTATCAACCTGTGGAGTGATACCAGGTTGAGGCAGACCATGGGGGTCAATGGCTAAGCCCATGGGATGTTGTGACTTAGGTTATTACTAACTAATAATAATATCTGCCCAAAGCAATGCCTTGCTAGCAGTGTTGGTTTCAATACTGTTAGCAGGAAGGTATGGAACTGGAGGATCTACTAGTCCTGTAGACCAACTGCATAAGGAATTGAGGACCTGTCTGGGTCATCCTGACTCTCAGTGACTCATTTTCATTTCCATCCAGTACCAGATCCATAACACCAGAACACCCAGACACTTTGAAAAGTATTGCCAATCTGGCAGCTACATACAGGAATCAGGGGAAGTTGGATCAAGCAGAGACTAGAAGTGCAAGTGGTGGAAGTGAGGAAGAGGATACTTGGGCCAGAACACCCAGATACATTGTCAAGTATCACCAATCTGGCAGCTACATACAGGAATCAGGGGAAGTTGGATCAAGCAGAAAGTCTATGTAAGATTGGTTTGAGTGAGACCAGATATCCTCAGTCACAAGTGCATTAGAACCCTGTTTATAGCAGTAGTTACACAGTTGTAGTGACAGTAGTAGGATAAGTGTGGCTGATTAGCTAAGTGTCCAGGGAACTCCCTTCACCCCTAGGGTGGACCCTTACAGTCTAGAATTGCAAGTGATGGAAGTGAGGGAAAGGATACATGGGCCATAACACCCAGACACTTTGGAAAGTATTGCCAACCTGGCAGCCACATACAGGAATCAGGGGAAGTTAGATGAAGCAGAGAGTCTACTTGTTGATCATGGCAAAGATATGGGCCTCATTAGCACTTTGCTTTGAACCAAAGGGCATCACATTTCATGTGCTGCTTCTCACCCAGCACGACGGGGTTGTGAATGTTCTTGTTCCACCTGCGCACTTGATAGCAGCAATAAGTGTTGCAGAATATGGACGAAAGGGCACGTGGATGTGCGCCAACATTCGCGCAGTTATGTGTAAGCCGAAGGCACTATTGTCCGCCGCACGAGTGCGGAGGCGACATTGCGTAGTGTGGAGCCGCATCGTCAATGTGAGAGTGATCCGAGGAGCCGGTACCTCGAGCATAACTCCTCGAAGAGAGCCGTTGTGTTGCTGACAGTGACACGAGTGTGGGCTGCGCTTTCATCGAGTCAAGCTAATTGTCAACCATTAGCTGCGGATGTGGCCAGGGTCGCGGATGAATGGAAGTTGCTGTCATCGGTTGAAGAGAGCATGTGCACCAGACGCACGCTCTTTTACATGTACGTGATTTACAACAAGGTTGGAGCACTGCCATCGAAAGTATGAAAAAGTTTTGATTTCTGTGGCAAGTGACGCGTTGTAGTAGGCTGTACAGGTGTTGGCTGCAAATAGATGTTCGCGGCCGGGTTCTTCAGGGGGTCTTATTGCACAACGGGTATACTAGACAGAACCTTGGAGGATATGGAGGTTGAGTGCAAAAGGTTCAGAGAGTGAAAATATACGTTGTCCGGAGTATCCGGTATCGGATCTGATAGAGTCCGATGTTTGGATCGAAGGTTCGAGGGGCCGGCGACGACGAAGGCCAGCGGATCAATAGGTACGACAAAAGGTGAGCTTGCTAAAAATCGCAGCACGATGTGGGTGTTAAAAAGGCTGGATTTCCGTATAGTCCGAAGTGTGCTTAAGTACAGTTCTGTAAGTACAGCAAATTGGAATGTACGGAAATGTCCGGAAAACATATGGCACAGCGCCATGTCGCGTGAAGGGTTACATGAGGGAGTTATATCACAAGAGAATTGAGTAGCTCGGAGGAATGAAATGTCCGATGAGTAGCACATGTCCGGACTGCTCGTAAACTGAAGGAAAGTGGGGCTGGTACAGCAAAGGGGTATTAGGAACAATGGGCAAAGTACTGCAAAGGGTTGGAAACATTCAAATGATTGAATGGTTGAAAGGGATCACAATATGAAATTTACAGCATGTTATATGAAATAAAGGAATGGGAATGGAATAATGAGTATGTCGAGCGCTGACCATGCTGGAGTGATGAAATAGAAAGGCATGGGCGGTGTGTGAGACCTGCGGGCTGTGATCTTTATGGGGAGTTGGAGACCGGAGAGTCCGATGTCAGATAAGTATCGGTCGTTATCGGATGGTGTCGGATTGTTATCGGATCGTATCGGATGCGATTGCCTTGGATCCCGAAATATCCGGATGATCGGTATCTGTCATGTTTCTATGTTCAAACTGCATATTATCCTTACATTCTCCCGGGGGCTGAAAATGCAACTGCCCTCGGTTGCGACCAAACAAGGCCAAATAATCGTTTGTTGATCGTGAAGTACGCATTGTGTGGGTGCACATAGGTCCAAACACACACTTGTGTCTTCTCCAATAACAGCAACGCATCAACCATCCAAAAAAATGGAAAACTTCGACGCTATCGTTTTCCGGAACGCGGTCCAGGCGATGACAGAGGCGCGGACCATGGCGCCGGGTGAGGATTTACTGGAGCGGGGGCAGGACAGTGAATACGCGGAGTGGGTGCAGATATATGGGGGTGATGCGGTGTGTGTTGTTTCTTTCTTTCTTTTTGACTTTGCACTGACAAGTTTTCAGGATGATTTCCTTGCGGGCTACGTTGCCGCAATCGACGATGATGTGGAGGTGGACGAAGGACTCGTCCTCGTCGCGCGAAGGCTCAAAAAGTGGTGAAGGCTCCGCGGGGACGAATGGACTGCCGAGCGGACGAGGAAACAGGAGGAGGCCGAAGCCGAACAGGAACGTGCGGACGAGGAGAGGGCGGCCGCCGAGAGGGCCGCAGCGGAGGCGGAGGCGGAGGAGAGGCGGACGGAGGCGACGAGAGCTGCCGAGAAGAGGGCGCGCCTCATTGTGATCAGTGACAGCGACGATGACGGTGGGGGGGCGGCGGCAACAGCAACAACAATGACGGGGGCGGTGGAGTCTGGCGCAATGGCAGCGGCGATGACGACGGTATCGCCAGACGCCGCGGAGCTGCGTGGAGACGAGGTTGCGACTGCGGAGGAGGAGACAGGAAAGGTATGGGTGGCAGCGGCGGAAGATCGGGACGGTCTTCGGACCGTGTGGGGAACCGACGGGGTGACGCCCATTGGTGTTATCGAGGCGGCGGCAGTGAGTGCGGTGGCCAGGGAAGGCGAGCAGACGGTCGAGGAGCCCCTCACGTTGGAGGCTCGGGTGGGCGGGCGGATGACGGCGACTCCGGTGTGGGTGGAGATGGCGAGGCGGAGGGCGGCGAAGTGGGGGCGAGGGAGGAGGAGCGGAGCGGGGGCGGACATAAAGTCCCGGGCTGCGCGGCAGCCTGGAGATAAGGTAAGTGGTCGATTAAAATGTGTGAAGGTTTAGGGTGTCTGATCTAATGAATAGGAACATGATCCGGCTTGCGAGGAGTGCACCCGGAAGCAGCGCGCGTGTTACGGAGTGGAGGGGATAGCGTGCCGGTGGTGCCGGACATACAAGGTGTCGTGCAGTCTCTCGGCTGTACGAGGTAAGTAATATTCTTTTTATTTCTTGATGAATCAATCTAAAAGGTGTGTTTCAGGGGTGAAAGCCGAGAGGGTCGCGGTGTCCAGTGCCGGAGGTAAGTCAAGAGAGTACCGGATCTGTATCGGCTAACGTAGTGGTGTAGGTCCGAAGGCGGCGGAAGCGACCGCGAGCAAAAGGCCGAGGCGAGGTGCAACGCGGGTACCGGTTCGCGAGGAGACGACGCCGGAGGAGGAGGAGGAGGAGGAGGAGGATGAAATTGAAGATGACAGCGTGGAGCTGGTGGAGGAGCCGTCAGCGAAGAGGAGGAAGGCAGAGGCGGGCCCTAGCCGGAAGGGAAAGGAGCGGGAGACGGCGGCGGGACCATCGGTCAGAGAGGCGCTGGAGCAGGCGCTCCAGATGATGGAGAGGGGGGCCGACCAGGTGAAGGCCGGAGCCGAGTTGCTCCGGATGCTTCTCCTTGGTGAGCGCCTTACTGTATAAGTATTGTATTTATATATATATTTTTCTTTTTCCCATTTGCTATATTATGTCGTGCTAGAAAAGTGAGTGAGGGATGTGAGAATGTAAGAAAATGGTTAAAGAAACGTCTGGTATAAAGTTTGGACTTGTCCGAAATTTCAATTTTTTTTATTTTTTATTTTTTATTTTATTTTTGGGCGATTTTCTGTGTGGAACTTCAAAGGAAATCAATGTAAATTATAGGGGACTAAGAGATACGATGGAGGAAAGTGCTTAATGGCGAGGCCGAAGGTTCCGGGTTGCTCCGGAGCGTTGCGGACGAGTTTCCGGAGCATCGGTATCGGTGGCCTCGTTGTCGGATTCATCGGATAGATCGGCCGCCTGGCTTTCCTCATCTTCGGTGTTGATAGAGTTATGTGACGTCTTGTGTGTTTGATGGTGAGGGACGTCCTGGTTTATCTCCGTTGTTTGGTCGGTGATAGCAGTGACCGGAATCAATGTTTGCGACCGCGGATAGTAGGGAATGATGCGGAAAGCTGCGTAGTGGATTTTGGAGATGGCGCCGTCGAGTTCTGAGAGGATGTATGCGCCGTATTGAGTTTGGCGGACAACGATCATCGGTCCGAAGAATCGCGGTTTTGTCTTCCGGTTTAATTCCATTTCTACAGCCGAGTTTCGGATCAATACCAGCGATCCGGGTTGGAAGTCGTAATCGATAATAGACTTGCGGTGTGCGTCGATGAACTGTTTGACGGATTGTTTGCAGGCAGCGAGCACTTTATCGGCGATTGTTGCAAGATCTTCTTCTCGTTTTTGCAGTTGGCGGGCACGAAGGGCTATCAGTTCCGGAGTGGTCATCGGGGCATTGGCGGTCAGAATTAGATATGTTGCTTCGGATATGTCGAAAGGGAAAAGCGGTTCGACGCCATGTGCGATGTAAAACGGAGAGTGACCGGTGGATCGTTGGATTGTGGTTCGTTCTGCCCAAATGACTGAGGGTAAAACGTCCGGCCATTTCGATTCGTCTCTGTCTGCTGCTTTGATTAACGACTCGTGGACCGACTGGTGGGCACGTTCGATGACGCCATTAGCGTGGGAATTATATCCGGAAATACGGATGTGATGGATTCCATACCGCTTCTTGAGGAAATCGAGAGCTTTGATAAATGGGGCACCGTTATCTGTAATAATTTCTTCTACGGCTCCCCATCAGCACAGTATATCTTCAAATATGAAGGTTCCGAGAAGTCGGGCGGTCTCATTTCGTAGCGGTCTTGCTTCCGGGTATGCGGATAACGAGCATCGGGCGTGGACAAGAAGTCGGAAACTGCGGGTTTTGGGTAGGAACATGGTATCTATATGTGCTCGACGGAAAAGACCGGCCGGCGTGGCGACCGTCGGTGGAATAAAAATCTTCCGGATTTGCCGAGTCTGGCATTGGTGACAAGTTCGGACAAACCATTTTACGTCTTGATCCAACACCGGCCACCAGAACCGATTTAGAATACGTGTCCGGATAATGTAAACGCCTTTGTGGCTGAGTGAATCGTGTGCCTCTGTGATAATTGCGAGCCGTTTGTGGTCCGGAGGCACTACCTGGTGGCATCCGTTAGGTCGG
Organism: Clavaria fumosa; assembly: GCA_951802425.1. Lineage (NCBI taxonomy): Eukaryota > Fungi > Basidiomycota > Agaricomycetes > Agaricales > Clavariaceae > Clavaria > Clavaria fumosa. The sequence continues at coordinate 990,569 of OX637794.1, read as the reverse complement.
CGACGCCATAGCTTGTCATCTAGAATGAAGAACTGGGATGCGGAGCGGATTAATCGTCGGAACTGGTTTGCGTCGATGCCAGAAGGACGGATCGGGTTTCGAAGGAAAGATTCTATTTTCTGGATCTGGTCTTCTCTTTTCTTTGCTGCGTCGGGTCGCGGTATAAGAATGGTGGAGGATTCATTCGGAGCCGGTGAATCATTGGATGGTACCGTCAAATTGAGTAGCATCGATCCTGTGTAAACTTTGAAGCGAGAATGGGCGATGCCGGCGAGTGGCGTCTCGGATGGGTAGGAAGCGTCCGGTGCTCGATTCATGTGTTCCATGGCGAATACATAGCTCCGATCGATCCAGTCTTCGTGATCTTCGGACTCGGTGTCTTCTTCACCATCTGCGGCACGTCGGCGTGATAGTCCGTCAGCTCCGGTGTGTTTATCTGCAGGAATATGAACAAGGTCGAAATCGAAGAGTAGTATACCGGCAATCCATCGATTCATGGCAGCGTTTGGTTGAACGTCCGGATTGTTTAGCATACCCTTAATGAACTTCGCGTCCATTTCAACGGTGAATTTCGGAAGGCTGATAAGGTAAATCCGGTACAACCGAAATGCGCGGAAGAGTCCGTATAATTCGATTTTTGCTTGAGAGTATCGGGCCTCGCATTCGTTCCAGGTAATCGAGCTGAATCTGGATGGGTATCGGATTCCATCTTGTCTGATTTGAAATAGCGCGAAGCCGACGGCGATGTTGGACGAGTCGACGGCCATAATTACGGGCCACCCAGAATGGTAATCGATCGGTCGAATGGCGGATGAGTTGACTATTGCGTGTTTAAGTCGGTCCATCGAATTTTGCTCTTCTTCTTCGAACCTGAATGGGACGTCCTTACGAGTTAGGCTGACAAGTGGTCGGGCAAGTACGGCGTAGTTTTTGATGAATATCCGGAGCAGTCCGCAGACGCCTAAAAATGATCGTACATCTGTAAGTGTTTCGCACGGAGGCCAGTCTCGAATGTGCTGAACATTGGAAGCGTCCGGAACTCGCCCTTCATATGTGCACGTGTGTCCGGTAACGATTGTTTCGGGGGTGCAAATTGTTGTTTTCTTGCCATTAAAGGTTCCTCCGACTATTTTGACTCGTTGGAGCACCCGGTTGATGTTATTCAAATGCTCCCAAACGAACCGCCGTATTTGCGGATTCTCCGGGATCGTCTCGTAAGTGCCGTCCGGAAGCTCGTATTGGGTCTCCGGGCCCTTAATCGCTACATCGTCTACGAATGGAATGGTTACGTGCGGAATTTCGTCTTGGAGAATATGCGTGACGTCTCCATGCATAATCTGCGTCGCATTGGTGTATCCCATGGGGACGCAAGTGAGCCGTTTGGCTCTGAGAGGGGTTTGGAACGTGGTAAGGTCTCGACTCCGTTCGTCAAGGGACCGCTGATCAAAGGAGACGAAAAGGTCGAGTGATCCGTAGCATCCGCGTCCGGCGAATGATTCCGCAAAAACCTCCATTATCGGGGGAACCGCAGAGTCGCCGATAGTAACTTTGTTCAACGGTTGGAGATTATGGACAAGTCGGAGGGACTTTCCGTCTTTCTTTAACACGCAAAACCACTGGGACTGGTAGGAGGAGTTGGATTCTTCGTATACTCCCGCAGCTATCTTTTCTCGGATGACCTTCAGGACTTCGTCGTAGATGCTGGGAGGAATTGGTATATTTTTGAAAATCCAGGGAACATGTTCAACTGTCGGGATGATGATCGGATCGAAGTATTTTGCGTCGAATCGTCCTTTTTCGGTCTCCGTCCAAGTGAAGGCATCCTCCTGGGCTTTAATCAGATAGTGAACGAGTTTTTCTTCGTCCGGCCATAAAAATCTGGTGGGGTTTGCGTTATGCGCATCTTTCCGGTTTTGAGTATATCGGAGACCGGGGGTGAAATCGGGTGGGTGTGTTGGAAGTGTCGGTATATTGGCTAGGGGGTCTGGATGCCAGCGTCGGACAATCCGGAATTCTTCGGGTACCGTTGCTTTGATCGGATTGACGCGGTTCGCTACCTTCTTATATTTCTTTCCTAGGTAAACTGGCAAAAGGGTGTCCGTAGACGGGAAATTCATTTCGGAGGTATTGTTGTACAGAGGGTATGCGATATTCGGATGCGTCGGTTCACATTCGATAGCGACTGGTGTAAGGACCATATGCGATCTAAACACGGAAACATGACAGATACCGACTATCCGGATGTTTTGCGATCCAAAGAAATTACGTGCGATACGAACCGATAACGATCCGACACCGTCCGATAACGACCGATAGTATCCGATACATGTCCGATGTCGGACACTTCGGTCTTCATCCCCGTGACGATCACAGCCCACCGCTCTCACACACCGCCCACGCCTCTCTATTTCACCTCTCCAGCACGGTCAGCGCTCGACATACACACTATTCCATTCCCATTCCTTTATTTCATATACCATGCTGTAAATTTCATATTATGATCCCTTTCAACCATTCAATCGTTTAAACGTTTCAAACCCTTTGCAGTACCTTGTCCATTGTTCTTAGTACCCCTTTGCTGTACCAGCCCCACTTTCCTTCAGTTTATGAGCGGTCCGGACATTTGCTAGTTATCGGACATTTCATTCCTCCGAGCTACTCATTTCCCTTGTGATATAACTCCTTCATGTAACCCTTCACGCGACATGGCGCTGTTCCATGTGTTTTCCGGACATTTCCGTACATTCCAATTTGCTGTACTTACAGAACTGTACTTAAGTACACTCCGGACCTCTCTGAAATACAGCTTTCTAAACCCCTTCTCTCTGTTAGAAACCTCACCTAAGCTCACCCGTCGTCGCAACCTTCGATCCGCTGGCCTCCGTCGTTGCCGGCCCTTCGTCTTATCGCACCATCCTTATCGGATTTTATCGGACACATAGCAGAATATCCCGGACACCGTATATTTCTATTTCTCACACATTTTGAATTCATACTCCACATCCTCAAGGGTGTTTGGTGAATCTCTAACGCCTTACAGGAACCCCTGAAGGACTTGACTGTAATCAAGCAGTTGCAGCAAGAACCGTAATACCCACTACAATTCTGGAGCCCACCGCGAGGGGTTCAACAAGACGTCTTCACTACCACCCTCAAGGATTCCCAGAGGCTCATCCGCTCCTCAGCCTCGACGCTCCGAACGCCTGAGAAGTCGAAACCCGAATCCGATCACAGAACCACCGCCCTCCGAACCCCCCGGAGAAGTAATTGAAACTTCCCACCTTCTTCCATCGGACATTCCCAGTATCTCATCCATTGTCTACTCCCACACGAGTTTCACCACTCCGGATCCCTCACTACCACAGACCTTCGAACAACCACACTCACCGCTTACACCACTTCCCCTTGAACCAGACATCCTTCATTTCCCGCCCGAAACACCTCAGAATTCACCAGACGAAGTTCACTCACCGCCCCACGCACCAATACAAATGGCCAACCAACCGAGATATCCGCTCCGTGGCGCCCACGGGGCCCCTGCCTTTGACGGAGTACCGACACACCTCAACCGGTACTTCGAGGACATCGACATCGTGCTGACCGGCGTCAACCCGGACGTTCCAGAACCCGATTTAATTCGGTACGCCAAGCACTATCTCGACACCGATACGTGTCTCCTCTGGGAGACTCTTTCACCTGACCCGGACCCGGTATGGACGTGGGATACCTTCAAAGCGGCCGTCCGACGACTTTATCCAGGATCTGATGGAGGTCGCTTATTTTCCGTCGCCGACCTGGACCGTTTCATATCGGACTCGGCCCAAAAGGGAGTTTACACGCGCGCAGAACACGGAGAATACTATCGGGACTTTCTCCGGATCACCTCGCACTTGATCACATCACAGCGTATGTCCACAAATGACAGGAACCGACTTTACATCCTCGGATTTGGGGATCATACAAGGCGTCGGATCGAAAGCCGACTCGCTATCATACTACCAAACCACCATCCGGAGGATCCTTACCCCATGAATGAAGTACATGGTGCAGCTGAATTTCTTCTCTCCTCGACGTCCCCCCACTCTGCGACAACCGATCAACTTTCCGGACCCGTCCGTCTCGCATCTTCAGCCCCCGGGAGAGAAACGAAACCGGTAGTCAAGAAGGAAGAATTTGATATGTCCGCAGCCTGGGCAACATTCGCTTCCACAATGGCTCGCCTGGAATCGATTTTGACAGCCCAATCTCTCGAACCGGCAAGACACTCCGCTCCCCGGACAACGAACTCTCCCGCAGGCCGGACGTGTAATTTCTGTTCGGAAATAGGTCATTTTGTTAGTGCCTGTCCGAAGGCCCTCGAATACATTAAGTCCGGCAAATGTATACGGAACACAGAAGGCAGGATTTGTCTCCCCTCCGGACGATATTTGCCAGGCACTATCTCAGGGAACAACCTATCCGAGCGCTTCGACAAGTACTACGCTACATACCAATCCCAGAACACGCAACCGGCGACAACCGCGGTATTTGAAGCACAGCCGATCGGACAATCCGCTCACCCCCCGGACATGGAAGACGATTCGGACGAGGAAGATGACGAGAATACCGTGTTGGAAAACATGGTCCGCACCTTTGCAAACGATGTCGCGAAGAAAGTAGACAAGGGCAAAAGGAAAGCACCCACACCCAGGAATACCGATCCTCAGCCATCTAGGTTACCGCCACCACCAGCCGTTGTTATTACGCCGCCTCAGGTCACTCGTCCATCAAAGCCGGAGAAAATCGAACGACCCGACGTCCAGTACCATTACCAAGCTCCGATCGAAAATCCGGTAACCGTTCAACAAGTATTCGATCGCGCACTCGACATGCCAGTCCGCGTCACACCTCGCGAACTACTCGCCATTTCCGGAGACATCCGCAAAAAGATGAAGGATGTGGTTACCGCTCGTCGCGTTCCGGTCACCGCGTCCGTCGTACAGGATACGCTCTATACAAACATTACGGTCCCGGATACCTCCGATCTTGTTGTCGCCGTCGACGCTGCTCCGCTCCGCATCGTAGAAGGGATATTGGACAACCGGATCGCCGCGGAGTGCCTGCTCGACCAAGGCAGCTCAATCGTGGCAATGCGAAGAGACGTTTGGGAGAAACTCGGCAACCCACTACACTCCGAGAACGTTATTCACATGGAATCCTCTCATGGCACCATCGCTCCGACCCTCGGACTCATCAAGAATTTCCCCCTACAGATCGGTCCGTGCACATTCCATGTTCAAATGCAAGTAGCAGACACGTTGCCCTGCGAGGTTCTTGTCGGACGACCGTTTTTCATGTTAACCGGTTCCCAAACGATTGACCATCCCCACGGGGCCCAGGACCTTATTCTCAACGATCCAAACACCGGAGAAAGAATCATAGTGCCAACGAAGGAGCGAATCCCGATCCGCAAATCCTTGAAGAACAAGAAACCGCATCCGGATTTTTGAGAGCTGGAGCCTCGAATGTCCGCAAACCAACGGACTTACCTCCGATCAATGCGGACACGGAAGCTATACCCAGATACGAGACTCCAGCCATTTTTCCTACTTCCGTTCACGTTCCCTTATCGTTTTCCCTTATAAACCCAGTCTCTCTCGACCCCTTCCCCTGTATCAGTATCTCGGACGTTTCTCTCGATTCCGCTGATTCCCCAGTCGCTATCGGACGTGAACCGACGCGTCCAAATGTTGCAACCCCCTTGTACAACAAAACCCCCGAAATAAATTCCCTGTCTACGGACGCCGTTCTTCCAGTTTACTTGGGAAAGAAATATAAGAAAGTCGCGAATCGCGTCAATCCGATCAAAGCGACAGTACCCAAAGAATTCCGGATTGTCCGACGCCGACACCCGGACCCCCTAGCCGATATGCCAACTCTTCCGACCCATCCCCCCGATTTCACCCCCGGTCTTCGATACACTCAAAACCGGAAAGACACGCACAACGCCAACCCCACCGGATTCTTATGGCCGGAGGAAGAAAAACTCGTTCACCATCTTATTAAAGCCCAGGAAGACGCCTTCGCTTGGAAAGAGACCGAAAAAGGACGATTCGACGCAAAATACTTCGATCCGATTATTATCCCGACAGTCGAACATATCCCTTGGATCTTCAAAAATATACCGATTCCCCCCGGTATTTACGACGAAGTTCTCAAAGTAATCCAGGAAAAGATCGCAGCCGGCGTTTATGAAGAATCCAACTCTTCTTATCGGTCCCAGTGGTTTTGCGTGTTAAAGAAAGACGGAAAGTCTCTCCGACTCGTGCACAACCTCCAGCCGCTTAACAAAATCACTATCGGCGATTCCGCGGTCCCCCCGATAATGGAGGTTTTTGCGGAATCATTCGCCGGACGCGGATGTTACGGATCACTCGACCTTTTCGTCTCCTTCGATCAGCGGTCTCTGGACGAACGAAGCCGAGACCTCACCACGTTTCAAACCCCTCTCGGAGCAAAACAGCTCACCTGCGTCCCCATGGGATACACCAACGCGACGCAGATTATGCATGGAGACGTCACGCATGTTCTACAAGATGAAATTCCGCACGTAACCATCCCATTCGTAGACGATGTAGCGATCAAGGGCCCGGAAACCCGATACGAGCTTCCGGACGGCACCTACGAGACGATCCCTGAGAATCCGCAAATACGACGATTTGTTTGGGAGCATTTAAATAACGTCAACCGGGTGCTCCAACGAATCAAGAAAGTCGGAGGAACCTTTAACGGCAAGAAAACGACAATTTGCGTTCCCGAAGCAGTCGTTACCGGACATACGTGCACATACGAAGGACGAGTTCCGGATGCCTCCAACGTTCAGCGTATCCGGGACTGGCCTCCTTGCAAAACCCTGACCGATGTCCGATCATTTTTAGGGGTTTGCGGACTACTCCGGATATTCATTAAAAACTACGCCGTACTTGCCCGACCTCTTGTCAGTCTAACTCGCAAGGACGTGCCATTCAGATTCGAAAAAGAAGAACAAAACTCGATGGACCGACTCAAACACGCGATTCTGAACTCATCCGCCATCCGACCAATCGACTACCGCTCCGGACAACCCGTAATCCTCGCCGTCGACTCATCAAATATCGCCGTTGGTTTCGCACTCTTCCAAATTGGAGAAGATGGAATACGATATCCCTCCCGCTTTGGCTCCATTACCTGGAACGAACGCGAGGCCCGATACTCACAAGCAAAAATCGATTTATACGGACTCTTCCGCGCACTTCGGTCGTACCGGATTTACCTTATAGGCCTTCCGAAATTTACTGTCGAAATGGACGCGAAGTTCATTAAGGGTATGCTAAACAATCCGGACATTCAACCCAACGCTGCCATGAATCGATGGATTGCCGGTATACTACTCTTCGATTTCGATCTTGTTCATATTCCCGCAGATAAGCACACCGGAGCCGACGGACTATCACGCCGACGTGCCGCAGATGGTGAAGAAGATACCGAGTCTGAAGATCACGAAGAATGGATCGATCGGAGCTACGTATTCGCCATGGAACACATGAATCGAGCACCGGACGCTTCCTACACATCCGAGACACGACTCGCCGGCATCACCCATACTCGCTTCAAAGTTTACACAGGATCGACGCTACTCAATTCGACGGTACCACCCGAGGAATCACCGACCCCGAACGAATCTTCCGCCGTCCTTATACCCCGATCCGATGCAGCAAACAAAAGAGAAGAACAGATTCGCAAAATTGAATCTTTCCTTCGAAACCCGATCTGTCCCTCTGGCATTGACGCAAACCAGTTCCGACGACTGGTCCGCTCCGCATCCGAGTTCTTCATCCTAGATGACAAATTATGGCGTCGCCGACCTAACGGATACCACCAAGTAGTACCTCCGGACCACAAACGTCTCGCAATTATCACAGAGGCACACGATTCACTCGGCCACAAAGGCGTTTACGTTATCCGGACACGTATTCTAAATCGGTTCTGGTGGCCGGTGCTGGATCAAGACGTAAAATGGTTTGTCAAAACTTGTCACCAATGCCAAACTCGGCAAATCCGGAAGATCTTCATTCCACCGACGGTCGCTACACCGGCCGGTCTTTTCCGTCGAGCGCACATTGATACTATGTTCCTACCAAGAGCCCGCGGTTTCCGACTTCTCGTCCACGCCCGATGCTCGTTATCCGCATATCCGGAAGCAAGACCGCTACGAAACGAGACCGCCCGACTTCTCGGAACCTTCATATTCGAAGATATACTATGCCGATGGGGAGCAGTAGAAGAGATTATCACGGATAACGGAGCCCCATTTATCAAAGCCCTCGATTTCCTTAAGAAACGGTACGGAATCCATCACATCCGTATATCCGGATACAACTCCCGCGCTAACGGCGTCATCGAACGTGCCCATCGATCGGTCCGTGAGTCGTTAATCAAAGCAGCAGATGGAGACGAATCGAAATGGCCGGACGTTTTACCCTCAGTCATTTGGGCAGAACGAACCACGATCCAACGGTCCACCGGCCACTCCCCATTTTACATCGCACATGGCGTCGAACCGCTTTTCCCCTTCGACATATCCGAAGCAACATATTTAATTCCGACCGCCGACGCCCCGATGACCACTCCGGAACTGATAGCCCTTCGTGCCCGCCAACTGCAAAAACGAGAAGAAGATCTAGCAACAATCGCCGATAAAGTGCTCGCTGCCCGCAAACAATCCGTCAAGCAGTTCATCGACGCACACCGGAAGTCTATTATCGACTACGACTTCCAACCCGGATCGTTGGTATTGATCCGCAATTCGGCCGTTGAAATGGAATTAAATCGAAAAACAAAACCGCGATTCTTCGGACCGATGATCGTCGTTCGCCGAACACAATATGGCGCCTATATTCTCTCGGAACTCGACGGCGCCGTTTCCAAAATCCACTACGCAGCTTTCCGCATCATTCCCTACTATCCGAGGTCGCAAACATCGATTCCGGTCACTTCTATCATCGACCAAACGACGGAGATAAACGAGGACATCTCTCCCTATCAAATACACGAGGCGTCACCCAACTCTATCGACAGAGAAGATGAGCAAAACCAAGCGGCTGACCTATCCGATGAATCCGATAATGAAACCACCGACGACGACACTGCGGAAACTCGTCCGCAACGCTCCGGAGCAACCCGGAACCTTCGGCCTCGCCATTAAGTATTTTTTCTCCATCATATCCTTCATTTTTCTATACTTCACATTGATTCACACCGTCAAAAAAAAAAAAAAAAAAAATTCGGACAAGTCCAAACTTTATACCCGACGTTCTTTCAACCATTTTCTCACATTCTCACATTCCTCACTTATCCCACACGACATACCATACCAAATAGAAAAAGAAAAACATATATAAAAACAAAAACAAAATATTTACTTAGAGGACGACTCGCCAAGGAGGAGCATCCGGAGCAGCTCCGCTCCGGCCTTCACCTGGTCCGCCCCCCTCTCCATCATCTCCAGCGCCCTATCGAGCGCCTCCCTCCCGGACACCCCTCGCGCCACCTCCCGCTCCTTACCCTTCCGACTTGGTCCCGCCTCCGCCTTCTTCTTCTTTGCCGGCGGCTCCTCCACCAGCTCCACACTGGTATCCTCCTCAATCTCGTCCTCCTCCTCCGGCGTCGTCTCCTCGCGAACCGGTACCCGCGTCGCACCTCGCCTCGGCCTCTTACTTCCGCTCGCTCCCGCCGCCTTCGGACCTGTTCCGATACGTTAGCAAATGCGGACCCGATACCTTCTCGACATACCTTCCGTTCCGGACACCGCCGCTCTCTCTGTTTTCGCTCCTGAAACACACCTATCATTTGTCTCATCATGAAAAATAAAAAGAATACCACTTACCTCGCACAGCCGACAGACTGCACGATACCTTATACGTCCGGCACCACCGGCACGCTATCCCCTCCACTCCGTAGCACGCCCGCCACTTCCGGGTGCACTCCTTGCACCCCGGAACGTGCTCCTAATCATTATATCAGATGTCGAAAAAGCCTCACATATCTTAATTAACCACTCACCTTATCTCCAGGCTGCCGCGCAGCCCGGGACTCTATGTCGCTCTTCGCCCCGCCTCTCCTCCCTCGCCCTCGCTCCGCTGCCTTCCGCCTCGCGATCTCCACCCACACCGGAGTCGCCATCATCCGCGCACCGTCCCGGTGCACGAACATCGGCTCCTCCACCGACTGCTCGCCTCCCCCGGCCACCGCACTCACCGCCGCCGCCTCGATAACACCGACGGGCGTCACCCCGTCGGTTCCCCACACGGTCCGATGACCGTCCGGATCCTCCCCTGCCGCCACCTCGTCCACACGCAGCTCTCCGGCGTCCGGTGATATCGTCGTCGTTGTTACCGCCGCTGCACCGGACTCCGCCGCTCCCGTCGTCGTCGTTGTTGCCGCCGCCGCCGCCTCGCCCTCGTCGTCGCTGTCACATACGACAATTAAGCGCGCCCGGGCAAGGCGCGCCCTCTTCTCGGCAGCCCTCGCCGCCTCCGCCCGCCTCTCCTCCGCCTCCGCCTCTGCTGCGGCCCGCTCAGTAGCCGCCCTCTCCTCGCTCGTGCGCTGTTTCTCGGCCTCGACCTCCTCCCGCCTTCTCGTCCGCTCAGCGGACCACTCGTCCCCGCGGAGCTTCCGCCACTTCTTGAGCCTTCGCGCGACCCGGACGAGTCCCTCGTCCACCTCCACGTCGTCGTCGATCGCTGCCACATATCCGGCAAGAAAATCGTCCTAAAAACGTCGTCAGTGCGATACAAAAAAAAGTACGAAAGATTCTCGTTCACGCACCGCGTCACCCGCATACGTCCCCACCCACTCCGCGCACTCTCCATCCTGCCCCCGATCCGGCAACTCCTCGCCCGGCGCCATGGCCTGCGCCTCGGTCATCGCCTGGACTGCGTTTCGAAAGATTGAAGAATCGAAGTTTTCCATTGTCGGAGAGTTGACGTGTTGCTGTCGCTGGAGAAAACACAAGGGTGTGTTTGGACCTATGTGCACCCACACGACGCGTACTTCACGATCAACAAACCGTTATTTGGCCTTGTTTGGTTGCAACCGAGGGCGGTTGCATTTTCAGCCCCCGGGAGAATGTAAGGACCATATGCGATCTAAACACGGAAACATGACAGATACCGACTATCCGGATGTTTTGCGATCCAAAGAAATTACGTGCGATACGAACCGATAACGATCCGACACCGTCCGATAACGACCGATAGTATCCGATACATGTCCGATGTCGGACACTTCGGTCTTCAATCCCCCGTGACGATCACAGCCCACCGCTCTCACACACCGCCCACGCCTCTCTATTTCACCTCTCCAGCACGGTCAGCGCTCGACATACACACTATTCCATTCCCATTCCTTTATTTCATATACCATGCTGTAAATTTCATATTATGATCCCTTTCAACCATTCAATCGTTTAAACGTTTCAAACCCTTTGCAGTACCTTGTCCATTGTTCTTAGTACCCCTTTGCTGTACCAGCCCCACTTTCCTTCAGTTTATGAGCGGTCCGGACATTTGCTAGTTATCGGACATTTCATTCCTCCGAGCTACTCATTTCCCTTGTGATATAACTCCTTCATGTAACCCTTCACGCGACATGGCGCTGTTCCATGTGTTTTCCGGACATTTCCGTACATTCCAATTTGCTGTACTTACAGAACTGTACTTAAGTACACTCCGGACCTCTCTGAAATACAGCTTTCTAAACCCCTTCTCTCTGTTAGAAACCTCACCTAAGCTCACCCGTCGTCGCAACCTTCGATCCGCTGGCCTCCGTCGTTGCCGGCCCTTCGTCTTATCGCACCATCCTTATCGGATTTTATCGGACACATAGCAGAATATCCCGGACACCGTATATTTCTATTTCTCACACATTTTGAATTCATACTCCACATCCTCAAGGGTGTTTGGTGAATCTCTAACGCCTTACAGGAACCCCTGAAGGACTTGACTGTAATCAAGCAGTTGCAGCAAGAACCGTAATACCCACTACACCGGGGAATCAACGGAATCAAGAGAAACGTCCGAGAAACTGATACTGGGAATGGGATCGGGAGGTGCTAAATTTACAAGGGAAGACGATGAGAAATTTTGAACGGAAGTAGAAAAGATGGCTGGAGTCTCGTATTTGGGTACAGGTTCCGTGTCCGCATCGACCAGAGGTGAGTCCGTAGATTTGCGGATAATCAAGGCTCCAGCCATCAAAAATCCGGATGCGGTTTCTGAAGTTTGAGGTTCTTCCGGATCGGGATTCGCTCCTTTGTCGGTACGATGATCCTTTCTCCAGTGTTCGGATCGTTCAGGATCAGGTCTTGGGCACCATGAGGATGGTCGATAGTTTGGGAGCCGGTAAGCATAAAGAACGGGCGTCCGACGAGGACCTCGCAAGGTAGGGTATCGGCGACCTGCATTTGGACATGAAACGTGCATGGACCGATCTGCAAGGGAAAGTTCTTTATCAGTCCAAGTGTCGGGGCGATGGTACCGTGTGAGGACTCCATATGAATTACGCGCTCGGAGTGCAGCAGATTACCGAGCTTCTCCCAAACGTCTCTTTGCATTGCCACGATCGAGCTGCCTTGATCGAGCAAGCACTCCGCGGTGATCCGGCTATCCAATATGCCTTCTACGATGCGGAGCGGAGCGGCATCGACAGCTACGACAAGATCGGAGGTGTCCGGGGTTGTAACGTTTGTGTAGAGCGTATCCTGTACGACAGATGCGGTGACCGGAACTGGGCGGGTGGTAACCATATCCTTCATCTTTTTGTGGACGTCTCCGGAAATGGCGAGTAATTCACGGGGTGTCACACGGACCGGAATGTCGAGTGTGCGATCGAAAACTTGTTGAACGGTTACTGGATTTTCTATCGGAGCTTGGTAATGATACTGGATGTCGGATTGTTCGATTCTTTCCAGCTTCGATGGGCGCATGACCGGAGGCAAGGTAATGACAGCGGCGGGCGGAGGAGGTAACCTAGATGGCTGTGGATCGTTATTCCTGGGTGTGGGTGCTTTCCTTTTGCCCTTATCTACTTTCTTTGCCACATCGTTTGCAAAGGTGTGGACCATGTTTTCCAACGCGGTCGTCTCGTTATCTTCTTCTTCCGATTCGTCTTCCATGTCTGGGGGGTGAGCGGATGGTCCGATCGGCTGTGCTTCAAATACCGCGGTTGTTGCCGGTTGCGTATTCTGGGATTGGTAGGTGGTGTAGTACTTGTCAAAGCGCTCTGATAGGTTATTTCCCACAATAGTGCCTGGCAAGTATCGTCCGGAGGGAAGGCAAATTCTGCCTTCGGTGTTCCGTATACATTTACCGGACTTGATGTATTCGAGGGCCTTCGGACAGGCACTAATAAAATGACCTGGTTCCGAACAGAAATTACACGTCCGGCCTGCAGGGGAATTCGTCGTCCGAGGAGCAGAACGTTTTGCCTGTTCGAGAGACTGGGCTGATAAAATTGATTCGATGCGAGCCATTGTGGAGGCGAATGTTGCCAAGGCTGCGGACATATCAAATTCTTCCTTCTTGATCACTGGTTTCGTTTCTCTCCTGGGGGCTGCGGATGCGAAGCGGATAGGTCCGGAGAATTGATCAGTTGTTACGGAGTGCGGGGACATTGAGGAGAGTAGAAATTCGGCTGCGGCGTGAACCTCATTCATCGGGTATGGGTCCTCCGGATGGTGATTAGGTAGTATAATCGCGAGCCGGCTCTCGATCCGGCGCCTAGTATGATCCCCAAATCCGAGGATGTAAAGCCGGTTTCTGTCATTTGTAGACATACGTTGGGAGGTGATCAGGTGCGAAGTGATCCGGAGAAAGTCCCGGTAATATTCTCCGTGTTCTGCGCATGTGTAAACCCCTTTTTGGGCCGAGTCTGATATGAAACGGTCCAAGTCGGCGACAGAAAACAAACGACCGCCATCGGAGCCTGGATAAAGGCGTCGGACAGCCGCTTTGAAGGTTTCCCAGGTCCATACCGGGTCTGGGGCTGGTGTGAGGGTCTCCCAGAGGAGACATGTGTCTGTGTCGAGGTAGTGCTTTGCATACCGAATTAAATCGGCTTCCGGAACATCTGGATTAATGCTGGTGAGTACGATGTCGATGTCCTCGAAATACCGGTTGAGATGGGTTGGTACTCCGTCAAAGGCGGGGGCCCCATGAGCGCCATGGAGCGGATATCTCGGTTGGTTGGCCATTGGTATTGCTGCGTGAGGAAGTTCTTGTACGGCGTCGAGAGGATTCTGTGGTTTGTCAGTTGGAAATTGTAAGGTGTTCAGTTTGAGGGGTAGTGGTGTGAGCGGTGAGTGTGGTTCTTCGAAGATCTGTGGTAATGAGGTAACCGGGGTGGCAAAGCTTGTGTGGGAGTAAACAATGGATGAAATACTGGGAATGTCCGATGGAAGAAAGTGGGAAGTTTCAATTACTTCTCCGGGAGGTTCGGAGTGTGGTGGTTCTGTGATTCGATCCGGGTTTCGACTTCTCAGACGTTCGGAGCGTCGAGGCTGGAAAGCGGAGGAGCCTCTGGGAATCCTTGAAGGCTGTAGTGAAGACGTTGTTACGACCCCCTTGCGGTGGGCTCCAAAATTGTAGTAGGCTGTACAGGTGTTGGCTGCAAATAGATGTTCGCGGCCGGGTTCTTCAGGGGGTCTTATTGCACAACGGGTATACTAGACAGAACCTTGGAGGATATGGAGGTTGAGTGCAAAAGGTTCAGAGAGTGAAAATATACGTTGTCTGGAGTATCCGGTATCGGATCCGATAGAGTCCGATGTTTGGATCGAAGGTTCGAGGGGCCGGCGACGATGAAGGCCAGCGGATCAATAGGTACGACAAAAGGTGAGCTTGCTAAAAATCGCAGCACGATGTGGGTGTTAAAAAGGCTGGATTTCCGTATAGTCCGAAGTGTGCTTAAGTACAGTTCTGTAAGTACAGCAAATTGGAATGTATGGAAATGTCCGGAAAACATATGGCACAGCGCCATGTCGCGTGAAGGGTTACATGAGGGAGTTATATCACAAGAGAATTGAGTAGCTCGGAGGAATGAAATGTCCGATGAGTAGCACATGTCCGGACTGCTCGTAAACTGAAGGAAAGTGGGGCTGGTACAGCAAAGGGGTATTAGGAACAATGGGCAAAGTACTGCAAAGGGTTGGAAACATTCAAATGATTGAATGGTTGAAAGGGATCACAATATGAAATTTACAGCATGTTATATGAAATAAAGGAATGGGAATGGAATAATGAGTATGTCGAGCGCTGACCATGCTGGAGTGATGAAATAGAAAGGCGTGGGCGGTGTGTGAGACCTGCGGGCTGTGATCTTTACGGGGAGTTGGAGACCGGAGAGTCCGATGTCGGATAAGTATCGGTCGTTATCGGATGGTGTCGGATTGTTATCGGATCGTATCGGATGCGATTGCCTTGGATCCCGAAATATCCGGATGATCGGTATCTGTCATGTTTCTATGTTCAAACCGCATATTATCCTTACAGCGTAGTGATGATAAAAAGAGCAAGGAAATTGCTGAGACACTAGAATAAGTGTATAGCAAAGCCTTTTACTATGAAGGACCAAACTGGACAAAATTCATATCTTTGGTAAATTATGCTTCCAGACATGCATGCACACATGTGTGCATGTATGGACATGCATGGACATGTATGTACACACATGTCCATCTGTGTACATGTGTGCCCATTCATTTACATGCATGGGCATGAGCATCCATGAATGTGCATATGTGTCCATGCATGGGCACATGTGTCAATATTGGCCCTGTGTGTGCAAATGTATGCTAATATATGTGCAAGCTTATGCTGATTTGTGCAGAATTATGCTATTATATGTGCAAGCCTATGCAAATTTGTGCAGAATTATGCTATTATATGTGCAAGCCTATGCAAATTTGTGCAGAATTATGCTAATTTATGTGCAAGCTTATGCTGATTTGTGCAGGATTATGCTATTATATGTGCAAGCCTATGCAAATTTGTGCAGAATTATGCTAATGTATGTGCAAGCTTATGCATATTTGTGCAAGCTTATGCTAATATATGTGCAAGCTTATGCAAATGTGTGCAGAATTATGCTAATATACAGTGACTCACAAAACTGTTCCAATGTTTGGAACATTTCAATTAATTAGAGTGTAACCCATGAAGAAATTTAGATAAAATTATGAAAATATTTATCCAAATGGGACACTATATAGGCCATAATCGTACCAATTTTAAAAATTCTTCAGTAACCCTTCACTGAGATATGTGCATTTCTCTTAAGGGGTGACATTGGAACAGTTTTGTTGCAGGTGAAACTAACATGATAAAATAGACAGAATCATATGACTTTGTTGATTGTTTGGGCATATTTATGTTGTTTCAACAGTGTCACATGATCAGACCATGCTGGTGTATATATACAAGGCTTCTGGTACAGTTGACACCCCACACTTGGTCATGCACCCACTTACACCATCTGACAAAACCAAATACTTTCTATGCTGGATGCTGGCCACTCTACTAGGTCTATAGCATCCTCCACTGGCCATGGCCTTTCCAGCATCTCTAGGCTTCGCTCTAAACATCGCCCTCACCTCTCTAAGTCTCTTGGAGGTTGCCCTGCTAAGCTTTCCAGCACCAATATTTGCCATGCTGTCCATCTTATTGGCTCTGGGAGGGCTAGTACTGCTGTGGATGTGGCCAAAACCCTTACCAACATCACCAACCAGCCTCTCTCTGCCCAGACTGTGCGTCGTAGCCTGAAGAAAGCAGGTATGAAGGCTGTGGTGAAGAAGGAGAAGCCCCTTCTCTCCAAGAGGCACAGAAAGGAGAGGTTGGATTTTGCCTTGGCACACCACTGGACTTTGGAGGACTGGAAGAGAGTTGTATGGTCTGATGAGACCAAAATAAATCATCTGGGCTCAGATGGGAAGAAGTGGGCTTGGAAAAGGGCTGGGGAGGGCTTGAATGATAGGCTTATTGAGGGAACACTCAAGTTTGGTGGAGGGTCTGTGATGGTGTGGGGGTGCATTCTGTGGGAGGGAGTTGGATTTGCATGCAGGATTGATGGGAGGATGGATGGGGAGCTTTACTGCAAGATTTTGGAAGAAGACCTCCAAGCCAGCATCAGGTATTATGACAAATTGCCAGCTGACATCATCTTTCAGCAGGATAATGATCCTAAGCACAAATGCAAAAAGGCACAAACATGGATCCAGGAGAATGGCCTGAAGGTTCTTGCATGGCCAGCACAGTCTCCTGACCTTAATCCAATTGAACATTTGTGGGGTCACCTGAAGAGAAAGCTGGGAGAGTATGAGAGGGCACCTGGGGGGATGTGGGAGAGGGTAGAGGAGGAGTGGAACAAGATTGACACAGTAGAGTGTCAAAGACTCATTGAGAGCATGCCTAGGAGGATTCAGGCAGTGCTCAAAGCAAAAGGGGGCTACACTAAATACTAGATTTAATGCTTTGGTAGCCAAAGTCCACCTGCAACAAAACTGTTCCAATGATACCCCTGAAGAAAAATGTTCATATGTCAGGCAAACATGGATGAAGTATTTTGAAAATTGGTATGATTATGGCCTATATAGTGTCCCATTTTGATAAACATTTTCATAATTCTATCTAAATTTCTTCATGAGCTACACTCTAATTAATTGAAAAGTTCCAAACATTGGAACTGTTTTGTGAGTCACTGTATGTGCAAGCTTATGCCAATTTGTGCAGAATTATGCTAATATACATGCAAGCTTATGCCAATTTGTGCAGGATTATGTGTGCAAGCTTATGCCAATTTGTTGTCAAGAGTAGGTCAATTAAACCAGTTAATAATGTATACAATGGCAAGGAGGGGGCATAGCAGTAATTCCAACAATGGGCAGGAATCCTGCATTTTGGTCATGTTGCCAATGAGTGGCAGGGATGCAACTGGATGAGGTAGGGGATGGTCAAGGTAGCATGACAGAGGGGTTTGACCCAGACACTGCACAAGAGGGTGGCTGCTGTGTGATACCCAGCCAAGTACTTAGGTGGCTCTTGACAGTGATCCTTATGCATATGTGGGTAATTGAGTTTATGTTATATAGTATGTTGTAGTATTTACTACTTCAAGGATTATATACTGAAGAATTATCAGAAGTGGAATAGTACCAAAGAAGATCTACAAAGAAGAAAATGCAAGACAAATAATAAGGAAATTGCCCAGAGACATGTTTCAGCCACCATATCGATACCCTAAAACCTAACATCATTGAGGCATATGCACTAACTTGTCTAGAGACCACCCTGCAAATCCTAAAGCAACTCCTGAACAATGCCTGAGCAACAGCAAGGCAAGCAGCAATTGTCAGAATTATGGATTGCACTTGGAATTGCCATTTGTTGGTCAGATGTAATTGCCAAGTGTCAGAATTCAACTATTGTCAGGATCACTTATGTAAGTGGTCATGGAATGGTTACTAAAGAGTTGTGGGAAGATCATGGATTAGTCATGTGATCCAGACAGGAGCCAGATTACATAATCCCCAGGTCACATGACCCAGGCCTTTAGCACATCACATAACACATGGGGCCTGAGTGTGGGAATGCTGGCAAGCACTGGGGTTCCTGCTATATATACTTTTGCTTTTTTCCCAGGAGCTATGAGATTTGGCTATATGGATTGACCAGGGGCACTGGGAGTATGAGAGCAAGACCCAATGAGCTCAATTCCACACCAACCCACCTGCCCCTCATCTACCTGCCCAACAAGGCAGAAACTGCAACCTTACCCCACCACTGGTAACAATCCCATGATACCCAGACCAGCTGCAGGAACCCCCACAACCCCACCACAACCCATTAATCCACCTTGCCTGCCAGCTGGACCTGAACCTGCCTTACATTGTGCTTAGTGATGAGGAATGAGAAGGATGCCATCAGGGAAACCTTTGTTTGAGATGTGGGAAGCCAGGACATTAAAGTGCTGCATGCCCTGACCGAAGAGTAGCAGGATGAGCCATCTTCACATTGGAAGAAGGAGAGGAAGATCTTCAGGAGGCTTACAAAGTTGAGGAAGAAGTCAAAGAGGATGTGGATGACCTGCATGAAGAGTTAAATGAGGAAGCAACTCAAGAACTTCCAGGGGAACTCTGAGTCACAACAACAAACCAACCCCCATACTCATGTGGGCCACAACTAATTCCTCCTCTCTTCAGTTTCCTCACAACTTTTCTAATACACCTATTGCCTCCCAGTCCTCCCAATCCTTCCTCATAAAGACAAAAATTGCACCGCATCCATCTGTACCTGCTTGAAGTTGCTAAGTTCCTGCATGGCCAAGGCTTGGTCCTCGATGGGAGAGAAGGCCTCTCTCATTCGAGCTTCGAACATGGCCCAAATTACAAGCTTGCCTCCTTCTTCTAGTAGCACATTCACAGCTTGATTTGCCCATTCTGTGGCATATCCTTCTGTCATGTGGCTTAAGCAGAAGACTACCTTGTGGAAGTCCATCAGGTACTTGGCCTCGTTTACTTGGAATTCCAGATGCAGGCTTCTCAAAAATGTCTGGAACTCCTCCCTCTTTCCAGAGTACGTGGTGATCTTTAGGGAGAACATGGCAGGGGCGAGGGGTGGTGCTGGTTCTGGTGCAGGTGCGGTGTCTGTCTTAGTCGGGTTGTAGGTAGATTTGAGGGGGTTCTGCAAAAATGTCGATACGTAGCCTATCTTCTAGGCTGAGAAAGGTGAGGTTGGTTTGGGCATGTGCAGAGCAGTGTGGCACTTCTGGTACTGGGTCTGTCTGAACCCCAACGGAGTAATGGGTAAGTTCTTCAAGAGTGCTTTGGTAGTCGCTTTCACTAGAAAAGCTTTCAAGATCTTCATCCCCTCATAGGAGCTCAGTAAGTTCATCTTTGTTTCTTTGTTTCTCAGCTAAAACATCTAGCTGTTCCAGCAGGTTGCATCAGAAAGTACACCACTCGATGGAATGTTTGTGGGACAAAGGGTTGTTTTGGAATGGATCTTCTCATGTAAAGATCCTCTTGCTGGCAAAATGGCATTGGAACAATAATGCAGTTACTTCTGAATGTCTCAGGTAGTGGAAGTCACCATAGCTTCCTCTAGGCATATTCGGCAGTGTCAGTTGTTCAAAGTCAGTCTCGATATCTAGTCCCAGGAGAGCCTTTCTCCTGACAGATCATTCATACACTGTTCAAAAGTGAGCCAGTCTGTCTTCTTGGGATATACGAGTCTTGCTTCGACTTGGGCAGGGTGGAGAGTGCCTAGGTCCAAAGAGGTAGGCAGTGGGAAAGGTTGTTACTTGTCACAAAGAGCAATGCGACTTCTGTGCATTTGAGGGAACCTGGTTCGTGGCTTGGCCAAATTGAAGTGCAAGGTTGTATTGGAAGAGGAGTCACAACCTAAGGAGACTACACTACAAGAGTCCATGTTTATATAGTGTGTAATGTGAGGTATGAGTCATAATCGGAAAGGGGGCAGTGCATTGCATGAGTCATACATGTGGGATACACAAGGGACTGGCGAGGCAGCACTGCATGGGGTGGTGACAAGGAAAAGGAGGTGGGAGCATGTGGGTAGGGGCAGGGGTGGTGGTGACGGCATGAGAGGCAGTGTGGTTGGGGGAGTCATGTGGAGTAAGAAGGGGTGGGAATTCTTACACATGTACTTGGCCATCAGCAAAGCTTCCTCTCATAGCTGTTTCCTTCTTGGACAACTTGCCAAACAGTGTTCTGGTTAATCCCTTGCCTAGGCCATGGTTATTCATTTCTACTTGTCATGCCATGTAAAATACAGTGTATAATTACAATATGCAAATGATTCATACAGCCCATTGGTGCTTCTGGGTGTAATCAGCCCACATTGCCTGTGCAATTGCAATGTCAAGGACAATGAGGATGAAAGCTAAGAAATGTTTAGGAACAAGAGATGATAATATTTGAACTGAGGACCAGGGAAATACATGTGGGATCTTATACTGCAACAATAGAAGTATACATGTAGGAGCACTCTGAAACATAGTATATGTATCAAATTTCAAGGAGGGTTTCACCACTCATGCCTAAGTTCATTAGGCCATACCCAATCCTGTCAAGTACACCAGAGTCATCTGTAGGTCTGCACATATATTAGCATAAGCTTGCACAAATTGGCATAAGCCTGCACATCTAATAGCATAATTCTGCACAAATTGACATAAGCTTGCACATACATCAGCATAATTCTGCACAAATCAGCATAAGCTTGCACATAAATTAGCATAATTCTGCACAAATTTGCATAGGCTTGCACATATAATAGCATAATTCTGCACAAATCAGCATAAGCTTGCACATATATTAGCATACATTTGCACACACAGGGCCAATATTGACACATGTGCCCATGCATGGACACATATGCACATTCATGGATGCTCATGCCCATGCATGTAAATGAATGGGCACACATGTACACAGATGGACATGTGTGTACATACATGTCCATGCATGTCCATACATGCACACATGTGTGCATGCATGTCTGGAAGCATAATTTACCAAAGATATGAATTTTGTCCAGTTTGGTCCTTCATACTTTTACATTGGTGTGTTCAACAGAAAATGTAAAGCAAGTATTGGATGTGAGTATTGTAAGTGCTTGACAAATTCCACCTTAGTAATAAGCACCCTCAAGTCCATATTTGAACATGGATCTGTCCCGCTTTTTCAAGGCCCACTCACACGCAGTCAAATGAGGGACGCATGCAGTACAAATCGCCTGATCTCAAACCGCGAATGGCCCCTCATTTGTATTTCTAATTTCCTTCAGGCATTCTACAAATCGTCCTAACCTCTGAATCTCATCCAGAGTATGATGTGCGGCGACCGCGTTCGATGGCAGGTCTTAATCAAGGTCCACTTCACACAAAATTCAATGCCAACAAAGATCAGGTACACTTCAAGGCCAACACGTTCGCAGCAGAACAGGCCAGCTCCTTCCAAATTGACATCGTCAGCTATAAATTGCCCCCGCTTCTTGCCAGCACTATCACCGCTCTGCATTTATAATGCCTAATCCTCCTACTCCATAAGCATTGCTCTTTCCCCCCCCCCTATTGTGCTGCCCAGAACGAATCCTGTCGCCTCGCCCACAAGCTCAAGAAGAGTCAATCCTGCAACACCGCAGCGACTGGCAACACGCGCACTGCACCGTCCACAAGTGGCCCCGCAACCTAACTGTCAAGCTCTCACGACTCCTGGATTTTTCCGGCGTGCCAGTACTTTTGTTTTTGGAACTATCCCACCGTCTCTGCAGGTTCTTAACTCTGATATCCGGTCTCAGGGTGCGCCGAGTATTCCTTGGTTTGATCATGGCTAATTTCTAACTGGCCAGAGCGGCGACAATGCCATTTAGCGGCGAGAAGATGGGATCCTCTGTCTCTCTTACCACCCGGAAGGGCAGACACATTGACGGAGATCGAACGATTGAATCAGAAGAGCTACGCGGTAACCCCGGCCCACACTCAGGCCACAATTTCGCCCACCCAGAACCCATTCCGTCTACTACACTTGTGGCACCTTCGTTTCCACCGTCTCTCGATGAGACTCTATCACATAGACAGCCTAAGGGCTCACCTTTGGATACCGGAATACGGAGGGGGTTTCTGACTTTCACTGGGATCGGAAGCACCGCTTGGCGTACGCGTATTTTTTGTCCGGCTGCCTACGGTGCATTTCATCTGACGAAAGATCTAGTTTATCCCTTTCTCGCAATTCTTAATGCACAGGAAGTTGCTGCGAGCATCGACTTCGATACCCTAATTGCGGAATCAAGACGGCTTTCCATGTCTGGGGTTCTCGGATTACTCGAGGCAGATATACTCTTTGCAGAGCCAGGGACTTCGCAACCGGAATTTTGGAGATTGATCCAAGGAATTCTAGGGATCGGATCACTGAGGGTACTAGGCAGGATTTGCAAATCGCCTTGCTTCGAGAAGCTGCATTTGGTACATGGCATAAAGCCGCCCGAATCCGTGCAAGCCAGGGAATTTTGGCTCCAACAGGAGTCATGGCCAGAGATTCACATTCTTGATATGGGTCGGGAGGAAACCAGTTATCACCGGATCAATCAGGGGTCTGGTCCGCAAGGAAAACTGCTTCGGAATTCGAAGGATATCATTACTGAAAGAGACTTCTGGGGAGCAGAAAGCACAGGCGATTCGGGAGTGACAGAAACGGCCAGGCAAGATACCCCCACTTCCGAGCTCGAAGAGGAAAAGCCAAAACCCGCATGGGTCGGCGTCAAAACCTCCATCCCGGTCCCCACCGAAGACAGGCAGGAGATCAGCGAGGGCTCAACAGATAAATGGTGGATGGATCGGTGGCAGATCGAAGCTCTGGCAGTTGCAAGCGCGCGGGACCTCTCGCTACAAGACGCATGCAACCTCCTCACCACTGCGTATTTCGGGGCATCGACAGGCAGACTCCAACAACGTCTTGCTGCCCTATTCTGTGTGATTCTTACCGTCGGAACCTTCTTGGCTGCTTGGTACACGAACTGGAGCTGGATCAGCCAGTTCTTTGCACTCAGCTGTTTGGGATATTTTGTGAACTGGACAGCATGTTTGAGAGCATGGAGGTTCGTACCAGCTGATGCAGCTCGCGACTTCAAGCCGAAAATCCTCAAGTCGTGGCCTACGGAACACGAGGGGGGAGCAATCCGTATCGCCACCCAGTCATCAGGTATCGCCCGTTTGCGGGGCCTCATTCCTATTCCAGAGGATATCCTAAGCGCAGCGATACGGGAGGCCAAAGTGAAAGAAGGCCGATACAAGACCCCCCGGAAGACGATCGTTCGGAAAGAACCCTATGCTTATAGAAGTCCCCGCGTAGAGGACCATTGGATCAGCTTCGAATCTCAGGCGTCATTTTATGGTGTGCTGGTATCCGTCGAGCCTGATAATGTCACTCAGCGTTCAATCGGAGTACTATGGGCCATCCTTAACGGGCTATTACTTCTGATACTCGGATTCGGTGCCTCAATCCAGAAGCACTGGAGCGGATATGTTCTTCTAGTTTATCTCGCTGGCATTGCATTGGCCTTATATGCGCGGCGCCGGGAAGCCGTGTGGACACTTCCAGAGTTTGCGGCAGTCGATTTCACCACCAAACATTTGGATATTCCCCCGACAGTGAGGGCACGCGTGATGGGAATGCCAGGCGCAGAGTCTTTGACCATCGAGGTATGTGACCCGAATCTGGCTTCAGTAAACAGCACCCTTCTGATACGTTGTTGCGTAGAAGCGCAAGCGTTCCAGATTCTTTTCCTTTGCGAGATCTAAGAAGATCCAAACGCAGGTGGAAAGCGGGCCCGTTTGAGCAAAATTTGTACCCGTTCCAACACCGCTCCAACCCGAGCGCTGTACTACACATGGTCGGGCTTGTTTTCTTGGTAGTTTCTTTCATATTTTCTGAGCACCTGGATCTTGTACTTGCAATGTACTCATAGTACGTCTCCGCCTCGGCATAATGGCACATTTTCGTTTTGGCATCTGGTATCGACGCGCGGGGATATCACTTCGACTCAAGTTCAACTACCTTTCAAGTTCAACTGCATCACTGTCAGCTCCTTACCAGTTGTACCCACGCAGTGCGCGCGACTTTCCGCTCACACCCGCCCGCCACCACATGCTGCCGCCGCCGCAAATCGTGCTTCAACAACCATGCCCTACGACGAAGAGAAGCCGCTATTACAATAATTTTTATTAAAAAGATAATAATGGTATGTCTCAAGAGGCAGGAGTTCACGCGTTCACGTCCTCGAGTAAACCGTGACGGCGCGTACGGCGGCCTCCCCACCACCGGCGACGTAGACACTAACGTAGACGCAGCCGTGATAGGCGCAGACGCACTCACCACAGACGACGACGCCGACGCAGAATACACAGACACACCCCAACCCCAACAATCGCCTCAACCTGTCCCCTCCGCCGTCGTCATCACCGTGGTGTGCCATCGCTCCCCCCACTTGCCCCCTGCGACTGCGCCAACATCAATATCAACGGGCGCACAGTCTTCACCAACGACGATATCGACCCACCAAACGGCCACGCCTCCGTCCCCGCCGGTCCCACCACACACGTCAACGCCTCCCTACCCGGCGTGTCCACAAACCCCGTCTGCAGCTTCGTCTCACCGCTGATTCGCCACAAATGGCGCCCCGACCAGGTCGTTCTGCCCAGGTGCACGTGACGGCCCCGCCTTCACCAAGAACACCGTCCGCGCGACAAGACGTTGTCCAGCACCGTCACCCCCTCTGCGCTCCTCACCGCATTCCCGTACCCGAATGTGTGTGTGAATTGGTTTCTTGCTTCTATTGCTGTCCCTCAGCGGCAAATACTTGAATGTTGGCACGATGTTGGATGTCAGAACCGGTAATGTGTGCATGCCAACAAGCAGACAGTAGGGACAGGCTTAGATACACTTACGAAGAAAGAAGCTAGAATTGGGAAATGCATTCCATGCAAGCGATGGGGCCATGGCACGAGCGACAGTTGCGGTAAGTAGAAGTCGTCTCCTTCAGCAACAGCAATAAGCTGAAGGAACGAAGATGCAAACTGATTTCTTCATCAAGGGTCTTGATCTTGGTGGCGTCTGGGGTCAGGATCGAGTGCTCTACCGGATCATAGGAACGCTGAAGCTTGGTGGAGTGACAGAAAGCGACCACTGCATGCGATGGAGAAGACTTGTAGCCGACGGGCGGCATAGGTGGTGTGGATACCACTCCCCGCCCCCGCTGCCATAGCTGCCGCCGCCCCCACTCAACGGCCCAAGTCCCTGCCGTCGGTCTGTGACCGCGGTGGGGGGCTTGGGCCATCGCAGAGGCGTGGTGGAGATGCCACAGGCAGTGTTAGTGGAGTGGGTTAGGCACAGGCGGTGTGGGCGGGGTGCATGGAGCACCAGTCGTTGTGGGTGGCATGGGTGGGTGGGCGCAGGCGGCATGAGCGGGGCGCATAGATGTGGATGGTGTGCAGGCGTGGATGGGCGCAGGCGGCATTGGTGGTGCGGACGGAGCGCAGGCGGCATGGGTGTGGATGGAGCGCAGGCGGCGTGAACGGGGTGTATAGGACACCAGTCGATGTGGGCGGCGATCAGGCGCAGGAAGAGAGCCACTGTGTTACCAATAGACTTATCCACGAGTGTGGGCTGTAAAGGTTGCGCCTTCATCGAGTCAAGCCAATCGCCAACCTTGAGCAACTGGGGTTCAACTTGTGGATGTGGTCAGAGTCGCAGTTGACGATAGATAAACGAAAGGGATAACAAGAAACAAGACGCCTTCAACGTTGAATAGAGCATCTCGGAAAGTGGAATAGCCAAGGCTCAGGCGGATTCAGGTGCACAGAGAAAGGGGCAGGCACGCCTGTAACTGTCCAAGCCGCTCAGCAGCATGTGTTATGGCTCCTGCGAAGATCGGTAACTGAGCACCTAGTCCATGGTAAGAGTGGGCGCAATTGAAAGTAGGAACGGCGCAGGCCTCTCATTTGAATCCAGGTGGAAGGAGGCAGCGCGACCCCGACGCGTGGACACAGATGGGGTGGAGAGTGCTTGTGATGCCTCCGCATCACCAGGGGCTGGGGCGAGCGAAATCCGAACACGGGGACTGCGCGGCTGGAGACGGAGTGGGTTGCACTGTTGACAGTGGGGCAGAGAAGACGTTGCCTTGGCCAACGAAAGGATTCATCAGTCACGTGCAACCATGTCACAATCCATCGCGTCTCGACGCCTCTCAGCACACCCAGATGACATCATATCCTCCCTCCGTACCTATTTAAGAGTCGCTCTCGCCCATTCCCCCAGACTCATCACTCACCCACATCCTCCACACTCGCTCCTTGCATCATTTCGCGTTGCCATCACGACTCGGAGCTCTGCGGCTCCCCGTGACTCCGTCCCTCAGGGTCATCCCCCTCAGGACTCCGAACCACCTGTCCGTCCTCCGCCTAGGGATGATCCTCTGTTGGAGGGGGGAGGGTTGACGGTACCGAGATTCGAGAAGGCAACCAAGTTTGTCGACAAGAAGTTGTCGAAGGAAAAGCGAGCGGCGAAGGCATAGGCATTTATCGTTCAATGTTGTCGCTCGTCGCTCATGTCGTGCATGGAGATACTATGCATTGATTTACCGCTTCCAGCGAATTAAAATCTTCCAGCGAATTAAAATAAAATAATACAGGACGCAGTGCTACGCTCGCGTAGTGTTTTGTCGTTTGACATTCCCTGACGCCCATAACGACAGACCAGCTCGAACCTCTTCTTGCACTCCTAGCGACATATTCGCTTCTCATGGTGTCTGCGCAGCTCGGAGCGCGTGAGACTGGTTTTGTCGCGGGGAGCCGGTGGGGCAACGATGACATGGACTGGTAGGGCGGCGTGGACAGCTTTCCAGTGTCTGGCGACAGGAAGGGTGCGGGAGGGCATCGATGATGGGTGAAGAATGGGACGAGGGCGATGACAAGCATTACGAGGCCGAGGTATATGACGAGAGGGCGCTTTTGTTGGTTGCGTCTCGCATGGGCGGGTGGTTGTATAGGTAATCTGAGGCGTCCAGCGACCAGGTCATGACACTACCCGTCAACGCCTAAGACGACAACAACAGCAACTTGGCCAAACAACGCGTCAAGCGAGCGAAAATCGGGTCGTGATTGTGCGTGCGTGACAGGCTGACAGTGATCGATCAATGTCCTAGCAGGATGTTTCTGACAGCAAGAGCGAAGCGCACCGCGACTTAAATCAAGATTACATCCATTGTTTCGTCTAGCAAGAAAAAGAAAGACACGGCGGGTCTCGAAGAAGAGGGGGCGGCGAGGACATAGCCATTAACGTCTGCGTTAAACGAGCGGGAGGCCGCTGTAAACGAGCATGTGATATACAGCAAAGGGTGCAGACCAGCACTGCTTGGCATCGATAACACCCTCCTCGATAACACCCTCCTCGATAACACCCTCCTCGTCACCGTTGGCCATATCATGAGCCAAGACTTCAGTTTCGCAACAATCAGTGAGTAGCTTGCGTGGTCTCGTGCCGCACGACATTGACTCTTCTCTAGATACGTCTAGTGCAACTGGTCGCGGCGGCGATGTCGCTAGTCATAACCTTGTCGATAACAGAACAATCAATACCTACATTTACAGTGAGTAGGAATGAGATCAAATACATGGGATCATTCAAGTCCGCATCTCACCTGAAACGTAGATCAGGCTGCTGCCAATGTGCCCAAACAATTACAGCCAAGGACTCCATACCGCTTGATGCCTCCATCCAGTCCTCTCTTCACTGGGCGCGAAGGCTATCTAGACAGACTCCGACATCACTTCAGCATGCCGATCGAGTGCCAGAAACAATTTCTGCTATATGGAATGGAGACTCAGATTTGTTTCGTTCTCGAACGAGTGTTTGAGCTGTTCGAGGTTATCCGCCTTGCGACGGTGGCGGTTCAAGAACTTGGCACTGAGCCATGCTACGGCGGGCATTGCGGTTGGCTTTGACTGGTGAGATGGTGGTCGTACAGAGGAGAAGAGGAACTTACAGGACGCGAGTCAGCGACGGAACCGCCGCGGAGGCAGTTCGCGTCGAGGCCATGGGAGTGTCACAAATGTGACATCTCCCACTGCGAGCCTTTCAATACACGTTTTTGTTCTATAGTGGTAGGGCGAACTTTATTTTGTACATAATTTCAGATCTCAGTCATTTTATTGGCAAAAACCTTACACCAATGCCCTCTAAATATTCTGATGCCGCACACGCTCCATGGGCTTCGCTCCCTCCGCAGAACGCAACTCGAGTTACCGAAGTACTGGACGCCCAGGTTGCAGAGATTACTCAACGACAGGTCTATGTCTGGGCACTTATTGATCATGGCAAAGATATGGTCTTCTTCAGCACTTTGCTTTGGACCAAAGCACGGCAAATTTCATGCGTTCCTTGTGCGACGGGGTTGTTGTTCCACAAGTGGGCACGACACACTTGATTGCTGGTAACAGGGTCGCAGAAGGGGCGTGTGGATGTGCGCCAACGCTCGCGCAGTTATGCGTAAACCGAGGGGCCGCACAGACGCGGAGGCGACATTGTAGCGTGGAGCCGCATTGTCAATGTGACAGTGATCCGAGGAGCCCATGCCTCGAGCCTAACTCCTCGAAGAGAGCCGATGCGTTACTGACAGACATATCCATGAGTGTGGGCTACGGGAGTTGCGCTGTTATCGAGTCAAGCTAATTCTCAACCTTTAGCTACTGGAGTTACGGATGTGGTCAGGGTCACTGATGGTAGATGAATGAGATCGATAACAAGAAATGATCCGAAAGTCGCCGTCAGCGTTAAAAAGAGCATCCCAGGGAATGGAACAGCCAGGGCAGAGGAAGGCCCGTGTGAGGCAGGTGTAACTGCACAAGCTGCTTGACAGCAAGTGTCATGATTCCTGCGAAGATCGGTGACTGAGCACCTAGTCCATGCTAAGAGTGGGCGCAATTGAAGGTAGGAACAGTCCAGGCTTCTCATTCAAATCCAACCCGGAGGTGGAAGGAGATAGTGCGACCCCGACACGTGTGGACACAGATGGAGTGGAGAGTGTTTGTGATGCCTCCGCATCACCAAAGGCTGGGGCGAGCGGCGGCGCCAAACCCGACCACGGGGCCTGTGCGGCGTGGGCATTGCGGACAGTGGGGCAGAGCGTGAAGGAGTGGGAAGGGCCAGCGTCGGAGCCTCGCCCGAAGTCGGTGTCTCACCAGGAGGTCCCATGGGAGGGGGTTGGTTCGAGACCCAAGGGGCGCCCTGAGAGATGAGTATGAGGCGCCAGGAGGAGGCTCAAAGGAAGGCGCGAATGGTCCCCCAAGTGGTTTCCTCTTCCCGCCGCTCTTGCTCGCAGGTACTAGCGGAGATCCCAAAGCAGTCCTACGACAATCCGTAGAGCGCTGGGGGATCCTCGGATGCGGCTGGTAAGAGAAGAACAAAGGTCTCGAACAAGAGGAGGCGGACGAGGATCACGGCCATTGCCGTGAATGAGCACGTGACATACAGCAAGGGCAACTGCGCAGCAGACGAGTGCTGATTGGCATCGATAAGACCCTCCTCTTCACCGTTGGCCATATCATGAGTCAAGACTTCAGTTTCGCAACAATCAGTGAGTAGCCTGCATGGTCTCGTGCCGCATGATATTGATTCTTCTCTCTAGATACGTCCAGTGCAACTGGTCGCGGCGGCGATGTTGGTAGTAATAACCTCAGCATCGTTGATAACAGAACAATCAATACTTACACCATTTACAGTGAGTAGGAACAATATCATATACGTAGAATCATACAAGTCCGTTTCTCACCTGAAACGTAGATCAGGCTGCTGCCAATGTGCCCAAACAATTACAGCCAAGGACTCCATACCGCTTGATGCCTCCGTCCAGTCCTCTCTTCACTGGGCGTGAAGGCTATCTAGACAGACTCCGAGATCACTTCAGCATGCCGATCGAGTGCCAGAAACAATTTCTGCTATATGGAATGGGTGGTGCGGGGAAGACTCAGATTTGTTTGAGATTTGTTGAACAGAACAGGGATTTGTGAGTCTGGTCTGCTCCGGCACTGGTCCTGTCAATCTCACCAATCCTGCCAGGTTCTGGGAAGTGTTTTGGATTGATGCGACCAACAACGAGACTGCTGAGCAAAGTGTCAAAGACATCGCAGAAGTCCCTGCTGCTCGGTCATGCGGAGTCCAAAGCTCTGTGGAGTCTGTGCTCCTGTGGCTGTCTTACACTGCCAAGGAGAACTGGATACTTGTATTTGACAATGCAAGTGATCTTGACATGCTCTCCAAGTTCACTCCCAGAGGCAGTCATGGAAACTTGTTGATCACAAGCAGAAATCCAGATGTGCGCCGCACTGTGCATCCTCAGGCATGGGAGGAGGTTGAGAAGATGGAGGAGCAGGAAGCAATATCTTTACTATTGAAGGCTGCATTCCTTGATGAATTTGCTGAATCATTGAGGAACACCTCTCAGCCTGTTGTGGCTGAATTATGCTGTTTGCCTTTGGCAGTTGACCAAGCTGGAGCATATATTGCTTCTGGTCTCTGTGACCTTGGTGAATACCTTGGGAAATATCAGCAACATCATCATGATCTGCTAGCACATCCATCATTCAGGGGAGCATCAAACTATGGTCAGGCAGTGTATGGGACATGGGACCTGTCATTCCAAGCCATAGCAGCCAGAGCTGCAGGACAAGAAAACAGCAAGAATCTCCAGGCTGCCAAGAGTGCCATCCTCCTGCTACAAATATTTTCTTCACTTCATCATGAAAGTATATCAGAAGAGATATTCCAAAGAGCAGCAGTCAATTCAGTGACTGATAGGAGAGCCAAAGAAGTCAAGCTGTTCCAGAGGATGGTCTCCTCTATATCCAGGGGCAGAAAGCAAAGGAGACATGTATCAGAAGCATTCTCAAAATTTCATGCTACATTGCTACAAATAAACAAGGAAGGCAAATGGGATAATGCTTGGTTGAGGGAAGGGATTGCCATCTTGTTATCATTTTCCCTTATCAAGAGTCTGGAAGGCAATATCTACTCTATGCACCCATTGGTGCACTTGTGGAGCTGGGATAGATTGTCAAGGATGGACCAGCAGATAAGTTGTCTTATGACAAGGAGAATGCTGTGTCATTCAATCACATGGCCAAGGACTGCTGAAGACTACAGATATTGCAAGTTACTCATGCCACACATTTTTAAAAATGAGGGACATTGCAAAACTGTGAACATTACCACACAGATGATTGATGAAGAAAAGGGTATTCTGGAAGAGAGTAGTTTAGGATTGGTGTACTTTGTGAATAGTTATTACAAGGAAGCAGCAACACATTATATGCATGCAAGGCATATGTGCAATAGGATCCTTGGGGCAAAACACCCAGACACTTTGTTAAGTAGTGCCAATCTGGCAGTCACATACAGGAATCAGGGGAAGTTGGATCAAGCAGAGAGTCTAGAAGTGCAAGTGATGGAAGTGAGGAATAGGATACTTGGGCCAGAACACCCAGACACTTTGTCAAGTATTGCCAATCTGGCAGCCACATACTGGAATCAGGGGAAGTTGGATCAAGCAGAGAGTCTAGAAGTGCAAGTAGTGGAAGTGAGGAAAAGGATGCTTGGGCCAGAACACCCAGACACTTTGAAAAGTATTTCCAATCTGGCAGCTACATACAGGAATCAGGGGAAGTTGGATCAAGCAGAGAGTCTAGAAGTGCAAGTGGTGGAAGTGAGGAAAAGGATGCTTGGGCCAGAACACCCAGACACTTTGAGAAGTATTTCCAATCTGGCAGCTACATACAGGAATCAGGGGAAGTTGGATCAAGCAGAGAGTCTAGAAGTGCAAGTGGTGGAAGTGAGGAAAAGGATGCTTGGGCCAGAACACCCAGACACTTTGGAAAGTATTGCCAATCTGGCATCCACATACAGGAATCAGGGGAAGTTGAATCAAGCAGAGAGTCTAGAAGTGCAAGTGATGGAAGTGAGGAAGAGGATGCTTGGGCCAGAACACCCAGACACTTTGAAAAGTATTGCCAATCTGGCAGCTACATACAAGAATCAGGGGAAGTTGGATCAAGCAGAGAGTCTAGAAGTGCAAGTGATGGAAGTGAGGAAGAGGATACTTGGGCCAGAACACCCAGACACTTTGTCAAGTATTGCCAATCTGGCAGCCACATACTGGAATCAGGGGAAGTTGGATCAAGCAGAGAGTCTAGAAGTGCAAGTGGTGGAAGTGAGGAAAAGGATGCTTGGGCCAGAACACCCAGACACTTTGAAAAGTATTTCCAATCTGGCAGCCACATACAGGAGTCAGGGGAAGTTGGATCAAGCAGAGAGTCTAGAAGTGCAAGTGATGGAAGTGAGGAAGAGGATACTTGGGCCAGAACACCCAGGCACTTTGAAAAGTATTGCCAATCTGGCAGCCACATACAGGAGTCAGGGGAAGTTGGATCAAGCAGAGAGTCTAGAAGTGCAAGTGGTAGAAGTGAGGAAGAGGATACTTGGGCCGG
This sequence comes from Clavaria fumosa, assembly GCA_951802425.1. Classification (NCBI taxonomy): domain Eukaryota; kingdom Fungi; phylum Basidiomycota; class Agaricomycetes; order Agaricales; family Clavariaceae; genus Clavaria; species Clavaria fumosa. Next base: position 957,443 of record OX637794.1, on the reverse strand, counting down.
AACACCCAGACACTTTGGAAAGTATTGCCAATCTGGCAGCCACATACAGGAGTCAGGGGAAGTTGGATCAAGCAGAGAGTCTAGAAGTGCAAGTGATGGAAGTGAGGAAGAGGATACTTGGGCCAGAACACCCAGGCACTTTGAAAAGTATTGCCAATCTGGCAGCCACATACAGGAGTCAGGGGAAGTTGGATCAAGCAGAGAGTCTAGAAGTGCAAGTGGTAGAAGTGAGGAAGAGGATACTTGGGCCAGAACACCCAGACACTTTGGAAAGTATTGCCAATCTGGCATCCACATACTGGAATCAGGGGAAGTTGGATCAAGCAGAGAGTCTACAAGTGCAAGTGGTGGAAGTGAGGAAGAGGATACTTGGGCCAGAACACCCAGACACTTTGAAAAGTATTGCCAATCTGGCAGCCACATACTGGAATCAGGGGAAGTTGGATCAAGCAGAGAGTCTACAAGTGCAAGTGGTGGAAGTGAGGAAGAGGATACTTGGGCCAGAACACCCAGACACTTTGAAAAGTATTGCCAATCTGGCAGCCAGATACAGGAGTCAGGGGAAGTTGGATCAGGCAGAGAGTCTAGCAGTGCAAGTGGTAGAAGTGAGGAAGAGGATACTTGGGCCAGAACACCCAGACACTTTGAAAAGTATTGCCAATCTGGCAGCCACATACAGGAGTCAGGGGAAGTTGGATCAAGCAGAGAGTCTAGAAGTGCAAGTGGTAGAAGTGAGGAAGAGGATACTTGGGCCAGAACACCCAGACACTTTGGAAAGTATTGCCAATCTGGCAGCCACATACAGGAGTCAGGGGAAGTTGGATCAAGCAGAGAGTCTAGAAGTGCAAGTGGTAGAAGTGAGGAAGAGGATACTTGGGCCAGAACACCCAGACACTTTGTCAAGTATTGCCAATCTGGCAGCCACATACTGGAATCAGGGGAAGTTGGATCAAGCAGAGAGTCTAGAAGTGCAAGTGGTGGAAGTGAGGAAGAGGATACTTGGGCCAGAACACCCAGACACTTTGAAAAGTATTGCCAATCTGGCAGCTACATACAGGAATCAGGGGAAGTTGGATCAAGCAGAGAGTCTAGAAGTGCAAGTGGTGGAAGTGAGGAAGAGGATACTTGGGCCAGAACACCCAGACACTTTGAAAAGTATTGCCAATCTGGCAGCCACATACTGGAATCAGGGGAAGTTGGATCAAGCAGAGAGTCTAGAAGTGCAAGTGGTGGAAGTGAGGAAAAGGATGCTTGGGCCAGAACACCCAGACACTTTGAGAAGTATTTCCAATCTGGCAGCTACATACAGGAATCAGGGGAAGTTGGATCAAGCAGAGAGTCTAGAAGTGCAAGTGGTGGAAGTGAGGAAAAGGATGCTTGGGCCAGAACACCCAGACACTTTGGAAAGTATTGCCAATCTGGCATCCACATACAGGAATCAGGGGAAGTTGAATCAAGCAGAGAGTCTAGAAGTGCAAGTGGTGGAAGTGAGGAAAAGGATGCTTGGGCCAGAACACCCAGACACTTTGGAAAGTATTGCCAATCTGGCATCCACATACAGGAATCAGGGGAAGTTGAATCAAGCAGAGAGTCTAGAAGTGCAAGTGGTAGAAGTGAGGAAAAGGATACTTGGGCCAGAACACCCAGACACTTTGGAAAGTATTGCCAATCTGGCAGCCACATACAGGAGTCAGGGGAAGTTGGATCAAGCAGAGAGTCTAGAAGTGCAAGTGGTAGAAGTGAGGAAGAGGATACTTGGATCAAGCAGAGAGTCTATGTAAGATTGGTTTGAGTGAGACCAGATATCCTCAGTCACAAGTGCATTAGAACCCTGTTTATAGCAGTGGTTACATAGTTGTAGTGACAGTAGTAGGATAAGTGTGGCTGATTATGTCAGGATTGCTTACGTAAGCTACCACCATTGAACTCCAAAGCGCACCAGGAACTAGCGATGAGATGCGAGTATGGAGTCACGTGACCACCCATGATCTTGGGGACACTCGTGACCACGCACCAGTGCCTACAGGCCTCCAACAAGCGCCCGTCACGTGCCCACACCCACGTTTCTTGACCTTTCCCACACTTTGCAATTCGTGATGGAGGCAGATCCACAACAGCGGAACTGACAGGTCCCATCAATTAATCTACCCTAATCGGGTCTAGCTGAGGTCTCCCCTTGGGCAGCCAAGCCCATGCCAAGCATTCCCCTTGTCAGCGCTCCTTATCCGTGCCTCTCTGCCGCCTTCCCATTTTAGCATCTCATTTACCCTAATACACCTCCCCTACTCCACGCGACTCAGTGTGTGTAGCCTCGCCCTCTTCCTCATGACTCACTCATGTCGCACAGCCCCCTTCCCCAGTATATATAGTATCCATGTAGTAGTGTTAGTCCCTTACACTGAAATCGAGTTACTTCCCCTCTCGCTTTCTGTGAGGACCTTGGACTGACACAATCCCAGCATCCACCCCCAGCTACCTCGACCCTGCCCATCCCTGGTCAGCCTAGCTTCTTTCCCATTCCCCTGCCCATTGTGTGCAACAGAACGACAAGAGAATCATCCTGGTGTATCCAACACATAATGAAGACATCACGGATGAGTGACTTACCACTGTACTGGACTTTTGTTAGGATCGCTTACATAAGCCATCCCAAATAGGAGTTATGGAGAAACTGGGGAGGGTTGTTGGAAGGTCACATGACCTGGGGCCTGGGCGCATCACGTGATCTGAGGGTCCGAGCGTGGGAACACCGGCAAGTGCTGGGGCTCTCGCTATAAGTACTTTGTCATTTCCATTTTTTGTACTCTTTTCCCCTTATCTTAGTATTGTCGTCATGACCTTATGCTTAAGTTGTGTGAGACCCAGTCTGATATAATACTAAGATCCACCCATCCACCCTAGCCCTGTGTCCTAACCCAGCTAGCCTGGACCCTTAATCTCAAACTGTGACACATTGTCACAGCTCAGCCCCTATCATCCTCTTTTTCTTTACCCTGCCTGCAGTGTGTAACAGAACTGCGTGAAATTTTTACTGTGTGTAGATACATGTGACCAGACCCAGAGGAAGTCTACTGTGACCCTCCCCAAGTGATACTGAGTGCCCAAGGCCCAGAACTTTGTTTTACAGCTATGTACCAGTGAATCGTGTAGTGTACAGGGCAAGGAAAGGCCCTCTACATAGTCTTTCTGTAGTTTCCTGGTCCAGTGGACAGGGCCCTTGCTCTGTGACCATTGTCAGAAGGGCGCACGGGCAACTCAATAGGAGTTGTGGAGCAACCACCTGGGACACCATTTGGGCCCCACATTAACAAAAGTTTCATAGAATAAGAGTTCTATAGGTACATAAGTACACAGAAGAGCAGCCTAAGAGGACAGGACTGTTAAGAGATTGAAGAAATCCTGAGTGCCCAAGGCCCAGAACTTTATTTACAGCATCCAGGGCCTGTGATGGCAGACCATGTCACCCTGCCTGTAGCCCAACCTATGAGGCTTGACCTATCTGTTGCCCCCTTTGATGGGCAGAAAAGGAACTTCCGTACATTCCTTCGATCACTTTGCCTCTTGTTTATGGCAAACCCGACTACCTATGCTACGGACCTGGTGAAGGTCCTCTTTGCTTTGAGCAAAATTACTGGAGATGGATTCACTGCTGAATGGGCAAATATGAAGGCAGAAGAGATCCTGGGTAGTGGCAAGGCTGGAACCTGGGTGGAGTTTGTGGAGGAGATGAAGCGGGCGTTTGATGACCTGAACAACCATGCGACTGCCCTTGCCAATATTGCAGGGTTGAAACAGGGTGCCATGATGGCACCAGAGTTCTTCGCGAGATTCGAGATGCTGTTCTGACGGGCAGAGTTGAGTGCAGAGAAGGACTCAAGAATCCTGGTCCATTGGCTGGAGTTGAACCTGAGTAGGAGGTTGGTGGGGAGGATCTATGGTGTCTCCCCTATGCCAGAGACTTATGGAGGATGGAGGATGCTGGCAGAAAGACTTGATGCCCAGCAAAGGCGACTTGATGTGATAGTTGTGGAACGAGACCCACGACCCACCGTGACCTTTCCGCAACCTTTCGCAACCCCTCTGTGGTGTACTCCGGATGTAGCCATGGGCCAAGGTTGGGCCCCTGCCGAGAGATGTTGTTTCCGATGCCACCAGACAGGGCATGCTGTCCATTTCTGCCCCCTGCCTGACATGCGTCCGCAGGTCCCAAGAGCCCAAACCTGTGGAGTGCCTGGTACCCCCCGAACAACGGAGGATTACCAGAGAGAGATTGTGTTGCTCCAAGCAAAACTGGAGCCACTTGAGAGAGAAAGGAGGACTCTGGCTGGAGAGAAGAGTTGTTCCAGCCCCCATTCCGTCCCTGTGCCAGCAGCAAGTATACCAAAGTATACTATCTTGCAGCGGAGACATACCCGAATCGGAGCTGAGGTGAAAGAGGAAGTGAGACTGGCAGAGTGCCCAACCAAGGTGCAGCCAGAGGTGGAGAAATGTGTGCCACGAGAGCTAGCCATCCAGGTGCACTTGGAGGCCCTCAGCACTGGCAAGTGGGCTATGACAAAGGCCCTTGTCAACTCAGGATGCACCAACTGTTTCATGGATTTGGAGTGGGCAAAAAGAGTGGGCCTGGAGCCATCTTCCTTGCTGAACCCAATCACGATGTACAATGTGGATGGGTCACAGAACAGAGAGGGTAAAATCCAGTTTGGAATTGAGCTGCTGGTGAAGGTGGGCGACCATTGTGAACAGGTCTATTTCCTGCTGGGAAAGATCCAATCCCACAAGGCCATCCTTGGGCATGACTGGCTCAAGTGACATAACCCTGACATCAACTGGAAGAAGGCAGAGCTGAGCCTTACCCATTGCTCCACACAGTGCTCTCCATCCCCACAAGCCCCTGCACCCCTGAAAATGAGTACCCTCACATCTGCGAGTATTCCAGACACCTGTTTTCCCAACTCTGGCCCCACCCCTGATTGGCCCAGCTGCTACCCTTCGGTTTTTAGTGAAGCGAAGTGGGATGAGCTTCCCTGCTCCTGACCAGACTTCGATATCAAGATCGAGTTCAAAAAGGACCCTGAGCACCTCTCCTCCAAGCTACAGTGACACACAAAACTGTTTGAATGTTTTGCACTTTTGAAATGATTCACTTATAACACTCCAGGTAAAATAGCTAAAATTCTGAAGATATTTGTGAGGATAGCCATGCCTCTTGGCTACAACTCTGCTCTATATTGTAAAGTACAATTCCCATTTTTGGTAATGTTATGACATCATTTTCTTTGTCATGTCATTCGAACAGTTTTGTTGCTGACAATTTTACCAGTCAAATGTGTAAGTATTAGTGTTCAATATGGCCTCTTTTTGCCTTCAGCACACCCCCAATCCTTCTAGGCATGCTTTCAATCAATCCCTGACAAATAGAAGCAGGTATCTTGTTCCACTCCTCTTCCACCCTTCCCAAAACTGTAACACTCCACCTGGTGCCTTTTCATAGTCTCCAAGCCTCCTCTTAAGATGACTCCACAGATGTTCAATGGGATTGAGGTCTGGAGATTGACTAGGCCATATGAGGGCCTTAAAATCATGATCCATCAGCCAATCTTTGGCCTGGTGGCTCTGGTGCTTGAGGTCCCCATCATGTTGCAATATGATGTCTTCAAGGATCTTGTTATACTATTGGAGGCTGGCCTGAAGTTTGGCAGTGTAAAGGTGCTTATCCATCCTTCCATCAATCTTGCAGGCATATCCCACCCCCTCCAACATCATACATCCCCATACTATCACAGAACCACCTCCAAATGTTCTTGTTCCCTCCACCAACCTGTCACCACCATATTTTCACCCTGCTTCTGCCTCACCCATTTCTTCCCATTGGATCCCAGCCTATTGATCTTAGTCTCATCTGACCAGACAACCCTCTTCCAGTCCTCTACAGTCCAATCTTTATGTGCTATAGCAAAGTCCATCCCCTCCTTCTTATGTTTACTACTAGGTAAGGGCAATTTCTTCTTAGTTACAGCCTTTAGACCTACAGTCCTTAGATACTTTCTAACAGTGTGTGCAGAAATAGGCTGGTTAGTAATACTACTAAGGGTCCTGGCAATCTGCACAGTATTTTCTGCCTTGCCAGAGCTGATCAAACCAATTGCAACATGATGGGGACCTCAAGCACCAGAGCCACCAGGCCAAAGATTGGCTAATGGATCATGATTTTAAGGCCCTCATATGGCCTAGTCAATCTCCAGACCTCAATCCCATTGAACATCTGTGGAGTCATCTTAAGAGGAGGCTTGGAGACTATGAAAAGGCACCAGGTGGAGTGTTACAGTTTTGGGAAGGGTGGAAGAGGAGTGGAACAAGATACCTGCTTCTATTTGTCAGGGATTGATTGAAAGCATGCCTAGAAGGATTGGGGGTGTGCTGAAGGCAAAAAGAGGCCATATTGAACACTAATACTTACACATTTGACTGGTAAAATTGTCAGCAACAAAACTGTTCGAATGACATGACAAAGAAAATGATGTCATAACATTACCAAAAATGGGAATTGTACTTTACAATATAGAGCAGAGTTGTAGCCAAGAGGCATGGCTATCCTCACAAATATCTTCAGAATTTTAGCTATTTTACCTGGAGTGTTATAAGTGAATCATTTCAAAAGTGCAAAACATTCAAACAGTTTTGTGAGTCACTGTATACTCTTTGACATGAGATGAGATGGTGGAGATGAACCATTGGGTAGATGAGCAGCTGGCTTCTGGATGTATCCAGCCCTCAAAATCCCCGTATGCTAGCCCTTTCTTCTTCAAACACAAGAAGAACAAACTGTGGCTGATTATTGACTACTCAAAGCTGAATGCACATCTGATCAAGGACAAGTACCCCCTCCTGCGCATCTGAGACACAGTGGATGTGCTTAAGGGAGCATCAATCTACTCTAAGATTGATGCAAAAGGAGGTTTCCCATCCATGCAGGTCTGGTCAGAGCACCAGCACCACTGTGCCTTCTTGACTCCTCGTGGACTCTTTGAGCCAGCTGTTATGTGGTTTGGGCTGCAGAATGCACCAGCAACCTTCCAGCACTTCATGAACCATGTGTTGAGGGAGGAGATTGCAGGAGGACATGTTCAGGCTTATGTGGATGATGTGATTGTGTTTGCAGAGGATCTGGCAACACACCGGTACTGGATGGATCAGGTCTTGTGGAAGTTCAGAGAGAATGGGCTGTGCCTCAGACTCAGCAAGTGTGAGTTTGAGAAGGATGAGATCCTTTTCCTTGGGATGAAGATCTCCCACAACCGTCTGGAGCATGTATCAGACTGGGTCTCACACAACTTAAGCGTAAGGTCATGACGACAATACTAAGATAAGGGGAAAAGGGTACAAGAATGGAAAAGACGTAGTATATATAGCGAACACTTCGGCATTTGCCAGTGTTCCCACGCTCGGACCTCTCGAATCACGTGACGCGCCCAGGCCCGAATCATGTGATCTCCCGATTATGTAATCCTCCACCACAGGTCATGTGACCTTCCAACAATCTTCTCTAATTTCTCCACAACTCCTCCTTTTGGGATGGCTTAGGTAAGCAATCCTAACATCACCTCCCTCTTAAGGCTGGGCATCTCGACCAGCTAGCTTGGCCTTGTCAGGGTGGGCAAGGAAGAAGTCCCGGAGCAGCAGCACTACGTTGGTGAGGTTCCTACAGGGCTCCCAAGTGTTTTCCTCCACTGGGTATCCCAACCACTTCACCAAGTACTTCACCCCACGCCCCACCTTCTTGACATCAAGGATTGCCTCCACATCATACTCCAGGTGGTCATCTTCAATTGTAGGGGGTGGAGGGGGAGGTAGATTCTGGGAAGGGAAGGAAGGGGGATGGTATGGTGTCAACAGCAACTCATTGAAGACCCGATGGATGCGCCAGGCCCAAGGGAGCTTGAGGTGATACCCAGCAGGTCCCACCTTCTCCTCAACTGCGAAGGGGCCTGCTCTCTTGTTGTCAAGCTTTTTAGAGGGCCAGTCCATCTTCAGGTTTCTAGTATCCAGCCAGACCAGATCTCCCTCAGAGTACTCCCGACTTGGGCATTTCCCCTTATCATAGCTCTTCTTCATCGCTGCTGCCGCTTTCTCCATCGCCTCCCTGGCTGCTCTTCGGGACTCCGTGAGCTTAGCCATCCACTCATCTGCCGCCAGGTTCACCTCAGAAGGTGGGCAGAGTCCCCCATTCCAAGGGTGTTGTCCATAATCAAGGAAGAAAGGCGTCTGTCCTGTCGCGGAGTGCTCACAATTGTTAAGAGCAAACTGTTAGGGCCTGTCCCGTCTCGATAGTAGTGCCAGAGATCGACTTGTTGGTGACCTATGCTGGAAACTCGCTAAGACCAATCAACTGTAGAGCACAGTCGAGAATGCTCGGTCCCGGAAGGTCGCGAAGACGTCTGAGAAGATGTAAGAGCGAAGAAAGACAAGTATAAAAGAGGAAGACGTTGTTAGGAAGGTCATGAAGTCGGTAGACGAAGTGTAAAGGAGGAAATTGACGAGGAGGGGGGAAATGGGTGACACTGAGAGGGTCGCGAAGTCGACCAACGAAGTGTGAAGAAAGAAATAGACGAGGTGGGAGAAAGTGACAATGCTGAGAAGGTCGCAAGGTTGACCGATGAAGTGTAGAGAAGGAAGAAGACGAGGTGAAAGAAATAGACAATGTTGGAAGGGTCGCGGTGGTCGCGACGGTGTTGAGGAATGTGTCGGCAGAGGTGATGACTTTGCCAACCGACGGGTGAACCTGTAGGGTTCTAAGATCAGTACCAAGACGAATAATAGAGAATACTTGGATCGCGCGAGTTAGAACAGAGTAGAGTGTGTCTTGGCGATCTTGTGGTCACCAAGAGAGACAAGACCTATCAATCGCGATGGTTCCAAGCTCAAAGGGCGTACTAGCCTCAAGCTTAAACCAATATGCGTCAATATCAAGTCTGGAGTACCATAAGTACATGCGAGACCTTATATACGTACATAGAGAGAGTATAACGAAAAAGGGAAAGTACAGAGGTCGCCAGGCGACAAGACTATGGTAGTACGGGGTATGTTTAGTCATAAAGTGACTAGGCGCGTGTTCTACTAAGGTCGCGAGGGGTTAGGTATGCATAGGTAAGGTCGCGAAGATGACCTGTCACGGGTCGCGACCTAGTTAAATAAGTATATACATTGCTATAACTACGGAGGGATTCTCGGATCATAAGTAACGTAATTATAGACAACTGAGGAGAAGAAGGGACGCATATTTGAAGTGTTCATACAGCTGACCATTGGTGGCGCGTTTGAGTGTTAAGGTCGCGAGGTCATAAGAGCGATCATGTGGGTGACGCTAGTGACGCAGGTGACCTACGGGCGGGTAGTCACGTGGGTAACGTATTGGCGCCGGTAGTGGTAGCGTCGGGGGTGCCGCGCGGCAAGTCACGTGCTGGTGGAAGTAGACGCGTATCGGTGTGTCACGCATAGGATTGGTGGGTCTGGGTGAAGTATGCGCGTAGGATGAAGTACTAGGAAACATCGCGAGTACAGCATGGTGGTCGCGAGTGTCGTGTGAGTGCGGGGGAGGTTGGAGAGGCTTCCGGAAGGAGACAGTGGGTCCTGGAAGTGTGTAGAGGGACTCGCGAGGTTGTAGAGGGTCGTCGAGAAGCTCGTGGATGTGGGTGAAGTCGGCTTGGGCAAGGAAAAATGCATGGGTCCTGACACAAACTCAGCAGTCGACAACCACTCAGCCCAATTGTCCTGGAGGTGGTCCACATAGGCCCGGAGATAGATCTCCATCTCCTGATTCGCCTGCTCCGTCTGCCCATCAGTCTGTGGGTGGAAGGCCGTACTCGGGTTTGCCTTTACTTGGATCATAGAGTAGAACTCCTTCATGAACCGAGACACAAACTGGGAGCCTTGGTCACTCACGACCTTATGAGGGACTCCATGGTCCCGAAACACTCGATCTCAGAGGAGACGCACTGCTCCAAGTCCCGTGAGGTTGAGCCTGATCGCTTCGAGCAGTGTCCATTTTGTGAACTTGTTGACGATGACAAGGATGGCATTATGTCCATGGGAGAGGGGGAGGGGACCAACTATGTCCCATGAGATCACCGACCAGGGACCATCGGGAACTGGATGGGGGTGCAGGGGGGCAGCATGCTTGGTATGGTCAGGCTTTGTCCTCTGGCATGTCTCACACCCCTGGGCATACCGATCCGCATCCTTCACCATGTCTGGCCACCAATAACCCTTCACCAGTGCCGCTCTCAACTTCCGGGGTCCAGGGTGTCCAGCAGCAGGGAGGTCATGCTCAAACTCGAGGACAGCCTCACGAGCTCCTAGGGGGACCCAAGTGACTATCCCCTTTCGCCAGAGTCCAGCACGATCTCGTATCCACTTGTCATCAAGCTCCTCCAGCTTCTGTATGTGTACCACACTATTTTTCTGGAGTAGCGTCTCCATTTCTGATGTGAACGACACACAGACTTCCGTTTCCAGGAAAACCTGCACTGGTGCATCCTCCTCCACCATCTCTCCATAGTCTGGTCTCTGGGAGAGTGCATCTGCCTTCATATTCGACTTGCCAGTGTGATACTTTATCTCAAAGTCAAAGCACTGGAGCTCCCCAACCCAATGGACCTGTCTTGGTTTCAACTTCTGGGGCTTCCGGAAGTATTGGAGGTTTGCATGGTCCGTCCAGATCTCAATTGTCTCATCTGCTCCAATGAGGTACGCCCGCCACTCACAAAGTGCCCAAATCACAGCCAAGAACTCCTTGTCATACACATCGTAGTTCTTCTCAGCTGCGGTGAGGGCCTTGGAGATATAGTCAACAACTCTCCATGTTCCATCTGTCTGCTGCTGCGAGAGCACTCCACCAGTCGCCAGGTTACTTGCATCCATCTCTACCTTCCATCTCCCTTCGTCCTGAGGCAGAGCCAAGACCGGGGCTGATATGAGTGCCTGACAGAGATCTCGGAAGGCTGCTTCCTCCTCCTCCTCCCATTTCCAAGGAACATTCCCAGTCAGCTGGAAGAGTGGCTTGGCCCTGGCAGAAAGATTCGGGATGTGCCGGCGGAGGTAGTTCAACATCCCATTGAACCTCTGGACATCCTTCACATTCCTAGGACGTGGCCAATCTCAGACTGCCACACCCTTTGCTGGGTCATGCTCTAGCCGGTTGTGAGAGATCTTCATCCCCAGGAAGATGATCTCACTCTTCTCAAACTTGCATTTACTGAGTTTGAGACACAACCCATTCTCTCCAAACTTCCTCAAGACCCGATCCATCCAATACCAGTGTGTTGCCAAATCCTCTGCAAACACAATCACATCATCCACATAAGCCCGGACATGTCCTCCTGCAATCTCCTCCCTCAACACATGATTCATGAAGCGCTGGAAGGTGGCAGGTGCATTCTGCAGTCCAAACCACATGACAGCTGGTTCGAAGAGTCCACGGGGTGTCAGGAAGGCACAGCGGTGCTGGTGCTCGGGCCAGACCTGCATAGATGGGAAACCTCCTTTTGCATCAATCTTAGAGTAGATCGATGCTCCTTTAAGCACATCCACTGTGTCTCGGATGCGGGGGAGGGGGTACTTGTCCTTGATCAGGTGTGCATTCAGCCTCAAGTAGTCAATGATCAGCCGCAGCTTGTCCTTCTCATGTTTGAAGAAGAAGGGGCTGGCATATGGGGATTTTGAGGGGCGGATTCATCCAGAAGCAAGCTGCTCATCCACCCAACAGTTCATCTCCACCATCTCCTGCCATGTCAGTGAGTATAGCTTGGAGGAGAGGTGCTCAGGGTCCTTTTTGAACTTGATTTTAATATCGAAGTCCGGTCAGGAGTGGGGAAGCTCATCCCACTTCGCTTCACTAAAAACCAAAAGGTAGCAGCTGGGCCAATCGGGGGTAGGGCCAGAGTTGGGAAAACAGGTGTCCGGAATACTCGCGGATGTGAGGGTACTCGTTTTCAGGGGTGCAGGGGCTCGAGGGGATGGGGAACACTGTGGGGGGCAGTGGGTAAGGCTCAGCTCTGCCTTCTTCCAGTCGATGTCAGGGTTGTGTCACTTGAGCCAGTCATGCCCAAGGATGACCTTGTGGGATTGGATCTTTCCCAGCAGGAAATGGACCTGTTCACGATGGTCGCCCACCTTCACCAGCAGCTCAATTCCAAAGCGGATTTTACCCTCTCTGTTCTGTGACCCATCCACGTTGTACATCGTGATCAGGTTCAGCAAGGGAGATGGTTCCAGGCCCACTCTTTTCGCCCACTCCAAATCCATGAAACAGTTGGTGCATCCTGAGTCGACAAGGGCCTTCGTCATAGCCCACTTGCCAGTGCTGAGGGCCTCCAAGTGCACCTGGATGGCTAGCTCTCGTGGCACACATTTCTCCACCTCTGGCTGCACCTTGGTTGGGTGCTCTGCCAGTCTCACTTCCTCTTTCACCTCAGACCCAATTTGGGTATGTCTCCGCTGCAAGATAGTATACTTCGGTATACTTGCTGCAGGCACAGGGATGGAATGGGGGCTGGAACGACTCTTCTCTCCAGCCAGAGTCCTCCTTTCTCTCTCAAGTGGCTCCAGTTTTGCTTGGAGCAACGCAATCTCTCTCTGGTAATCCTCTGTTGTTCGGGGGGTACCTGGCACTCCACAGGTTCGGGCTCTTGGGACATGCAGACGCATGTTGGGCAGGGGGCAGAAACAGATGGCATGCCCAATCTGGTGGCATCGGAAACAACGTCTCTCATCAGCAGGGGCACATCCATGGCCCATGGCCACATTCAGAGGGCACGAGAGGGCTGCGGCAGGTCGCAAAAAGGTTGCGGTGGGTTGCACAGGTCGCAGTGTCCGTTCCATGACTATCGTGTCAAATCACCTTTGCTGGGCATCCAGTCTTTCTGCCAGCACTTTCCATTCTCCATAAGTCTCTGGCATCGGGGAGACACCATAGATCCTCTCCACCAACCTCCTACTCAGGTTCAACTCCAGCCAATGGACCAGGATTCCTGAGTCCTTCTCTGCACTCAACTCCGCCTGTCGGAACAGCATCTTGAATCTCGCAAAGAACTCTGGTGCCGTTGTGGCACCCTGTTTCAACCCTGCAATATCGGCAAGGGCAGTTGCATGGTTGTTCGGGTCATCGAACACTTGCTTCATCTCCTCCACAAACTCTGCCCAGGTTCCGGCCTCGCCACTACCCAGGATCTCTTCCACCTTCATATTCGCCCATTCAGCAGCGAATCCATCTCCAGTAATTTTGCTCAAAGCAAAGAGGACCTTCACCAGGTCCGTAGCATAGGTAGTCGGGTTCGCCATAAACGAGAGGCGAAGTGATCAGAGGAACATACAGAAGTTCCTTTTCTGCCCATCAAAGGGGGCAACAGATAGGTCAAGCCTCATAGGTTGGGCTACAGCTTTGGCACTTGCCGGCGTTCCCACGCTCGGACCCTCGGATCACGTGATGCGCCCAGGCCCCAGGTCATGTGATCTTACATGATTACATAATCCGACCCAGCCACAGGTCATGTGACCTTCCAACAACCCTCCCCAGTTTCTCCACAACTGCACTTTGGGATGGCTTACATAAGCAATCCTAACAGATATTTCTTATTAGTCCACATCTCTTCATTTTGATTGAACAAAAGCATGAGCTCTCGAAATGCAGCACAATCTGGAAATTATGCTCAGGCCACTGATTTTGAATAGAAGTTGGAATGAGTACTTACTTGCATCAGTCTTGTTCCAAAATTCCATCACTGCAGAAGTTGCTGGACAGACAAGATTCACGTTCAGGACCATTATGACATGGTCTCCCTTGTCCTGGGGGTCACTCATCTAGAACGGTGAGATTGCGTTGGCCTGATTTCATCTGCACTTGAATCTCACCTTACAAGAATAAGCATCTCTTTCTAATCGGATGCGCACATCGGGCAATCCAGGATCTGTTAATGTCATCATTGCCCTTTAGAGAGCTATTTAGTTGTCGCACGAAGCACAGCAAACAAGAAAAGCTTACATTGCTCCCTGTACCTGCAGAGACACATAGAGTGATTTCATCTGTTTTGTCTGTTTGTCAATGCGATAAGAGGAACAAGGGAGAATTATCAGTGAAGACATTGTTGAAGTGGTGGAGATCAAAGTGACTGTCACATCTTGTCACATGATGTTTGATCAATAAGAGAATTGCAGCTATATAATTTATGAGGCATTTACACAGAAAAACCAATAAGCAACAATACAGAGGTCTCAATTCTTAGTCTGGAACCACCCTTCCTCTACATTTGACTTGGTTGGTAATACCAATGCACTTTGATTTTTTTGAAAGGGGTGTGACAAGTCACAATGTGACCTGCATTGAAGTACTTCAACTCTGGTCACATGGTGACATGTAACGCTGACTGATAAGAAACTCAATTCTTAGTCTGGAACCACCCTCTACATTTGACTTGGTTGGTAATTGTGATGACCCATCAGAAGTGGCCAAACATCGGCCACCCCAATATTTACGGACTAGTGTAGATGTGGGCTGGAATGATATCTATGTCAAAAAATGACTGAATGGTGTGAGTTGAGTAGAGCAGAGCCACGGCAATTCTACTTCGAGACCTTAGAACTAAAGAGGAAACCTTGCAGCCCATCTTGTTCCCTCGCGGATTCGAGCGATGGCGACTGAGTGTTCCAGTTTGTTCCCACGGTGTGAAAACAAACGGTTTCCGAGTGAAATGGCACTCATCTTTCTGCCTGCTCATACAACTGATACACTGGCCTTAAAATTAATGAAAAAATTACTGTGCATTCCTAAGGTAATTCTCAAGCTTTCGCACCTACTCTGATTTTCTTTAATCATGTTGTGTTGATGTGGAGACACGGAAGCCATGTTTGGTGTGAAAACTAGTGCTGGTACACTGTAACCGCTTGAGCGAAGCAAAGTGCGAACCTTGTAGGCAGTGACATTTAAAGCAGAGGTCACATGATTTCTTTCACCGACCAGAATTTCTTCTGAATTTTTAAGTTGTACAATTCTTGGTTATAACGTAAAAAAGATTGAATAAAAAAAGTATAAGAGTGCAAATGTATGTAGGGCCATTTGGAGAGGACTGAGTGGCCAGTTCAGTCCTCCCCGAGCCCAGAGAAAGAAGTGCTATCTAAATATGGGTGCATCGAAATTCTGTAGATATGCTAAGGGAAACACCCATGAGATGAGCACAGAGATATGTGAGATGTAGATACTACGTACTGTGAAAAGGCTTCTATGGAGGTTCCACTCGGTCTCGTCTGTAGGGCTAGTACTTTTTTGTTCAGAGGCTTGCGATTTCTTGTTGGTAGGGCTAGTAATTAAGGTCAGTATGAGTAACAAAAGTACGCAGTACATACCATTTGCTAGACCCAACTCGGGTCTTCGAAATGTCCTGCAATGGAACAATCTGGTGAGTACTGCACAACTGACAATGGCAATAATTCCAGGTGGAAACACATGCCTATTATCTTCAAGGGGTGAGATGAGGCCAATCAGCATCAAGATCAGCATTCAATCTCATCGGCAAGCATAATGCCCCCCCCAGAGCCAGTCCTAGGAGGCAGAATGACTCGTGCCAGCATATAGACGCAAACTCAATTCTGAAGGCGCACAGTGCCCCCTCCCCTTGACTCATGCTAGCCTGACTGCAAAGCCCATACCTTGAAAAATAGATGAGTAGTATGGACTGATGTCAAGGTCCTAACAAGGTTAGTGGCAAAGGGGTTAGCGGAGCGGAGCGGAGATGTTCTATCGGAATCCGGTCAGAGTCCGATATTGGTGAAACGTAGTAACAAGAGGGAGGAGACTTATGGGACTGCGGCCTCAACGTATGTGTTGTGCCACCACGTATATACTTGTCCCTATTTATCAAACAAGAACAATACCCAAGAGAGAATCAGAACGTAAGTCAACTCCGAAGTGATTGGAGTCCGTCGGAGTGGGTCGGAGTTGGTCGGATGACGTGGAGAACATCGAGGACAGTGAGGACGAAAGCTCAGAGATGTTTTTGGGATCAAGAGACGTTATATTCGAACTGAGGAGCAGGGAGATACAGGTGGAAACTTATACTGCAAGGACAGAGTATAGGAGTAATGTGAAACAATGTACTTATCAAATTACTAGGAGAGTTTCACCACTTGTGCCTGTGCAATTTTCTTGGAACAAAGGAACAACAACAAAAAAGCAACTCCCATGGGTCAAGGGTATCCTCTCAATGGTAAACAGAACGAGGGGATGGAGGGAGAAGGTTCTGGAACGAAGTCCGAACGGTCCGAAGGCTGGCGGAGTGAAGTCCGACGAAGGTGCGGAGCGGAGCACACGGAGTTACGGCGGAGCGGATTGGAGTTGGTAAGGAGCTCGGAGTCCGGAGCGGGGGTCGTGCTTATGCAAGCGGATGGGGTCGTAACAACTGATAGGAAACTGCGCACCTGAGAAAAAGAGTCTCGGACCTCGGAGAAAGAGTATCGGACGATTCGGACCTCAGAGAAAGAGCGTTGGAAGAGGGTGTCGCAATGCCCGCAGCACAGGAATAAGACGTATCCAGCACTGCTCTGCAGGTGTAGTGCTGGATGCGTCGCATTCCTATAGGAAGAGTGCATGGAAGAGAGAAGAAAGTGACAGATCTCTGTTTCAGTTTATTTATGTTATCATCACATGATGAGTGCTCAACGCATTGTCCATCACATGATGAGCATGCGACGCGTTGTCTATCACATGTTTCACAGATGAGCACACGACACGTTCACAGTCACTCCAAAAAATAAATGTGTTTACAGTAGTCCAATCAGTAGTGGCCTGTGGCCAATGCACTGAATGACAAGCATTGCTCGCAACTCCACACGCTCCGCTGGGCGAGGCACCTTAACCACCTCCGCATATACCCGCACTCGGGTGTGACCAAACGCACTGCGCCTCCGCATACCATGCTCCGAGAGACATGCCCTCCGTCACTACCGCTCACCACCCACGCCTGCATGCCCTGCTGAACGAATGCAAACCCCTCACCACCCACCCACTCACGCTCGGGTTAATGAGGCATCTATCAAGGCCAGCATAAAGGCCTAGATGACACTGACTCTCACATTGCCTTGTTACCAGCTACTCTGATTGAACTTCTCTAAATGACTATCCTCTGCCATCAATGCTGTACTGTGTGCCTGTCATAAGATAGCATCACAATCCCACAATAAATGTTGAAGGTCTGTCTCTATATCTTGTTCTCATTGGCCTTGCTGACAACCCATTCATTCTCTTGCAGTTTCACCACCCCAGGTTGTGTGGCACGGGAGTTGCATGCATATACTAATATCTGGTCCTATTTGGTCCTATTTGGCGCAGTCGCGCGGCGACTGCGCCAAATAGGACCATCTTGATGGCACAGCAATTGTATTTGGTTCTATTTGGCACAGTCACACGGCGACTGCGCCAAATAGGACCATCCTTATGGCACAGCAATTGGTGCGATTTGGTCCTCTGCCATCAATGCTGCACTGTGTGCCTGTCATAAGATAGCATCACAATCCCACAATAAATGTTGAAGGTCTGTCTCTATATCTTGTTCTCATTGGCCTTGCTGACAACCCATTCATTCCCTTGCAGTTTCACCACCCCAGGTTGTGTGGCATGGGAGTCGCATGCATTTACTAATATTTGGTCCTATTTGGTCTTATTTGATGCAGTCGCGCGGCGACTACGCCAAATAGGACCATCTTGATGGCACAGCAATTGTATTTGGTCCTATTTGGTGCGCTCGCGCGGCGACTGCGACAAATAGGTCCATCCTGATGGCACAGCAATTGGTGCAATTTGGTCTTATTTGCTATAGCTTATGTAACTACACTGCAAACATTCTTGCCAAACGAAACCGAGAATCTCTAATAATGGCTTCTCGGTCTCAAAAGCAATGGCTTCCAACAAAAGAAGAGCTTGTGAATAAGAAGCGACATCTTTCAGCTGCTAATGATGTATGTGCTCTTTTGCTGTTGCAGAACTAGTACAAATGTCTCCCAGCGTTGCTGCATGTGCCTTAATGGCAATAAACCCTTGATCATCTGCTACAACTGTCCTCGCACACTATGCTCAAATTGCATAACAATCCCAGCTTTTCCATCTTCAAATTTAGTATTCTTTTGTTTCAATTGCCATGAACGATTCTTTGCATCACAGCCATATAAAGTGAGGGTCTTATGTTCCAATTCTCCTTCTAACCTGAACAATGCCCAGGGCCTCCATATCCATGACACCACCATCCCCCCCACAGTAGACAGTGATATCAATGTTGCGGCTTTTCATCCTGTTCATGACCAAGGGGTGAAGATCAAAGGTCACTTTCAGATGACTGCACAGTCCCAGGTTATCAACACAAAACTGGTTATTGTCCACTTTTACCTCTCCAGCTTGCAATTGAATGGATCTCCTGCCAAGATTCTTTGTGAGTACATGTCAGCATTCCTGGATCAAGAGGTCCTAGTTCACAGAGAGATCTCGTTTGACCTGTCCTCTGACATGCTGATTTCTGAGCATGCCAATCGAATCCAAAACAATGTCAGAGAGATTATTGGCCAATGGTAAGTGGACTGCTATCACTTGGAAAATTTCTAACACTGCGCAACAGCTCAACTACCCGAGTTGTCATATTCATAAGTACACAGTTGCACAAGGATACTGGAGACCCAATGCTGGGTCCAAACACGTCTGGCAGTGTTACAGAGGTGAGAGATGGGTAACCATTTTTAAAAACACTGCCTTTACATCATTCCTAGTTCATGCAAGCACTCCTCCCCAAGCCGCTATTCCCGATCAATACAGAAGCTCACTTATGGTTCTTGACTGGTCTCTCTCTTGTCAATAAGTCATCGAGTTATAACAGTTTCTTGATTAGTTCCAGCCAGTGGGTCTGTCTCACTCCCCAAACTTCTGCTCTGACTTAATATTTCAGCCTTAATCTTTCTCATATCATTGGCTTCACCAATGCGGAGCTGCAGCCCTGCATAATCTCCCCCCTTGTCCTTTCATATGCCCAGCATGTTCTTGTTGAAGGCCTTCCCTTCTTCGACTTCAATCACCAATTTCTTCCAACAATGACTTCAATTTGCCGGCACACAAACATCTTTCATATCTTCAGAGAGCAAGGAAAGCCACGTGGTTCTCGCTACATCTGGACGCATCGTACCATTCGCCCATGGGGTAACAGGCTGCCTGTGCAGTGTGAAAGTTGTGGCCGCATCCGATCCTGGGTATTGGTAAATGGCCCGGATTCATCTTGCTTGTTTGGTTGTAAGGGCTGCCCGAAGAAAGTCAAATTTCCACGCCCTAATACTGTGAAATGGCTAGGTGGGGAGGTTGATGGTGGGCGATGGATGGTTGTCTCGGTGAATAAGTAGTTCAGCATGGAACGTCGTTAAATAGCCTAAATCTACCTTTGTCACATTGTAGGAAGTTGCAATTTGAGTGGGTTTCAGGTTCAAATTATCACTTGTGTAGAAATTACTCGACCTCAAGACCATACAAATAGAGTAAACAATTTTCATGATTAGCTGAGCCCCCCTAATCCTGCTCTACTACAACTACAACTGTATCAGAAAACCTTGCCATGTTGTGACTCTGACATGACATAAATCCAATAAATCAATAAATTAGAATTCACACCATTCAGTCATTTTTCAATGTAAATATCATTCCAGCCCACATCTACACCAGTCCGTAAATATCAGGGCAGCCAATGTTCGGCCACTTCTGATGGGTAAACACATGGTATGCAAGATGGTTTGCAATAGCTTTGGTTGAAAAGTGCATATCGGCCTATCAATAGATTTCAGTGTAGGCCCAGATGTCCAAAGACTACATGTTGGCCATGTTGGCCTAAATATAAATTTGTAGTCAACATCATATGGGCCTAGATGACCCTGGCACATACTATCCTGATGGGCCCAAGCAGCAAATAATGAGGTATACATGACAGCCCATCAGTAAAATTCATGGAGCAAATGTGTAGGCCCAGCATGCAAAAAGTTTTACATTCAAAAGACTTCATGTCGGCCTAATTATAAATTCATAGTCATTACTGTATATGCGCTCATGCTGCAACTTGTCTTGAACCTGGTGTAGGTTTTTTAGCAATGCATTTGTGGTCTTGGATGCTTCGTGCATCAACAATGGCACCAGCAGCATTACCGATAATCTGGACTTTTGCAATAGGCGCAGTCAGAGTCAGCGTTTCAGAGCGTTTCAGCAGCCGATTCAACAGCTGATTCGGCAATGCTTCAAAGTCCGAATCGTTGCTGAATCACATATATCTTTGACTGTCCCGTTTCATTTCAGTGATTCAGTAGTGTTCCAGGCCTTGTTTCAGCTGAATTAGATTAAATTAAATATGTCTGCTGTGGTCCTCTTGCAACAGAATAATGCCTTTGGGTGAGCGCCGCCTTGCCCGAACTAAAAGACTCCTCAAAGTCTACCTGCAATACCGCCATGCATTAGGGAAAAGATGCATTCAACTTGCAGCACAGCTCAGGCAGCAACTTGTAAATACAAGGCAAGAGTATGTCCCAAGGCAGCGTTATTCACCATCCCTTCCACCGCTTGCACCCTTCCATGTGTCTACTCCAGAGGCCACAGATCATGAAGATGACTCAAAGTCAGATACTAGCTCCGAGTCCATTTCGACAACCTCTTCGGACTTTGACAGTTCTGAGTTTAGCATGGATCTTCTCCCTGGCAAAGATGCAGATGCTGGGGCTGCAGGGTATGATTCGGAGAATGGTTGGGATGCTGATGATGAGGATAGTGAATTAGATGAAGATTGCGGAGATGAGGTGAGGCGGAGGAGTCTTGGTATCTGGGTCTTGAAGGAAATTGAAGATATGTATGCTCACTGTTACGAAAGGCCCCGAGACCGTCTACCCAAAGGACCAGCATTCCTCCGTCATGTTCTTACAGTATGGAAAGACCTCCGGCCTGACCATTTCCGCCAGGAGCTCTGCATATCTCCAGCCACATTTGACAAAATTCTACACAAGATTTCGAATCATCCGATCTTCTTCAACAACTCCAACAACCCTCAGATATCTGTTGAAGACCAGCTCGCAATTACTCTCTATCGTTTTGGCCATGATGGCAATGCTGCAAGCCTCCAGAGTGTTGCTAATTGGGCTGGTGTCGGGAAAGGGTCTGTAACTCTCTGCACACGACGTGTGATGGTGTCGGTGCTTCACTCAGATTTTATGCAAGAGGCAGTTAGGTTTCCAACTGAAGCTGAGAAAGATGAAGCCAAGGCATGGGTTTCAGCGCACTCATGCCGAGCATGGCGTGCGGCTGAGAATTTCATGAAGCCAGAGGGCAGATAGGAAGGAGTACAAGGGCAAGCAACATGTTGTAACCAATGGAATGACCGCAGGATGCGTCTCTAACCAACTGTCATATGAGCTTCAAGTCCTCAGCCAAGTGATATCAGCATAATGTTTAACTTGGCCCATGTGATAGAAGCCATTCCGAACTCATTGGCATCTACTGGTATGTGTTTGAACTAACAACTCAAGCATGGTGGTCATCCCTTCCTGAGTTTGGGCTACTTGTAATATTTTACTTACTGCAAATGTGACCTGCAGTCGGCATTTGCATCGCATCGCATTATTTTGTAATGATCATGTGACAAACTGGACACTGTAAGTTTATGCGCTGTAAGTTTATTTGTTGTCTTCCCATGCACAAGTTTCATTCTGTTCAGAGTTGTATCAATTAACTTATATAATTCAATCCATTCTCAATATACATGTGTGTGAGCTTGGTGCACAGCATCGAGATTATGTAAGTCAAACATCCAAACTAGGCAACTTTGGTGGTCACATGATCGTGAGTGTGGGATGTTAAATTCCAAACTAGGCAAGGTTGGCAGTCACATGATCGTGAGTGTGGGAATCTATGTGGAAGTTCAAAACAAGGCACGTTCCATTTTTCTCGCACCACCATCCTTTCCCCTCTACCACTATAGTCGCCCTCCCATCTTTGCGCTCTCTCCTGCGAAGGGGACTGGGGGAGGCTAAGGGCTGGATGCATACAGCCCTTTGCCTCCTTCTGCCCCCCTAGCAATCGATGCCTTGACTCTGTGGTGCATCAGGTGTTTGGCCCTCGGCGGCCTTCCTTTGCTCGACGCTGCGGTGCGTTGGCATTTTTGGCCCTCGGTGGCCTTCCCTTGTTCAACGCTGCAGTGTGTTGGCAGTTTTGGCCCTCGGTGGCCTTCCTTTGTTCGACGCTGTGGTGCGTTGGCGTGTTTTCTCCTCTATTAACTTGGTTTCAACTACCCAAAGGTAGTGAAGCTTTTTGGTACATGCACTTGTATTTTTTCCTCACATACTGATTTTTCTTCAGTCAGTCATACCCAACCTTTGGACTTTGACTTCGACATCTGACCTCCCCCATAGACTTAGCCATCTCATAGTCGTAGATTAAAAATTGTAAACGGTTCATGTGGTGGGGTGCTCCCAATGAGGGCCCGCATTGGGGGTGCCTTGCCACTGAGCTGAGTAGTTATTTTATTTACAAGAAAAAAATAAAAATTGGACTTCGAAGTCCATGTACATTGTAGAACATGTGCCGGGCAGCGCTGCGGCACGGATTTTAAGTCACGTGATACGTTCTATTTCGTCGCCGCGTTAGATCACGTGACGAGTCTACCTTGTTCGCCCTCAATCATGGCAAGAACCAGACAATCTGCGAAGAGATCGAGCGGTGCCTGTGCTACAAGAGTTACCTTGGCCAAGGCTCAGCCTAAGCCAGCCAACCCAGCACCAGCAGCACCAAAGGCACCGATATTGCCCTATATTCACATAAGTACAACAACTTTGTCCCCACTGATTGTACTGATCATGAGATCAGCCTACAGCAGATGCAATGGAAAAGGAGGGAAATGACGAGGTGAGTAGAACTTCTCCAGAAATATTCTGATCTGATCTGATCTGATCCCCAGTGGTGTTCTGGATGCGGTAACGGCAGCCTCTCTCTCGACTGCGACTTCTGTGTGCAAACTCTCTGTGACAAATGTTTGGCCATCCTGGGGGGACAAGACTTGGTCTCCCAGCCCAATACAAAGTTCAAGTGTGTTAGCTGTCATATCAGATCATCTGCCCAATGTGAACCGTACCTTGTACGATTTATTTTATACCCTTTTTTTATATCTGAATTTTCCCCCTAGCCCCTCTACTTTGATGAGAAGCCGGTACCCCAGGTGTTTGGCCTGGTCCAGCCTACCACCCTTCGAGGCCATTATGCCTGCCAGAACACTTCTTCAATTGCACTGGTCAACATTCGCCTTCATTCCATCACCGAAAGAGGCGATCCGTTCAAGTCGGTCGCAAACACCCTGAGTGGGTGGTATGTCCCTGAATCGGAGGGGAGGGAGTATTTCGAGTTGGAAGTGAATTTAGATGTTGTCCCTTCCAGTACTAAATCATTGGAGAGGCATCAGTTGATATTGGCAAATTTTGTGAAAAGTCTTCGCTGGTAAGGTCTGTTTTTTATTGTAGAACATAGTTTAATATTTAATATTTATTTATTCAGGAAACATGTTAAACGACTTCTAGTTTTTTTGTACATGCATACCAATCCAGACAGTGGTGATCTCCATTGCACCACTGGCCAAGCCCTCGAAATAGGTGTTGTGCATTATAAATAATTTTCAATATTGCTTTGAATAAGACTCTCTTCAGTTCCTGGATGAGATTATTGGGCCCGACCTCTTGTCGTTCGCCAAAGAATCACAATCAACATTAGTCATGGAGGTTTGTGGAGGCATCTGGGAGGCAGATGCCTCCCGTTTCGCAATGCAAAAATTTGCAAAGTCATGAGTGGTCTAACTGAATATTCTTATCATTACTCATAATTAGCAGGCAGTGTTTCAGCTTCATAATTGGATTTGGCCAGGCCAACTTCTATCCTCACTTGGCCACAGCACTCCTCCTCAAACTCATGATCAAAAATTTTGTCGAGTGTTTTTCAGTCCTTCGCATCCTCACCGACTTATTAAAGGAGGAAGAGGGCCTCGGCGCCCATACGAGCCTCATTGTGCTTCTCCCGTTTCTAGGCCTCGAGTACATATGGTGGCACAAAGATATCTGCCCACTTGGGGAGATGGTCTCACTCCAGTGTCCAATCTGTCATGCTGTTCGCACCCTGACCATCGACATTGATACTGGGAAGCCTGGTATGTACAATATTTCTTGTTTATGTGGATGGAAAGGATGGAAGCAGACAGGGAGGCTGGATCTGGACCTGTCTGGAACAAGAGGGAAAGATTCGGGCTGGGGTAAGTGCCTTTTGTATGGCTCACCTGCCAGCTACCAGACGATCTGGAAAGCACCACGCGAATTTTATCATATGTTCTAGATTTTGTTTTGTTTTTGTTTTGTTTTTTGAATCAGCATTTTTATACCGCTACATGTAGCTATGACGAAGACACGGTTTTTTCATGAAGTACGTGTGTGTGATGTATTGTATAGGTAAGGAGGAGTCTGTCGTTTGGATTGTGGTTGGTATTGCTTTAATTTATGGTGGGTCTGGGGGTTCTGTCAGGTCTGGAGTCTCTGACAGGTCAAGACCTGGGAGGCTCGGAGGTTTTGGCATTTCAGGATTTTTTCTGGTGGATGTAAAGGCGCTGGATTGTCGTAAGAATTTTGCCACTGTGAGTAGTCCCTTTGTACCACTTAGAAGTATGTGCAGCGAGTGGTCCTGGTGTACTTCTGTTAATATGTGACAGTGTGCATCGCAGGTTCGGCAGTTGTGAAATATATGGTCTCAGTATCGCGTCACCGTGGGCAGAGGTCACCGCAGGAGCATTCGGGCTTGTGGCATGTTCAAGGCTCACTTTCGTTGTTGTGTATCTTGTGGTGTAATATGTGTTTTTTCTATGTTTCTCTTACAATGTAGTGTTTATCTCGTTTGGGTAAGGTTAGCAAGGCATCATGTAAGCTTGATTTTCACAACTGTTCCACAAACAGCCATGAAGCGACGTCGTAAACAGGCATCGGAAACGACGGGTCATTCCACTCCTTTGGCACCTTCATCGACCTTCCCACTGGCAGGACCCCTCACTCTAAAAGACTCTATTTGGGCCCGGTTGAAAGATATTTTGCGTAGGCATTGTGGCAATACAACAGAGAACCTGAAGAAGAAACAGTATGTGATCCTCCAACTGTCATTTTTTAATATAACCTCAATTTCATCCCAGGCTCAAAGTTTGGGCTGAACTTGAGGAACTGAAGACAGCTTTAGACTTGAGTGACCACACCCCGCTTGGAGAAGCAGACTTCCAAAGGATAGTGCTTACTGCTGCATATGCTTTGCTCAACCCTAGTACGTGGAGCTGACTGAAATACCCTTGGTCCCTAGTTGCTGCATGGCTCTGTTAACTAATTACATTCCCAGTTCAGACAGATTGGGATGTTGAAAGATTTATCAGCAACATCAAGGAGCTCAATATGGCAGGAGACTATGAGTCAAGGATAGATAATGAGTTGGCTCATCTGAAGAAGAAATTCAGAATCCCAGATGGCTCAGGATACATCGATGAGCCAGCAATTGTAGTGGACAAGTTCAACCACATCATATTATGGCATCTGCCGGGTATCATCTCAACATCGCGAATCGTGAGTAGAGCTCATGTTTAATTGATCTTTGCTTATATGGAAATATTTAGGCTGACTGCAACAGAGCTATAGCCCTGATCAAGAGTAATCTTGTGAACAAGACATCAGGCCAAGATAAGCCTTGGAGGTTGCAGGGTTTAAACCCTCCAGCCAACACTGTCTTTGGCGCTGGTGTTTTGGCATTCTCTGCTGGTTGGTTTATGCAACTACGAGATGTGCGTCAAATGAGACATCCAATAGCACAAACTGATGATCTCTAATAGCAACCTCATGAGAAGCTCAGAGCATCTACAAGTTTGCAGGCATTGCATGGCCAGTCATTCATGACAGCAATTGCTGATGTAGAGCTCCTCTGCAACTGTGTCACAGCACTAATTACTCCAGAACTATATGACTATGGGCTCGCAGCCATAGGCAAGATCAAAGAGGGTGTTGAAATGGCTCAAAAGTATCAAAATGTCGAGTTATGGCCATCGGTATACACTGCAATGCAGGTGATCGTGAATCGGGTGACTCCTCATCACAGGGATGAAGGTGGTTGTCCAACGCACTTTGACCTCCTTCTCAGTGCTGGGGCACACCATGGAACCACTTTTGATGTTCAAGAGTTAGGAGTTTCCCTCTCATATCCTCCTGGGACAATGGTCTCCCTCTGTGGGAAGGTTTTCTTCCATGAAGTTTGTCAATGGGAAGGGGACAGGGTATGCATTGCTCATTTCATCAAGGACACTGTCCATGACAGACTGGATTTTCCGAGGCCTGCATGGCCAAAGAGATCTGACTATATCTCATAGATATATCTCATAGATGAGAATAGGATAGATGAGAATAGGTAAATACGTGTTGGTTCCAAAGCATTTCAGAATTTCGAGAGAGCCAGCTTGTGTTATGAACCACAATCATGTGTCGTATTTAAAGTTTGTTTACAGTAGTTCAATCACGCGCGGCAATACCGTTCGCACGCGTGACACTGGTAGCCCACACAGCAACAAGCGTCGCTTCGCCTCCGCATGCCCGCGCTGGGCGAGGCTCAGCACACATCGACTACGCCTCCGCATGCCCGAGCTGGGCGAGGCTCCCATTGTCCACGCTGGGCGAAACACTCGGTTCACCCACGCCCGGACTATCTGTATCCCGCTCACTGCGGCAAACGTCTCAG
Organism: Clavaria fumosa; assembly: GCA_951802425.1. Taxonomy (NCBI): domain Eukaryota; kingdom Fungi; phylum Basidiomycota; class Agaricomycetes; order Agaricales; family Clavariaceae; genus Clavaria; species Clavaria fumosa. Next base: position 930,607 of record OX637794.1, on the reverse strand, counting down.
CCGAGACTTTACCCCCGCTGGCCCTACCCTGGTGAGCAGCGAAGGGAAAGGCTCTCTAGCCTCTCCTCTTGCTCACCAGGTGCACCTCCTTCATCTCCAGTAGCCGGTAGTGTTACTGAGCCTCATTCCGTTAGCACACACGCATTGCAGCACACACGTATCGCAGCACATACATATCGCGAGCACTTTATTGAGAACTTCATTCTCGATCGGTTTACATGACCTCAACCTCAGATGCAGTCGGAACCAACCCTCCTCCAACGTCTAGAACTGTGTCCGCCTCAGACTTACCAAGCGCCCCATCAACAAACGTGCGATGCGACGAAATCGTCAAGCGCTTTCGAGATGGGAGAATCACCAAGGGAGCGGCAGTGACACAGATCTTCAACGTATTACAGGAAACAGGACCTGTCGCATCGGAAGAACAGGTCAACTCAGCGTATCTCGACTCACTTGAGGAGCATGGGAGAATTCTCCGCGCAGCTGCGGAGAGTGGCGAAGATGCGGAAGACCCTGATGGACAGGATCTCGAACCTGGAGAGGATCAACTCGGCGAGCAGGGCGAGACCCGCGGAGCGAGAGACAAACGGCGACGGAGCAACTCACCTGAATTGGGAGACCGGTTGCTTCGAAAGCAGCGTTGACGAAGAGTTCTATCCCTGAGCACAGCGGGCGAAACTTGTTTGGAATCAACTCAGCACAAGTCTTGAACTCACTCGCCGACTCATCATTAACTTTGCTGCCGACATCAAAAACGCCAAACTTCACCTCTCCACGACACCAGGAGTCCCTCGGTTCCCAGATTCAGAGTGGACGAACGTCCTCTTGGGCAAAGTGGTCAACCTCGACATTGTGCTCTCGGGAGCCTATGCAACTTGTGACGAGACTCAAACCGTTGAACGTGTCGGGGACATTGAGCTTCGACACGGTCCATCCAAACCGTCAAAATCAGTCAGGACAGCAGGAGACTGGGTCTTTGCACGGCAACGCACCGTTGTTGCCACTCGATTCGCCTTCCCGCATCGAGAGCGAGAACTCGCCAAATACACTGAGTATGTCCTCGGACTCTTTGGATCCAAACGAGTATCAGCACATGTTGATGTAGGGGGGCTTGGTGGTGTTTGGGTTGTCGTTTGTGGGCCCTCACCAAGTGTTGTGATATCGGGTGGGTCGGCGGGAGTGTCACTAGCCGCATCAGCGAAGTGAGACGGAGCTTGTCTACTACGGACTGCAGGTTCAAACATGTCTGCACCCACTGTGGGGGACATCACAGGAAAGGGGACTGCAAAGAGAAGTCAAAGGAGGAACTTGAAGCTAAAGTGCATCCTCGCTACTTGAGAGAGTTTCTCTGGAGAGATGACAATGAGATGATTGGGGTTACAGCCAGGTACTCACTCTTCGCAGAACCGGTACCATCACCTCCCGAGAGTGAATTCAACGTTGGGAATGGATGGGAAACTGTCCAAGCTCACCCGGAATTGTTCCAAATCATAACTCCTCTCAAAGTTGATGCCTTCGAACGCCTCCTTACTGATCACCCAAACCAACGATTTGTCAAATCAGTCCTGTCTGCGCTGCGCAATGGCTTCTGGCCCTGAGCGAACACAGACCCACTCCTTTTAATCACACTGTCATTCCTTCTTTCTGTTGCACTGTCTCATCATTTTCATCACACATGAGTCTAGGACAGTTGTATCTTGGTTATGAAGCGAAGGCATCATAAGGGAAGGTTCTTTGTTCTTTCAAATACCACACACGTGACTTGTACTTCTTTCTCTGTCTCTACTTATGGCTGGACTGCCTGGTTCAAAACGAAAAGAAAATGCTCAGGAGGTTGAGTTTGTTCCAGTTTATAACAAGCGCCTCCGAAAGTCATTTATACGAGCTCACGATGTTCGTAAATCGACTTCCTCTCGATCCCACACCGCCTACCCGAACAAACTCTTGTCCGAAGAATTTGAGCCCTCTGCCAGTGGCTTCTTTTCCTCCAATATTGCACCAGCTCCAGTGCTTCGCTTTGAGGCATCTGTTGATCCTGGCTCTGTCCCTGTTATTCGTGTAGAGAGGTCAAGGAAGCGAAAACAAGGAAAAGTACGGGTTGATGCTTCCTTCATAATGTGTAGCCACTGACATAATTTCAGGCCCAGAATGTGTTTCTGGAGGAATGGTTGTCGCTACGATCAATCTACACTGAGGAAATCTTGGGATTGGAAGCTCCATCCCTGTCAACCACTTGCCAAGGCTGCCACAAGACAGAATTCAAGTTTCGATGTTGCAATTGCTTTTATCGGCCTCTGACCTGTAAAGCATGTTGTGCTAAAGGGCATGCCAATACCCCATTCCATTCTGTTGAATTATGGAATGGAATGTGCTTCTTACCATCGGATCTTGCACAAGCAGGATTGGTGATTTGCTTAGGGCACAAGGGCTCCCCTTGTCCAGAGTACCAAGACAGAGGAGGGGACGAGAATGAGGATCAGTTTTCAAGCAATGAAGGTGACGTTGATTCAGAGAGTTGCCATGCAAGACAACTGCAAATCATTCATTCCAATGGAGTGTGTGAAAGGACTATACGATACTGCAAATCTGCAAACGCTCCAGCATACCATATCCAACTACTTCAGCACCATCTCTTTCCTGCAAGCTCCAAGAGACCACAAACGGCTTTCACTTTTCAAGTTCTTGATCATTTTCATATCGATGCAATGGAGTGCAAAACTTCAGCTGGAGCATTTTACACCAAATTGAGGCAGCTAACCTCTAACGCTTTCCCAGACACTATCCCCATTCGTCCAATTCATTCTTTTCTAGATTTTGCTTGTTCATTGTCCTGGATCGCGATAATTAGGATTGGTACTGAGAGTTGATGAGAGTCTCCTGGCAATGGAGAGATCTGAAGAATAGAAAACGATTTGGATATGGGCATGATGTGGATATAACACCAGGCACAGGCGATCTAGCTCTTTTCCGCCCAGCATGCCCTCAACCGGGGATCAATCTTCCTGACAATTGGAGAAGTCACCCAGACCAGTGAGTCTTACCTGAGTAATCTTGCCTCATTCCTGATGATGAAAGGTGGCTTTTCCAGAGATCTCTCGTTGTGGACGGAAATTTTTCTGCGGAGCACTTGAAGATGCCCAGAGCAGACAAAGATGTGTGGCTGACTAATGGAGAAGGATATATGGTAGAAAACTCGAATTATCAGCAGCACCTTTTAGAGGCAAAGGATATTCATGAGGTAAGTGCCTCAGCAAAACTGTTAAATTTGTATCCTGAATACTTCTTCTAGAAGTCAAAATGCTCAAACCATCGAGCAATTAGCCAGGCGCTTAATGCACGTTCTAGTCACCTTGAAGCCACTGGAATTGGGGCATGCGCCTGTTCTCGGCATGGATGCTTTGTTCCTCATTGTGTGGTTGATTTTCAGAAGGGCGAGCGGTAAGTGAGAGCAAATACATTCTTTGAATCTTCTCAACTTTTCTCTGGGCAGTCATGTCAACATCGACTATGCAATATGCCAAGCTATGAAATATCACACCGAAGGAATGTCTGAAATATTGGTCATTTACGATGTTTGTTGCCAGTGGATTCGCAACTTCAGAGTACAAGCTGAAAGTAGTGCATACCTATACATGCCAGCTGCTACAAAGATCATAGGAGCAGTGGGAAAATTCCACTTGGGGGCACACATTCCTTCTTGTTTTCCTCTTTTCTCGCTCAACTTTATTCCTGGTGCAGGACAACAAGATGGAGAGATTTTGGAGACACTGTGGTCCAGTTTGAACAAGATCTCCAGCAGCATACGAGCCATGAGCAAAGCGCATCGTCAAGAAGTGCTGGATGACTACATGCGAGACTCCAACTGGAAGAAGTTAGTGAAGATTGGTGAGCATTAAAAGCTTTTTACAAGATATTTTTTCAAACTGAATGTTCAATCAAGTGAAAGCCCTCTCCTCCAAATTCAAAGCAGCAGTGGAAGGCGTTCAGCAAACCAAAACACCCTTTGAAGTTCTGAATCGCAACATTCCCAGCAATTTAAGAGAAGCATGGAAAGAAAGTGAGAAGGTTGCTTTGGAATGTCGTGGAGAACACCTGTCGATATATGATGTACAATTGGACAAAGGTGGGTTCAATTCTTGCCACAGACCCCTATACAAAACTGAAGGCATAAAAATAAAGCACCATCTCTTGCAGAAGTGCAGTTAATGCTGTCGACAAAGGAGAGGACTGTTGGATTACCTTCAGGCATAGTTTCTCTGCTGATGGAAGGAATGGCTTTGGAAGAAATTCAGTGAGTAATGCTCTTGAGTGTTTTTATTAGTGCCCCTGTAACAAGTCCTTACCCAGGCATTCCATTGCGACAGAACTGTCCAAGAGGCAAAAGCTTGCCATCCCTCAAAAACAGAGCGTTGTAGATCGGCTAAACAAACTCGAATCAAAAATCGAAGGCCACAATTTAAAAATCTCCACAGTTCTTGGAGATTTTGAGTGGAACCAAGATGAGTCAGATGTGCAAGGGGATGAAGACTCTGAAGGGGGTATGGATGGGATTGACGAAGGTGATCATTTTGAAGACCTTGTGGGAAATAGCATGCAAGCCAGGCTCTTGATGCCTTCGACTTTCGGTCAAGATTTCTGCCTGAAAAATGGATGGGGCCAGATTGTCGAACAAGAAATACAACTTCGGACAGCACAGGCAGGCGAGTCCCTTGATGCACTCAGGCTAGCTATCGGACACAAATCACTGCTCTACAAATTATGCATCCGAAAATCCAAAACACAGAGCAGCAAGACAAGGAGTCAAGCAGAGCTTCTTCAAATCAGTTCTAAGATTAAAGAGCTGGCTGGGAGATATCAGCGAGCAAGAGCTGCCTTGTCTGACTTAGGTGCTCCTGCAGATACACTTGCCAAATTCCAAGCGCTCTCAGATTCGGACCTGAAGGTGAACACAGATGTCATAGAAGAGAACCAAGTGGGCCAGAGAAATGATAAACTACCTTGGATTTGGAGGACTGGAGGAGGTAATGAAAGCCCTTGGATGAATGAAAGTGAGATATGCTCATTTACCTCTCAACGTCTACTTGCTCTAACGCTGAGAAGTATGCCGGGTCAACTGGCTTCAAGTGAAAGCTCGACATGACAGGTGGAATGAAGAGTTGGAATTGGTGAAACATGAGATGACTTGGACTTTGTCTTGGTTTGCAAACCGAGAAAGCAAATGGAAGAGGAGATCTGTTTGGGCAGACACAGAGCATAAGCCTGGGCACAAATGCTATGCCGAGAAGCAGATTATTTTATGGAGGAGGATGCATACTACTGCTGAACTTGCCTGGGAATCTGTTTTGAACCCAGGAAGATGAATATTCCTAAATTGATTTCTCTAGCTTTTTTGATTTTGAGCCTTATCGCCGTGGGAGATATCGCTTCTTCGTCTTTGCCTAGCACCTCATCAATGGCATCTCTCTATGGCGAGTCCTCTCCCACCTACATTCATTCTTACCATTCAATAAGGAGGGTCAATGCTCGCAATACAGTGAACCAAAGCGTATGATTTGCATACACCTCACCCCATATGTGTGCAAACCAGGTCATAAAGGACCACGGATGAACGCGTCTCTTGGAACAACAGCTAAACTCTACAAATTGTGTGACAACCCGATTGGCGAAGGGCCGGATAGAAAAAGTGAAGCAGGTTAAGCCATCAAGGATGTAGAGGGATGGTAAGTTCTCCATTGTTGATTTTGGTATGGAATAATGTCTAGAAAATATCACAGGGTACTGGTTTGGTAAAAAAACTCAAATCTGTGGCCTTTGATCATTTTATTCATCGCTTCACAGAATGGCTTAGGAGTAAGATTCCAGGGAGTATAAGGATGTCCAAAATTTACCCAATAGCACATCCCCATTGAAAACTCAATAAGCAACAATACAGAGGTCTCAATTCTTAGTCTGGAACCACCCTCCCTACATTTGACTTGGTTGGTAATACCAATGCACTTTGATTTTTTTGAAAGGGGTGTGACATGTAACGCTGACTGATAAGAAACTCGAATCTGTGGCCTTTGATCAATTTGTCCATCGCTTCACCAAATGGCTTAGGAGTAAGATTCTAGGGAGTATAAAGATCTCCAAAAATTACCCAATAGCACACCCCTGTTGAAAACTCAATAAGCAACAATACAGAGGTCTCAATTCTTAGTCTGGAACCACCCTTCCTCTACATTTGACTTGGTTGGTAATACTGATGCACTTAGATTTTTGAACGGGGTGTGACATGTAACGCTGACTGATAAGAAACTCAATTCTTAGTCTGGAACCACCCTTCCTCTACATTTGACTTGGTTGGTAATACCAATTCACTTTGATTTTTTTGAAAGGAGTGTGACAAGTCACTATGTGACCAGCGTTGAAGTACTTCAACGCTGGTCACATAGTGACATGTAACGCCGACAGCACATGACTTTGAAATACTTCTTGCGTCTTTGAAGCAATCGACATCACATGTTGGAATCATCGTTCTCTTACTTCTACCTATTGCCTCCTCACAATCCTCATGTAAATGACCAAGTGGACAACCCCTGCTTATGTCAAGCTTCTCAAAGGCAGCCTGGAAGCATATGGGAAGGCGGACACCAAGGAACATGCTAGTATTGTCAAGGAGATCAAGAGACAAATCTGAGACCTGGCTGAAGCTACGCAGGAACATCCCCCCAATGGCTTAAACCAGGTAAAGCAGAACTTCACACATCTGATTCACTTATGATTTGATGCTTTCCTTTTGCAGAAAATTCGCAACTGGCTGCATAACCATCGCAGGGTTGGGGCAGGAATGGATAATGGTTCTGATTCTGAGCCAGGTCAAAGGCCAGGCCTCAATATTTGGAAATGCAAAAGGTGGACCTTCCAGAGTGTTGTTGAGCAGCATGAGAAGGAAAAAATCAATGCCCGTGCAGAAGAGCTCTCAAAGGCTGAGAGAGGCACAATAGACTTCTTATCTGCATACCGTCGAGCCAGGACTCAAATTTGCCAGGAGTTGTCAACACAGGAACAGCTTGAATATGAAGGCTTGGCTGAGAAGTGGAATACAGAGCCTGTACCGTCTAATATTCAAAGAGAGTGAGTGAATCTCTGCATGTTATTCATTTGCAACTTATGTCAGCTGTTTCCTTTACTGTAAGATTGGCTTCGCGAAAGTTTATGCATAATGCTTTGGAGTTTTCCCAGTTGGCCAAAGAGCAGATGGGAGTAGAGATTTTTATGTTGGCTGGTTGGCAAGATGACAAAGGGCAGATCAAGAAGGCAAAGTGAGTGTTTTCCATGAGGTGTTCTACATTCCTGACTAATGCGTATGTTCTTGAATTTCTCTTAGAGTCCAGACGCCTGGACTCTCCACTGCTGGGTTCAAGGATGTGTTTCAACAAACAGGAGATGTTGTTTGGCAAAAATGGGATGAGTATTTAGGGGATATGTGGAACAGTAAGTGTGCTCTGTACAATTGTGTCTAAGAAGAGCTCTAATCTGAGTTCAGAGGATGCAACAAGGCTGCAAAATGATGATTGGGATGCTGTGCTTCTCTCTAAGAGAACAGATACAAGTGTCCCATGGGATCTTGCAAAAGATGAGGATGGTTGGCCATTACTACCTCTAGAATTGGCACTTCCCTTGGCTCAGCTCAAGGAAATCTTGAGATCATGTTTTACTATTGCATACCGTAAGCTTTTCACATTTCATTATTTCATAAATTGAAAAAATGTTGCATTTTGTAGGCAAGAAAAGTAACAACAAGAAGGCTGCTGTTCCATGGCTGCAAATATCTGACAACCCAAGTGCCTTTATACAAGCACAATACATTCCTAAAGGAGTACACATCCATGAGCCCTCAAAAATGCAATCAGCAGATGTGAGAAGGCTTTGTTCCTTCCTCCACCATCAACAAACTCTAGGTCAAAGGGTCCTTGACTTCAAGAATGTTCTATCCACCCATAGGAGAGGGAAGGCCTTAAGGGATGCAGACAAGAGTCATACACAAGATACTGACGATGAAGTGTCAAGGCTGTCTCAAACAGCTAAGCATATCCAGCTTGTCTCTGAAGTGTAAGATCTTTTCTCACTTGAAAATATCATTGGCTAATGTGAGTCAGATCCAGTTCAGAGAAACCAGTCAATAACAGTGATAGAGAAGACACTGATGAAGACCATGCTGGTGATGATGAGGACACTACAGATGAAGACAGTGCCAATTATGAAGAGGATGCTGATGATGATATTGGTGGACAATCATATGAGATGGCCAATTTAAATATACTGGAGGTGCAGGAGAGGCAGAGGGATCAATTGCAAGTGGAGAGTGAGGTGGAGAATGATCAGCAGTCTGGCTCGCTGAAGAAGAAAAGAGCCAGAGATGAGAGGGAGCCTCATCTTCCATACCGAACATGAAGCAAGAGGAAAGCATCCATGGAGGCAAAGCAGCGGGTGCTAAGACCCAGGGCAAAAAGGCAGTAGTTCTTTTTGACAAATGTATATTTATTGATTTCATAGCCCTACAAGTGTGAATAATGCACATTGTAGATTAAGTTTTCATATCCATGCATTTCAGAAAGGACAATAAAATAAATCAGTATCTTGAGAAATGGCAATCCAATGTCTTTGAATTAGAACATTCTTTAAATCTATGATATAGAACTTTACTTTGACAGGTTTTCATTGTTTAAAATCTACCCCTTGTCAAACAAATATCATAGGAAACACAAGAGACATCTCAAGGCATACCTAGTATGTTGGTCCCTTCATATTATTCTCAAATTGAGTGAATCTATTGAGAGTAACTATCTGGGTAAAGCTGCTGATAACAATGTATTAATATGAGGGGGTGTAAATGAATGGGAGTTGATCAATGCTGTAGAAATGAAGACAAGGGTGTTAGCATTTGCAAAGGTGGTTTAAGATATACAAAAAGGGGATACTGATGCAGTATGCTTGCCCATTTTGTAAGAGGCAATTCATTATGACTGAAATAATAATGGTGATTGTTTCCATATGCAGTTTGTTCAATACTTGTAGAGAGGGGATATTTGAAGTTATGTAGACTGAAGAATAACCATCCAGGCTAAGCCCTTTGTAAAGGCATCTTAATATCAAGTGGTCCAGATGAGTGGGTGGTTCATTGGGGCTAGAAATAAAATTATATGATCATTATTATTCTGAAATGTCATGATATGCAGGTAGAGCATATTTAACATGGGATTAGGCTTGGAGAATACTAGTCAAGCCCTTCATGAAGAGGTATTAATATCAAATAATCAACCTCCAGAGGTGTCTGCTGTGACTGGGAACATAGAAAGAAGGCTATGTTGAGTGAAGTAAAACCATCTGGGATAACCCCTTGGGAAGGGCATATTCAAACAAAGAAATCCAGATGGGTGGCTCATTGGGGTTGGAATAATAATAGTAGGGTTGCTCAGGATTCATGATTTTGATCTGTGAGGAAGGGATATTTGACATGAAATGCAGACCTGAGAATGACCATCTCAGCTGAGCCCTTTGTAAAGGCATATTCATATCAGGTAGTCCAGATGGGTGAGTGGTTTATTGAGGTGGTGAAGATGAGATTATAGACAATACCATTGCAGCAAGTTGTTTCATATTTAGGATAGTAGTATAGAACCTGAAATGCAGCTGAATTAACTTCTGATGATCTACCTCACAAATCATTTTCTGCTGCTGATAAAATAAGAGCAACAGTGCTACTTATTCAAGAATATTGAGCTAGCATATACAAGAGTACTGAGCTTGGATATACAGTCAAGAATGTAGGCTTTGGCTGGGCCTATTTTAAGGGCACCCACAATATCAAGTTATCTTTATTTCTAGATTTAGTTTTTGGGTGACCTAAGCATATCGGCTGAGCCTATTTGGCTATATCTCGGCCGACGATCGGCTGGGCCTATAAGATGGCCACCAGTCAAAATGGGCTGGCCCTATAAGATGGGGATTGGGTACACTGAAGGGTGTGAGAATGCCCCCATGACCTTCCAAAGATTCATGAACCATATCCTGAGGGAAGAAATCGCTGGTGGACATGTACTCGCATACATCGATGACGTCATCGTATTTGCCGACGACCTTGTGACCCACTGTTACTGGATGGACTGGGTGCTGCAGAGGTTCTGCGACAATGGGCAGCCCAGGGCTGTGTCTGCAACTGAGTAAGTGTGAGTTTGAGAAGGCGGAGGTTTTCTACTTGGGACTCAGGCTCTCCCATAACCGACTCAAACACGACCCGGCCAAAGCACAGGCCATACGGGACTGGCCGACCCCTCGAAACGTTAAGGAGCTCCAACGTTTCTTAGGCATGATCAACCATCTGCACTGCTTCATCCCCAACTTGTCCACACAAGCCAAATCCCTGTTCAAGCTGACTGGCAACATCCCATGGTGCTGGCAAGCAGAACAGGTCGCAGCCTTCCTGGACTTGAAAAAGGCGCTTGTCTCGGCCCCAGTCCTCACTCTACTCCAGGACTTGGGTAAGTGGAAGATAGAAATGGACGTGAGTAACCTTGCAACAGGCGGAGTTCTTTCCCAATTGCAGACTGATGGCACATGGAGACCAGTCGACTACATCTCTAAAGCCCTCACCACTGCTGAGAAGAACTATGACATCTATGACAAGGAGTTCCTCACAGTGATCCGGGCGCTCAGAGAGTGGAGAGCGTACCTAATAGGAGTGGATGAAACTTTCGAAATCTGGACTGACCACGCCAACCTCCAGTATTTCAGAAAGCCTCAGAAGCTGAAACCACAACAAATACGCTGGTATGGGGAGCTTCAGAGCTTCAACTTTGAGATTAAGTATTGGACCAGCAAAAGTAATACCAAGGCTGATGCCTTGTCTCGAAGACCAGACTATGGAGATGCTGCCAAAGAAGACACCCCTGTTCAGATATTCCCCTCCGAGATGGACGTGCACGCCAGTTTCACCTCTGAGATGGAGACACTCCTCCAGGAAAAGAGTGCAGAGCATGTCACTAAGCTTGAGGAACTCGACAACAGCTGGATGCGAGATCATTTCGGACTATGGTGGAAGAGTAGCACTGTGTGGATACCCCCGGCTGTACGTGAGGTGGTCCTCAACTACGAACACGACCTCCCTATTGCAGGACACCCTGGGGCTAAGAAAATGAAAGCTGCAGTACTCAAGGCCTACTGGTGGCCGGAGATGGTGAAGGATGTAGAACATTATGTGGCTGGGTGTGAAGGTTGCCAGAGGACCAAGCCAGACCAGACGAAGCGCACAGCCCCCCTGCACCCACACCCAGTGCCAAGCGGACCATGGTCAGCAATCAGCTGGGATATAGTAGGACCGCTGCCACAATCCCGCAGGTTCGATTCCATCCTTGTCATCTGTTAGGGCCTGTCCCATCTTGTAAATAATACCAAAGGTTGACTTGTTGGTGACTGGTCCTGGAAACTTGCTAAGACCAATCAACTGTTGAGCACAGTCAATAATGCTCAGTCCCGGAAGGTCGTGAGGACATCTGAGAAGATGTGAGAATGAGGAGAGACAAGTAGAGAGGAGGGAGACGTTGCTGAGAAAGTCATGAAGTTGGTAGATGAAGTGTAGAGAGGGAAAAGGACGAGTTGAGAGAAATAGGTAATGCTGAGAAGGTCGCAAAGTTGACTGACAAAGCGTGAAGGAAGAAATAGACAAGGAGGGAGAAATAGACAATGTTGAGAGAGTTGCAGGTAGTCGCGACAATGTCAAGAGATGTGTCAGTGAAGGTAATGACTTTGCCAACCAACGAGAGAACCTGTGGGGTTCGAAGAAATCAGTATCAAGATGAATAGGAGAGAATACTTAAGCATGCAAGTTTATACGAGTGTGGAGAATGAGTTAGAATAGAGTAGAAGTGTCTTGATGATCTTGAGGTCACCAAGAGAGACAAGACCTATCAATCACAATGGTTCCAAGCTCAAAGGGTGTGATAGCCTCAAGCTTAAACCAAAGTGCATCAATATCAAGTCTACAGTACCATATGTACATGCAAGGCTTATATATGTGTGTACAGAGAGTATAACAGAAAAGGAAAAGTACAGAGGTTGCCAAGCAACAGAACTATAGTAGTACGGGGTATAGCTAGTCATAAAGTGACCATGTGCATGTTCTACTAAGGTTGTGAGGGGTAAGGGAAACATAGATAGCCAAGAGGGAGGGTTACCATGTCTAATATTTCTATGATTTTAGCAAATTTATTGCATGTGCTACACCTTATTTAGCTCAAAGTGCCAAAACATTGCAACAGTTTTTTGGGTCACTGTAAGTAAAGTCACGAACCTGACCAGTCATGAGTCACGACTTAGTTAAATAATCATATGAGTAACTATAACTACGAAGAGGTGTTTTGGTCATAGTTAGTGTAGTTATAGATGACTGAGGAGAAGAAAGGAAGCATAATTTGAAGTAGTGCTCAGCTGGTCGCTGGCAGTGTGTTTCATCATTAAGGTTGCGAGGTCCATGCGTGTGGTCATGTGGATGGCAGTAGTGATGCAGGTGACGCTTGGGCAGGAAGTCACATGGGTAATGCTGGTAATGGTCGTAACACTGATAACATATTGGTGCTGGTAGTGGAAGCGCCGAAGATGCCGTGTGGCAAGTCACATGCCAACTGAAGAAGATGCGTAAGGGCATGTCACACGTCAAGGTGGTGGGTCCAGGCAAAGTACATGCATGGGTGAGGTGGAGAGAGATATCACGAGTATGGCATGGTGGTCACAAGTGTCATGTGAATGCGGGGGAGGTCGGGGAGGCTTCTGGAAGGGGACGGTGGGTTTCGGAAGTGTGTAGAGGGTCATTGGGAGGTTTGTAGGTGTTGGTAGAGTTGGCTTGGGTAGGGGAAAAATGAATGGGTCCTGACATCATTGTCGACAAGTTTACCAAACAAATGCTCATTGAGGCGATTGGATTTGATCTGACGAGTCTGGGAGCAGCGAGGATCTTGTGTGACTGGGTGTTCTGGAACCATGGTATTCCCCAGAAAGTCGTCAGCAATCATGGACCGCAGTTCATCTCAAGGTTCATGAAGGAGTTCTACCGTATGATTGGGATAAAGGCCAACCCAAGCACCGCCTTCCACCCCCAAACTGATGGACAAACAGAGTGAGTGAACCAGGAGATCGAGACTTATCTACAAGGGTACGTCAACCATCTCCAGGACAATTTGGCAGAGTGGCTGAGCACTGCGGAATTCATGCTGAACAACCAGGAACACTCCGTGACCGGCTACACCCTCTTTTTCCTGGACTATGGGCAACATCCATGGAATGGAGGAATTCATCCCTGGACAGAGGTGAATCCAGCTGTGGATGAGTGGATGGCCAAGTTGGAGGAGTCACAACAAGCTGCCAAGGAGGCTATGGAAAAGGCTGCACTGGCAATGAAGAAAAGCTACGACAGTGGGAAGTGACCCAGCCACGAGTATGGGAAAGGAGATCTTGTATGGCTTGACACATGAAACCTGAGAATGGACCGCCCAAACAAGAAGCTCGACAATAAGCGTGTGTCAAGAGTAGGTCAATTCCACCCAAATACAAGTATAAACAATGGCGGGGAGGGGCGTAGCGACAATTCCAACGGTGGACAGGAATTCTGCACGCAAGCCACACTGACGGGAAGGGGTGTGGGCGCAGCAGGAAAGGATGGGAGATGGCAGAATGATACAAGGAGGGGATTTGACCCGGAGACCGCATGAGAGAGTGGCTGCTATGCAATGCCCAGTCAAGTACTTAAGGCAGCTCTCAACAGTGATCCTTGCGCGTAAGCGGGTAATTGAGTTTATGTCGTATGCTGTAGTATCTACTACAGCCTTGGGGTTTATATAGTAAGTAGTATCTAAAATAGGATAGTGTAGAAGAAGAAGAAGTTATAAAACAAAGACTAAGGAATTGCCCAGAAACATGTTTCAGCCACAGTATCCAAATCCCAAAGTCTAATATCTTCGAGGGGCCTTCACTAGCTCGCCTAGAGACCACCTTGCAAGTCCTAAACCGACTCCACTCGTTCCCAAGGCTCCCCAGCATCGGCCGAACAACAGCAAAGCATGTGGAGTCTGTCGGAATTATGGTCCACATGTGGAATTGCCAGTGGTGGGTTCAGGGCGATTGTTCAGTGGCAGAATTGAGTTGGGAGCAGCCATCAAGTGTGGAGACGCGTCGGGTGGCCCTAACGGGGTGTGTTGGGTTGTGACAGTACCTCCTCCCTAAGAGCCGAGCTCCTGCAAGGCAGGCCAGTACGTGACCAGTCACGTGATTCTGTTGACTCGCAGCGGTGCTCGATTTTCTTTTTCGGTAAGGTCGCGCCTCTCTGTCCTATCGCAACACCATGGCGCCTACCCTCCACCCTCTTCTACCTCTTTTGCATAAAATTGTTGCCAAGTTCCAAACCCGGCATTCGCTGATGGCGGAGAGGTCCCTCCCCCCCCAAGTGGACCTGCGAGCGGAATTCGAGGCAGTGACGGAGGTGAGAGAGTTGCAGGTGTGGGCGGATGATGCCCAGCGATTAGTGGTAAGTTGTCCAATCCCCTGGCTCTAGTGCTGATACGATAGTGCTGCCGCAGGACCACTGTAAGTGGTATACAGCGTTTGCTGTGGCGGAGGGGGACGTCATCAAGTCCGAGGGGCAGCTGGAGGCAGCGGAGCGGGCAATTGTTGATGCCCGCTATTTCCTGAAGAAGATCGACGACACGTGCATGGAGTGGGCAGCGGAGGTAGAGTGGGCCCGTCAAGAGGAAGAGGCGGAGGAAGCGTGGAGGGAGGAGGAGCTCGAGCAAAACGCACAACGTGAAGAGGAGGCAGCGGTGACTGAGGCAGTGGCAGCAACTGCGGTGACCGCCTGCACTTCCACGTTGGAGGAGCGCAGGCGAAGCGAGGACATCTGGCGGCAGCAAGACGCATCGGCATGCGACACGGGTGATGCGGAGATCGAGGAAGTCGACACTGAGGGATATCAGCACACCTGCCTCAGGTTCCTCGAGATGTGCATGCAGCGGGAAGGGCAGACGTTGGTGGACAGGAAGGTAAGTAATTTTAATCCAAAGGAAAAGTTCTAACATATTGTTTTCTAGGATAAGGTATTGGTCCTGCGGGACCCCGTTTGTGAACGCTGTGCATTCGTGAGCGTGTGGTGCATCGGGGTCACAGAAATGTCATGCGACCAGTGCGTGCGGCAAAAACGGTCATGCAACGCGCTGGGCGGCAAGATGCTCAAGCGGGGTCGGAAGCAGGCGCAAAGAGCCCGTCGGGAGGTGCGGAGGCGGAAGCAGCAGTTCTTCCCCAGTGAGGCAGACGATCTCCGCCTCACCGAGAGCCTGTCGTCGGTACAATCGGCCTGTGTGACGCTCATGCGCAGGTTCACCCAGCTGAACGATGCGTTTGGGGAGATGAAGCAGGCGATCGAGGAGCGGGAGTATGACGCATCAGACTAGTTTTCTCTCTCTCTCTCCTTGTCGGCTGCTGTATATAATCTTTTGTATGTACATAAAAAATTTTCAGGAAAATAACTTGTCTCACATGATGAAGGGTGAAAATTGCAAGGAGTGAGATAAAACAAAGTAAACGGAGAGACAAAAGGTGAAGCGGAAATGAATGATAGTGTGTACAAAAGGTGGGAGTGGTGTTTCTTTTGAAATAGTAGTTGAGTTTCGAAGCCTCGTAACAAAGTGGAGTGTGCGGAAATTGTGTGGATATTCTGTAGGATGTCTTTAACGTTTTTATTTATTTATTATTTGTATGGTGTATCATATCGGAAATAAGAAAAAGGAATGTAAGTAAGTGGGTATGAGAAGTAAAATGCATACGTAGGCCTGTTAAACAGGGCAGGGTTTGTGTGGATAACGCTGGTGGAAATCCCGAACATATTCCGTGGCGTGCTTGAGGTTCTCGGCAGGCTACCAGGTGCGGTGCTCCGTCGTCCCTTCGTAGCCAACCCATTCTACAAGATACTGAAGTTTCTTGCAGTGAAAACGACTGTCCAGGATGGCTGATACCTTGTGCTCGATTTTGCCATCAACTTCGACCAGGGGTGGAGGAGGCTGTTGGCAGTGCGGAATTTCGTTCTCGATGTGTAGTTGGAGTAATTTGACCAGGAAGACGTTGTGTAATGCCTTCATGGCCGGGGGTAGCTCAAGCCGGTATGCATGGTCAGAGATTTTCTGTGAAATTGTAAGTGGTCTGACATACTTGGAGTCGAGCTTTTTGGATGGGCGCTTCGTTTTAATGTTACGCGCATCCAGCCAGACCTTGGAGCCAACGTGGAAATCCGGCAGCAGAATTCGGTGGTGCTCCGTAGCCTGGGCGTATTGACCAATTGCAACGTGGAGTTGCTCCTTCAGGTAGTTGTGAAGGGTGGTGAGGTCGTCTGCATGTTGTCGAGCTGTGTAAGAGCTAACATCATCGATCCTAATCTCAAACCTGGGATGGTAACCTTTATTAGTAAAGAAGGGCATTACTTGGGTTGCTGAGTGCAGAGTGTTGTTGTACGCAAATTCCGCAAGTGGTAAAAGGGGTACCCAGTTGTCCTGTTGGTAGTTAACATACAGGCGGATATACTGCTAGAGGATCTGGTTGACGCGTTCGGTCTGTCCATCAGTCTCAGGGTGGTAGGCAGTTGAGAGATTTGCTTTAATGTCAAGTAGGTGACATAGCGAGGACCAGAATTTGGAAACGAATAGTTTCCCTCAGTCGGAAACTATGTCGTGGGGTGCGCCATGTTTGGTGAAGACATGCTTTAAGAACAGCGCAGCCAATTCCATGGCACCGTCTGTCTTGCGGCATTCTACAAAGATTGCATATTTTGTTAGTCTGTCCACAACAACTAAAATTGAATCGAAATCGAGACTGTGGTAATCCCTCAATGAAGTCCATTGAAATGGAACTCCACGGGCACTGCGGAATAGGTAGGAATTTCATTAGTCCATACGGCTTGTGTCGGACTGTTTTCATCCGCATGCATTCGGCACACGATCGGACGTAGGTCATAATGAATTGTCAGATTTTGGGCCAGAAGTAGTGCCGGTGGATCTGCTGAATCGTTTTGCAGATCCCTGGGTGTCTGATAAGCTTATGGTTGTGGTAGGTGCATAAGATTTCGAGTCAGAGATTGTTGTGGTCGGGGACGTAAATCCGCTTGTCACGGAGTAGGAGTTTGTTGTCGGAGAGCGAGAAGGGCTTGTCGTCAGAATTAACTCCTGCATTGTTTTCGAGTCGTCAGAGGTGTTCTTGGGCGTAAGAGTCGTGGGCGAGTGCATTGCCGCCAAGTCCATCGTGACTGCCGCAAGGACCTGTCTAGGGTTAAATAAAGGTTGGAAATTTTGTGGGTTAGCTTGGGCGTAAGCCCTATCTTCCCCTTTAGGGTAAACATCTGAGTGGTGGGTGAGCATGTCGGGCTTGCTCCCGAGGCGACCCGGGCAGTATTTAATCACGAAATCGAAGCTGGAGAGAAATTCCAACCAGCGGGCTTGCTGTCAGGAAAGTTGTTTGGAGGTCGTAAAGTACTGCAAATTGTTATGGTCTGTTACCACAAGTACTGAATGTTGAGTTCCCTCCAAATAGGGTCTCCATTGGCAGAAGGCCTCATAGATGGCAAGGAGTTCTTTATTGTAAATGTTGTAGTTTAATTCTGCAGGGGACATTGATCAAGAGTAAAAGGCTATTGGGTGGAGAAGGTTAGTTGTCTGGTCAATTTGAGAAAGGATTGCCACTATGGTGTATTCCGACCTGTCCATCTCTACGACAGTGGGGTTTTCCGTGTCATAATGCGCAAGGACCGGAGCGGACGTAAATGCTGACTTCAAGTGGTCGAATGCCGCTTGGCAGTCTGCTGTCCAGTCAAAGTGGAGCCCTTTCTGTGTAAGGTTATTGAGTGGTCAGGTTATTCTCAAGTGGCTGTGGATGAATCGTTGGTAGAAATTTGCAAAACCTAAAAAGGACTGTGTTTCTTTAACATTAGTAGGCGTTTGCCAGGTTAAGATGGCGTCAATTTTCATAGAGTCCATAGAAATTCCACTAGGAGAAACAATAAAACCCAAATATTCCACAGAATTGAGGTGGAAACTCGATTTCGTCAGGTTTGCATGAAGTTGATTGTTGCAGAGCTGCTGTAGAACACAGCGGACGTGACCCTCATGCTCCGTCATGTTGTTGGAATAAATTAAAATATCATCGAGGTAGACAACCACAAAGGAGTCGACCATGTTGGCGAAAATGTCGTTCATAAATCGTTGGAACGTCACCGGAGCGTTGGTTAGCCTGAATGGCATCACCAAATACTCGAAGGTGCCGTATCAGGTGCGGAAGACAGTTTTCCACTTGTTGCCCTCCTTGATGCGGATATTGTTGTATCCGGCATGGAGGTTGATTTTCGAGTAGATCCGCGCACCCTGTAAGTGGTCAAGCATGTTGTTGATTAGTGGGATTGGGTATTGGTTTTTGATCGTGACCCTGTTTAAACCACAGTAGTCAACACAAAGATGGAGCGAACTGTCTTTCTTTTTTTGCGAATACAACAGGGGCTCCCACAGGGGATTTGGAAGGACGAATAAATCCCTTCTGGAGCATATTGTCAATATAATCGTGTAAAACCTTCAATTCCAGCTCGGACATGTTGTACAGTGGACCCCAAGGGGCTCTGGTGTCCGGTTTGAGCTGTATTGCATGGTCGTAAGTTCGGTGGGGTGGAAGGGTGCAGGCCTCTTCCTTAGAGAAGACATCAATAAAGTCTGCATATTGCGGCGGCAGATTTGCCCCTGCTCCTGTGGGTTCAGAATTGGTCAGTGCGGCATTAGCTCGGAGTGAATCTTTGGGCATGGGGAAAAAGTGATAAACAGTGTGGAGAACTATATCCTCGCCCACTAGATGGTTGGCAAAGCAGGTGGGGTCCAAAATTCGAATGTCGGTGGGTGCTGGCTCAGGCAACGGGGCAATGGGGCAGCGGGATTGTCCTGTGACCTCATTCTCTGTAAATTCGGGTTGGGGGAAGTTTTATCAGCAGCAACAATGGTGGAAAAAGGTGACAAAGGCTCCTCGGGTGGGTTTTCCTAGTCCCGTGTAGTGGAGCTCGAAGTTCCTGACATAACGGAATTGCTATCGGGCGCGGTGGATTTCCAGTGGTCCCCGTGGGTAGTCCTCGGCTCAGTGTCAACCAGTCCTTGGGGGCGAGCTCCTTCAGGACCCTGAGTTCATCAGTGGTTGGGTTGTGAGACCCTGCAGGCCTTGCCGCGTCAGTGGCCATGGCAGGCAAGGGCTTCATCATCAGCAGTCAGGTATCGGGATTGTGGAATCGCATTGAGAGGGTTGGCCAATCGATGTCCGGGTTGTGTTTCCGAAGCTATGACAGTCCGAGTACAACCTTCGCATCCGAATGGAGTCAGGTAATGTAGAAACATTCAGTATGCATCATGTCGTCCTCAAAGCGGAATTGTTGGTCAGTCGCCTGGGTGATCAGTCCTGTGACGGACCCATCAAATAGCCTAAGTTGTATAGGGCGAGTTAGTGTTGAACGGAATTTCAAAGGTGCAAAGTTGGGCAAAACAAAACATTCGATAGCTCTGCAATCTACAAGCGTGGGTACAGGGGTATTACTAATTTGCAGAATGACAACGGAAATCAAAAAGGCAGCAGAAGAAATAGATGAAAGAACAGCTTATAAGGGGAGTTCATCTAAGGTACAGGTATCAGTATTGTCATTGGTATCTACAACAGTATCGCGACTCAAGAATCTCCCTACATGCCTTGAGACACTGGAGCATTTCCCGACATGTCACTGGCCGAGGGCTCGGCTGCGGTTGTGGTAAACGTGAGGGTAGTGCAGGCGGTGGACTTGCAGTTAGCAAGGATTGACAGGCACATATTTGAGAAATGCCCTTGACCCGCACAGTACAAGCAAAGTCCGGCGGCCCGGCGGCAGTCTTTCTCCTCAGTGGAGAGTGGTCCGCAAGGAGCGGATTTCTCCATCTTACCCTCCTTCGGTTTTGCTACAGGGGTCAAGGTGGGTTTGGCCAGAGCAGGTGTCATGGTGGGGGTGGTTGCTGGAGCAGGTGCGGGGCGGTTTGAGGATTGGTTGTTGGCGGGTTTTGCATTGCGGTCTTTTGTCAGGTTTTGCATTGCAGTCTTTTGTCGGGTTTGATGAATTTCCATGTGACGAGTCGCCGGGTTGCTTTCTGTATTGGACGGACATTGGAAAGCGGCCTCGTTCCTCCTCACATTGCCAGTACCGCTCGTCAAAAGGCCAAAGCTTGTTGGTGGAGTCCAGTGTAAGGATAACATACGGCTCCAGCATGGAAACATGACAGATACCTACCATCCGAAGAACTCAGCACACACCGGCCTTGTATCCGACGCGAACCGACCACCATCCGACACCATCTGATCTCCGATGACCGTCCGTAAAGCCCAATACTCATCCGATAACTATCCGATACCGGACCCTCATTAAATTAAATTCCTCGCCGCTGCCACATTACACAGGTGATCCATGGTGCCCATATACTCCAATTTCATTACTTTACTCTGCTTAGCACTCCTTGTGACTGATGTTTCATGTACTCTCCCCTGTTTCATCCTTAAATGCTGTAAATTTCATATCATGTGTTCCTCTGAATTTGTAAACATTTCTACACTCAAAAGTGTTTTATCTACGCTGATCCGTGTATGTACTATACTCGATTATGCCTTCTCTTCTTTCCTACCAGCATTCCCGATGACCGATTAATTCGGACTCTTCATTTCTACGTACTATGCCGTTTCTTCTATGACCTATGACCTCCACATGATCTTACCTATGACCTTCCCTCATTCCCCATGACCTCCGGATCATCCAGTACAATCCAGAGCATTTGTAATTACAAAAATGTACTTAAGAACGTATCGGACTCTACAAAAAGCAGCTTATTCTCATCGCCCACATCTTGTGTGACCTCTGTTAGGCTCATCCTTCGTCGTACACATCGTTCCGCTGGCCTTCGTCATTGCCAGCCCTTCGTATCTTCGACTACTCTCTTGCTCAACATCGGATCCGATATTGGACTGATATTGAAGTCTATCGGACACTTTGGGCATCGTGTACTCTCGTCTTATCAACTCATTTAACTCATCCTCCACACCCTCCAAGGTTGCACTCACTGTTTTAGGTGTTGGGTCAGACCCCGCCTGAAGAACTTGACTGTAATCAAGCAGTTGCAGCCAATACATGTAATACCTACTACACCGGTGAACTCCTGCTCTCAACTCGTGTATTGAAACTGGTCTTTGATGTGGTCAGCGAGCCCCTGGTAAAAGGCCTCGGCAAGCGTGGCGTCATTGTATCTGGTGTAGGGTGCGTGCGAATTGAAGGCAACGATGTATTCCGTGACACGGGAATTGTCAGGCATCTTCAGATTACGCAGCACACTCTTCAAGGTCATGTGTAGATGGGGGTTTCCGAATACCAGAAATAATTCCACAGTGAAGCTGTCCCAGCTGTCCAACATTGCAGGGGGCAGTTGTTGGATGAGGTAAGGCATTTGCTTGGTCTTGGAGGTACGACGTGGCAAATAGGATGCGATCCCGATCAGTAGCGAATTTCCATGGCTTCCCCAGAAACCACGTAACGCACTGTGAGATGAACATTGTTAGCTGTGCCGGGTCCTTACCCGTGAAGACATCAGGCTCCTTAAGTTTTGGGCCATCGTCTCCAGGTGCTGGGTGTCAGGACCCATCCATTTTTCCCTTGCCCAAACCGACTTTACCAGCACCTACGAACCTCCTGACATCCCTCTACAACCTCGCGAACTCCTCTACACACTTCCGGAACCTGCCATCCCCTTCCAGAAGCCTCCCCGACCTCTCCCGCATTCACACGACACTCGCGACTATCATACTCTACTCGCATCACCTCCTGCCACCTTACCCTACATGTGTCTACCACCCGAACCTGCCAAATCGAGGTGCGACACGCAGTTATGCAATCTTCCTCAGCTGGCACATGACTTGCCATGCGGCACCACCGACGCCACTAGCATTGCCCGCATTACCAGCGTTATCCATGTGACTTCCGCCCAAGCGTCACCTGTGTCACTACCACCATCCACGTGACCGCATGCATGGACCTCACGACCTTAACGATGAAACACACCACCGATGGCCAGTTGAGCACTACTTCGAATTATGCTTCCTTTCTTCTCCCCAGTCATCTATAACTATGATAATTATGACCAAAGCATCTCTTTGTAACTATAGTTACCCATATGATTATTTAACTAAGTCGTGACCCATGACCAGTCAGGTTCGTGACCTTACTTATGTTTCCCTTACCCCTCGCGACCTTAGTAGAACATGTCCATAGTCACTTTATGACTGACCATACCCCGTACTACTATAGTTCTGTCACTTGGTGACCTCTGTACTTTTCCGTTTCTGTTATACTCTCTGTACATACATATATAAAGTCTTGCATGTACTTACGGTACTCCACAGTGGCAACTGCAGACAGTATGGGAAGGACCAGGCCAATGGGGCCCAGCACCACCTCAGCCGCAGCGCACACAGTGGCAACCATGCCCACAACAGCAACAACAACAACAGCAGGCACTACCTCCCAGGCAGTGGAATACACAGGCCCCACCTGGTACCAGGCAGGGTACCCCAATGGACACCAGTCGAGGGACCGGCCCCCGCCGCCCCCTGATCTGCTATAATTGCAGACAGGTTGGCCACCCTGCACGGTTGTGCCCCGAACCACCCCAGCAACGCGCTACCCCCCGACAGCAAGCAAGAATGGGCAGCGCATTTGAAATGCGCTCACCACCCAGATACTACACGCCACCGCCTCTCTCCCCTTACCCTGTCCCAGCATACCCTGCCTCACACCCGACCTCCCTAACGTCATTCAATCCCTCATACGCGGCCTCTACCACTGGGCAAAATGATTTTGAAGAAATGGAAAACACGATAGTGCAATTGAGAGACCAATTGCACATCCAAGGAAGGCCCCAAGCGCCCACTCCAGGACCCACTGCCGACGCCACCATGACCAACGAATCGCAGGATTTTCAGCAAGGATCCGCTTGAGTGCTAAAGATGGATCCATATATATTGTTCCTGCCCACTGCCATCATGTAAACCAAGTTGCCAATGAAACACCATTCTTCCCTTTGACGAAAGAGGCTGAGAGGACCAAGCACACCCTCAAAGACCTTACCTCTAAGGAACTGCCAGGATACAATGATGATGTACACTGGGAGTCTGACCCTAAAATCATATATGGAAAAGGAGGAGAATGACAATTGGACATGCCAGGACATGTTACCACATGGGATACCAAAGACACCTACGACATCAAGCTACTGATTGACTCCAGTTGTACCATGTCTGTCATGGACCTGGGATGGGCCCTCAGTAAAAAGATGAACCTTACAAAACTGGACACCCCTGTAGTTTTCAAGAACATCGATGGGTCAATAAATGTCTGTGGAGCTTTCAAACACTCTGTGACTCTCCGCCTCAACATAGGGGGCCATGTGGAAATCAAGCAGTTCTTATTAGGTCGAGTCACTGGACACTGCGCAATTTTAGAACACGACTGGCTCTGATACCATGACCCCAGCATCCAATGGTTTGAGAAGTGTATCCACTTTGACAAATGCAAAAAGAAAGATTGTCATATTGTGGATTATGGCTATGGCTTCCAGAACCTGCACAATACGATGACCGCACCCAATTGGAAAGCGTTATACCCCCAAGTATTCACAGGGAAAACTGGCCAGAAGCTACCTAAGTCCCTACCTGGAATTGACTACGAGATCAAATTTAAAAATGATCCTGGCTTCCTACGCTTGAAGGTCTACCCACTTACCAGTAAAGAGGATGAGGCTCTAAAAGCATGGCTCAAAGAGAACCTGGAAAATGGCTGACTAGTCTGGGGAGAATCGGACTATGTGAGCCCGATCTTCTTCAAAGACGAGGGGGACAAACTACAACCCATCATTGACTACAAGTGCCTCAACTCCTTTTGTGTGAAGGACATATACCCGTTACCCAGGATCGATGAAACCATAGCGAGCCTAAAGAAAGCTGAGGTATTCACAAGCATTGACGTGGAATGGGGCTACTGGAATGTCGCAATGGCTGAATGGGCACAACACCTGGCTGCAATAATTACCAAATACAGCACAGTATGGCCCACCGTCATGCAATTCGGACTGATGAATGCCCCATTGGTCTTCCAACAAAGAATGAACTACATCCTGCATACACTGCTAGCTACTGGGAAAGTATTCGTATACATCAACAACATCCTTATCGCAACAGAGACGGTCGAAGAACATTGACGCCTACTACATGAAGTGCTCAGAATACTCCAAGAAAATGACCTCTGCATCTGAGAGTCAAAATGCAAACTAGAACAGTCAGAGGTCACATTCTTAGGATTGTTAATCTCAAAAGGGAATATTCGACACTCACCCAAAAAATGCAGAGGGATAGCTGACTGGCCCATACCAAAGAACAAACATGCTCTCCAGCAAGGAATTGGGTTGTTGAACTATTTCCAAAGGTTCATACAAGGATTCGCCACTATTGCTAAACCATTGTACAAACTCTTGAGCGATGGCACACCATATATCTGGACGGACCGGCAAGAACATGCCTGGAGGTGCCTGATCGACATACTGCAGAGTGACATGGTGCTGGCCATCCCACAGGATGGAAGATGGAAGTAGACGTGAGTAACTATGCCATGGGGGGAGTACTATCTCAACAGCTGTTAGGATCGCTTATGTAAGCCATCCCAAAGTGCAGTTGTGGAGAAACTGGGGAGGGTTGTTGGAAGGTCACATGACCTGTGGCTGTGGTCAGATTACATAATCATAAGATCACATGACCTGGGCCTGGGTGCATCACATGATCCGAGGGTCCGAGCGTGGGAAAGTCGGCAAGTCCCGAGGCTCTCGCTATATATACTGCGTCCTTTCCATTTTTGTACTCTTTTCCCCTTATCTTAGTATTGTCATCATGACCTTACGCTTAAGTTGTGTGAGACCCAGTCTGATATAATACTAAGATCCACCTGTCCACCCTAGCCCCGTGTCCTAACCCGGCTAGCCTGGACCCTTAATTTCAAACTGTGACACATTGTCACAGCTCAGCCCCTATCATCCTCTTCTCCTTTACCCTGCCCATGGTGTGTAACAGAACTGCGCGAAATTTTACTGTGTGTAGATACATGTGACCAGACCAGGAGGAAGTCAACTGTGACCCTCCCCAAGTGATACCGAGTGCCCAAGGCCCGGAACTTTGTTTTACAGCTACGTACCAGTGAATCGTGTAGTGTACAGGGCAAGGAAAGGCCCCTACATAGTCTTTCTGTAGTTTCCTGGTCCAGTGGACAGGGCCCTTGCTCTGTGACCATTGTCAGAAGGGCGCATGGGCAACTCATTAGGAGTTGTGGAGCGACCACCTGGGACACCATTCAGGCCCCACATTAACAAAAGTTTCATAGAATAAGAGTTCTATAGGTACATAAGTACACAGAAGAGCAGCCTAAGAGGACAGGACTGTTAAGAGATCGAAGAAATCCTGAGTGCCCAAGGCCCAGAACTTTATTTACAGTATCCAGGGCCTGTGATGGCAGACCATGTCGCCCCGCCTGTAGCCCAACCTATGAGGCTTGACCTATCTGTTGCCCCCTTTGATGGGCAGAAAAGGAACTTCTGTACGTTCCTCCGATCACTTTGCCTCTTGTTTATGGCGAACCCGACTACCTATGCTACGGACCTGGTGAAGGTCCTCTTTGCTTTGAGCAAAATTACTGGAGATGGATTCGCTGCTGAATGGGCGAATATGAAAGTGGAAGAGATCCTGGGTAGTGGCGAGGCCAGAACCTGGGTGGAGTTTGTGGAGGAGATGAAGCAGGCGTTTGATGACCCGAACAACTGTGTGACTGCCCTTGCCGATATTGCAGGGTTGAAACAGGGTGCCATGATGGCACCAGAGTTCTTCACGAGATTCGAGATGCTGTTCCAACAGGCGGAGTTGAGTGCAGAAAAGGACTCAGGAATCCTGGTCCATTGGCTGGAGTTGAACTTGAGTAGGAGGTTGGTGGAGAGGATCTATGGTGTCTCCCCAATGCCAGAGACTTATGGAGAATGGAAAGTGCTGGCAGAAAGACTGGATGCCCAGCAAAGGTGATTTGACGCAATAGTCATGGAACGGACACTGCAACCCATTGCAACCCCCGCGCGACCCACCGCGACCCTACCGCGACCTGCCGTGACCATTTTGCGACCTCTTGTGACCCCTCTGCTGTGTACTCCGGATGTGGCCATGGCCCGAGGATGGGCCCCTGCTGATGAGAGATGTTGTTTCCGATGCCACCAGACTGGCCATGCTGTCCGTTTCTGCCCCCTGCCTGATACATGTCTGCAGGTCCCAAAGGCCCAAACCCGGGCAGCACCATGTGCCCCCCAAATGGCGGAGGGATATGAGAAAGAGATTGCACAGCTCCGAGCCTGCATAGAGCTGTGTGAGAGAGAGAGGAGGACTCCCACTGGAGAGAAGAAGTGTGCCAGCCCCCTTTCCATCCCTGTGCCTGTTGCAAGTATACCCTGATATACCATCTTGCAGCGGAGACATACCCGAATTGGGGCTGAGGTGAAGGAGGAAGTGAGACTGGCAGAGCGCCTAACCAGAGTGCAGCCAGAAGTGCGGAAACATGTGCCATGAGAGCTAGCCATCCAGGTGCACTTGGAGGCTTTCAGCACTGGCAAAGGGACCACAATGAAGGCCCTTGTTGACTCAGGGTGCACCAACTGCTTCATGGATTTGGAGTGGGCAAAAGGAGTGGGACTGGAGCCATCTCTCCTGCTGAACCCAATCACCATGTATAATGTGCCCCTGAAAATGAGTACCCTTGCATCCACAAGTATTCTGGACACCCGTTTTCCCAACTCTGGCCCTACCCCCGATTGGCCCAGCCGCTACCCTTTGGTGTTTAGTGAAGCGAAGTGGGATGAACTTCCCCACTCCCAACCAGACTTCGATATTAAGATCAAGTTCAAAAAGGACCCTGAGCACCTCTCCTCCAAGCTGTATTCTTTGACACGGCAGGAGATGGTGGAGATGAACCGTTGGGTGGATGAGCAGCTTGCTTCTGGACGAATCCGGCCCTCGAAATCCCCGTATGCCAGCCCCTTCTTCTTCAAACATGAGAAGGACAAACTGCGGCCAATCATCGACTACTCGAGGCTGAATGCACACCTGATCACAGACAAGTACCCCCTCCCCCACATCCGAGACACAGTGGATGTGCTTAAAGGAGCATCAATCTACTCTAAGATCGATGCAAAGGGAGGTTTCCCATCTATGCAGGTCTGGCCTGAGCACCAGCACCGCTGCGCCTTCCTGACACCCCGTGGACTCTTTGAACCAGCTGTCATGTGGTTTGGACTGCAGAATGCCCCTGCTACCTTCCAATGCTTCATGAATCATGTGTTGAGGGAGGAGATTGCAGGAGGACATGTGAGGGCCTATGTGGATGATGTCATTGTGTTTGCAGAGGACTTGGCTACACACCGGTACTGGATGGATCGGGTCTTGAGGAAGTTTGGAGAGAATGGGTTGTGTCTCAAACTCAGTAAATGTGAGTTTGAGAAGAGTGAGATCATCTTCCTGGGGATGAAGATCTCCCACAACAGACTAGAGCATGATCCAGCCAAGGGTGTGGCAGTCCGAGATTGGCCACATCCTAAGAATGTGAAGGATGTCCAGAGGTTCAATGGGATGCTGAACTACCTCTGCCGGCACATCCCGAATCTTTCTGCCCGGGCAAAGCCACTCTTCTGGCTGACTGGGAATGTTTCATGGAAATGGGAGGAGGAGGAGGAAGCAGCCTTCCGAGATCTCTGCCAGGCACTCGTATCGGCCCCAGTCTTGGCTCTGCCTCAGGACAAAGGGAGATGGAAGGTAGAGACAGATGCAAGCAACCTGGCAACTGGTGGAGTGCTCTCGCAGCAGCAGACAGATGGAACCTGGAGAGTTGTTGACTATATCTCCAAGGCCCTCACTGCAGCTGAGAAGAACTATGATGTGTACAACAAGGAGTTCTTGGCTGTGATTTGGGCACTTCGCGAGTGGCAAGCATACCTCATTGGAGCAGAGGAGACAATCAAGATCTGGACGGACCATGCAAACCTCCAGTACTTCTGGAAGCCCCAGAAGTTGAAGCTGAGGCAGGTTCGTTGGGTTGGAGAGCTCCAGTGCTTTGACTTTGAGATAAAGTATTGCACTGGCAAGTCGAATACAAAGGCAGATGCACTCTCCTGGAGACCAGACTATGGAGAGATGGTGGAGGAGGATGCACTGGTGCAGGTTTTCCCGGAAACAGAAGTCCGTGTGTCATTCACATCAGAAATGGAGACACTACTCCAGAAAAATAGTGCAGTACACATACAGAAGCCGGAGGAGCTTGATGATGAGTGGACACGAGATTGTGCTGGACTCTGGCGAAAGGGGATAGTCACTTGGGTCCCCCTAGGAGCTCGTGAGGCTGTTCTCAAGTTTGAGCATGACCTCCCCGCTGCTGGACACCCTGGGCCCCGGAAGTTGAGAGCAGCACTAGTGAAGGGTTATTGGTGGCCGGACATGGTAAAAGATGTGGATCGGTATGCCCAGGGGTGTGAGACATGCCAGCGGACGAAGCCCGACCATACCAAGCGTGCTGCCCCACTGCACCCCCATCTGGTGCCCGATGGTCCCTGGTTGGTGATCTCATGGGACATAGTCGGTCCCCTCCCCCTCTCCGGTGGACATAATGCCATCCTTGTTATTGTCGACAAATTCACAAAACGGACACTGCTCGAAGCCATCGGGCTCGACCTCACAGGACTTGGAGCGGCGCGTCTCCTCCAGGATCGAGTGTTTCGTGACCATGGAGTCCCTCACAAGGTTGTGAGTGACCAGGGGTCCCAGTTCGTGTCCCGCTTCATGAAGGAGTTCTACTCCATGATCCGGGTAAAGGCAAATCCAAGTACTGCCTTTCATCTGCAGACTGATGGACAGACAGAACGGGCGAACCAGGAGATGGAGATCTATCTCCGGGCTTACGTGGACCATCTCCAGGATGACTGGGCTGAATGGTTGTCCACTGCAGAGTTTGCTCTTAATAATCGTGAGCACTCAGCAACAGGACAGACACCTTTCTTCCTTGATTATGGATGACACCCATGGAATGGGGGGCTCCGCCCACCTTCAGAGGTGAACCTGGCGGCAGATGAGTGGATGGCTAAGCTCACAGAGTCCCGAAGAGCAGCCAAGGAGGCAATGGAGAAAGCAGTGGCAGCGATGAAGAAGAGCTACGATAAGGGGAAATGCCCAAGTCGGGAGTACTCTGAGGGAGATCTGGTCTGGCTGGATACTAGAAACTTGAAGATGGACTGGCCCTGTAAAAAGCTTGACAACAAGAGAGCAGGCCCCTTTGCAGTTGAGGAGAAGGTGGGACCTGCTGGGTATCGCCTCAAGCTCCCTCGGGCCTGGCACATCCATCGGGTCTTCAATGAGTTGCTGTTGACACCATACCACCCCCCTTCCTTCCCTTCTCAGAACCTGCCTCCCCCTCCGCCCCCTACGATTGATGATGACCACCTGGAGTATGATGTGGAGGCGATCCTTGATGTTAAGAAGGTGGGATGTGGGGTGAAGTACTTGGTGAAGTGGTTGGGATATCCAGTGGAGGAAAACACTTGGGAGCCCCGTAGGAACCTCACTAACATAACATTGCTTCTCTGGGACTTCTTCCTCTCCCACCCTGACAAGGCCAAGCTAGCTGGTCGGGACACCCAGCCTTAAGAGGGGGGTGATGTTAGGATCACTTATGTAAGCCATCCCAAAGTGCAGTTGTGGAGAAACTGGGGAGGGTTGTTGGAAGGTCACATGACCTGTGGCTGTGGTCAGATTACATAATCATAAGATCACATGACCTGGGCCTGGGCGCATCACGTGATCCGAGCGTCCGAGCGTGGGAAAGTTGGCAAGTCCTGAGGCTCTTGCTATATATACTGCGTCCTTTCCATTTTTGTACTCTTTTCCCCTTATCTTAGTATTGTCGTCATGACCTTATGCTTAAGTTGTGTGAGACCCAGTCTGATAACAGCAGCCTGATGGTATCTGGTGACTGGTGGACTTTATCTCGAAAACCTTCTCCCCAGTGGAGATGAACTACGCAATGTATGACAAAGAGTTTCTGGCAATTATCCGAGGACTAGAGGAGTGGCACCATTACCTATTGGGCATCAAGGAACCCTTCGAAATCCATACTGACCATGTGAATCTTCAATATTTCCAGAAAAGCCAGAAGCTCAACCCCAGACAGATGCGATGGCATTCAAAATTACAGTGCTTCAACTTTGAAGTAAAGTATAAACCCAGAAAAACAAACATGAAGGCCGACGCACTGTCCCGACAACCAGACCATTGGGAGGGGACAGACAAATATGAAAAACCTACTGTACAAGTTTTCCCAACTCATCGCCTTGCTACATTACTGATCCCCAAGCCGACTATTGACCAACTATTACTGGAAGCACACACAAACACTGTACCACCCAGGGCCACGCCCTACGAAAAAGGCGTGGATGGACTTTTCAGACACCAGGGAAGGGTCTGGGTACCCCAAGATCTAGTACACAAAGTCCTGATAGAGTTGCACAACTCTCCACTTGGAGGACACCCTGGACCCAAAAAAAGACCTTGGAAAGCATTGCTTGACAATTCACTTGGCCAGGAATGAAAGAGGACGTAACAGAATACATGGCTGGTTGTGAGAAATGCCAGAGAACAAAACCTGATCGTATGAAATGACGTGCACCTCTGCACCCACATGCGATACTGCCTTGTCCGTGGCACACGATTACTTGGGACCTTATTGGGCCATTGTCAAAATCTGCTATGCACAATGCCATTCTCGTGATATGTGACAAGCTTATGAAGATGACTTTGCTAGAGGCTACAGATACAAAACTCACAGCTCTGGGAGCAGCCAGGATCTTATGAGACTGAGTCCTTTGCAGCCATGGAGTACCCTGCAAAGTAATAAGTGACCGAGGGTCTCAATTTGTGTTGAACTTCATGGAAGAGTTCTACAGAATCATCAGTATAAAAGGAAATCCAAGTACAGCTTACCATCCACAAACTGACAGACAAACTGAGAGGATGAACCAAGAAATCAAGATATACTTGCAATCGTATGTTGACTTCATGCAAGATGACTGGTCAGACTGGTTACCCATGGCGGAGTTTGCTCTAAACAACCGACAACATTCCACCACTAAATATAGTCCTTTCTACCTAAATTATGGATTCCACCCTTGTATGGGGAACATCAGCCTACCCAACATGCCACACATGCCAGAAGCCTCTGACTTTGCCGCAAAACTACAGAAAGCCAGAGAAAACGCAAAGAAAGCCATGGAAAAAGCTGCACAATACATGAAAACTGCCTACAACAAACACAAAAACAAAAAAACACTTGACTACAAAAAGGGGAACCTGGTTTGGCTAGATGCCACAAACCTGAACATGGAGCGACCATCGGAAAAACTCACAGACAGAAGAGTTGGTCCCTTCATGGTAGTGGAAAAAGTAGGACCATCTGTGTATTGACTCAACCTGCCAGTCACGTGGAAGATTCACCCGGTATTCAACGAAGCGGTGCTCAAACCGTATATAGAAGGCAAATTCCCTAATCAAACACTGGACAAACGCCCGCCCCCCGAACTAATTGATGACCACCTACAATACGACATGGAAGAGGTGCTGAAAAGTTGCAAACACAGATGGAAGTTACAGTACCTCATGAAATGGACTGGTTATCCCCATGAGGACAACACATGGGAACCTAAGACGAACCTGAAAGACGCAGCCGAGGCCATCGCGGACTTCCACTGCAAACACCCTGAGGCAGCACGCTCTCTCATGGTGTCTTTTGTTTGAATGGTCACACACCCAACAACCCTGAATGGAAACAAATGGCTTAAAGCCGCAGATGACATCATTCATCAAACACCCCCTCCTCCTGTTGTGCAAACCCCCTCTCTCTACCTGCTCTTTCTACCATGCCGCCCAACCGCACACCCATGACCCCAGACCGTGGGACCCCAGGACCGCCGTATTTCGCCCGCCAAGCTGCTGGATGGCCAAACCGCCTGCCGCGCCCGCCTCCCGCTGAAACTACCTGCTTGCGACCTGCGCCTGACTTGCGACCCACACCACCCATACTCGAGGGTCCGCCATCGTCCCCTGGCACAACTGCCCGTATGCGCCATATCCTGGACGCAGTGTGAATCCCCCACGCACGCCGAACATTAGGGTTGGACCCCCCTCCACTCATGACAGATGATCCCCCAGCACGGATGCCCCAGTTCCGACTAAATAGGGACCTTCTTGAACCTGAAGATGATGTATGGCTCCGCAGAATGGCGGAACGGCTTAGTGTGAGCTTCAGCCGCACTATGTGGACCGAGCTCCAAGGACTCCAGTTTGAACAACAACAACGAATCCTGCGCACTTCCCCCGTCCTCATTGAGCTTTGGTTAAATTGCCGGAGCTCATGACTGCGCCTCGAAATCCCCCTGCTGCCTGAGCCAGTCCTCCGAGAAGAATGGGCCATGCACCACCGACGAGGAGGCCCCCCCTGGGTCATACCAATCACAACCAATGTGATATCCCCATGGATCGTCCCCACCGATGCCTACG
Source organism: Clavaria fumosa (assembly GCA_951802425.1). Lineage (NCBI taxonomy): Eukaryota > Fungi > Basidiomycota > Agaricomycetes > Agaricales > Clavariaceae > Clavaria > Clavaria fumosa. Next base: position 897,838 of record OX637794.1, on the reverse strand, counting down.
AACACCCCCTCATGCCCAATACATGTGATACGAGTGTTGACCCCCCCACTGAAATCGAACCACCAGCCGAACCACAACAACATGAACACGAAGAAAGCCTGGAAGCCTGACGGGCCTGTCAAGACGCCGGACCACTGGGAGGGGACTATGTTAGAGTTCTACCACATGACCCCCTTCTCACATCACACCCCCCCTTTTTCTCGCCCTTCACACCATGCATACACCCTTCCCTCTCACTCATCACATGCCGCATGCTACCCCCCTTTTCCCTGTCATGCATGACTCATGACGCGCCTCGTTGCCCACACATGTCGATCACCCTTTACTGTGACTCACTATGACTCATACCCCTGTACTATATAAGTAGCCAGTCCAGTAACAACTCCCTTTAGGTTGTTACTTCCAATCACAATATCTTTCTGCTCCCATTTGGCCAACTTCCACTCTAGTCCCTCAAATAACTGGGAGTCAGCTCAACCCTTGTTGACAAAAGTGAAGGCAACGACACAGGCAAGGATAAGCAACACCTTGACTGTCTTCAAAAACACACATTCTGAGCTATCTTCCTGAGAACTTGGCCTAACTTCACCAAACTTTGAAGATGTATTCATGCATACCTTGTCAGCTATCAGACCATAGGAATATATGATTTGACAAAGGGGACTGTCTGGGGAGAGATTTTGAGATTTTTGGGAAAATAGACATGGGAAATCTGCAGTTCTGCACCAAATATTATGGGCTTTTGTATGATTGTATTAGATGTCATAAGGTGTAGTCTGATGGCTGGAATTTGCAATATAACAAATAGCCATGCTCCCAGGCCAATAACCCTAATTCCTAGTAATGGATTCCAGGGAGGTGACAGAGATGGTGGGTGGGTTGTTAAACTAATCTACACCCTCCCCATATGTCCACAGGTAATGTGTGTATCCTCCACTAACCATTTTCAAGCCAGAGTACTGCAGAGTACTGCAGAATTGTGGAAAATGAATATTTTCTGTGTATTTTGCAAATTGACACTGAACCAAGGCAGATACAAATGTGGGGTGTCCAGATTCGGAATCTCCTGATTTTTGCCGATTTTTTGGTGTATAAAAAGTCATATTTTGCAAGCCATGCAAAAATTTTCCCACAGTCATAGCAGCTTACCAAAAGCAGCTATGCCTGATTGGTAAGCTGTACCTGAGGGACCAGGCACAGGGCTGCTCAATTTCGAGTTTTTGTTTTTATTTTTAGCATATTTTGTTTGCCATTGTTTGTCAGGGGACCCTGCAATAGGCAGGGCAGGCCTGGGAAAGGAAGGGCAGGCCTGGGAAAGGAAGGGCAGGCCTGGGAAAGGAAGGGCAGGCCTGGGAAAGGCAGGGCAGGCCTGGGAACAGAATCACTGTCACAGTCTTGCATTGTATTGTAGTCTGTATTGTAATCTGCATTGTAATGACAATATGATCTTGCAAGAAAAATGTATTGTAACTACACTCAATCTTGCAATGGCTATTTATTGTAATTACAATACTCTATTGCAAGGAATTCACATCATTGACTGGTTGCATTGCTGACAGTGACATGAGTGTGGGCTGTGCTTTCATCGAGTCAAGCTAATTGTCAACCATTAGCTGTGGATGTGGCCAGGGTCGTGGATGAATGGAAGTTGCTGTCATCGGTTGAGAAGAGCATGTGCATCAGATGCACGCTACTTTACATGTACATGATTTACAGCAAGGTCGGAGCACTGCCATAAAAAGTGGGGAAGTTTTGATTTCTGTGGCAAGTGATGCATAGTGATGATAAAAAGAGCAAGGAAATTGCTGAGACAGTAGAATAAGTGTATAGCAAAGCCTTTTACATTGGTGTGTTCAACAGAGAATGTAAAGCAAGTATTGGACTGTCTGGAACAGAGACAACCACTGAGCTATTATTGCAATTTTAATTGTACTCCAGAACTTCTTTTTAACTAGAGTTTTTGATTAATCTGGCAGTTCCAGACATGACACCAGAGCCCTTTTTCAAGGCCCACTCACAGTCTCACACGCAGTCAAATGAGAGACGCATGCAGTACAAATCGCCTGATCTCAAACCGCGAATGGGCCCGTCATTTGTATTTCTAATTTCCTTCAGGCATTCTACAAATCGTCTAACCTCTGCGTCTCATCCAGAGTATGATGTGCGGCGACCGCATTCGATGGCAGGTCTTAATCAAGGTCCACTTCAAAGTTCAATGCCAACAAAGATCAGGTACACTTCAAGGCCGACACGTCCGCAGCAGAACAGGCCAGGTCCAGATCAGCTCCTTCCAAATTGACATGGTCATCTATAAATTGCCCCCGCTTCTTGCCAGCACTATCACCGCTCTGCATTTATAATGCCTAATCCTCCTACCCCATGAGCATTGCTCTTTCCCCCCTATTGTGCTGCCCAGAACGAATCCTGTCGCCTCGCCCACAAGCTCAAGAAGAGTCAATCCTGCAACACCGCAGCGACTGGCAACACGCGCACTGCACCGTCCACAAATGGCCCCGCAACCTAACTGTCAAGCTCTCACGACTCCTGGATTTTTCCGGCGTGCCAGCACTTTTGTTTTTGGAACCATCCCACCGTCTCTGCAGGTTCTTAACTCTGATATCCGGTCTCAGGGTGCGCCGAGTATCCCTTGGTTTGATCATGGCTAATTTCTGACTGGCCAGAGCGGCGACAAATGCTATTTAGCGGCGAGAAGATGGGATCCTCTGTCTCTCTTACCACCCGGAAGGGCAGACATATTGACGGAGATCGAACGATGGAATCAGAAGAGCTACGCGGTAACCCTGGCCCGCACTCAGGCCACAATTTCACCCACCCAGAACCCATTCCGTCTACTCCACTTGTGGCACCTTCGTTTCCATCATCGTCTCTCGATGAGACTCTATCACATAGACAGCCTAAGGGCTCACCTTTGGATACCGGAATACGGAGGGGGTTTCTGACTTTCACTGGGATCGGAAGCACCGCTTGGCGTACGCGTATTTTTTGTCCGGCTGCCTACGGTGCATTCCATCTCACGAAAGATCTAGTTTATCCCTTTCTCGCAATTCTTAATGCACAGGAAGTTGCTGCGAGCATCGACTTCGATACCCTAATTGCGGAATCAAGACGGCTTTCCATGTCTGGGGTTCTCGGATTACTCGAGGCAGATATACTCTTTGCGGAGCCAGGGACTTCGCAACCGGAATTTTGGAGATTGATCCAAGGAATTCTAGGGATCGGATCACTGAGGGTACTAGGCAGGATTTGCAAATCGCCTTGCTTCGAGAAGCTGCATTTGGTACATGGCATAAAGCCGCCCGAATCCGTGCAAGCCAGGGAATTTTGGCTCCAACAGGAGTCATGGCCAGAGATTCACATTCTTGATATGGGTCGGGAGGAAACCAGTTATCACCGGATCAATCAGGGGTCTGGTCCGCAAGGAAAACTGCTTCGGAATTCGAAGGATATCATTACTGAAAGAGACTTTTGGGGAGCAGAAAGCACAGGCGATTCGGGAGTGACAGAAACGGCCAGGCAAGATACCCCCACTTCCGAGCTCGAAGAGGAAAAGCCAAAACCCGCATGGGTCGGCGTCAAAACCTCCATCCCGGTCCCCACCGAAGACAGGCAGGAGATCAGCGAGGGCTCAACAGATAAATGGTGGATGGATCGGTGGCAGATCGAAGCACTGGCAGTTGCAAGCGCGCGGGACCTCTCGCTACAAGACGCATGCAACCTCCTCACCACTGCTTATTTCGGGGCATCGACAGGCAGGCTCCAACAGCGTCTTGCTGCCCTATTCTGTGTGATTCTTACCGTCGGAACCTTCTTGGCTGCTTGGTACACGAACTGGAGCTGGATCAGTCAGTTCTTTGCACTCAGCTGTTTGGGATATTTTGTGAACTGGACAGCATGTTTGAGAGCATGGAGGTTCGTACCGGCTGATGCAGCTCGCGACTTCAAGCCGAAAATCCTCAAGTCGTGGCCTACGGAACACGAGGGGGGAGCAATCCGTATCGCCACCCAGTCATCAGGTATCGCCCGTTTGCGGGGCCTCATTCCTATTCCAGAGGATATCCTAAGCGCAGCGATACGGGAGGCCAAAGTGAAAGAAGGCCGATACAAGACCCCCCGGAAGACGATCGTTCGGAAAGAACCCTATGCTTATAGAAGTCCCCGCGTAGAGGACCATTGGATCAGCTTCGAATCTCAGGCGTCATTTTATGGTGTGCTGGTATCCGTCGAGCCTGATAATGTCACTCAGCGTTCAATCGGAGTACTATGGGCCATCCTTAACGGGCTATTACTTCTGATACTCGGATTCGGTGCCTCAATCCAGAAGCACTGGAGCGGATATGTTCTTCTAGTTTATCTCGCTGGCATTGCATTGGCGTTATATGCGCGGCGCCGGGAAGCCGTGTGGACACTTCCAGAGTTTGCGGCAGTCGATTTCACCACCAAACATTTGGATATTCCCCCGACAGTGAGGGCACGCGTGATGGGAATGCCAGGCGCAGAGTCTTTGACCATCGAGGTATGTGACCCGAATCTAGCTTCATTAAACAGCACCCTTCTGATACGTTGTTGCGTAGAAGCGCAAGCGTTCCAGATTCTTTTCCTTTGCGAGATCTAAGAAGATCCAAACGCAGGTGGAAATCGGACCTGTTTGAGCAAAATTTGTACCCGTTCCAACGCCGCTCCAACCCGAGCGCTGTACTACACATGGTCGGGCTTGTTTTCCTGAGCACCTGGATCTTGTACTTGCAATGTACTCATAGTACGTCTCCGCCTCGGCATAATGGCACATTTTCATTTTGGCATCTGGTATCGACGCGTGGGGATATTCCACTATTATAACAAGTTCAACCACCTTTCAAGTTCAACTGCATCACTGTCAGCTCCTTACCGGGCCTTACAGGCCTTACCAGTTGTACCCACTCAGTGCGCGCGACTTTCCGCTCACACCCGCCTGCCACCACATGCTGCCGCCGCCGCAAATCGTGCTTCAACAACCATGCCCTACGACGAAGAGAAGCCGCTATTACAATAATTTTTATTAAAAAGATAATAATGGTATGTCTCAAGAGGCAGGAGTTCACGCGTTCACGTCCTCGAGTAAACCGTGACGGCGCGTACGGCGGCCTCCCCACCACCGGCGACGTAGACACTAACGTAGACGCAGCCGTGATAGGCGCAGACGCACTCACCACAGACGACGACGCCGACGCAGAACACACAGACACACCCCAACCCCAACGATCGCCTCAACCTGTCCCCTCCGCCGTCGTCGTCACCGTGGTGTGCCATCGCTCCCCCCACTTACCCCCTGCGACTGCGCCAACATCAATATCAACGGGCGCTACAGTCTTCACCAACGACGATATCGACCCACGACCCCACCAAGCGGCCACGCCTCGGTCCCCGCCGGTCCCACCACACACGTCAACGCCTCCCTACCCGGCGTGTCCACAAACCCCGTCTGCAGCTTCGTCTCACCGCTGATTCACCACAAATGGCGCCCCGACCAGGTCGTTCTGCCCAGGTGCACGTCTGTAGCCATTCCTCTATAGACACTGCAAAGAGCAATATCTGCTATAGTTTGCAATATACTGACTGTACATAAAATGTCCTGAAATTTTACTGGATTTGTTTACATTTCGTGTCCCTAAACAAGCAATAATTCAGCCTCGCCCTTGCTGTCAACTACGACAATGCTGGTGAGTCTCCCATACTTTGCTTTCAATTTCCCGATGAAACGCACTGGGCTCTGAATGCTCTATCTTGATGCAATGCATTACGTTCAGTACGAGCGGCGGCCTAGAACACCGTTATCTGACCTTTCCACGGTTGTTGTTCACTCATTCATTCAGCTCATCGTGTTCCACGTTGCAGATGCCAGATACTGACCAACTCTGCACTCTTCTGGACGAAATGACTGCTAGCCTGTCGTCCACACGGCAAGCCATCCAGACTGTCAGTGAAAAGTGTGTCCATTGTCCAAAATTTTCAACGTGTCTGCCATTCCTCATGGATCACGCACAGGCTAGATGTGTCAACGCAAGACGGCATCTCTCTCCTCTCATTCAAGTCGTACACTCTACTCTCCTACATCCATGCTCTCACACTGCTCGTCGCACACCGTGTTTTCCCTTCAGCCACACTTGTAGATCATTCACCCCCCGCCCGCCCCTTCAGCTCGTCTGACCGACCCGCACGTGGTGTCCAGGCCGGGGACCTCGTCGACGCCTGTGTTGAGGGCAGAGTCGTTCTTGAAAAGATTAAAACTATGGAAGAAAGGCTACGTTACCAAATTGAAAAACTCATCAAGGCGGCGCGAGACGAAGACGTTGGGGATAAGTCAAGCATCATAGAAGGTTAGTGGCTTGTTTTTGATATTTTTCTGTCCCACAAACGCGTGCTAACGAAGAAGTATTCATTTCTCACAGATCCACTCGTGTTCAGACCCAACCCACAAAATCTCGTCGATGCCAATGGGGGTGATGGAAATGCTGAGCCTGATGGAACAGGAAAGCAAAGCGACACTCCCACTTATCCCAATGCCCATTCTACCGCCGACGTCGACCGTTTCCCCGACGACGAGATCTACCACCCTCCCAAGTTGGCCCCGATGCCCTACACTGGCACGATTTCCAAGGGCAAGTCGCAGCGGCGGCCCGTGCCCTCTGCGCTTGCCTCGCTATTGCACAGTGACCCTACGCGACCATACTTAGAGGCCAGCACCGGGCTCGGATCAGCCCCCGCGCTTGACTCGAGGCGCGACCGCGCCGTGCGGCGCTACACGGAGTTTGAGGAGGAGAATTTTACGCGTCTAGTAATGAAGAAGCGCGACATGCGCCGGAGGGCGAGGGAGGAGGAGGCCCTAGCTTTAGGGGGCAGTTTGAGTGCTGGAAGGGGCAAGAGGGGTGGAGGGTTCGAAGGAGAATTTGCGGATTTGTTGAAGGGAGTGGGCAAGTCGAAGAAGGATCCCCTTGGAGACGGATATGAGGAGTTGAGGGCGCGGGGAAAGAAGGAAGGTGTGCTGGAGAGGAGTCGACGAAGGACCGGAGAAGAGGCGTTCGAAGCTGAGGTTGGCAGGGATAAAAAGAAGGGGAGATTCGAGAAGGCGACCAAGTTTGTCAATAAGAAGTTGTCGAAGGAAAAGCGAGCGGCGAAGGCATAGGCATTTATCGTTCAACGTTGTCGCCCGTCGCTCATGTCGTGCATGGAGATTCTATGCATTGATTTCCCGCTTCCAGCGGATAAAATAATAATAATACAGGACGCAGTGCTACGCTCACGTAGTGTTTTGTCGTTTATCATTCCCTGACGCCCTTAACGACGGACCAGCTCGGACCTCTTCTTGCACTCCTAGCGGCATTTTCGCCTGTCGCCAAGCGGCGCAACCTTGCGGCTTCCACAGCCACGGCCTTCTCATACAGTGCTACCGCGCGAAAGGATCTCGCGACCTCTTCCAGCGACGGGGCGGCGCGGGTCTCCTCCCATTCTTCCGGAATGAAGTGCAGGGCATGGGGAGGCGGCGGTGCGAGGGGAGGGAGCTTGGAGGCCTCATGGCGTCTGCGCAGCTCGGAGCGCGTGAGACTGGCTTTGTCGCGGAGAGCCGCTGGGGCAACGACGACGTGGTCAGGCAGCGCGGGCATCTCGAGGGCCGCGTGGACGGCTTTCCAGCGTCCGGCAACAGGAAAGGTCTCTATAGGAATCTCTTGCGTGACCCGATCCACAACTGTGGTGGTGGCAGAAGAGGGCATCGGTGATGGGTGGTGAAGAAGTCGAACGAATGTGATGAGGGCGATGGCAAGCGTTACGAGGCCGAGGTATACGATGGGGGGGCGCCTTTGTTGGCTGCGTCTCGCGTTTGGCGGGCGGTTGTGTGGATAATCTGGGGCGTCCAGCGACCAGGTCATGACACTACCGTCGACGACGGCAGCGACGCCAAAGACGACGACAACAGCGATTGTGGTTGGCGAAGTGGCGGACTCGGCCAAACAACGCGTCAACAAAGACGAAAGTCGCGTCGTGCGCCGTGATTGTGGGTAACAGCGACCACTCACCGTCCTAGCAGGATGTCTCTGGCAGCAGGAGCGAAGCGCACCGCGACTCAAGTCAAGATTACATCTATTGTTTCGTCTCGCAAGAAACAGAAAGTCGAGGTCGCTGTGGGGTGAGTCTGGGGATATCCCATCACGCGCCATGCGCTGCTCATTCTACGCTTCACCAGCCAGGCACATGTAAACACAGCTTCTGCTGGTGATGTGTCTACAGCTTTCTCTGCCGCTGCATTGGAGTCCCTAGAACAAGATACAATGGGAGATTCCTGGCGGGGAGCCCTCGATCAAGAATTCGCGAAACCATATTTCCGCAAGGTGAGCAATTGTGCCAATGGCCTGTGCCGAATCGTTCCCGAAGGTCCGTTCAAATGATTCTGAATCTATTCCCCAGCTCAAGGAGTTCCTTTTATTGGAGTACAAGTCTGGAGTCATCTATCCTCCAAGTACTTGATTCGTTATTTGCTTATTGCATTGAGACGAACCCGCTTCATTGACAGTGCACGATATATACTCCTGGTCGAGATTGACTCCTTTGCAGGCAGTCAAAGTCGTCGTCCTCGGCCAAGTGCGTCATCATCTCTTTTCCTTTTTGCCCAACTCCGACCTGCGAGTCACCAGGACCCTTACCATGGCAAAGGGCAGGCTCATGGTCAGTCCGCCTCTCGGCAAGATCTTTCCATCTCTGCTCCACTTATACTACACACCCAGGCCTTGCTTTCTCTGTGCTGCCGCCGACGAAGCCCCCACCTTCGCTAAAGAATATCTACAAGCAGATCGCCGCTGACTTCCCCTCCTTCAAACCTCCAAGCGCCACCGGGTACGTCCTCTGCCAACCGAGTAAAGCAAAAGAGTGCCCAAGCTTAGCCATGTGTCCTGAAAACAGTGACCTTACGCCGCTTGCCGAAGCGGGCGTCCTCTGGCTCAACGCTGTGCTCACGGTGCGCAGCCAGGCACCGAACACGCACCAGAAGAAGGGTTGGGAAGAGTTCACCGCTGCTGTCCTGCGCGCGGTCATCTCGAGGAAAGGAGCACCCGGGGTCGTTTTTATGGCTTGGGGTCTGCCTGCTCAAAAAACAATCAAGACTCTGGGAGTGGATGAGGCAAGTCGGGATATTGCATTTGGTTGTCTTCCCAGTCTCATCCTTTTCTATTTCCATTGTAGAAGGAACATCTAGTGCTTAGGTGCGTTGTAGAAATTGATTCAGGATCACGCCTATCTCTGACTAGGATAATTTTCAAGGTCGGCGCACCCCTCCCCTCTATCTGCACACAGGGGTTTCTTAGGAAATGAGCATTTCCGGCTTGCGAATGAGTGGCTAGAGAGGAAATACGGTGAAGGAAAAGGAATTGACTGGACCGCCATCTAGCTATCATGTTACCCGATCTCCAACGTACCCGATCTCCAATGTATAGTATATGGCATTAAAACATGTACACTTGACGGGCAGATTATCAACCCGCCATTCAGCAACGCAATAACGAAATGTTTACTTCCTGGCCTTGGCGGCCCTCGTACCCTGTGGTGCCACGTACTCCGCCTCCTTCTGCGCCTTCTCCGCCTTGTCCCTCTCCTCTCTTGCTCGCGTACCAGGGGAAGGGAACTCGGCCGAGATGCTCCGCTCCGCACGTGAGCGCAACGCCCACACAGCCGCGGCGTCGATTGGCTTGGCCGACGGCGGTGTGGCCTTGCCCTTTCCCTTCGCAGCGGCACTCCTGGTAGAGGCAGGTTTGGCAGGGGCGACATCCTCCTTCCTGGATGCGGCGCGGTTGTGCGGGATGAGGCGTTCTGGAACGCCGTCGTCATCAGAGGAGTCATCAGAGTGCGCCTCGAACTCGTCGGGAGGGAGATCCAGATCATCCATTGTCTGCTTGTCGTCGGAGTCCATGCCTGTTTCCCAAAATGCGCGTTCGCTGTCACTGGAACTGAGGATGGGCTCGCGGACTCACTTTCGTCGCTCGCTCGCGCCTGGCTTTCGAAAAGAGTGTCCACGACGGTCCTTATGTCCATTGTCTCTCCGCCAGCGACATCCTGACTGGCCTCAGAAATCGGCGGAACAGTCGCACTTGCGGAATCTCCCTGCCCCGACGGACGCACGCGAGCAGCCTTGATCCCTCTAACGCTAGGGGGCTTAGAGGGTCCGGTCTCTGGGTGAGGTTCACGCATGGATCGAGTGACTCTGGGATTCGGTGGCATTGGTCTTGGCTTGGGTCGGGCCTGCGTCTGTTTGGTCGCGGGAGCAACAGCGGGGGGTCGAGGCGGCGATTCAGTTTGTTTCTGTGAAGTTGAGTCTTCCTGACTCTTACGTCTGCGCTTCCCGACTTGAGCTTCGTGATGTGTGTCACGGGCAGCCCTGAGTGGCGCTTCGTCTGAAAAATCCTCATCGACGTGTCGTTTGCCGCCATCGGACCCACGATCATCTTCGACGTCACTCTCCTCGCCCTGTTCTTCACCCTCGTTGTTGTTCTCATTTTCATTTTCTTGCAATTCATCTACCTCATCCCCCGTTGACTCTTCTTCCTCACGTCGTGACCGTTGCTGCGTTCTCTTGTAAGGATAAATCCCATTTTGGGTTGAGGGTGGTGGGAATTTGGATATCGCGGCGTCAATGAGTCGATCCATCTCTTTCTTGCGTCTTACATAGTATTCTCTCCACGAACTCCACGTGTGACGTTGGGCCCAAGCATATTCTTCCTCATTACTAAGCTGGAGAATAATCAACGCGCATTAGTGGACAAAAAGAAACGACGCATACATCAACCAGATCCTTGTAGATTTTGTTTCCGCTGCGACCACCATCCTCTGCATTCGGGACGCGAGCGGCGATGTAATAGGCAAGACGTTCCTTATCTCCTTCAGTAAAAGCCACTCTGATCTTCTCGTCCGTGTGCCTAGGCATGACAATTAGGGATAACTTGAAGGCAATAGTAGCAGCTCACACTCGATCTATGCCCATACGCTTAGCAACGCCCGTGTCGTGCTCCACCTTGCGTTTGCGGATGCATTTATCAATAAATGTAGGTGGCTCAATCCATGTTTCTCGCATTTTCTGGTTCGCAGAGGCTCCGAATTTCGTTCTGGTACGTTGGACACGGTCTGGATGGACAATAACTGTGGTGGCTTCCTCTACGGTAGGGACCACCTTTCCTCCATGTTCCTAATGATGGCATACATTGTCAAAACGATGAGGAGGGACAATTGCGAGAAGAACTTGCCAAAATCCGCTTGCGCAAAATACGTTTCTGATCATAAGTGATGGAGTCAGAGAGATAAAATGCCTCCCTTGCAAAGAGTAGAGCTGAAGAGCGTGCTGGGTTAGCCCGACTTTCCAGGCGTTGAGGCTCATCGTCAGAGAATTGAAGAAGATCGGTTTCAGGCATGGTTGAGCGCGCCACACAACACTGTCTGTTGGTCTTGCGAGGCACGCGCCGAGTTCGGTGAAAGTCACGTGTATAACACGTGACATTCAATCCGAATAACCACGTGACATTGCTGACAAAGTAACCTGCGCTCTTCTTACGTGGCAGTTCGTCAGAGCAGAGCAGAGAGAGACGATTTACTGGTAAACTGGACTGTTGCTTGCCTCTCTGAGACCGCCGATTTTGTATTTCCTCTCCTCATCTCCCCCCTCATCATCTCTGAGTAGTTCTAACCGAGTAATAAAACGTTGTCTTTTGAATTACCAAATAAATTAAAACATCAAAAAAAAAGCGACCGAATTGCATTACAAACTCTCCTTCAACGTTGCTTCAACACCAAAGTCATTCTCTTAAAAACCTCCTCCGCCATTGGCCTTCATAGCGTTCCCCCCCCCCCTCTTTTTTTCGCTCATGGATCCCTCTTATACCGCTGAATCTAAACGTTCTTGGGCAATCCCGCGGCGAATCACACGCTCCTTCCTCACAGTATGCATCCTTCTCTCCGGATTTACCTTCCTCAGGGGTACTTCGCAGTGGAAACTTCGCTGGCGATCTATTCATTCGTTCACATCTTCGTCTGGGCTCGCTCCAGAAGTCCCAGTCGTTAATACACAACATCTAGACCCTTTGGACCCCTCACTTTACGTCAAAGGCCCACCCACGGAAAGTTTCCATGGTGTGTTCGTCAAGAAACGCTTGCTATCTTGTCTTTGTAACGGCTACATTCAGATAACCTCCTCCAAAACACAACGTACATTACCTCGTGGCTCGACGCGGGCTTCAGTGAGTCCATTAATTCATGTTGCACCGTATCATTTCTCTTACACTTGCATCTCCAAGCCAACGATGTCATGACGTATGCCAATATGATCTACCTTGGCTTGATCACTTCGCGTATTCCCATCGTTGGACCTTTTGTGCGCTCGTCTCACACAGGAGCCATACCGTCTTTCCCCTTCGGCGACGTCTTCGATCTGCCGAGATTGCGCAAGGCTCTCAATATACCAATATTGGAGTGGAGAGACGTTAAAGATCCAGCTAGTAACTTCCTCGATGTAATGGGTTGCTGGAGCGTATGGCTTGCCGTTCAGAAACAGGCGACGGAGCCCAGGGGAACCCCCTTGAAAGAAGCACTTAAATTAGGTAAGTCTTCTTTCCTTCTGCTAATTCTTGCCACCCTCAATTCGTTTTTTTCTGTCAGACATATCTTATACTGAAGCCCCGTCGTGGATCAAAATGAACACTTACGACAACGATCCTCATAGTACATTTTGGGCTCTGGCGGCACTCGCTTTTCCGGAAGAGCACAACAAGAACGTCGGCAAAAATCCCTTGCCCTCTGAGCAACTCGGAGTCGTCAAGCACCCAAGCACCCAATTGGCTTGCTATGACTACATGTACTACGTTGGCGCCGCGAATGTACGTATATTGGCCTCCAACTGGATGTATGTTTAATGATCTCCCACAGGCATTCGAATATGAGCGAGATTACAGCCCTTCCTGGAGATACGTAATGCAACACATGCGATGGACCAAAACGCTTGAGGACCTAGCGGACTCATACATCCGCTATGCGATAGGCGTCCCGGAGGGTGAGCCCACACCACCGGTCAGTTTCATCCCCATGAAGCTTCGACTTTGACCCCTGACCGTTCCCCTGGCTGCAGTACATCGCGATCCACTCCAGGCACTCTGACTTTAACGGATACTGCGGCGAGGTTCCGCTCAAGGACTGCTTCGCATCGCTGCCTGTCCTGGCGCGCCGCGTGAAAGAAGTGCAGCAGGAGTTGTTGGCACGCAAGGGTCTGGATGTCACCCATGTCATCATGACAAGCGACGAGTCGGACTTGCGTTGGTGGCGGGGCGTCGCGAACATGGGCTGGCTCAGACTCAACCCGAAGAAGATCATATCGGAGCAGTCCTTCTGGTGATTCTTCTTCGCTTTCTCTCCACCCCTCCTGGGTTGTTTGTAACATTTTTTCTGACTCCCCTTGTGTTGCGTTTTTGCTTTTCGCGGTCAGGCATACGATTTTGTTTGACGTCATTGTCCAATCGAACGCCGCAGGGTTTGTGGGCACTCATGGCTCGACAATGTCGCTGGTCGCGAGTCGTCGGGTAGAGACTTGGCACGACGGGGCGGTCAGAATGGTGCGTTGGGGGCGACCAGACTCAGACGATCACTGAGTAACTGGGTCGTACGAACCAACTGCTCGAAGGTAGAGATGATAATTTAGCTTGTGTACGTCCGGTGGTGCATGGAATGCGCCTTATATCGATATATCTCTCTTTTCTTGAAAATATACTGTCCTTTTTGTTCCCTAGGTAATTTGAATGTCACAGATACAGAACTCTTCAGAGAAATTCCCGGATTTTACGATTATAAACGTGCTACGAGATAAACTAGCGGTGTCCACGGTTCCTGGTATGACTGAATGGGTTTGGGTTGGGTTGCGGTGTGTAGAAACCGGTGAGTGGGGGAGATGAATGGCTCGGCGGCCACGTTGGTGTGGAGAACGAGGCGTGAAGCGGGTTACTGGCCATGGAGAACGGCTGCACCACGCTGGTTGCCGCGGCAGCAGGCGCCGCGGGAGGGGACGGAGCCGCTGCGACAGGAGGTTTCCAATCCTGTTTGCGTAAGGATCGATCGGGCCAGTCAGCTCCCATAACAGAAGTATCCAAGCAAACGTAGGGCTGGCGTACGTATTGTTTGCCTTGCTTGTAGAGTTCCTCCAGCTTCTTGTCGAACAGCCCTTGCTCCTCGAGCTCCTGGTAGGCGTTATAGAGCTGCAGGGCGCTATGGGCGTCCTCGATGGAGTCATGCGTGTCGGTTTGGATGTTCTCGTGCAAGACAAACCACGAAAGGAAACGCAATGATAGACGTCGTTGTCGGCCTTTCAGGAAATACAGGTCGACGGTATCGATAACCTGTTCCGGTGGGACGTAGACATCTGTCGTAATTTTTTTTTCGAGGGCGAGATTATTTGGTAGAAGGGAACAGATCGAGGGGCGAGAAACGCACTGATGATGCGAAAATCTTTTGATAATCCGTGACCGATGAAAATGCAGCCGCGATCAACCAGAAGCCGAAGCTTCTTGTACACGAGCTTCAGCGGCGTGAGGGTATGGCGAGACATGTGCGGGTCAAGGTCTCCATCTGCGCCCAGCTATTTAAATAACGAGTGAGGTGGCGACACGAGTGAAATAACCTACATTTGATTCCCGAATACTGCGTCAGGTAATCGACGATGACTTCGCTGGTATGTATGTGATCGTCGATGAACGGAACGCCTTGTTTTGGGCCGTGTCCCCGCAGAACGGACACGCGGGCAAGACTGAGACGTGCTGGCCGTAGAATCTTGTTGGTACCATCAGACCGGAACTCAGTCTCCTCCTACAAAGTAAAATAAAAAAAAGATGCATGAGCGGGGAAATAAATGAGATTGCTCGGAATGCGACCTGCTGCATCGACACAAACTCGGCATCCATGGCTACGAGAGTACCTGGCGTGGGCAGCTCCTCAAAACGAAGGCATTCGTGTTTTATCAAGCTCTTGTCCCGATTTCTGGTGGCTGGTCAGGCGCAGGGCAGAGACAGGAAATATCGGACAGACATGGATATCGACGAGTCGCGACTCAGAATTGAGGGATCGATTTGGTCCGGTAATCCGGTATAATCAAGATTATCGGCCATGTCAACTCGGGCTAGGTACACAACGGCGGGGACCTCCAGAAACGTTGTCGTCAGCAGGCAAATCTCGGTTAAGATACAGGAACAGGCGTACCTTCCATTTGCCGGGAAAACTAAGGGCCTCATCTTCCGATATGTTGCGGACCACGAAGTCATTGAAGACAAACCACGGGCTCTCGTCGACTCCTTCGCTCTCCGGAACTACATAGAGGGTGAATTCACGGAGACCATTGCAGGAAATTTGCGGTTACCCTTCACGATTGAGACGAGATGCGTTTTTCTCTCCTTCGTCACAATCTGAACCACGATAGCCTGGCAAAAAAGGTGACTGAGGTTCTGATATCATGTAGAAATGGTGTGGCTGGCATACTCTGAGTTCGTACAAGACAGTCTCTGGATCATCAACACCTTCAACCTGACCTTGCAGTGTCACTTGCGGCCTCAAGAAAGTTTGTCCTCGATTGTCGAGCCAGAAGGTGAGCGCGTCGTCGTTGTAAACCGAAGCGTTAATCGCGAGCAAGGGAGGGAGATCACGAGTCGGAATGGTGCGCCTAGACGAGAAGGTTGAAAAGTGTTTGCATGTTTGACATGTCGCTTTATGCGTCATCTGGCGAAGAATAGAATTCCGGAGGATTGCTGTGAAGTCCGAGGCAAACAGACCATCAAGGGATACCGACTGGAAGAAGCTCAAGCCAGGGACTAAAGTTGGATGGAATGAGAAGACTAACCCTACGCGGGTAGATCATATCCACAACATGGACCATGTTCTCTTTCTCCCTGACAGCTTTACAACTCAGACAAGTGATGACGTTCTTAGCATCTATGCCAAGTAATTGAGTAATGGGCGCTGCAGCCGGTGTATGTGGGTCTGGAGGGGAGTTCGGATTCTTTACAAGCAGCGGATTGTGGGGAAACGCATTGCCCTCAGAGCTGAGGTGATCTAAGAGAAATCGATGAAATGATTGGATGACATGCGCGTAATCGTGGTCCGGTCTTCTTCCGCCGTAGTCGATGAGCTCGATGGAATTTGACGCTGTCGAGTTTCGATTTATATCAAGATGGATTGTGCGGAGACCTGTGATGCACTAACCTGCCGCCAGCACACCGACAGCCTTGCAGAAATTGCTGGCTTGACAGTTTGTCCCACGAGCGTCTTCGAGCATGCGAACGAGAAAACCAAGCTCGCAAAGCAGACAGTATTCCCTCGGACAATTGGTCGTGATATGTGACTTTGCCAGCCGCCGAACGGGATGAGTAAAATAAATGACTTGCAAGAGGGCATTGGTGTACGAGTTCTGGATGTCCGTCTCTAAACCGCTGTAAGTCGTTTTGTTGTAGAATCTGAGAGTTTTGTGAGAAAATTCAAAGTACTTTTAAGCGAAGGCTTACCCAAAATCGAAGTCCTCCACTCCAAATTTAGAGTACGCAATTTCTACTTGCCTATATTTCCGTGGTACTTCATCGGCATTTAGATCGACCACCGGGGTATCAGGTTCGCCCTGCAAAAGCTGAGGAGGTAATGCAAGGACAAAAATATTGTCAACATACATCCCCTGCTTGGACTTTTCCACTCCTAAATCTTCCCTTGTCATTGCGCTGACCAACAAAGACCATATTTCGCCGTCCCTTCAATTCCTTGGGAAGGGCCGCATAAGCAACATTGTCGTTCATTTTCATCGTGCTGAGTATTTGCGGAGGAATTTTCGGTGGAGGTGAGTGCATCGACTTCGTTGGGACAAATTGTGGTGTCCATGACGACAGAAGGCGTTCCGAGTAGTGCGGAAGTCCAATGATATTCAACGGCCTGGTGGGATTCTACTTAAACAGCCGCGTTCCGAATGATAGAATTGACCTCACGTGTTATTAGACCATTGAATGTCTGGACATGGTTCTGGACTATTGGCCCATACAACTGGCTGGCCCTCACACCCGTTGAAGGGCACAGAGCTTTCCTCATCAGCAGAAGTTAAGAGATGGATCATTCCCTCCGCATCTCCAAAGGCCATGTATACACCGGTAGGAGAGACCGCAGTGGAAGTCAAGTAAGACGATGTATCGATCTGCAATGAGACGAGGTCAGATATCTGCAGTGTTTCTGGCGCCGTTCACACCTGGTGAAACTCTGTTGCGCCGGTCGGATTGGAAATGTCGACAATGTTGATCAGGCCCTGGTTGGAGGTGATGACTATGCTAGAAGAACGTCGCGGAAGAACATGGATGAATGCAGGTCCAGCCGAGAATGGGACAGGCGGCAAGGCTCGCATCGTCCGGACATCCCATACTTTGACGAGAGGGTCAGGGAACGGTCTCGAGTGCCTGCATCAGGACTTCAGTAAGACGATCTCTAATATTTAAGAGTGAGATATGCACCTGACGCCCCAACCGATGGTAAAGACTAAGTTAGTACTAACTTGCAGCCCTTGGATACCACTAATGTGTGCGTGCACATTGCTTTCCCCAGTCTCTCTCTTCGAACCCGTCCGTGGGTCGTGGGTACGAAAATAGCCATCAGATGATCCAGTGAAAAGCAGGGAGTGTGAGAATTGAAGTTGAGTGATCATGGATGGTGGAGTGACGACCTCTCGCATGACGGCACCGGTCATAGAATTCACCAACAAAAGTTCAGGCGCAGACGTGGCAACAGCAATACCCTGGGAGCTATTAGACTCAGCAGAGAATGTGGTGACCATGTGAGGCCAACTGTCAATACGATGAGCCATGGCAGCACATCTCAGAGGAAATGCGCATCGTGTACCGAAAGAACCACTTATTGACACCTCCCTTTCCCCATGAACCTACTCCTCCACTTGCTGTCGCAGACGTTCTGACGTAGTTTTCGCCTGCCACAACTTTCTTCACAGGCAGATCGCCTCCAGCACGGAAGGAGACTCCACGGGTACCGACAGGGCCATAGTATGCGACCACGTTCCCGCTGTTCGATCCAGCCCAGAGCACGTCGGACACGGGGTCAAAGGAGAGAGCGCAGACTTGCTCTGGAAACAAGTCGCGCTGATGAGTTATGGGGGCAATGGTGCGGTAGTTCGACCCCATCCTGCTTGAGCTGCTTGAGAACGGTTGAGAGGCATCTCGACCATCGTGCACAGATCGGTTCAGAATCAGATAAGATAAGATAAGATGGTACACTTTGCATGCTGCTAACACTACATTCCACTGCACCATGCCCTCGCATTTTGGAAGATCTTGAACCAAGGTCCAACACTCTTCCATGACTCTTCCATGGTAGCAGGGTACCAGCTGTTGCTCTCAAGCATCACAACTCGTTCTGGATGAGGCATGAGTGCCAAAATCCGACCATCAGGTGTTTGGAATCCGGTGATGCCTCTTGGGCTGCCGTTTGGATTAAGGGGATATCGTTCGGTTGGCGCTCCTTCCGAATCGACATAGCGAATAGCCACTAGTCCATCGTCCTCGAAAGACTGGCGATGAATGTCACTGCTAAAAGATGCCCTCCCTTCGCCATGAGACACCGCAACGGGAAGCTTCGAGGTCCCCATGTCACGAAGGAAGACAGATTCTCGCGATATTGGGCCATCGACGACTTCCACTGTGCATACTCGAGCCTCAAATCGCTCACTCCGATTGATTTTCAGGGTGGGCCAATCTTGGGCACCCGGGACAATCTCTCTCAGATGACTGAGGAATTGGCAGCCGTTGCAGACGGCGAGCGTGAACGAGTCTTCCCGTTCGAAGAAGTCGGAGAACTCTTTTCGTGCGGAGGAATGCAGAAGGACCGAATGTGCCCAGCCCTTCCCAGCACCAAGCACGTCACCATACGAAAAGCCGCCACACGCCGCCAATCCATGGAAATCGCGGAGACTGACTCTTCCATGGAGTATGTCGGACATGTGCATATCGACAGCGTCGAACCCTGCAGCAGTAAACGACCACGCCATCTCCATGTGACCGTTGACTCCTTGCTCTCGTAGAATGGCAACCTTGGGCCGCCGAGAGAGGCTACGAGAAGGCGAATGCTTGTAGGTGAGGTCGAAATAGAGTCCTCTATACGAAGCATCCTCTATAAGGTCAAATTCCTCTCGAGCGGAGGATGCGTCGTCCCTGATACTCTGCATATGATAAGATGTCTCCGACCACAGTCGCTGGAGTTCCTGTCTTGTGCTAGAGAAGATGATCTCGGCACCATTGATGACGGTGATCGATTGATCTACCCGCCCTTGACGAACACTTCCAATAACACGGATCGAAGTCGAAGGAAATCCAAATTGTACGAAGGCGCTAACGAGCACGTCAATTTGTGACTTCCTGACTTGCATAACCGCGCCTAGTTCTTCGTTCAACAATGCCAAAATGGGGTTGTGACCAGGAGGCCACGTGTTCAGTGATATTTCAAGGCCAGTGCGGCCAGCGAAACACATTTCCGCCAAGGTTGTGAAAAGCCCACCGTCAGACCGATCGTGATAGGCTAGTACGAGTCCAGGGTGTCTCTTCCTCACGTTCTGACAGCCGATAAGGAAGCTCTTCAATACCGCGTGATCTACGACGTCGGGTGCCTCTGAACCGAGTTGCTTGAACACTTGGGTAAGAGCTGAGCCTCCCAGCCGCTCATTGCCCCCAGCAATGTCGAAGAATACAACTACTGTCGGCTCTCCGACGTCTGCTTGAAGCTCTGGAGTCCACGTCCCTCGAATATCCGTAACAGGGGCAAAGGCGGTGGCGATCAATGACAAAGGGGCGCTCACTTCTCGCTGTTCGTCGCCCTGGTTCCACCTCATGGACATGGACATCGAATCTTTGCCCACGGGGATCCCTATGCCAAGCGCAGGGCAGAGCTCCATCCCAACAGCTCTCACAGCTGCATACAAGGCAGATCCTTCTCCTTGCTTTGAGGCTGAGCACATCCAGTTAGCGCTGAGCTTGACTGAGGACAGGTCATCAATACATGCGGCAGCAAGATTCGTCAGTGATTCGGCAATCGCCATACGTGCTGAAGCGGCTGGATCCAGAAGAGCTATCGTAGGGCGTTCGCCCACGGCCATGGCTTCACCGCAGCGTACGTCAAAACCGTATGAGGATCGGGTGACGGCCACGTCAGCAACAGGCACCTGCCACGGCCCAACCATTTGATCTCGAGCAACCAGCCCGGTGACGGATCTGTCTCCAATGGTGATGAGGAAAGATTTAGATCCAACCGATGGTAGTCGAAGAATGCGTTGAACGGCGATGGCAAGGCATTCATGGAGAGTGTTACTTGGCGACAGGTACTTGATTAGAGTGGCGTCGAAAGGAATGCGTGCCGCTCTGCGCGTGATGTCGTGCCTGGACATTCGGGGAGGCTTACCAAACAAAGTCGACATCTTGAGTTGAACGACGGTCTGAGACAGCAACCTGTCGGAGACAACCAATTCCTCCTCCTCCGTCGCAACCCCAACGAAGGAGAAAGGACACCTCTCTCGCTTCGCAATGTCCTCGAAGACGCTTCGCTCTTCCGGGCTTATGGCCAAGACATATCTCTCTTGGCTCTCGTTACACCAGATTTCCAGAGGCGACATGGACGAATCGGCAACCAACACGTCTCTGATCTCAAACCTCGCCCCAAGGCCGGAATCGTGGACCAATTCCGGCAACGCATTGGATAAACCGCCCGCGCCAACGTCATGTATGCTCTGGATCGGATTCCCTTGCGGCCCGAGATCCACGCAAGCGTCGATGACCTGCTGGCATCGACGCTGCATTTCGGCGTTTTCTCTTTGGACCGAGGCGAAATCAAGTTCTGCAGAACCGGCGCCAGAGATCTGACTGCTAGCTGCTCCGCCTCCAAGACCAATGAGCATACCTGGTCCGCCTAAAACAGCAATTGGTGCTCCTGGCGTGATCCGGTCTTTTCTCGTGAATTCAGGTCGAACATTGCCGTAGCCACCGGCGATCATGATCGGCTTATGGTAGCCCCTGATTTCTCGTACTTGCCCGTCATCCGAAACCGGAATGCTTTCGCAAAAAGTCCGGAAATATCCACACAACCCAGGTCTTCCAAATTCGTTGTTGAATGCACTGGCGCCAAGGGGGCCGTCTAGCATGATATCAAGGGCGGAAGCGATATGTGGCGGTTTTCCAAAATCCGTCTCCCAGTCTTGCTCATGTCCAGGGATCAGGAGATTAGAAACAGTGAATCCGGTCAAACCCGCTTTCGGCTTCGAGCCTCGGCCTACTGAGCCCTCATCGCGTATCTCACCCCCTGATCCTGTGGCCGCACCGGGATAGGGAGACACAGCAGTTGGGTGATTGTGTGTCTCAACTTTAATGAGTATGGGCATAGGTTCGACGTGTGATTTGTACAAGCGGGCAAGATTCTGGTTTGGCGCGTTAGGAGATGCGCACGCGATACCGAAGCGAGGGGCATCGTGTCCAGAAAAGACGGCAGCATTGTCAGTATACGCCGAGATTGTTCGACCGTTGTCGAATTGTTCGGTATTTTTGATCATCTGAAACAGTGAATATGGCAGAGAACTGGAGTCGATCGTCCAAGATGCATTAAAAGTCTTATGTCGACAATGCTCAGAGTTAACTTGTGCGAACATGAAAAGCTCGGCGTCGGTGAGGCCATGTCGGTCATGCGAAGCGTCGGAGCCATAGACAGACAAGAGATATTCCACATCGTCGGTGGTCAGAGCGAGGCCTAAAGCTTTGTTCGAGTCGACTAGATTCTGCCGCGCGCGGGACACCTCACCGCTGAGATCGATTGTGCATAGCGGGCGAGGAGCCTTACGGGCGAAGATTGTGCTTTCGTTAGGAGGTGTAAACTGCACAATCTGGGTCATACGATCATGCACAATGTGGGCAAAAGAATTGAGTTCGGTGTCTGTGAGTGGCGCGCCTTCTGTCATGCTGAACACATAGGCGAGACCACGCTCGATTCGCTCCACAAGATCTCCAAGACCACAAATAATGGCAATATCCGTGGCCTTGCTAGACCAAGGTGATATAGAACCTGGCCTTGGGAGAATATACACGACATTGTAGCTTTTCTCCAGGGAATCGAGAGTGGAGGGCAGATCTATGTCATCGCCATAATTCAGCAGTCGTTTCAGAGATCCGTTGCAAGCCAAATTTTTATCCTGGAGACGATATTGTGCCGACTCGGAAGTGCATTTGACGAGGTGAATGTATATAGCATCCACACTGGCTACGCGGGAGCATCTCTGCTGGATTGCTTTCAGTAACGTTTCGCGCCTAGATGCAGAATGGCAGGAAGACCCTTGGAGTATCAGCATGACTGGTAGTAAACACATCAGGTCCAATTCATCTCAGATTCGATTCCAACGTAAGATCACCTTGCGCGCGCCTCCAAAACTGGACTTGAGCAAGTGGCGTTCTGTATGTCACGTGCTCATTTATGGCATGAAGTTCACACGTGAGCGCCTGACTAGTCTGTCTCCCGCAGTTGTAGGGCTCCCTTTTGTTCGAGCAGAGTTGGAGCCTCGCTCAAAGTCGCCTCATCAGGAGGGTCCACGAGAAGAGGTTGTTCCGAAACCTGAGGGGGCGCCCTGGGAAATGAGGAAGCACTACGAGAGGGCGCGATGCCCGGAGACGATTCCTGGAGCCGGAGGCCTGGGTGCGAATAGTTCCCCCAAGCGCGGTTACTTCTTGCCGCCGCTCCTGCTCGCAGGCGCTGGCGGAGATTCTGAAGTGGCCTACGACGACCCGTAGAGGATCCTCGGATGCGGCGAGTGAGTAAAACAAAGGTACCCCTCCCGCTCCCCCAGGCTCTGCCCCACTGTCGCAACCCACACTGTCGCAGGCCCCGTGATCTGATTTGGCGCCGCCGCAACGCCTGGTGATGCAGAGGCATCACAAGCACTCTCCGCCCCATCTGTGCGCACCTTGTCGGGGGTCGCGCCGCCTCCTTCTTCCTCTGTCTGGTTGGATTCGAATGAGACGCCGGGGCCATCGCTACCTTCCAATCTTGTCGTGGACCAGATGTTCACTCATTGGTCTTCACAGGAGCGGCGCTGTCGAGCTCTTGCAGGTGCATGCCCCTTGTACCCACCCATGCCACTTGCGCCCGCACACGCACGCCACCCACATTGACTGGTGCCCTATGCACCCCGCTCACGCTGCCTGCGCCTATCCACTCCAGCCATGCTGTCTGCGGCATTTCCACCACGCCTCCGCAACGGCCTAAGCCCCGACCGCGGTCACAGACCGATGGCAGGGACTTGGGCCGTTGAGTGGGAGTAGAGGACGGGCGCAAGGGGCGGAAGGGACGGTGGCATCCACGCCGCCCATTGCCGCCCGTTGGCTGCAAGTCTACTGCGTTGCATGCAGTGCTCGGTCTGGTAGAAGTGGCCCCAGGTGTCGATCCTATGACCAAGATCAACCCTTAATACAGGAATCAGTGCACCTGTTTCAATTCGAGCCACCTTCAACTCATTGCTGTCACTGTCATTAAGAAGAGTCTGATCATTATGAACATGATGAACCAGGAAGGTGTGTATAGTAGAGGCAGCTTCGACTTTGCAAGGTGTGTTGCACACTTTCCAATGAGAGGGAAGCAAAGCGATGGGCAAAGAAAGCTGCAGCCATGACAGAGGTATTTACAGGAAATGATGAAGGGGAAAGACACAGAATACTAACTGGTGGGGGTCAAGCCTAACATTCAGAGTTGGGCCTTACTTGTAGAGAATGATGGTGTGGTGTACACTTGTGAGGACATTCCTGAAGCTGACTGAAGCCAACTCGCCATATTTTGCTCTCAATAAAATGTCATTACTTGGAGAATTATCAGCAAGAGGATGGATTGGATTATACAACATCAATCTGTTACATGGTACAGTGCATAAATCCTAACTCCCTCTGCAGTAGTGATGAAAACTAGGGGGCCATTTCATCAAGTCCCTTTTGGCAACGTCAGTTATACAAGCTATACACACAGAAAATAAATTACGTGCGTTACAGCTACAGAGCAGCGATCACTTCAACTGCCTTCCCTTCCAATAATGCCATGTCCAACCGTCCAACCAAACCAGCCATCCACGTTTTCGCCTTCTCAACGACCAACTCCCACATGTCTTTCTCCCCTTGGCACCGGCCCTCGAACATCGCAGCCGCCAATGCCGTCGCCCACAGCTTTCTCCTGTCGTCTGCGCCACACTTCGAAATGACACCAGCAGAGGTGAGCTGGGCTAATTTTGCTTCCAGCCCAGACAGTGAGGCGCCGAGCACAGAAGCGAGCGCGGAGGTCAGCGCGAAAGAACCTTCAAACGTTTGCAGAGATATTAATGCGTTGGCTTGGTCGCGTTGCAGTGTTGCTGCTATCGCCGACCCGCCCTTAATGTCCATGCCTCGGACGCGTTCTGGTGTTGCTGCTATCGTTGACCCGCCCCTGATGTTCGTCGTTCGGACGCGTTGCGGTGTTGCTGCTATCGCCGACCCGCCCTCGATGTCCATGGCTTGGGCGCATTGCGATGTTGCTGCTATCGCCGACCCGCCCCCGATGTACATGGCATGGACATTGTCTCCTGGTGCAATGGACCGTTTTGCCTTGCGCTGAGCCGCCCAGCTGGTGGCCTTCATTGTTGGGACAGGGGCGGGAGAAGATGATTGACCTGCTGGCATCCCCACGCCATATTGCATGGGCAAGTCTCCTCCAATGAACCCACTGCCGAAAGTGTGATAAGGGGGAGCCGCAATCGACGAAGCATGAAAAGCTTGGGAAGTCGAGCGTCCTAAGGGTGAAAACAGAGAAGGGGCAGGCCTGTATTGTTGCAGAATTTCACTCCCTCCAAACCCAGTAGGCGCGGGTGAAAGAAGAGAAGCAGACGCAGCGGAGAGTGTCACGGAATGGGTCTGACATTGATCTGAGGTACGGAGTATTGGCTGGGCCGTTGTAACCTCCGCACGGAGATCAGAAACGTCAACGAGCTCGTATTCCTCCTCCGCCAATTCAGTCACAGAGTCCTCATCGGCCTCCATGGTCTTCGCCTCGACTTTCTTCTTTCCAACGGCAACGATGCTGGTCCACTTGCTCGCCAAGCCGTACCTGACGCCCACGCGTATCCCCTCGCGCTCGACCCAATCCCCAAACGTCCCTTCGTTCTTGACTTGATCTACGCCATACTTGCCACTATGCAGATAGCCTGTGCCCTCTTCCAACTCCTGCAAAACCTTCCGTGCCGCGAGTTGGTGGATAGTTTCGTCCTTGTCTTGCAAAGTTTGGACAGGGATTTCAAGCTCGAGCTGGTCGCCGGAGGGGGTGGTTCCGCGCAACCAGACGGACGAAGGCGCGAGGGCGTCGCCAGAAATGATGGTGAACGCAGTAGAGCGAGAGAACGGAAAGAGAGGTGGTAATTTATAGGGAGCCTGTAAGACGCTTGGAACGAAGGCGGGCAAATGGGCAAAGCGGTCCGCACGATTCCTGACACCTGATAGTGGTGTGTCCGTCGGGGCCTTTGTGTCGAACAAGCTGATCTTCTTCGGCGCGACTGGCGATGACGACGGGGCTATCTTTTGCGCCCGCGCCTCGGCCGGCTTGCCTTCCCACTCCAGCCGATAATCTTTGATATGTGCGCTGAGAGCACCTCGGAGCATCCGCACGACCTTGCCCTCGATGCTTTCCTTTTCATCAGAAACGATTTGTGCAAACCCTCTCCCCACCCTTGCCATGCCCTCCACAAGAGAATGGCTCACGTCCTGACCGATGCCTAGACTGAAGAGACGCACGTCTCCGGACACAGTATTCTTCTCGATATATTTGAACAGTTCGTCCGCGTTCCATACCTGTCCGTCCGTTAGTACCATAATGTCAAGCGGGAGATCCTTGTAACGCCTCGAGATAGTGGCCTTGATGGGTGCAAGGATCTCAGTGCCGCCTAAGTTAGCCGCCATGCTTTCAACGTGTTTCTGGGCTTGGTTAAGTGTGGATTCCGAATATGATTGAGACTTATTCCACAGGAATGAGTGGTCTGAGCCAAACGAACAAATGTTGAACTTAACCCCAAGGGGAAGAGACTTGAGAAAAACGGCGAGAGATGATCTGAGGGCATTCATTCGATGGCTCATGCTACCAGACCGGTCGACGACGAACACGATCTCGGGTTTGGGACCGGATGGGAGCGTGAATTTGGGGACGAGTGTGACCATCAAAGCCTTCGAGTTTGGGAGGGTGGGATGAGCCTCCAAGAGCGCTCGCGGGGAAGAAAGATCTGCGCATTTCACCAGGAGGACGAAGTCGGCTCCAAGCTCGGTAGAGGTTTGAGTGAGGGTGGTGAGGGCATGCTTTGGATTGTAGGCGTCGTCAGGAACATTCTCCATACAGCCGCCGAGATGGACGGCAATGTTGTGTGATGGGGATTGGACGGAGCGAATGATACTTGGCATGACTATTTGAACGGAGATCTTCATGCCACCCTTGGCCTGTGCACCCGGTATGGGCTGGCCGTCCCAAAAGGTGGCCAACCCGCTGGGAGCGTCCCCGTATCGCGGTGCGATGCTCGTGGGAATAGTGAACCGGAGACCGTCAACCTCGGCATCGTGCTTGAGCTCCATGATATACGCGATCTCGACCCTCACCGTAGCTCCTGCAGGGATGTTCCCGATGGATGTGCTAAAGACGTCGGGGGTGTGGCGCTCAAGCAAGCCTGCGGTCTCACCGCGTGCAACGGCTTCCTTGTATTCCTGCTTCGCTTCTTCCTTCTCCTTTACGATGCCCTCGATGAGACGATCGCCTACGAAGCAGCGGAAGGAGACGACGGCGCAGGATTCGTAGAGTGGAAAGGTGTATTTGGCGCTCGTGATAGCGCTGTTTTTGGACGGATTGACGAACGTCTGGGTAAGCCGGGTGCGGGACGCCGTGTCGCATATCTGAGCCTCGGTGGAGAGGGATACTTGGGGAAGCCAAGACGGTGCGTAGACCGTGATGTGTGTCGGGATATAGTAGATGCCACAAAGGCGAGGAACGTCGTAGTACCGAGCCATGGTGATGGTTAGAAGAAAGGACTCGACGCCTGTGCGCTCCCATTAAGTAGGAGTGCGCAGCAATCCGGACCTGGCGCCTTTACCCCTATGTGGGTCCGAACGCCCAGCGCTGACTCCACCTACCCAATAATGCTCATATCAGTGATAGCACCGCTTCCGGCTCATGGATGAAGAATCTGTCTTGCAGGCTCGTAGACTCGATCGAGCTCGCAGCGATGAGACGGTGGGATTGGCGGATAAGCACGTGACTATGGATTCCTGCAATGGCAGAGGTCTTTCCTTCCCCACCCCCACACAACTGGAGGATGAATCGAGGGTTTCGTGATCGTTTTACCAAAATGTGGAAATCAGTCGACGAATATTTTTTCAACCGTTGAGGGAAGAAGCGGCTCGTCGCTTTACTTTCACCAAACTGCTTTGGTAGATCAGTGTCAAGTTTACTTCAGATGTTGTCCTTGAACGTATCCCTATTGTACGCAATGCAGTCCGTGTACACAGTGTCGTTCAGCTTGAATGTCCTTCACACCCATGTAAGTATTCGCTGTCCGTACTAGTAATGATTGCGTCCGTGCTGTTCACCGTCATCCGAATTAGGTGACAGGAACGGTGTACAGGCTGACAGGAACACAGTTAAGATTCGGCGGCGTCGTGTTGTCAGGCCTATAGTAAATCTAAGGACGCATTAAACATCTAACAAAAGTCTATGTGGCGGAGTGCTTACATCAAAAGTAGACCCGCAGGCGAAAAAGCCGCCGCTATTGTCGATGAGCAAAAAAGCACCCAACTGGGAGTTCAGTGTGTTCGACCGCAGCTGGAAGTTCACGGTATGCGTGCAGATGCCCGGATTGCTCAAGAAAGTGAGCTGCCCCCAATTGCTATCGCAGGCTGGTAACTGAATGGCGCTGATGACGCCATTCAATGGATTGGGGCCTGCTTGGGCTGTAGCATGCGAAGTCAAGCACGGTCTGGGAGGACACGGTGATAATCACTTACCCGCTACCAGTTTCCCCTTTAAGAAGAAAAATTTACCGGGGGGTGCGGAGCCAGTGAGAGACGTGAAGCCACTTCCCGTAGTGCTGATTCGCACAGGCTAATAAGACATGAGGGAAGATGCATGGCGGACGAAAAAATGGAAGGCGAGTGTACAAGTAAATTCGCCGCGTTTTTGCTGGAAGTGAAGAGGTAGAACTGAGGGGTGTCTGCACGGGGCAAAATACTTGACGTGATGGCGGGGGAAAGAAGAGACAAAAAGAGAGATGCGAATAAAACCTTCATGATAGTGGTAGAACCGGACAGTAAGTGTTGGCCCGGGGGAATTGAGAACGAGCACAGCAGCCATTTATGTGAGAGTGCTCAGTTGAGAGTGTTTGCTTAAAGTCTCGAGCCAGCACTGCCCCGCAAGGACCGTGACAGGGCGATCAAGGGGAATTCATCACAGGGCTCTCGGAAGCGGAAGAGAGGACCAATTCAAGGTTAGCAATGTGATGCCTTGTTTGCACATCGCGCACCCGTTATGGTTCCAGTCCAAACGATGTGGGTAGAGGACAAGGAGAATGGAGAGAATTTGAAAGAAATCCCTGCTTCAACAAAAAGCTAGTCCAAGCGCAGACGAAGACGCAAAGTGGGCAGCGGTGGAGTGGCTCCGTCCCGAGATTCTTCGTTCTTCGCACAGCCGCACGAGAACGCATCAATCGTCGGGTACGGAGAAGGTGGCTGAACAGCCATGCACATTCTTTGTTGGGTCCTGGCTGATCTGTGGCATATATAGCGTTTGGTAAATTGGGAGAGATCATCATGTGGGGTGTGCGCTCAGACAGATTCGAGGTCAGATCTGAGAGCCAGCTCATTGCGCTCCGGAAGCAGGCAGGGAATATGATCGCCGCAGATTGATTTGGGAAAGAGTGCTGAAAAGGTCTTCAACCCAAAGGCAATAATGTCAGTTGAGTTCTTGGCTTTGAGACTTGCTCCGACTCGAGGCTTGAGACGCCAGCATCAATGAAAGGGAGGAATCTGAATCTCCAAGCATGCAGTCTCTTGCGAGTTATTCGTATCTTTACCGAGCACCAACCATTTTCGAATGTACCCGTTTCTTCAGTGGAGGTTTTGATTGCACGACATTGAAAACGTTTCACCACTGAAGTTGGCTGGTCGATGACTGGTGGCGTCGCCACAGCCATCCAGCCAAATACCGTGGGAAGGACTATGGTACAAACACAGCCCGCGCCTCAAGGGCATATGCCCTTCACTCGCGCCTTTCCCATCGCAATCACAATACACGACATTAGCAGGTTTCACACCGCATTGCACAGACACCCGCACAATGGCCTCGAGATCACATTCACATTCAGTTCTTCCGGCCCCCGCTCCTAATGCAATCATATCCATTTCTCAGTCCAAATCACACGTTCTTGCAGGAGTCCAGGACGCGTATTGGAGCGACGATGAAACAGTTCGTCTTCCATTATTTCTTCGCGTAATGCAAGTAGATTCGAATTGCGATGTGTATCCCGAATTAGGAGGATGCAGAATGTCCGCTTTGTCTAGAGGAGATGGATATTTCCGACGTCAACTTTAAACCATGTGTCTGCGGTTATCAAGTATGTTCTCGGATCCTTCAAGTGGTTATATGCTCTCCCTAATGTACCTCTCATTAAGATATGTCGCTTCTGTTGGCACCACATCAAGGAAAATCTCAATGGACGTTGCCCAGCTTGTCGTAGAGAGTATTCGGACGAAATGGTCGAATTCAAGCCTATTGCACCAGACGAGTGAGTGCCTCCAGACACAGCATCAGCTATTCAAACCTTGTCTCACCCGTCTATCCAAAGCCACAAGCGCCTCACTCAACAGAAGAAACGAAGGGAGCGCGAACGTAAAGAGCTTGACGCCCTTGGCAGACGCCACTTAGCAAATTTGAGAGTCGTACAACGCAATGTCGTATACGTCGTCGGCATTGGTCCTAGATTTGCCAAGGAAGAAGTACGTTCTTTATGTTGAGCTATCTGTCACCCTGCGCTGATGCGCCCTCCAAGCTCATCCCAACTCTTCGCTCTTCTGATTACTTTGGGCAATATGGGAAAATTTCCAAGATACTGCTTGTGAAACGAACACCTTCTGGAGGCGGCGCACCTATTGTGGGCTTGTACATTACCTTCCATCGTCGTGAAGATGCCGCGCGAACCATTGGTGCTGTAGATGGTGCACCGTCTCCCAGTGGTGGACGAGAAGTCATGAGAGCAAGTTATGGCACCACAAAGTACTGCATGAGTTTCCTCCGTTCTCAGCCTTGTGGAGATCATAGCTGCAAGAATCTTCATGAGTGGGGCGACGAGAAGGATTGCTTCACGAAAGAGGATTTGACAACACTGTGCGTCCTTCTTGTAGCCATCACCGCTGGTAGTAGTGGTTCTTGACCGCCCCCTCGCTAGTAAACACACCATCAAGGACACGGAAAATCGGAGGGCGACAAAGAAGAGCGAGGAAGCAGATGGTAAGACTTTTCAACCGGATGTCTTCGTCGGCTCAATGACAACATAGGACTCCCGAGAACTGCTGCTTGGGGTAGCAAACCAATTTCAAGTGTTCATGCCATGAATCAATCTAGCATCTCTTCGACCCATCGGCAGCCGCGGCGTGGTACAAGCTCGCGACACCGTAACATCCCACCTGGTCTCACCGAACCTCGCTTCACGAGCCGACCGGGTCCAGATCGCAAAATCCCGTCAACTGTGAAGAGTCCTTCCCAAGGTTCTTCGTCCCGCCCATCTACTCCTTCCTTTCCGTTACCTCAGAGACCCGCGACTCCCGCGGATGTCAAGGCGTTACGTCAGAAGGACAGTACTTCGGTTCGAAGACCTCGCTCTCCCACTTCTTCGGCTGCTATGGAATCTGATGTGGGGTCTGGACCTGTGGACAGTTCCCCAGCCTCTCCACCGAGAGTACAACAGTTGGCTGCCCCTGTGCAACCGGCGGCATTTGTCGTACCACCGGGACTCTCCACTGTACCGTCCGCGCCTCCTGGAATTCTGGCTCCCAGCAGACCGCCACGCATCGACAGTACATCTCCTCAGACGCCTCTGCTAGCTTTGCAATCCTCATACCAAATGTCCTCCGCTGCTCGCGCTCTTCTTGACGAATTGAAAGGCCGGCGTGATGGTCTGGCCCCATCAACGACCATAAGTCCCTTCCCCGACCTTGACCGCACCCTTCAGACCCTCAGCGGCGAAGGAAGCGGCGAGTCCGGAGGGTTCAGCTTCAATCTGGATCCCAAACTAGTCATACCGGACGAAGTTCAACAGACCAATGAGCTTCCAGGCTTTGAAGCGGGAGCAAACTCACCCTTTCATAGTTCCTACCTCGATTCCTTCCCAACGCTGTCGATATCAGGCCAGGTACACTCAGCTACATTCATGACTCCATCAACCATCCCCTACTCGCTCAATTCCGCTCGCTCAATATACGATCCGCTCTCGATACGAGTACCACCAGTAGAGAAACAAACACCTAGTGCTTCTAGTTATACTGGGACATTCAATCCTTTCGCCGATACAAATGAAGCCGTTTCCTCGCGGAGACCTCAACCCTCGCCTCTAGATGACGACTCTGGGCGCAAGATGTCACGCTTTGGCTTCGCTCAAGGGCGGCGGGGCTCTACGACGACCTCTTCTCCCTTGCACATGCCATCGTCCTTGAGCAACAACGAAAGCCACTTCTCGTTCTTCAACGCGCCTGAGATTGCCTCGGCTCCCGCCCAATGGTCTCCGCTTGGGCATCAGCTTGACTATGCCTACCCACAAACCGCCTCGGCTATTGGAACACCTCTCATGCAGCACGCGCAGGCACAAGCTGCATATGCGCAGCATCAAAGTCGCTTTCAACCGTTCGACACGGGTGTGAGCGAGTCCCAGTTAAGAGACCTGATTCAACCAGGTTTTGACAGGAGGACTACACTGCCTATGTCTAGATCCACAGGTGGGTAGCGCAACATACGCGCTTGTTGTTATCTCATCGCGCCTGTTCTAGACGTGGATTCTGCGCAGTACAAGTTCCCGCAGGTTCGATCGCAGCAATTTCATGATCCTGCGATTATGATTGCGAGTTTCGCGTCGCCTGCTGTACCTTCAGCCAGTTCAGAAGGGATTTATGCTAGTCCAACGGTGTTAGACAATGGTCACTACGGATACGGACCTCCTCCTGGTCTCGTTTTCCCACCGCCCAGTTCCGCATCTGCGCAAGTTCAGCCGGACCGTCCGCAACCAAACGGACTCGCTCATGGTGAGTGGCCTGCCCTCCCCACCCATCCACCCGCAGGGACTCCTGGATCAGGGTACCGAACGTCACATTTTCCCAGTGCGGAATATCTATGACATGTGATGTTCGTCCCTCCGTGTCGCTATTTGGGCATGTCTTCCTCCTCTGACTCACGGAGCGGGACGAAATTCCATCGTCTTGTTGCTTGGGCTTTGAGACTGACGTGTTTGCCCCTTCTTCCCCCCCCCCCCCCCCCCCTTTTTTTTTTTCCTATTTGCATGTCTTGGGCACCTGCAGTCCCTACACCACCTTCGCCGCCACCCCTGTCTGCCTCCGACTTCCCGGCTCTGGTCCCTGAGCATCCAGTCCTTGCGGCCGAGGACGCATCGACGGGCAGCGTTGACAGCAAGACGCAGCTGAGGCTGGAGAGGAAGGCTGCCGCGGCTGAGAAAGCAGCGGAGAGGGTGAAAGCAGCGCAAGAGAAGGCTGCAGCGAAGATGGCGGAGAAAGCCCGGCTTCTGGCAGAAAAGGCTAGCGAGAAGAGGAGGTCAGCGACGGCGGAGAAGGAGAAGGAGAAGGAGAGAAAGGAAAAGGAGAAAAAGGACAAGGAGAAGGAGAAGGAGAAAGCGCAACCAGAGAGCAGCGCCCCTGCTGTGCGGGAGAAACTGGACAGGAAGAAGATGAAAACAGAAAAGGAGGTAAAAGAGCGACTTGTTAATGAGAGAGAGGCCGATGTGGAAAAAGGGAAGCAAGAGAAGGAGAAGCCCAAAGATAAAAAGAAGGAGCGAGGCAGAGAGAAGGAGAAGGAGAGACAGAAAGATGGGGACGAAAAGGAAGAGAGACGGGAGGCAGAAGAACTGGAAGAAACTGAGAAAGGCAAGGAGAAGGAAGGTAAACGGAAAGTAGCGGCTCAGGTAGGGGAAGAGACAAGCGTACAGACGAAAAAGGGCAAGCAAGCCTCCGCACCGAAGCCCAACTCTGGTCCCAAGGCTTCGGTCGCCGCTGCTGCTCTCGAAGTGGTCACTCAGGTTCCTTTGTTATCGAAGAAACCGAGAAAGAATAAAGCCATATCGTCGAAACCGATTCGCACCTCGAAAGATGAACCTATTTCGGAAACAACAGTAGTTCCTCGTCCCCCTTCGCCTTCGGAATCTGCCACCGCTGTAAAAGGACCAGCGACGAACGAATCCAGCGCTACCAACTCGCGCTCGCCTTCCGTGGACCTAAGCTCAGCACACCCACCCGCCTCGATTGCCAAGCTGCTCGAAGAGATCGCAATCCAGAACCCGGGCATGAACTTGCCGAACCACCCGTTCTTCGATCCACTCAGGATCAACCCGGCAGCGAAGATGCCGCTCGAGTACGGGCCGCTCGTGCACGCGCTCTCTGCGCTCTCGATTGGCGGCAGCTCATTCGCGAACAACATGCCATCGGGCTCGATCGACAACGCCGTGTCGTCGTTCCAGCAGCTACTCGAGACGCTGACGCAGACTATCTCGGACCTTCTTCGGTTGCTGCCGCGCACCACGTGGGACGACAGCTCTTCTTTCGACGGGGTGCTGCGTGATATGTTGAAGGGGGATGATTTCTTGGACGAGGGCAGTGTCGTTGCCCCAGGCGCGGGTGGTGGCACAGGCGGGGCTAAGGGAGCGGCGGACGCGCCAGTGAAGGAGGACGAGGTGGCGGCGCTGACGCTCGCGCTGGAGCGTCGCGCTCGGTGGATGGAGGTGCAGTTGTCGAAGCTGGAGGAGCTACACCGCGACATCAACACGGCCGCCGTCCGCGCGGTGCTGGCGTGCAACGACGAGGGGTGGGACTCGCACGGACACCTCCCTCGTGCGGTGAACAGTCTGAGGCGGTTTGACAAGATTGGGCTAATCCTGGATGATGAGAAGAGCGGTGTTATCGATGAGGTGGACGATGCGGGTACAGGAGAGTATAGACCGATGAACGTCGACGAACTGGAGAAGAAGTTGACGGTAGCGAAGGAGGCGGCGGCGTTTGCTGAGATGGAGGTGCGGGAGATGATGGAGAAGATGCAGACGCTGCGGCCTGTGGCGATCGAGATATAGACATCTATGATGAGCGGCTGGTGTTATGTTTGAGAGGATGGGTGGGGGCGCGTTTGCAGCAATTCACGACACTCTCACCATACGTCTTGTGCCCAAAATTTATTGAAACAGACACAAGAAGAAGTCAACCCCGCTTGAAAGATGCGCAGCTTTTTCTATTGGGTGCTGCTGAGATATTCAAAGCTCAATACATCGGCAAAATGCAATACAACGAATAAATTATTACAAGGTACAGTACAGTTAGTAATGCATGCTGGTAGTTCGAATGTGGGTAGGTCAAACACAAACTCGCGTCTGCAAAGTACTCTTGTGCTTCCTGTGAAAATAAGTTGCTCGAACAGCTACTATGGTACGTAGATGAGGGCGAAACAAATCGCTTGCACGGCTGCTGTTGTAGGTAGACAAAGCATTAGCGCGGCCTTCCGCCGCGGTCTTTATGCTCGACACGAAAAGAAGAAAGAACGTCCCACACAAAGCGCACCTCATCAATCTTGTAAACGTGAAAGGACAACTGTACACGTTGCATTCGAGCAGTTTCATTATCACCCTGTTGCGGATGCAGAGGACAGAACAGCGGAGACGAACACGGGTGTGCAATCTCGAATGAAACTTGTTCGAAAACGATGATGTGCATCGGAGCCTGGGCCCGACGCGGTGCGATCAATACATTTCACGAAACCGCAAAAGGTACAAAGGAGTAAAGGGGGACCTTTTACGGATATGGTCATTCTGTCCTTCATGAGCCCTTCTTTCGGCCACGCGCTCGAGGAGCATTCTTCTGTGTCCTAAACGGGGGGGGGCTTTCAATGCAGTTGCTTTTGATTTTGGGCGCGGGTGCGGTGCGGGCGTCGTGGGCGCGCCAATTTTTTAAAAAGTCAAGAAAAAACAAAGAAAAGGGAAGGAGCACTCGACGTCGCCCGAACTAGCTGTATGTATATAGGGTCCTTACGGGTGCTAACATTGAGTCATAGTGCACGCCGTGAGCGGGGAGCGCGACTTCCCTTGAGCCTTTGTTTTTTGCTACACAACGCGATATGCACGCGATATGCACGCGACGATGCGGTAGAAGGCTGGAAGGCTGGGACCCCTTTTTAGGTAACACATTCCACGGGCGAAACACGCGCGCCTGAATGGAAGCGCCAGTTGATTCATCCCGGCATGCTGTGTTCCACCGCTGGTCCTTGTTCTCCGCTCGGCGAATGGGATTCAGTGCATGCGCGGTAATGGTTCTGGGGGCACAGAAAACGCCGATTTTGAGTCACGGAGGAGGTCGTTAGAGTATTACGGTTACGATATAGAACTGTAAGGGTACGATTTTCCCCTTGGACGTCTTGACGACGAGGACGAGCTTAGATGGTGTCATTGATCCCGACCGCTGCGTTGCTGGAGTTGCTCTCCTCTAAGCGCTGAGGGTGGCCCCCTTGATGATAGTGCTGATAGCATCAATGACCATCGATGTTCATCAGCGGTTCAGATCCAACATCAATCCCTGGGCCTGCCAGGTCCCAAGGATTGATATTGCAGTGTAGACCCACTCGAGCACCAGGTTATTGATCACGTGAGTCTGCGTAATGCAAGTCATGACACATCTGGCGTGTTGCCCCCTCGCCGTTCTCCTCGAGCTCGACAATGGCCCTGCAACACACCAGACCCGAGGCAACCAGTCGCTCCTTTTTTGCCTGCAAAAGTCAGCACCGAGTCAGGAGCGAGCGTTACGCCGTTGTTGTTGTGTGACTCCGAGCCAACTAAGTACAAGACACGCCAAATGGGGCAGGGCCCTCCGAGCAAGCGAGCGAATGCGGGCCAACAACCACGCCCGAATCAAGCACTGTCCTTAAAGCCCTGCCTAAATCTCGGCCAACCCCCGCTTCATCTCTCCTCTCCCCCCCTCACCCTCTTACCGCAAACAGCTGGACTCCGAACCACCACCGCCGTCCCTTCCGCCTCCTTCGTCTCCTTCCACCTCTACCTCAACGTCCCTTCATCGTCTCCTTCGTGCAGTTATGCACTCGCTGTCGATATCGTCACACTTCTGCGCTACCCCAGCGTCAACAGAGTCAGAGTCGGTGCGTCTATACCTTACCTTCCCCCCCCCAACGCTGATCCATAGCCCCTTAGTCTTCTTCATACGAGAAGAACCCTCTAATGGTGAGCACACCTCATCTGCCCCTCTCCAGCGTCACTGACTCTAGTCCCCTCACAGTCCAGGCATCTCGTCGGCACGCACAAGGTGAAATACCATCCGCACGCCGAATGGGACTTCATCGCTGAGTCCGGGGCCTCCCCTATCGACTGCGCCCTTGCCCTCCCGCACTATCGCGCACGCGTCCAGCCGACCGGACACAGGATGAACATGTTCGTCCGCAGCGATTCCGGGCCCGTCAAGCTCAAAGTCGTGCGTCGCACAGAATCACGATTATCCTTTTCCTCACGCGAAGCTTCTTTGTTGTTTGTTGTGCAGTGCCGAACACTCCCACGCATGCACTTCTATCTTGAAGTACAGGCACACACGTCCGATGTGACCGTATGGCTCCCATCCGACTTCAAAGGGCGCATCCGCTGCGCGAGCCTGCGTAGCGCACGCTTCTCCGCGGGGTTCCACAACAACATCATGCCGCATGTCCGGATACGGCACACTCCGCCACGCCCGCACCGACGCGAGTACGATGCGCGCAGCAGCACAATCGCTAGCAACAGCGACACCGAGTACGGCTCGTCCGCGTCGGGGGAGTACGACTACCGCTACTACCCGCAACAACGCAAGCAGGAACTCCGCCAGATGGAGGACACGGATGCCGGGGGCGGGCTAGAGGACGAGGTAGTCGTGCACACAACGACAGGCCGTGTCGAGTTCCGCATGTGGGACGTCGTCGCGGGCGCGCCGGAGCGCGCAGGCCGTGAGGTGCTCCGTCGCATGCTGCGCTGCCGCTGCCCCGCGGTGGTGGGGCGAAAGGGCGCCCTCCCGGACGCGCCGTCCAACTGGGACTTCCTCCTTGAAGATTGATTTTTGCTCTTCGCTTTCGTCTCAACTTCTGTTTCGATCTTGAGTGTCTCCGCATTTTCCCGCCCTTCCGCCCTGCATTGGTTCTCTTGCACGTCGCCTTCTTTTGCGTCTTACCCACACCTACGTTCACCGACGATCTTCGCTTTCTCAAGGCATCTACATTACCATCAGAGCATCTATCGCTTTCTGTTGTTCGTTACCCCATATCGCATAAAAGCTAACATTGTACAATCAGACCTACTACCACCACACTCCACCCCTTCATCCCATTTGTACCACAAGACAATGGCAATTTGCTTGCAGCACACGAAAGTCTTCCCATACCACTAATTTATTTATACACACAAATGACGAATGACTCTTTCCTCTCGTTTTGACGTGGCTGGTCGTTTTTGTTAGCATCGTGTAATAAAGAGAAGGTTTATTCCGAGACGGATCGAGAAACGTGAGAACGATGGCGCGATTTGCAACAAGGGCAGGCTTTCTGCGCGAGAGGGAGGTATGACAAATATAGTTCCGCCACAATAACTAGCATGCGGTGGCGAGACACTGCTCGAGTGTCTCGACGAGAGCTGGGTTCTCGAGGGCAGCCGCGACGCGCTCCTTATCGTTCAGTTGTTTATTCACTGTTGCAAGCCCAGAACAAAAGCACAAGGAGTCAGCACTCTCTAACCCACGGAAAGATGATGCCACCGTGGGGAGTATTTCGAAGAATGGGCGTGCTCTCACCTGCAAGCTCAGACTGGTGAGAGCCTGGCTTGACGAATATATCCACTTTGTACCGATCTGGGAGGCTCCGCATGAGTCGGACGCGGATAGATAGGCCTTTGTTGTTGTTATTGTATTGGATGTTTTTGTTGTTATTATTGTGTGGTCCATTTGGGAAAGTTGAAAGAGATAGCGAGAGCGAGAGAACGAGAACGAGAACGCCAAGCAAACGCCCAACGTCAGCCACATTTCCCAGAATACAGGAAAGAGTGGAAGAAGGCACCGCACCGATGAGGGTCGACGCGCCACAGTGCGGGATAGTCGGTGTGAACTCGACAGTGATCCGGCGGCGATCGTTGAGGATCGATATTTGCGGAGCGGACACCACGCGGAGCTCCTCGAGCGTGTTGGGGTGCTCCGGGTCGCGTATTGAACGGATCAGCTCTGGCGGGTGGTACGGTGAGCAGTCAGTCAAAAGCCGCCGAGTAGACGGTAGAAAGGAGGGGTGACGTACCGAAGATCTCGTCCTGGTCAATGGGTTCGGGATCGTCCGACTCGTCCGACTCGCTAACTTGGCCGCTGTCGTCACCCTCAAAGGCCCATATCTTGGACTCGAGCGACCGCCCACGGTGCTGTGGTTTCGTCGGCGCAAAGACTGTCGGGTTGGGATTGAACACTTCCGAGAGCATCTTAGTCATTGCCTTCTTTGGGAATGTCCAATAAATGTACAAATAATCGGCATGATCTCGGCACGGGATATCACACGTGATGCATCCGACGCGTATCATGTGACGCGCCTTTTCCGTTTGTCAGTTGCCGACAGCATGAATTCGTTCGACGCTTTACTCGCTTCAGGTGTGCCCGACCCAACTGATTTTCCTGATGCAACGGAGGCCCCAGGCTTGCGCGCCCTTGACGCGGCGCTCCGGTGCACGATTTGCAGCGAACTCCTTGATGCGCCAGTCACGCTTCAGTGTGGCCACTGCTTTTGCTCCCTCGTTTGAGTGTCCGTTTGCTTTCGTACTGTTGCGGTGATCTCATTCTGTTTAATCGGCGGTTATTTGCAGTGCATCAGAAGCGCGCTCGGCGACAAGCAGGAGTGCCCCTCCTGTCGCAGGGTGGCGAAAGAGGGCCATCTGAGGGTTAACCCTGCCGTAGAGGACGCCATAATAGCTTGGAAAGCTGCACGGTGAGTCGAATAGCCACAAGTATTACCAAATATCTCCTCTCACTCGGAGAATCGACCGGGATTGTGCTGATACTTTTGGGAGGGCAGACCCTTTGTGCTGCGTCTCACGAGAGACGAACGTCGACGTGCTCGCGCTGCGAGCCGCCTCAAAAAATATAATGCTGAACTCTTGGATACGACGAAGAAGCGGAAGCGGAGTCGTGCTTCGTCGTCGTCATCATGGGACGACGCGCATGCGGGGCCCTCTACGACGAGCGCTGCATTCGACGGGACTTCTCTTCATGACGTTAAGAAGAGCGACAAGCTCGCCGATATCGAGGACGGTGGTGACAACGACGTGATTGAAGTGACAGAACTGCCCGCTTCACATCTCATGAATCAGCCGGAGTCATCAGGTAAGCTTATTCTCCCAATAAGCTTATAGTTTATCCAGCGGCTCACAAAGTCCATCTCGCCCTTCATTCTCCATCGCCAACACCACCGCGTCTAATGACGACGACGACGACAACATAGAAGTTGACACGGTCATTGTTGAATGCCCGCTCTGCCAGCAGCACGTCGAGCACACTCATATTAATAGCCACATTGACCTCGGGTGTCCACAAGAGCGCAACGCGCACGCGGCGTCGCAGCGGCGCTCGGCAAGCAAGCATGTATGGTCGCAGCTGCTCGGGGCCAGCAGCAGGAAAGGGAAGGAGAGGTCAGTTTGGGCCATTCTTCCTCTCTTTAGGTGTTGACATGTTTCTCTTTTTCTTTGATATTTAGAGAGGCGTCACCCGACCCGAGTCCGTTGCCAAAGGCAACGTACATTGTGCTCAAGGACCGCCAGCTCAAGGACCTTCTGTCTGAGCACGGCCTTCCCCTAACGGGCGACCGCAAAGCCCTGGTCGCTCGGCACGAGAGGTGAATGAACTCTGGCTCTTCATTCTCGAGCTACGTCACGTCTAAAACAAAAATGACACCTGAAGGTGGGTCGTGCTGTACAATGCTAACTTGGATAGGTCGCCGGCGCGGAGGCAAACTCTCACGGAACTCCGAGCCGCGCTGAAGAAGTGGGAGGCGCGCAATGGGGGAGATAGGAATGGTCACAGGGAGGTGATTTCGCTTGACGATCTGGACCTCGATGAGCACCATGTGCGTTTTACCTTCTTTTGCCCGTGCGGAGTCTTACTCCTGGTGGCAACTAAATCTCCCCGCATTTTTCCTCTAGCAAACCAACAAAGCTAGGTTCAAGCAGCTAGTGGATTTAGCTCGTCCGAAGCGGCCACCACTCGATCGCGTGTCAATTACTGCTGCTGGTGTGCGACAACCGACGGATGTGGATGACTCCGGCGGGGGAGACGTTGCTGTAACGAACTCGATGGAGAAGCGAGATTCATGATCAAGCATTTATCTCACTTGCATAGAAGTGTGACTCAGAATATTCAATCATATCTAATCAGCGGTCATATCTGTGGGTACAGACGTCGCTGTTTACAGACAGAACGTTATACTTCCTTTCTAATCCCTGCCGTTTCAACCATCTTTAACCGTAGTTCAGACGGAAGATATCATTCAACCTGAAGCGAGTTATCATTCAGCCATCACAGCGATGGAACGCGTAGTGAAGGAAATCAACTCACACATAGAAACTGCCTGCATCGGGGATGAGATGGAAGACTTGGCTGAACCGGATCGGGTTCTCGCTATCATCCACCTAGTCAAAGTACAACGGGGACGAGTTTGAGCGAGAAACAACAGTCCAGGAATTGGTAGGTACGCACGACAAGGGCACCGGTGATGCTCACGAGGAGACTTGCGATGGTAGGCGACGAGGGCTGAGCGTCGAGGGTCGTTATACGGTGTACGACCTTGTTGAACGGCAAGGACTACCAGACGGATATGAGCAAGGTGGCCTTGGTTTTGGGAATAAAGGCCTACTCACAGTGAGCTTCTTGACGATGGCCGCGGCGCCCAGGACTGGCTCCCCTTCAAATGTAAGCATGGACGTGTCGCGCTGGTCGTTTGGCACAGTGAGCTATCACAGGCCATCGATACGGGTGGTCGCTCACATATAGCGTGACGAGATCCCTGCGGTCGGCGTCGAATCTGCTGTAGTAGAAATCAGCGAATTGCTGCGCGATGGCATTGATATCTGCCATGGTTGATGGTGGTGGTAGTGGTAGTCGCGAACTGAGGTGTAGTTGCTCGCTGTGTGTTGCCCGTTTCGTTGTTGGCGCGTACAGTGAGCAACACACAATTAGTCTTAGACCAGACTACGATACAGTAGCAGGTGACTGTCCCCTCTCGCCGCACAACGATGCCACCACCGCCAATCGACTCATCCCGCCCATCCATGCGACGCAAATCCTCTGCCCAAAACATCCTCAGCACGTTCAAATCATCCTCCAACGCCGCTGCCAGCACCACCGCCACCTCATCGTCTTCCTCGGGTGCGGTCGGCGCGTCATCAACGAGCCACCACCACCATCTGGCCACCACGCCCACTACCGCCCTGCCCATGGGTCGTGACTGGGACGTCAGCACCACCGCCTCCGGCAGCGACACCGTGACCCTCGCAAGCACGACCTCGAGCCCTGCGACTGGTCCTCAGGGCACGTCCGTCGAGTATCTCCGCGACCTCGTGCAGAAGAGGATCATCACCCTCACGTATATGCGGAATGTCCACGAGGGGTGTGTTGTCTGCGTTCACTTTGCTTATGCCGCGCGGAGCCTGACGAGCGCGTTGTCGAGAGGCGGTCACATTGGTTCCACACCATTCTCATGTCCCGTGCAGAGCTGGACAAGGTGTTCAATAACAGCGCAATGAAAAAACGGTTAGCATACAGTCTTCCTAAGCTGTATTTCACCGTTGCAGCTCATATATGCGTCGTAGAACCTATCGCTTCGCCATCCTCGGCATGTCTCTGTCGAACCTGCTCGATATCCAACAACCCTACGACCTTCTCCGAGGTACGACCAATATCATGACCGAATATGAACAGTCCAAGGAAGAGGGGGAGAAGCCAAAAAAGGTGCATAACAAGGGTATTGTCGTCGTCCACCTCACACACCTGCGATCCAGCGCCTCTTCAGTAAAGACCGACCACGGAAGCGCCATCTCGGCGGTAACTTTACAGACTACCTCACTCCCTATTCAGACGGGTCAGACACCTCTTTCCTCGTCTCTCCGCACATCGTATGTCTCTCCAATCTGCAGAGATAGACTCTAAATCAACAATCTACACAGCCCTTCCCGCTAGACTACCACCAAACCCTCCTCTCGCTGCTCTCCGTGCTCTCTTCCGTATACGCAAAAATGCTCAAGATTCTCGGTCCCTCGCCCTTCAGCGGCGCCTCGCACCTCCTCTCTTCCTCCACTATCTCCTCCCAACAGCCCCTCAACCAGAACCAACAAATGCCGCAACCACAGCACATGATGGGCCCGCTTGGCGCGCTCT
The DNA here is from genome assembly GCA_951802425.1 of Clavaria fumosa. Lineage (NCBI taxonomy): Eukaryota > Fungi > Basidiomycota > Agaricomycetes > Agaricales > Clavariaceae > Clavaria > Clavaria fumosa. The sequence goes on along the minus strand of OX637794.1, from coordinate 855,056 downwards.
CGCCGCACCCAGGCGTGTCGTACCTCTTCGAGGGTGGCGAGGGTGGCGTAGTCGGCGGCAGCCTGTGGGCAATCGCGAATGCAGGCAGTGGCGGTGGCGTCGGGACGAGTAGCGGGGTCAATCTGGGGAGTCCCCCGGTTGGGTGGACGCCTGCTCTTGGTGAGATGATGCTCAAGGTCGACGTCAAGTTCAAAGTGCGTCTTGTCTCATCAGGGATCGACATCACATCCGTGACGGCGAGATCTTATTTTGGCACTCTCAACAGAAAATCACTTCCACGTTGCTCAAAGAGCTCGATGCGTTCGCGCGCAACTCGATGAAGGACGAACTGGCGACGTTCGACCCGCTCCTGCGCAACGTCAGCGTTGCGGATGACCGCCGCGAGCAGTACGACTTTGAGCGGCTCCTGTAACACTATTACCGTCTCTTTCACTATTACAGGTGTTTGGTTGTAATCCCTATGTTATTGCGCTTATTTAAGGTCTTATCGTATTTAAATTTTACAGTAGTCCAATCACAAGCACCTCCACCTACCCGCACTTGGGTAGGAAGGGAGGTTGGGAAGCCGCAATACATCGGTCGTGCACCAACCCGATGGCCAGTCATGGCTTGCGGAATTCACATAGGACGGTGTAGATGGTGTTGAACGCAGTGTAGATCTCCTCCCGGACCTAGCGAAAACGGAGTTAGCCGACGGCCCGATCGACCGTTTAGGACTCGTTACCTTTGCGCCAGTGAGCACGATCTTGCCGGACACGAATATCAGTAAAACCACCTTGGGCTTGATCATGCGATAGATCAATCCGGGGAAGAGCTGTAGGACAGGTTAAATGATTGAAAATGGCCCAAAGAACACAACGCACCTCAGGCTCGTAACTACTAAACTGACCGTGGCTGTATGCCAGACCTTCCAAGCGGATGGGGAACTTGACATCGCAGCTGCCGACGATGTTTTGAATTTTGAACTCGGAGAACTTCGCGTCAAATCCGAGCTTCTGCACGATGCGCGCATATTTGCGCGACGCGAGGCGCGAGTCGTCTTCGGACTTGGCGCCAGTCACGACCATTTTACCCGACGCAAAGATGAGCGCGGTGGTTTTAGGGTCGCGTATTCGCATGATCACCGCTGCAAAACGCTGAGGAATGACGAACGATGGAAGTTCGAACATTCACACAGCAGATGAAATCATCATTACAAACCTTGGGGTTGTATTCAGCGTTCCGCGCGTGCAACGCAATGGTTTTGAGATCAAGCCTACAATCAAGGTTGACAGTCGCGACGATGTTTTGTAGTGTCGGTACGATGCCCTCGACGGCGGTGATGTGCTGCTGCTCGAGGGTTAGGGGCGTGGGGGTAGGGGGCAACGGTGTCGATGAGGGGGTTATGGAGACAGGATTGGGTGCGGCAAGCTTCGAGGAAGCTTCAGGTGGAGAGGGCTGACTACTTGGTGGAAGCGCCAAACCATGTGGTGGAAGCGCCAAACCATGTTGTTGAGAAGAGGGTAGAGGTGGCTGATACTGTTGCTGTGGGGGTGCGCGGCCGAAGGTGACTTGACGAGCGGGCAATGCGAATGACATGGCTAAAGGTGGGGCGTGGGAAATTTGGATGTGGGAAAGTTGGGATGGTTGATTGGTTCGAGTGCCGCTGTTATATACTCTCATAATTGGATCTCCGCTTGAATTTAGAGCGGAGATTGAAATAATATGTGTGGACCGGCAAAACTGCGGCGCGCTGAGGGCGTGTGACGCTTATGTAAGCAAAAACACGCCTAGCCCTTTTTTTCACTGACCCAAAGATATTTTACTCTCTCCTCAGCCAATGCTTAAGCATTTGGCTTGGGATTTTTTGTAAACACTGACTCTTTGATATGTAGATTACAGGAAAAATATAGGCATATTTCAAAACACTACCACTCATGTACAATTGCAGCAGAAACATAAGGAGTTCTACTTCAGATTGTCTGTCCCTCAAATAATTATAACAAAATGTTCATTTGTGAACACCCTCATTGCTGTCTTGAGGGCATCAATCTTTTCTGCCTTTGCCCTCAGCTTGTTTGGCAACTTCCTGTGCTTTGGTTGTTGTCATGAAAGTGTTGTCTTTGTCACTCAGCCTACAAATCTTCAATTCCTTAATTTAAGATCACACCAAAATCACAATTGCAGAGCATGGGCCCATCCTCAAGCCATATATTTTACAAACAGATAAATACTATCCGAAGGAGAGCCAGGAAGCCTCATTGTCAGTAAGTACCACAACCCTGCCCATAGGATGAGTCAGAAATTTGATTTGCTCAAGAGCCCAAGGGCAGCTCTCAAGGGATGAGTTGAAGTCCCCACTCCAGATTCTGGCCTCCACAGCCACCTCTTGCAGATCTTGCAGAGCAATGAGCTCTCATCATCCATGTGAAGAGATGGGAGGGAGGAATAGGTGGGGGGGATTGATGGGCAGAAGGTGTGATGATGGAGGAGGCACCAATGGCCTGGCACCCAAGGTTGGGAAGTCAGCACCTGATAACAGTAAAAAGGATGAATAGGACTGGAGCCAATCCCAGTGCAGTCTTGCCCACCTTGGTCACCCCAGGGGACAGTTACAAAGGGAACAGATGGTGGGAGGTTTGGGGAGATGTACAGTAATCCCAGCCTAGGGAAGAATCACCAAAGAGAGGGAGAAGCAGTTCAGTGAACTCACCATGAGGATTATCTAAGAGATATGATGAAAGGGACCTGGAGTGAGAGAGCAGTCTTTGATGAGATGCTTCAGGTCCCCACAGGCAAAACATTGTTCAAGGACCCAGTAAATGTTGGAATGACTTGGCCTCAGTAAAGAAAATAGACCTATAACATAGTATATTGCTCAGTTGGTAATCTGTACTGAGCAGCATGGCTAGCTACCTATAACGTAGTATATCTATGGGTGTCTGTGTCATTGACAAGATTCTATAAGGATAGTGTAAAAGTTTTACTCACTGCTCAGTCGGTAATCCGTACTGAGCAGCATTTCATGAAGTGTGTGGCTGAAAAATTAAAATAAACTTTCGTACTCTGCTTGATTTCCAACACTCCCCCTCAAGCGGTACACAACCCAACGGCCGTCCTCACTCTCTCGAACTTCGTGTGGGGCAATGCCTTAGTGAATGTGTCCGCAAGGTTGTCGTCTGTCAGGACATAGGTGATCTTGATCTTGCCTGCCTTAATCACTTGTCTGATAAAATGATACCGGATGTTGATGTGCTTTGTCCTGGCATGGAACTTAGGATCCTTTGATATCATGATGGCTGACTGATTGTCAGTAAGGAGCCTCATTGGGCCATCTGGAGGTCGTCCTAGCTCAGTCAGGAACTCGCGCAGCCATAGGATTTCCTTTGTGGCATGCGTTGCAGTGATGTACTCAGCCTCGGCACTTGACAATGCGATGATCAGCTGCTTCTTGGAAGACCAGGACACCATGCTGACTCCCAGTTTCATGACGTAGCCCAAGATGGATGGGCGGTGAGGCTGAGAGGCCCAGTCCGCGTCAGCATAGACATCCGGTTCAGCGAGGGGTCCACCTAGTGTTAGCCACTGGTTGTGCATTGTGTAGAGGTATTTTATTACATGTTTAATCCCTCTCCAATGAACTTCTGCTGGGTTCTGAGTAAACTGAGTCAAAATTCCAACCGCAAATTGAGCGTCAGGACGAGATATAATGGCCAGCCAGAGTATGCTGCCACAAGCTTCCTGGTACGGCACACATATCGGTTGGGAAGGGCACTGGTCTTTGGAAAAAATTGCGCCAGACTCCATAGGTGTGTATGTCAGCTTCATGTCCATTAGTTTGAACTTCTCGGCCATTGCTGAGATGTAAGCCTTTTGGTTAATAGCGATGGTTCTCGCCATATGGTCGCGCTTGATCTCAAAACCTAAGAGCCATGAAGCCTCTCCCTGATCAGTTATCTCAAAATGCTTAGAAAACTGCTTTTTGAATTCATCCACTGCAGTGTGAGAGCTCGCCGCAACGACCATGTCGTTGGTTGATACTGTGACGTGGGTTGTTTGGCCTGCACTGGTTTTGGTAAACACAGAATGGTCTAGGCATGATGGTGAGAACCCCAGGTCCACGAAGGCGCTGGTCATCTTCTCGTGCCATTTCCTTCCTGACTGTTTCAAACCATAGAGTCCCTTGAGCAGTTTGCAGACTCTTCCTTTGTCGTTGGGACCAAGGATGCCAGGAGGGCCTCCATGTAAACTTCTTCATCAATTTCCGCATTCGAGTAAGCGCCAACAACATCTATTTGATTGATCTCCCAGTCGAGCTGCACGGTGTTGGCGAGAACAACTCGGATTGAGGCGATCTTGGCGGCGGCGGCAAACATTTCATTATAATTGAGTCCCTTGACTTGTTTGTGACCTCCTGCAATGAGCCTGACCTTGTACTTTAGGATTTCTCCGTTAGAGCCTAGTTTGATCTTGAAGACGTGGCTAAAGGGAATGATAGGCTTGTCTGTCAGCCTTGGAACAAGTTTCCAGGTGCATAGTCGCTGGAGCTGTTTGAGCTCAATGTCCCATGCCTGTTTCCATCGGTAGGCGTCATCTCACAAGAACGCTTTGGCAAGTGTGCATGGTTCCGAACCTACAGCGCCTGCGGTCAGTGCCAAGAGCGGGAATGGATCATCTGAAGGATCGATAGGGCTCTGCAGTACGTCTGGGAAGGCGTAGGCATGATGGCCTGCTAATTTTTTATAGAAACTGGGTTTGGGGCGTTTGCGGCAAGGGCGACCGGATTCTTCGTTTTCAGAGGTTTGGGGGTAATCAGGCGGTGGCAACGGGGATTTTCGATTACTGTGAGTGTCGTTAGAGTCAGTTTCGTCGCTGTCAGACCGCTGATCATCATTCTCTCCGGTATCTGGGTCGCTCGAGCTCTCGTCATCGCTAGGTGTTGACAATCGGTCTTCCTGAAGGGGTCGGAGGATTTCTTTTACCTTCTCCCCCAGAATCTCGAGCTCTTCAGGAATCTGGACCGTCGTAGGACTTCCAGTGCGGTTGAAAACTACCTCTTGCTCAACTTTGACTTGACACTTATCAGGATAGTAAATGCGGTAGCCTGTGCTCATTCTGTTGTAGCCAACGAAGTGACCAAGCTTCGTGTGAGGTTTGAGCTTCCTGGCGTCATTTATTTTAACCCAGGCATGTGTGCCGAATGGGACGAGTTTGGAGAGGTAAGGTTTTTTACTGTAGCATGCTTCATAGGGGGTGCCATTGTTGAGCGCTCACATAGGTGAGCAATTCTTGATCCACGCAGCATGGTTCATCGCTTCTGCCCATAGGAATCTAGGGAGTTGCAAGTCAATAAGCATTGCTTGTGCTAGTTCTGCCTTCGTGCGGTTCCAGCGCTCAGCAATGCTGACTTGCTCGTGCGTATCGTGAACGGTGAGTTCCCTCTTCGTCCCTCTCTTAGCTAGGTGCTCACTAAACTTGTCATTCAGGAACTCGTGGCTGCAATCAGAGTGAAGGATTTTTATCCGCATGCCGTCCTGCATTTCAAGTTGTTTCTCAAATTCAAGGTATGCACAGAACACTTGATTTTTACAGCAAAGGAATGCTACATGCGTCCAGCGTGTTGCACAGTCAATGAAGTCGACTGTGTAACGGCTCCTAGAGACTGACTCTACTGCTGCAGGTCCCCATAGATTGGTATGGACTCGATCACCGAAGTTTTGGGCTCGGTTCTGAGCCTGGTTGGGGAACGGTTGGCGGTGAGGTTTTGCCTGAGTGCACACATTGCAGAACTCAAATTTGGAGTCTTCATCGAGCATAATACTGGTGATTTTACCCGTTTTTATTGCATGTCTAATGCTGCCAATGTTGATATGCCCTAGCATATGGTGGGCCTCTGTTATGGTGAGCTTTTGTGTGGCTGCATTGGCATGTAATGGTGTGTGTTTGTGCGTGGTACCATTTAGTTGGTATAGACCATTGACTTTCTTTACCCGTGCGACTTCCTTCCCATCAGAATGTCTGATGGTGCAATAACCATTTCCAAACATGGCGGTACAGCTGGAATCATTGAGACGACCAATTGAGACGAGGGTGAAGGCGAGCTTGGGTGAGTAAATGATGTCCTTGAGCAGGAGTTTGGTGACTTTTGAGCCATTAGAAACTTCCAAGGGCATATCGCCACAGCTGACACCATTAAACTCGCCGCCATCAGCTGTGGTCACTGGCCTGGGATGCGTGTTCCAGAAATTGACTAGTTTTTCTCTCAAAGGGGTAAAGTGGGCAGTAGCACCACTATCAAGGAACACAGTGACATGGGAGCAGTGATGAGTTGCCTTAGCAGCGACATCTGTGGGGGTTGAAGTACAGGTAGAAGCGACCCATTCATCTGCATCTTCTTTGTTCCCACTCATCATTGCAGCGCTCACTCCGCCTTGCTTGCTCTTGGCCCAGGGGGGGCATTGACCCTCCTTGGGTCCTCCTTTCGCGAAGCAATCCTCGACTTTGTGGTTAGTGCACCTCATGTGCACACAGACTGAGTCTTCCTCTTTCACCAGCAGTCCTGTCCTCTTAGGCTGCTCTACTCTTTCTTCTTCTTTCACTTCTCTGTCTTCCTCTTTCACTTCTCTGTCTTCTTCTTTCACCCAGTGGTCCAGGAAGCCAGACACTCTCTGCAATCCCCTCCTGAGTGCTTCTTTGGGAAATCACCACAAGGCAGTGTCAGTTATATGCTTATTGACCTCTCTGGTCACCCCTTTTCTGCAAGGCAGGTGGAAGTGACTGTGAGAAGGTAGTCAAAGCCAACAGTGAGGAATGGACCCCAAGCTGAGGCAAAACTTAAGCACTGTGACACCTGCAGAGTGTAAGAGGCCCAGTCTGCTCCAAAGGAACAGGGTTTGGCAGCAGCAAACTATGGCTGTGCAGTTAGGCTTCACACTCAATAGGCTTGTTCACTGAAATCCACACTCAGTTGGAGAAAGCAGAGCAGAGAAATAGAACACCCCAGCCAGAGAGGGGCAGGCATGGCACCCCAGCCAGGGAGGGGCAGGCATGGCAGGCACAAAGTTAGAGGAGGACAGGAAAGCAGAGTGGGGTGGGGAGGGTAGGTGCCACAGGAGATGGTGGTGGTAAAGAAGAAGGAGCGGTTCGCAATGCCCCCCTCTTTATAATCTTCTGCTCCTGTGTCACCTGCTCCCTCACAAAAGAAAGGGGTTAAATTTTAAATTTTATTTATTTACTATTTACATATGTATCTAAGCGAGGGAGAGTTGCTGCCGCTGCTGCTGAAGGGAGAGGGAGCAGAGAGGGGGAGGAAAGGGAGGGAGGAGATGGACAGAGGGGAGTGACAGTGCGGGGGGGGGGGGGGGGGAGTGATGGTGCTGCTAACCTTAACCCTTCCCCCTTTCTTCTCTCTGTCAGCCCCTAACGTCGTTCATCGTCGCTGCCGCAGTGGTTGCCAGTGTGGGAAGTGGCAGGGGGGTCCAGGTCACTGTCATCGCTGGGGGGAAGGCAGGAGAGGGAGAGAGAAGGAGAGGGAGAGAAGAGGGAGAGAGGAGAGGGAGGGGGAACGCACCTCGCTGTCGTCATTGCCGTTGTCGTGGCAGGGAGGAGAGGAGGGAGAGGAGGGAAAGAGGGAGAAGAGGGAAAGGGAAAGTGAGGACGCACCTTGGGGCAGAGGCGGCGTTGCCGCCACCGCTGCTGTCATTGTCACCGTCGTCACTTGGGGGAGAGGGAAAGATGGAGAGGGAGAGAGAGGGTGCCGCCCACTGTCATTGTTGCCCCGCCACCATCATTGCTGCCGGGAGAGAGGAGAGGGGGGAGAGCGGCTGTCGCAGTTGCCATCGCTATCATTGCGTGAGGGAAGGGAGAGAGGGGGGAGAGAGAAGAGAGGGAGAGGGAGAGAGGGAGAGGGAGAGGAAGAGGGAGAGAGGGGGAGAGAGAGAGAGGTCGCTGCTGTCGAGAGGGAGAGGGGAGAGGCGCCGTCACCACCGCCATCATCGTCGCTGGGGGGAGGGAGAGGGAGCCACCACCCCGCCATTGCCACCATTGCCATTGTCGCCTCCACCATTGCTGTTGTTGCGGCCACCATTGCTGTTGTCGCAGCCACCGTCGCCGTTGTTGCCTCCACCATTGCTGTTGTCGCAGCCACCATTGCCATTGTCGCCTCCACCATTGCTGTTGTTGCGGCCACCGTCGCTGTTGTCGCAGCCACCGTCGCCATTGTTGCCTCCACCATTGCTGTTGTCGCAGCCACCATTGCTGTTGTCGCAGCCACCGTCGCTGTTGTTGCCTCCACCATTGCTGTTGTCGTGGCCACCGTCGCTGTTGTTGCCTCCACCATCGCTGTTGTCACAGCCACTGTTGCTGTTGTCGCCTCCACCATCGCTGTTGTCGCAGCCACCGTCACCGTTGTCGCCTCCACCATTGCCGTTGTCATGGCCACTGTCGCCATTGTCACCTCCACCGTCGCCGTTGTTGCCTCCACTGTCGCCGTTGTTGCCTCCACTGTCACTGTTGTCACCTCCGCCATCGCCATTTTCACTGGGGGAAGGGAAGGAGAGGGAGAGAGAGGGAGAGAAGAGGGAGAGGAGAGGGAGGGGGAATGCACCTAGGGGCAGCGGAGGCATTGCCGCCACTGCCGCCATCCCTGTCGTCATTCCCATCGTCATGGCAGGGAGGAGAGGAGGGAGAGGAGGGAAAGAGGGAGAAGAGGGAAGGGGAAAGGGAGGACGCACCTGGGGGCAGCGGTGGCATTGCCGCCACTGCCGCTGACGCCGCTGCTGCTGTCGTTGTCACCGTCATCACTTGGGGGCAGGGAAGAGAGGGGGGAGAGGGGGAGAAAGAGAGAGAAGGGGGAGAGAGAGAGCCACTGTTGTGGCTGTTGTCTCCTGGAAGGAAAAGAGGCTTAAAAAAAAAGAGGGGAAAAAGGGGGGGATGCACCTGGGGACCCCTTCGCTGCCAGAAGAGAGGGAGAGGAAGAGAGGGAGAGAGAGAGGAAGAGAGGAGAGGGAGAATGGGTGCCCCTGTCACCGTCGTCGCGTCGCTGTCCAGAAATGAAAAGTGAAAAAATGAAAAAAAAAATTGAAGAGAAAAATGAAAAGAGAGGGCGCACCTGATGGCCCCCTAGCTGCCTGCACCCCGCTATTGTTGTCACCCCCGTCGTCGCCGTCGTCACCATCATTTTTGTTGCTGTCGTGGCCGCTGCAGCTGTTGTCACTGCGGGATGGGAGAAGAGAGAAGGGGGAGAGGGAGAGAGAGAGAGGGAAAGAGGGAGAGGGGGAGAGAGGAGGAGAGAGGGGGAGAGAGGAGGAAGAGGGGAGAGTGTGTGGGTACGGCAGCGGTGGTGGCAGCCGTCGCTGTCATCACGTCACTGTCCAAAAATGAATAAAAATAAAAATAAAGGAAATGCAGCAAACGTACCTGTCCCTCAACGTCGTTGCCATCACCCCCCCTTCATTAGTCACAACCCACAGAGGGTTATTAGAAAGTTTGGGAGGAAGAGGAGTAGTGAGTGGGGAGGGGTGAGCGAGGTGGAGTGAGCGAGGTAGATGGGGAGACGAAGAGGAGGGGAGGAGGGGTGGCAACCGCAAGCCACGTCATTGCCGGCCAAAAGAATCATGTCACATGACCAACAAAAATACCAGATTTTTTCCCTCATTTCCACCCTCACAGCTCAATTAAACAATGAAAGATCATGGAAATATTACAGGGGACAGATCTCATAAGGGCCTACAACCTTGCCACTTGGACCTTGAATGGATTCTTGCTCTGTATAGATCTAAACATTGAAATTTTTGGGCAGGGAGCTGAGTTTGAAATGCCCACAAAAGCGAATTGCCTCCCCTGCCTTTGCAAAAATAGGTCCAATCTTGAAAATATTTACTGAGCCTGATTAGATATGGACCTACCTGCAGACCAAGTTTCACCGGAATCCATGCAGTAGGTTGAGTGAGTTATCCTGAATTTAAAGTGGGAGGGGGGAGATGCATGCGACATTTTGGAACGTCGGAGTTTGAAACCGGCACGGCGCGGATTGGTTCCCACGCCCGCAGTTCTACTGATAAAATCCTGAAAATATTAAGGGAGGGTCTCCAGATGGGGCCCTATCTACCTATCCAATTTCATGCAATTCCATGCACTGGTTGTGGAGGTGTAAGGAAATGTTTCCCTTAGCTGAGTTTGAAATGCCCAAAAAAGCGAATGGGCTCCTCCTGCCTTCCAAAAAACTGGTAAAATCCTAGAAAAATTCACTGAGCCTAATTAGAGATGGACCCAACCCACAGACCCAGTTTCAAGGGGATCCATGTAGTAAGGTGAGGGAGTACCTGAGTTTGAAATGCCTGCTGACTCAGAAATTACAAATAAGCATAGCCACCCACTTTCCCATGGTTGTCCTCATTTAATAAGGAGACTAGCAAAAACCCTTGCAGACACTGCAAGGAGGAAGAGAAAATGTTAATTGAGTGGTGTACAGATACTGTTTAAAAATTGGTGAACATTGGCCCAGTGGTTGCTGAGCTATGAATATTTCAGTATTGTAGTCTTTGTTGACATGGGAACTTTCATTCCCACACCTCCAAATCTGATGAGTGGTTATTGAACTATAAGCAGATTACATAAATTTATTACATAAAATTGGTCAGCAAGTCAGTGGTTGTTGAGATCTGTAGTTAAGTATTTTAAAAAGAAAAAGAGAAATATATGGCATGGCTATCAGTCCAACAATACTTCAGTATATACAATGTTCTTGGTTACAGGCTGGGGGGAAGTATGAGTCCAAATGGCCTTAATCCTATTCACTGATGTCACCCTTGATACTGCTACATAAAACTGTCCATGAGTGAAGACAGGAGTCTGCAAAGCCAATCCAACATGCTTCACTGATTGCCCTTGAGACTTGTTGATGGTCATGGCAAAGGCAACACAGACAGGGAACTGACATTGACGAAGCTGAAATGGGAGCTGGAGGTCTGATGGAGAGAGAGTAATGCAAGGTATAAGGATGCACTGCCCAGCATTGTCCCCACTCAAAAGTCTGACCTCAAGCACCCTCCTGGTCATTTTGGTCAAGCTCCCTCTGGTCCCATTGCACACCCCTTGGCCAGGATTGAGGTTCCTCAAGATCATTAAAGGACAGCAAAGCTTCAGAGTCAATTCAGATAAGGGAAGCCCAGAAGCATTGATGGCATTGAGGTACTCCACAGGGTATAGGATTGAGTCCTGCTCATCACCTCTTGATTCAATAGAGTCTGCACAGATAAATGTTTGTGCATGTCCAGGAAAGCTTTGCAGGACATGAGCATTGATCCTGTGTACATCCTCATTTCTGGCAGTGAGCAGCATCCTCTCACAAAAGTAGTTGTCAGGAGGGTGGGGGAGCTGATCAATTTCAGGGTATGTGGAGTGCACCAAGGACTGCAGGCTGTTCTCTGCACAGTGGAGGGAGTCAGGGAGGGTGACATTGTCATCTGTATCTGTGTGTTTCCCATGTCCTACATCCAATTGCCACTGAGCAAAGTCTTGCTCAGCAGCATCCAAGCCCAGCCTCATGTTCCTCTTGAGGGTGATGATGGAGAGCTGCCTCCAGAAGGTAGACCTTTGAATGCAAGCACTCACAATTTGAGGCCTGGAACCTCTGACAATGACTGGCAGAGTCTGCTGGAAATCACCACCAAAGACCACAGTGAGCCCTCCAAATAACCTGTCACAGGCCCTAATGTCCTTCAGAGTGTTGTTGACTGCCTCTGGGATGTGACGATGTTGCATGGGCACCTCATCCCAGATGATTAAGTGAGCTGCCTGGAAGAGCTCTGCCTCCATACTATTCCTCTTGATTGCACAGGTAGAGGATTCATGAACCTGAAGTGGAATTTTGAACCTGGAATGGGAAGTCCTTCCACCCTTTAGGAGCAAAGCAGCAATTCCAGAGGAGGCCACACAAATCACAATCTTCCCTTGGGCTCTCAATGCATGACAGAGTGTGTTGTAAATGTGTTAGGATTGCTTATGTAAGCCATCCCAAAGTGCAGTTGTGGAGAAACTGGGGAGGGTTGTTGGAAGGTCACATGACCTGTGGCTGTGGTCAGATTACATAATCGTAAGATCACATGACCTGGGCCTGGGCGCATCACGTGATCCGAGGGTCCAAGCGTGGGAAAGTTGGCAAGTCCCGAGGCTCTTGCTATATATACTGTGTCCTTTCCATTTTTGTACTCTTTTCCCCTTATCTTAGTATTGTCATCATGACCTTACGCTTAAGTTGTGTGAGACCCAGTTTGATATAATACTAAGATCCGCCTGTCCGCCCTAGCCCCGTGTCCTAACCTGGCTAGCCTGGACCCTTAATTTCAAACTGTGACACATTGTCACAGCTCAGCCCCTATCATCCTCTTCTCCTTTACCCTGCCCACAGTGTGTAACAGAACCGCACGAAATTTTTACTGTGTGTAGATACACATGACCAGACCAGGAGGAAGTCAACTGTGACCCTCCCCAAGTGATACCGAGTGCCCAAGGCCCGGAACTTTGTTTTACAGCTACGTACCAGTGAATCGTGTAGTGTACAGGGCAAGGAAAGGCCCCTACATAGTCTTTCTGTAGTTTCCTGGTCCAGTGGACAGGGCCCTTGCTCTGTGACCATTGTCAGAAGGGTGCACGGGCAACTCATTAAGAGTTGTGGAGCGACCACCTGGGACACCATTTGGGCCCCACACTACCAATAGTTTCATAGAATAAGAGTTCTATAGATACATAAGTACACAAAAGAGCAGCCTAAGAGGACAGGACTGTTAAGAGATTGAAGAAATCCTGAGTGCCGAAGGCCCAGAATTTTATTTTACACTGCTACAGAATGCTGGACCTAGCTGTTGCCCCCTTGATGGGCAGAAAAGGAACTTCTGTACATTCCTCCGATCCCTTCGCCTCCTATTTATGGCAAACCTGACTGTCTATGCTGTGGACCTGGTGAAGGTCCTTTTTGCTCTTAGCAAAATTACTGGAGAAGGATTTGCTGCAGAGTGGGCAAATATGAAGGCAGAAGAGATCCTGGGTAGTGGCGAGGCCGGAACCTGGGCAGAGTTTGTGGAGGAGATGAAGTGCGCATTTGATGACCCGAATGACCGTGCAACTGCCCTTGCCGATATTGCAGGGCTGAAACAGGGTGCCATGACAGCACCAGAGTTCTTCACGAAATTCGAGACACTGTTCCGACGGACGAAGTTGAGTGCAGAGAAGGACTCAGGAATCCTAGTCCATTGGCTGGAGTTGAACCTGAGTAGGAGGTTGGTGGAGAGAATCTATGGTGTCTCCCCGATGCCAGAGACATATGGAGAATGGAAGGTGCTGGCTGAGAGGCTTGATGCCCAGCAAAGGCGACTGGATGGGATACTCACAGAACGGACACCGCGACCCACCGTGACCCCCGCGCGACCCACCACGACCGTTTCGCGACCTCTTGTGACCCCTCTGCTGTGTACTCCAGATGTGGCCATGGCCCAAGGATGGGCCCCTGCTGATGAGAGATGTTGTTTCCGATGCCACCAGACTGGCCATGCTGTCCGTTTCTGCCCCCTGCCTGATACATGTCTGCAGGTCCCAAGGGCCCAAACCCGGGCAGCACCATGTGCCCCCCAAATGGCGGAGGGATATGAGAAAGAGATTGCATGGCTCCGAGCCTGCATAGAGCTGTGTGAGAGAGAGAGGAGGACTCCTGCTGGGGAGAAGAAGTGTGCCAGCCCCCTTTCCGTCCCTGTGCCTGCTGCAAGTATACCCCGATATACTATCTTGCAGCGGAGACATACCCGAATTGGGGCTGAGGTGAAGGAGGAAGTGAGACTGGCAGAGCGCCTAACCAGAGTGCGGCCAGAAGTGTGGAAACATGTGCCACGAGAGCTAGCCATCCAGGTGCACTTGGAGGCTTTCAGCACTGGCAAAGAGACCACAATGAAGGCCCTTGTCGACTCAGGGTGCACCAACTGCTTCATGGATTTGGAGTGGGCGAAAGGAGTGGGACTGGAGCCATCTCTCCTGCTGAACCCAATCACCATGTATAATGTGGATGGGATGCAGAACAGGAATGGAAAGGTCCGGTATGGGATAGAGGTGCTGGTGAGAGTTGGTGACCACCAGGAGCGGATCCACTTTCTGCTGGGAAAGACCTAGTCCCACAAGGTCATCCTTGGGCATGACTGGCTCAAGCGGCATAACCCGGATATCGACTGGCAGAAGGCAGAGCTGAGCCTTACCTGCTGCCCCCCACAGTGTTCCCCATCCCCACAAGCCTCTGCACCCCTGAAAATGAGTACCCTCGCATCCACGAGTATTCTGGACACCCGTTTTCCCAACTCTGGCCCTACCCCCGATTGGCCCAGCCGCTGCCCTTTGGTGTTTAGTAAAGCAAAGTGGGATGAACTTCCCTGCTCCTGACCAGACTTCGATATTAAGATCGAGTTCAAAAAGGACCCTGAGCACCTCTCTTCCAAGCTGTATTCTTTGACACGGCAGGAGATGGTGGAGATGAACCGTTGGGTGGATGAGCAGCTTGCTTCTGGACGAATCCGGCCCTCGAAATCCCCATATGCCAGCCCCTTCTTCTTCAAACATGAGAAGGACAAGCTGCGGCCGATCATCGACTACTCGAGGCTGAATGCACACCTGATCAAGGACAAGTACCCCCTCCCCCACATCCAAGACACAGTGGATGTGCTTAAAGGAGTGTCAATCTACTCTAAGATTGATGCAAAGGGAGGTTTCGAGAGAGAATGGGTTGTGTCTCAAACTCAGTAAATGCGAGTTTGAGAAGAGTGAGATCATTTTCCTGGGGATGAAGATCTCCCACAGCAGACTAGAGCATGATCCGGCCAAGGGTGCGGCAGTCCAAGATTGGCCATGTCCTAAGAATGTGAAGGATGTCCAGAGGTTCAATGGGATGCTGAACTACCTCCGCCGGCACATCCCAAATCTTTCTGCCCAGGCAAAGCCACTCTTCCGGCTGACTGGGAATGTTCCATGGAAATGGGAGGAGGAGGAGGAAGCAGCCTTCCGAGATCTCTGCCAGGCACTCGTATCGGCCCCGGTCTTGGCTCTGCCTCAGGACAAAGGGAGATGGAAGGTAGAGACAGATGCAAGTGCTCTCGCAGCAGCAGACAGATGGAACCTGGAGAGTTGTTGACTATATCTCCAAGGCCCTCACTGCAGCTGAGAAGAACTACGATGTGTACGACAAGGAGTTCTTGGCTGTGATTCGGGCACTTCGCGAGTGGCAAGCATACCTCATTGGAGCAGAGGAGACGATTGAGATCTGGACAGACCATGCAAACCTCCAGTACTTCCGGAAGCCCCAGAAGTTGAAGCCGAGGCAGGTTCATTGGGTTGGAGAGCTCCAGTGCTTTGACTTTGAGATAAAGTATTGCACTGGCAAGTCGAATACAAAGGCAGATGCACTCTCCCGGAGACCAGACTATGGGGAGATGGTGGAGGAGGATGCACCAGTGCAGGTTTTCTCAGAAATGAAAGTCCATGTGTCATTCACATCGGAAATGGAGACGCTACTCCAGAAAAATAGTGTGGTACACATACAGAAGCCGGAGGAGCTTGATGATGAGTGGACACGAGATCGTGCTGGACTCTGGTGAAAGGGGATAGTCACCTGGGTCCCCCTAGGAGCTCGTGAGGCTGTTCTTGAGTTTGAGCATGACCTCCCCGCTGCTGGACACCCTGGGCCCCGGAAGTTGAGAGCAGCACTAGTGAAGGGTTATTGGTGGCCGGACATGGTAAAAGATGCGGATCGGTATGCCCAGGGGTGTGAGACATGCCAGCGGACGAAGCCTGACCGTACCAAGCATGCTGCCCCACTGCACCCCCATCTGGTGCCCGATGGTCCCTGGTCGGTCCCCTCCCCCTCTCCCATGGACATAACGCCATCCTTGTTATTGTCGACAAATTCACAAAACGGACACTGCTCGAAGTGATCGGGCTCGACCTCACAGGACTTGGAGCGGCGCGTCTTCTCCGGGATCGAGTGTTTCGTGACCATGGAGTCCCTCACAAGTTGTGAGTGACCGGGGGTCCCAGTTCGTGTCCCGCTTCATGAAAGAGTTCTACTCCATGATCCGGGTAAAGGCAAATCCAAGTACTGCCTTTCATCCACAGACTGATGGACAGATGGAACGGGCGAACCAGGAGATGGAGATCTATCTCTGGGCTTATGTGGACCATCTCCAGGATGACTGGGCTGAATGGTTGTCCACTGCGGAGTTTGCTCTTAATAATCGTGAGCACTCAGCGACAGGACAGACACCTTTCTTCCTTGATTATGGATGACACCCATGGAATGGGGGGCTCCGGCCACCTTCTGAGGTGAACCCGGTGGTGGATGAGTGGATGGCTAAGCTCACGGAGTCCCGAAGAGCAGCCAAGGAGGCAATGGAGAAAGCAGTGGCAGTGATGAAGAAGAGCTACGATAAGGGGAAACACCCAAGTTGGGAGTACTCTGAGGGAGATCTGGTCTGGCTGGATACTAGAAACTTGAAGATGGACCGGCCCTGTAAAAAGCTTGACAACAAGAGAGCAGGCCCCTTTGCAGTTGAGGAGAAGGTGGGACCTGCTGGGTATCGCCTCAAGCTCCCTCGGGCCTGGCGCATCCATCGGGTCTTCAATGAGTTGCTGTTGACACCATACCACCCCCCTTCCTTCCCTTCTCAGAACCTGCCTCCCCCTCCGCCCCCTACGATTGATGATGACCACCTGGAGTATGATGTGGAGGCGATCCTTGATGTTAAGAAGGTGGGGTGAAGTACTTGGTGAAGTGGTTGGGATATCCAGTGGAGGAAAACACTTGGGAGCCCCGTAGGAACCTCACTAATGTAACATTGCTTCTCCGGGACTTCTTCCTCTCCCACCCTGACAAGGCCAAGCTAGCTGGTTGGGACGCCCAGCCTTAAGAGGGGGGTGATGTTAGGATTGCTTATGTAAGCCATCCCAAAGTGCAGTTGTGGAGAAACTGGGGAGGGTTGTTGGAAGGTCACATGACCTGTGGCTGTGGCCAGATTACATAATCGTAAGATCACATGACCTGGGCCTGGACGCATCACGTGATCCGAGGGTCCAAGCGTGGGAAAGTCGGCAAGTCCCGAGGCTCTCGCTATATATATACTGCGTCCTTTCCATTTTTGTACTCTTTTCCCCTTATCTTAGTATTGTCATCATGACCTTACACTTAAGTTGTGTGAGACCCAGTCTGATAAAATGAAAGTTTTTTCAGTTCCACCAGGGCCATTAAGAAAGAAGCAATGTCCAGACTTGGAGGTGACTGCATCCATGATCTGATCAAATGCATGCCTTTGCTCCTCATTGAGCATGGGAATCTGCTGGTCTGCCAAGCTCTGCTCCTGGACCACATCATAGTCACACTGCTCTGCAATGAGCCTATTGCCCACCAAGTGCTGCCAGTCCATGTGGGGGAGGGGCATGGGAGGATAGTCTGAGAGAGACTTGTTGCTGGAGTGCAGCAAAATGTCAATGAGGTGGAGACCATAATCAAAGGCATCCTCTTCAGTAGGGTTATCCCTGCCAAGTCTCCTGAGGGTATGCCTCAGATCATCACATACAAACTCCCTGAATTGCATCCACAGCTGCTCAGGCTGAGCAGGCTGACAGTCTCTGAGGATGATGGCAAAGAGAGACCTGAGCTGTTTCCCAGTCTGCATGGTGCTGGCATCCTGCAAACAGAGAATCCACTCATTGTCATCTTCCAAGAACCCTCTAGCCATGCAAGAGGCCTTAAATGTGGGATGGACAGTGCCATTGAAGGTGAGGAGGTCCTGAAAGGATGTAGCACCCTATCAAGCAAATTCATTAGCATTATGAAGCCAATTACAGTGTCAAGGAGACTGTCTGACCTTGACTGCAGTCAACAAAGTCCTGAGGTAGAAGCGCTCTCCAGCAGATGGTGGAACATAGTACATTCTCCCAATTGCAAAGCCTCTAGATCTGAGCTTCCACATTTTCCTACTGGCCAACCAAGTAAACCTTTGAGGAAACTCATGGTAGAGAAGGTTCTTGGCAACCTCATATGTGGCATTGGCCTTGAAGTTTGGCCACTCTCTACCAGCAAGCCAGGAAGCCAGGAATCCAGACACTCTCTGCAATCCCCTCCTGAGTGTGTCTTTGGGAAATCACCACTAGGCAGTGTCAGTTATATGCTTATTGACCTCTCTGGTCACCCCTTTTCTGCAAGGCAGGTGGAAGTGACTGTGAGAAGGTAGTCAAAGCCAACAGTGAGGAATGGACCTCAAGCTGAGGCAAAACTTAAGCACTGTGACACCTGCAGAGTGTAAGAGGCCCAGTCTGCTCCAGAGGAACAGGGTTTGGCAGCAGCAAAATAAGGCTGTGCAGGTAGGCTTCACACTCAATAGGCTTGTTCACTGAAATCCACACTCAGTCTGAAAAAGCACCAGAGCAGACAAATAGAACACCCCAGCCAGAGAGGGGCAGGCACAGCACCCCAGCCAGGGAGGGGCAGGCACAGCAGGCACAAAGGTAGAGGAGGAGAGGAAAGCAGAGTGGGGTGGAGATGGTGGTGGTAAAGAAGAAGGAGCGGTTCGCACTGCCCCTTACCTCTGCTCATTCTTCTGCTCCTGTGTCACCTGCTCCCCCCAAAAGAAAGGGGCTAAAACTCTAAAACTTTAATTCTTTTTTAATTTAACTATGTACATGTGTATGTAGGCAAGGGAGAGGTGCCAGTGCTGCTGATGAAGGAGGAGAGAGGGAGAGGAAAGAGGAAGGAGATGGAGGGAGGGGAGAGAGAGGGGGGAGTGACAGTGCCACTAACCTTCGTGTTACTCCCCAGGCTTACATCAACCTTCTCTCACTCAATCACCCTTCCCCCTTTCTTTTCTCTGTCGGTTCATAATGTCACCCCCCTCGTCACTGTCACTGCCGCAGTGGAGAGCGTGAGGGCGCCGCTGCGAGGAGGGGGAGAGGAGGGAGAGGGGAGGGACAGGGACAGGGACAGGGACAGGGAGAGGGAGAGGGAGAGGGAGAGGGAGAGGGAGAGGGAGAGGGAGAGGGAGAGGGAGAGGGAGAGGGAGAGGGAGAGGGAGAGGGAGAGGGAGAGGGAGAGGGAGAGGGAGAGGGAGAGGGAGAGGGAGGGGTCGTCATCGTCCCCACCGCTGCCGCCGCCGCCGCTGTCCTTGCTGCCGCTGTCGAGAAGGAGAGAGGAGAGGGGGGAGAGCCATCGCTGCCGCCGCCATCATCGTCGCTGGTGGGAAGGACAGGGAGCCGCCGCCGTCCTCACCGTTGTCACTGTAAATGTAAATGCAGGGGAAAAAAAAAAAAAAAAAGGGAGAGGGTGCGCACCATTGTCTGGGGGAAGGGAGGAGAGAAGAGAGAGCAGAGAGTGAGAAGAGGGAGAGGGAGAGAGGGGGAGACACACCTGGCAGCGCATCGTCTCTGCTGCCACTCCCCCCGTTGCCTCTGTTGCCCCCACCGCCGCTGCCGCTGCCGCCTTCGCCTCTGTCGCCATTGCTGCCGCCCTCGCCTCTGTTGCTGTCGCTGCCACTGTAAGGATAGAATATGGCTCCAGCATGAAGCATGACAAGATGCCTATTATCCGAAGAATCCAGTATACGCCCGCTCCGTGTCCAATACGAACCGATGACTGTCCGACACTATCCGATGCCCTCCGACGACCGTCCGCATAACCCAACACCTACCCGATAAGTATCTGACATCGGACCCTCGTTAATTCAAATTCTTCGCTCCTACCGCAACACACAGGTGATTCATAGCGCCCATATACACCAATTCCATCACTTTACTGTGCTTAGCACTCCCTGTGACCAATGTTTCATATGTTTTCCCCTGTTTCATCCTTATTGCTGTGAATTTCACATCATGTGTTCCCTTGAATTTGTAAATGTTTCTACACTTAAAAATGTTTCATCTATGCCAGCCTGTATACATACCATACTCAATTACACTTCCTCTTCTCTCCTACTAGCAATCTGAATGACTGATTATTTCGGACTCCTCATCTCTACGTACTATGCCGTTTCCTCTATGACCTATGACCTCCATATGACCTTACCTATGACCATCTTTCATTCCCCATGACCTCCAGGTCACTCGGTACAATCCAGAGCATTTGTAATTACAAAAATGTACTTAAGAACATTGTAAGGATAATATGCAGTTTAAACATAGAAACATGACAGATACCGATCATCCGGATATTTCGGGATCCAAAGCAATCGCGTCCGATACAATCCGATAACAATCTGACACCGTCCGATAACGACCG
Organism: Clavaria fumosa; assembly: GCA_951802425.1. Classification (NCBI taxonomy): domain Eukaryota; kingdom Fungi; phylum Basidiomycota; class Agaricomycetes; order Agaricales; family Clavariaceae; genus Clavaria; species Clavaria fumosa. Next base: position 834,781 of record OX637794.1, on the reverse strand, counting down.
ATACTTATCCGACATCGGACTCTCCGGTCTCCGACTCCCCATGAAGATCACAGCCTGCAGGTCACACATACTGCCTACACCCCTCTATTTCATCACTCCAGCATGGTCAGCGCTCGACATACTCACTATTCCATTCCCATTCCTCTATTTCATATACATGCTGTAAATTTCATATTGTGATCCCTTTCAACCATCCGATCATTGAAACGTTTCAAACCCTTTGCAGTGCCTTGTCCATTGTTCCTAGTACCCCTTTGCTGTACCAGTCTCACTCTCCTTGATTTTACGAGCGGTCTGGATGTACACCGATCATTGGACACTTCATTCCTCCGAACCGCATGACTCCTTTACAAATTAAAGACCCCTATATGACCCCTTGTACAATATCGCACTGCCTTCTATAGCTTCTGGAGATTTCCGTAGAATCGGGTATGCTGTACTTAGAAAAATGTACTTAAGTATGTACCGGACTATACGGAAATCCAGCTTTTTGAACGCCCACATCGTGCTGTGATTTTTAGAAAGCTCACCTTTCGTCGTACCTATTGATCTGCTGGCCTTCGTCGTCGCCGGCCCCTCGAACCTTCGATCCAAACATCGGACTCTATCGGATCCGATACCGGATACTCCGGACAACATATATTTTCACTCTCTGAACCTTTTGCACTCAACCTCCACATCCTCCAAGGTTCTGTCTAGTGTACCTGTTGTGTAATAAGACCCCCTGAAGAACCCGGCCGCGAACATCTATTTGCAGCCAACACCTGTACAGCCTACTACAATTTTGGAGCCCACCGCGAGGGGGTCGTAACAACGTCTTCACTACAGCCTTCAAGGATTCCCAGAGGCTCCTCCGCTTTCCAACCTCGACGCTCCGAACGTCTGAGAAGTCGAAACCCGGATCGAATCACAGAACCACCGCACTCCGAACCTCCTGGAGAAGTAATTGAAACTTCCCACTTTCTTCCATCGGACATTCCCAGTATTTCATCCATTGTTTACTCCCACACGAGCTTTGCCACCCCGGTTACCTCATTACCACAGATCTTCGAAGAACCACACTCACCACTCACACCACTACCCCGCGAACTGAACACCTTACAATTTCCAACTGATGAACCACAGAATCCTCTTGACGCCATACAAGAACTTCCTCATTCAGCAATACCAATGGCCAACCAACCGAGATATCTGCTCCGTGGCACTCACGGGGCCCCCACCTTTGACGGAGTACCAACCCATCTCAACCAGTATTTTGAGGACATCGACATCATACTCACCGGCATTAATCCAGACGTTCCGGAAGCCGATTTAATTCGGTACGCAAAGCACTACCTCGACACAGACACATGTCTCCTCTGGGAGACCCTCACACCAGCCCCGGACCCGGTATGGACCTGGGAAACCTTCAAAGCGGCTGTCTGACGCCTTTATCCAGGCTCCGATGGCGGTCGTTTGTTTTCTGTCACCGATTTGGACCGTTTCATATCAGACTCGGCCCAAAAAGGGGTTTACACGCGCGCAGAACACGGAGAATATTACCGGGACTTTCTCCGGATCACTTCGCACTTGATCACCTCCCAACGTATGTCCACAAATGACAGAAACTGGCTTTACATCCTCGGATTTGGGGATCATACTAGGCGCTGGATCGAGAGCCGGCTTGTGATTATACTACCTAATCACCATCCGGAGGACCCATACCCGATGAATGAGGTTCATGCCGCAGCCGAATTTCTACTCTCCTCAACGTCCCCGCACTCCATAACAACCGATCAATTCTCCGGACCTATCCGCTTCGCATCCGCAACCCCTGGGAGAGAAACGAAACCAGTGATCAAGAAGGAAGAATTTGATATGTCCGCAGCCTTGGCAACATTCGCCTCCACAATGGCTTGCCTCGAATCAATTTTATCAGCCCAGTCTCTCGAACAGGCAAAATGTTCTGCTCCTCAGACGACGAATTCCCCAGCAGGCCGGACGTGTAATTTCTGTTCGGAACCAGGTCATTTTGTTAGTGCCTGTCCGAAGGCCCTCGAATACATCAAGTCCGGTAAATGTATACGGAACACCGAAGGCAGAATTTGCCTTCCCTCTGGACGATACTTGCCAGGCACTATTGTAGGAAACAACTTATCCGAGCGCTTTGACAAGTACTACACTACTTACCAATCCCAGAACATGCAACCGGCGACTACCGTGGTATTTGAAGCACAGCCGACCGGATCATTCGTAAATCCCCTGGATACGGAAGACGATTCGGAAGAAGAAGATGGTGAGAGGATCGCCCTGGAAAATATGGCTCGCACCTTTGCAAACGATGTGGCAAAGAAAATAGACAAGAGCAAAAGGAAAGTGCCCGCACCCCGAAATAACAATCCACAGCCATCTAGGTTGCCTCCTCCGCCCGCCGTTGTCATTACCTCGCCTCCGGACATGCGCCCATCGAAGCCGGAAAGAATCGAACGATCCGATGTCCAGTATCATTACCAAGCTCCGATAGAAAATCCGGTAACAGTTCAACAAGTTTTCAATCGCGCACTCGACATTCCGGTCCGTGTGACACCCCGTGAATTACTCGCCATTTCCGGAGACGTCCGCAAAAAGATGAAGGATATGGTCACCGCCCGCCGCATCCCGGTCACTGCTTCCGTCGTACAGGACACGCTTTACACGAACATTACGGCCCCGGATACCTCTGATCTCGTCGTCGCAGTCGATGCTGCTCCACTCTGCATCGTAGAGGGCATTCTAGACAGCCGGATCGCAGTGGAGTGTCTTCTTGACCAGGGTAGCTCTATTGTAGCAATGAGGCGAGATGTTTGGGAAAAGCTTGGCAATCTGTTGCACTCCGAACGAGTAATCCATATGGAATCATCCCATGGCACCATCGCTCCGACGCTCGGACTCATCAAAAATTTCCCTTTACAGATCGGTCCGTGCACGTTCCATGTTCAAATGCAAGTGGCAGACACGCTACCCTGCGAGGTTCTTGTCGGATGACCATTTTTTATGCTAACCGGCTCTCAGACAATTGACCATCCCCACGGAGCCCAGGATCTCATTCTCAACAATCCGAACACAGGAGAACGAATCATTGTGCCAACAAAGGAGCGAATCCTGGTCTGCAAAACATCGAATAACAAGAAACCGCATCCGGATTTTTGATGGCTGGAGCCTCGATTATCCGCAAATCTACGGACTCACCTCTGGTCGATGCGGACACGGAACCTATACCCAAATACGAGACTCCAGCCATCTTTTCCACTTCCGTTCAAAATTTCTCATCATCTTCCCTTGTAAATTTAGCACCTCCCGATCCCATTCCCAGTACCAGCTTCTTGGACATTTCTCTCGATTCCGTTGATTCCCCGGTCACTATCGAATGTGAACCGACGCATCCGAATATCGCATACCCTCTGTACAACAATACCTCTGAAATGAATTTCCCGTCTACGGACACCGTTTTGCCAGTTTACCTAGGAAAGAAATATAAGAAGGTAGCGAACCGCGTCAATCCGATCAAAGCAACGGTACCCGAAGAATTCCGGATTGTCCGACGCTGGCATCCAGACCCCCTAGCCAATATACCGACACTTCCAACACACCCACCCGATTTCACCCCCGGTCTCCGATATACCCAAGACCGGAAAGATGCGCATAACGCAAACCCCACCGGATTTTTATGGCCAGACGAAGAAAAACTCGTTCACTATCTGATTAAAGCCCAGGAGGATGCCTTTGCTTGGACGGAGACCGAGAAAGGACGATTCGACGCAAAATACTTCGATCCCATTATCATCCCGACAGTCGAACATATCCCTTGGATCTTCAAAAATATACTGATTCCTCCCAGCATCTACGACGAAGTTCTGAAGGTTATCCGGGACAAGATAGCGGCCGGAGTCTATGAAGAGTCCAACTCCTCCTATCTGTCCCAGTGGTTTTGCGTGTTAAAGAAGGACAGAAAGTCTCTCCGACTTGTCCATAACCTCCAGCCATTAAACAAAGTCACCATCGGCGACTCCGCGGTTCCCCCGATAATGGAAGTTTTTGCGGAATCATTCGCCGGATGCGGATGCTACGGAACTCTCGACTTATTTGTCTCCTTCGATCAATGGTCTCTCGACGAGCGAAGTCAAGACCTTACCACATTTCAAACCCCTCTCGGAGCCAAACGGCTCACTTGCATCCTGATGGGATACACCAACACGACGCAGATTATGCATGGAGATGTCACGCATATACTACAAGACGAAATTCCGCACATAACCATCCCATTCGTAGACGATGTAGCGATTAAGGGCCCGGAAACCCGATACGAGCTTCCGGACGGCACTTACGAGATGATCCCGGAGAATCCGCAAATACGGCGGTTCGTTTGGGAGCATTTGAATAACGTCAACCAGGTGCTCCAACGAGTCAAAATAGTCGGAGGAACCTTTAATGGCAAGAAAACGACAATTTGCACCCCCGAAACAATCGTTACCGGACACACATGCACATATGAAGGGCGAGTTCCAGACGCTTCTAATGTTCAGCGCATTCGAGACTGGCCTCCATGCGAAACACTCACAGATGTACGATCATTTTTAGGCATCTGCGGACTGCTCCGGATATTCATCAAAAACTACGCCATACTTGCCCAACCACTTGTCAGCCTAACTTGTAAGGACGTCCCATTCAGGTTCGAAGAAGAAGAGCAAAATTCGATGGACCGACTTAAACACGCAATAGTCAACTCATCCGCCATTCGACTGATCGATTACCGCTCTGGACGGCCCGTAATTATGGCCGTCGACTCGTCCAACATCGCCGTCGGCTTCGCGCTATTTCAAATCGGACAAGATGGAATCCGACACCCATCCAGATTCAGCTCGATTACCTGGAACGAACGCGAGGCCCGATACTCTCAAGCAAAAATCGAATTATACGGACTCTTCTGCGCACTTCGGTCGTACCGGATTTACCTTATCGGCCTTCCGAAATTCACTGTTGAAATGGACGTGAAGTTCATTAAGGGTATGCTAAACAATCCGGATGTTCAACCAAACGCTGCCATGAATCGATGGATTGCCGGTATACTACTCTTCGATTTCGACCTTGTTCATATTCCCGCAGATAAACACACCGGAGCTGACGGACTATCACGCCGACGTGCCGCAGATGGTGAAGAAGACACCGAGTCCGAAGATCACGAAGACTGGATCGATCGGAGCTATGTATTCGCCATGGAACACATGAATCGAGCACCGGACGCTTCCTACCCATCCGAGACGCCACTCGCCGGCATCGCCCATTCTCGCTTCAAAGCTTACACAGGATCGATGCTACTCAATTCGACGGTACCATCCAATGATTCACCGGCTCCGAATGAATCCTCCACCATCCTTATACCACGACCCGATGCAGCAAAGAAAAGGGAAGAACAGATCCGCAAAATCGAATCTTTCCTTCAAAACCCGATCCATCCTTCCGGCATCGATGCAAACCAGTTCCGACGATTAGTCCGCTCTGCATCCCAGTTCTTCATTCTAGATGACAAGCTATGGCGTCGCCGACCTAACGGATGCCACCAGGTAGTGCCTCCGGACCACAAACAGCTCGCAATTATCACAGAGGCACACAATTCACTCGGCCACAAAGGTGTTTATGTTATCCGAACACGTATTCTAAATCGGTTCTGGTGGCTGGTGTTGGATCAAGGCGTAAAATGGTTTGTCCGAACTTGTCACCAATGCCAGACTTGGCAAATCCGGAAGATTTTTATTCCACCGATGGTCGCCACACTGGCCGGTCTTTTTCGTCGAGCGCATATAGATACCATGTTCCTACCCAGAACCCGCGGTTTCTGACTTCTTGTCCACGCCCGATGCTCGTTATCCACATATCCGGAAGCAAGACCGCTACGAAATGAGACTGCCCGACTTCTCGGAACCTTCATATTTGAAGACATACTGTGCTGATGGGGAGCAGTAGAAGAGATCATTATGGATAACGGTGCCCCATTTATCAAAGCTCTCGATTTCCTCAAGAAGCGGTATGGAATCCATCACATCCGTATTTCCGGATATAATTCCCGCGCTAACGGTGTCATCGAACGTGCCCACCGGTCGGTCCGCGAGTCGTTAATCAAAGCAGCAGATGGAGACGAATCGAAATGGCCAGACGTTTTACCCTCAGTCATTTGGGCAGAACGAACCACAATCCAACGATCCACCGGTCACTCTCCGTTTTACATTGCACACGGCGTCGAACCGCTTTTCCCTTTCGACATATCCGAAGCAACATATCTAATTCCGACCGCCGATGCCCCGATGACCACTCTGGAACTGATAGCCCTTTGTGCCCGCCAACTGCAAAAACGAGAAGAAGATCTTGCAACAATCGCTGATAAAGTGCTCGCTGCCTGCAAACAATCTGTCAAGCAGTTCATTGACACACACCGCAAGTCTATTATCGATTATGACTTCCAACCCGGATTGCTGGTATTGATCCAAAACTCAGCTGTAGAAATGGAATTAAACCGGAAGACAAAACCGCGATTCTTCGGACCGATGATCGTTGTCCGCCGAACTCAATATGGCACATATATTCTCTCGGAACTCGACGGGGCCGTCTCCAAAATCCACTATGCAGCTTTCCGCATCATTCCCTACTATCCGCAGTCGCAAACATCGATTCTGGTCACTGCTATCACCGACCAAATGATGGAGATAAACGAGGACGTCCCTCACAATCAAACACACGAGACGTCACATAACTCTATCGACACCGAAGATGAGGAAAGCCAGGTGGCTGATCTATCCAATGAATCCGACAACGAGGCCACCGATACCGATGCTCCGGAAACTCGTTCGCAACGCTCCGGAGCAACCCGGAACCTTCGGCCTTGCCATTAAGCATTTTGTTTCCATCCAATCCTTCACTCCTCCATAATTTACATTGATTTCAACAACCAAAATAAATAAAATAAATAAAATAAAAATTGAGAAATTTCAGACAACTCCAAACTTTATATCTGACGTTCTTCACTTTATACCTCAGTCTCACACTTCTCACCTATTTTTCCACTCAGTAATGAAACATAAAATTAAAACAAAAACAAAGAAAATTTTTGTGTATTTAGCAGATGACTAGCCGAGAAGGAGCATCCAGAGAAGCTCCGCCCCAGCCCTCACCTGATCCACCCCCCTCTCCATCATCTGGAGCGCTCTCTCCAGCACCTCCTTTCCGGACACACCTGGCGCCGTCTCCCGCTCCTTTCCCTTCCGGCTAGGACCCGCCTCCACCTTCCTCCTCTTTGCTGACAGCTCCTCCACCAGCTCCACGCTGTCATCCTCAATTTCATCCTCCTCCTCCTCCTCCTCCGGCGTCGTCTCCTCGCGAACCGGTACCCGCGTTGCACCTCGCCTCGGCCTTTTGCTCGCGGTCGCTTCCGCCGCCTTCGGACCTACTCCGCTACGTTAGCCGATACAGATCCAGTACTCTCTTGACTTACCTCCGGCACCAGACACTGCGACCTTCTCGGCTTTCACCCCTGAAACACACCTTTTAGATTGATTCATCAAGAAATAAAAAGAATATTACTTACCTCATACAGCCGAGAGACTGCACGACACCTTGTATGTCCGGCACCACCGGCACGCTATCCCCTCCACTCTGTAACACGCGCGCCGCTTCCGGGCGCACTCCTCACATCCCAGATTGTGTTCCTATTCATTAGATCAGACACCCTAAACCTTCACACATTTTAATCGACCACTTACCTTATCTCCAGGCTGCCGCGCAGCCCGGGACTTTATGTCCGCCCCCGCTCCGCTCCTCCTCCCTCGCCCCCGCTCCGCCGCCCTCCGCCTCGCCATCTCCACCCACACCGGAGTCGCCGTCATCCGCCCGCCCACCCGAGCCTCCAACGTGAGGGGCTCCTCGACCGTCTGCTCGCCTTCCCTGGCCACCGCACTCACTGCCGCCGCCTCGATAACACCAACGGGCGTCACCCCGTCGGTTCCCCACACGGTCCGATGACCGTCCTGATCTTCCGCCGCTGCCACCCGTACCTTTCCTGTCTCCTCCTCCGCAGTCGCAACCTCGTCTCCACGCAGCTCCGCGGCATCTGGCGATACCGTCGTCGTCGCCGCTGCCGTTGCGCCGGACTCCGCCGCCCCCATTGTTGTTGTTGCTGTTGCCGCCGCCGCCCCGCCGTCGTCGTCGCTGTCACTGATCACAATGAGGCGCGCCCGGGCAAGGCGTGCCCTCTTCTCGGCAGCTCTCGTCGCCTCCGTCCGCCTCTTCTCCGCCTCTGCCTCCGCTGCGGCCCTCTCGGCGGCTGCCCTCTCCTCGTCCGCACGTTCCTGTTCGGCTTCGGCCTCCTCCTGTTTCCTCGTCCCCGCGGAGCCTTCACCACTTTTTGAGCCTTCGCGCGATGAGGACGAGTCCTTCGTCCACCTCCACATCATCGTCGATTGCGGCAACGTAGCCCGCAAGGAAATCATCCTGAAAACTTGTCAGTGCAAAGTGAAAAAGAAAGAAAGAAACACCACGCACCGCATCACCCCCATACATCTGCACCCACTCCGCATATTCACTGTCCTGCCCCCGCTCCGGTAATTCCTCACCCGGCGCCATGGTCCGCGCCTCTGTCATCGCCTGGACTGCGTTCCGGAAAACGAGAGCATTGAAGTTTTCCATTTTTTTTTTTTGGATGGTTGATGCGTTGCTGTTATTGGAGAAGATACAAGTGCGTGTTTGGACCTATGTGCACCCACACAACGCGTACTTCACGATCAACAAACGATTATTTGTCCTTGTTTGGTCGCAACCGAGGGCAGTTGCATTTTCAGCCCCCGGGAGAATGTAAGGATAATATGCGGTTTAAACATAGAAACATGACAGATACTGATCATCCGGATATTTCGGGATCCAAAGCAATCGCGTCCGATACGATCCAATAACAATCCGACACTGTCCGATAACGACCGATACTTATCCGACATCGGACTCTCCGGTCTCCGACTCCCCGTGAAGATCACAGCCCACAGGTCACACATACTGCCTACACCCCTCTATTTCATCACTCCAGCATGGTCAGCGCTCGACATACTCACTATTCCATTCCCATTCCTCTATTTCATATACATGCTGTAAATTTCATATTGTGATCCCTTTCAACCATCCGATCATTGAAACGTTTCAAACCCTTTGCAGTGCCTTGTCCATTGTTCCTAGTACCCCTTTGCTGTACCAGTCTCACTCTCCTTGATTTTACGAGCAGTCCGGATGTACACCGATCATCGGACACTTCATTCCTCTGAACTGCATGACTCCTTTACAAATTAAAGACCCCTATATGACCCCTTGTACGATATCGCACTGCCTTCTATAGCTTCCAGAGATTTCCGTAGAATCGGGTATGCTGTACTTAGAAAAATGTACTTAAGTATGTACCAGACTATACGGAAATCCAGCTTTTTGAACGCCCACATCGTGCTGTGATTTTTAGCAAGCTCACCTTTCGTCGTACCTATTGATCCGCTGGCCTTCGTCGTCGCCGGCCCCTCGAACCTTCGATCCAAACATCGGACTCTATCGGATCCGATACCGGATACTCCGGACAACATATATTTTCACTCTCTGAACCTTTTGCACTCAACCTCCACATCCTCCAAGGTTCTGTCTAGTGTACCTGTTGTGTAATAAGACCCCCTGAAGAACCCGGCCGCGAACATCTATTTGCAGCCAACACCTGTACAGCCTACTACAACATACTGGACTCTACAAAAAGCAGCTGGTTCTGATTGCCCACATCCTGTGTGACCTTCTTCAGGCTCACCCTTCGTTGTACTCATCGTTCCGCTGGTCTTCGTCATTGCCAGCCCCTTGCATCTTTGATCAGTCTTTCGCCTAACATCAGGTCCGATACTGGACTCATATCGGAGTCTATTGGACATTTCGGATATCGTGCCTCCCACTGTGATAGGCGTTGAGTCAGACCCCCCCTGAAGAACCTGACTGTAATCAAGCAGTTGCAGCCAACACACATACTACCTACTACACCGCTGCCACCCTCGCTTCTGTCACTGCCGCCATCTCCATGGCCTCCGTCACCGCTGTCATCGCCGTGTCATCACCGTCATCGCTGGGGGGAAGGGAGGAGGGGGGGAGAGAAGAAGAGGAGGAGGGAGGGGAACGCACCGCTGCCGCCACTGCTGATGAAGTAAAATGGTTGCCACCGCTGTCATTGTTGCCCACGTCGCTGCTGTTGCCGTCATCATTGCACACGTCACTGCCGCCACCATCGTCGTTGCTGCCGCTGTCGAGAGGGACAGGGGGGAGAGCTGCCTCGTCACCCTTGTCATTGCTCTGTAAAGAAAAAAAAGAAAGAAAAAAGGGAAAAAAGAATAAATGTAGTGAAGTGAGGGAGAACCTGAGTTTCAAATGGCTGCTGAGTCAAAAATTACAAATAAGCATAGCCGCCGGACCGTCCTCGTTTAATAAAGAGATATGTTCAGGTTCTGTTGGTGGCTTAGGTAAGTGGTCCTGACATGGCCCCCTCTTCAAGGCTAGGCATCATGACTGGCTAGCTTTGCTTTGTCTGGATATTGAAGGAAGAAGTCATGGAGAGTATAGACATGTTGGTGAGGTTGCTGTGGGGTTTCCAGGTGTTTTCTTCAACTGGATAGCCAGCCCACTTCACCAAATATTTCACTCCACATCCTGCTTTCTTGATGTCCAGAACTTCTTCAACATTGTATTCCAGATGGTCATCATTGATAGTGGGGGGAGGAGGCAGGGGTTGGGATTGAGAGGTGAAGGAAGGGGGGTGATATGGAGTTAGCAGCACCACATTGAATACATTATGGATATGCCAAGCTGGTGGTAGCTTGAGACAATATCCAACAGGTCCTACTTTCTCTATGATGGTGAAGGGCCCAGCACACTTGTTATTGAGCTTCTTGTTAGGATGGTCCATTTTTAAGTTCTGTGTGTCAAGCCATACAAGATTTCCCTTCTCATACTCATGGCTGGGACATTTGTCCTTGTCATAACTCTTCTTCATTGTTTGTGCAGCCTTTTCCATAGCCTCTCTTGCAGCTCCTCACGTTTTGCCATCCACTCATCAGCTGCCAGGTTCACTCCTGATTGAGGGTGGATGCCTCCATTCCAGGGATGTTGGCCATACTCCAGGAAGAAGGGAGTCTGCCAAGTAGCAGAATGCTTGTGGTTATTCAGTGCAAATTCTGTGGTGCTCAGCCATTCAGCCCAGTCATCTTGGAGATGGTCTGGTCTTGACTTCTTGGTTCACTCTCTCAGTTTGTCTGTCAGTTTGGGGGCAGAATGCAGTGCTTGGGTTTGCTTTTATCTTGATCATTTTGTAGAATTCCTCCATGAATCACAAGACAAATTGTGGTCCATGACTGCTAATGATTTTCCATGGCTTCAGAAGACCTGGTTGCACAGGATTATGGCTACTCTCAGCCCTGTCAGGTTGAAACCAATTGGCTCAATGAGTGTGCATTTGGTGAACTTGTCAATGATTTCCAAGATCATGTCATACCTGTGGGATTGTGGGAGGGGTCCAACTATGTCCCCACTGATCACTGGCCAGGGGCCACTTGGCACAGGATGAGGGTGGAGTGGGGCAAATTGCTTAGTCTTATCAGGTTTGATTCTCTGGCAGGTTTTGCATCCAGTCACATAGCACTCCATGTTTTCCTTCAAGTTGGGCCACCAATGGGACTTGAACACAGCACTTTTCATTTTCTTCATACCTGGGTGTCCAGCTGTGGGGAGATCATGCTCATAGTTGAGCATGGTTTCACATATTGTTGGTGGCACTGTGGGGGGTGTTGTTGTATGCAAACTCAGTGAGCAGGAGTTGGTAGATCCAGTTGTCCTGCTGATAGTTCATATAGATTCATAGGTATTGTTCTAAAATTTGGTTGACTTGTTCAGTTTGTCCATTGGTCTTGGGATGGTAGGCTGTGGAGAGATTGGAGGTAATATCCAGAGCCTGACACAATGAAGACCAAAACTTCGAAACAAATAATTGTTAGGATTGCTTACCTAAGCCATCCTAAAAAAACAGGAGTTGTGGAGAAACTAGAGAAGATAGTTGGAAGGTCACATGACCTGTGGTGGAGGATTATGTAATGGAGAGATCACATGACTTGGGCTTGGGCATGTCATGTGATCCGAGAGGTCCGAGTGTGGGAACACTGGCAAATGCCGAAGCTCTCACTATATATACTACATCATTTCCATTTTTGTACTCTTTTCCCCTTATCTTAGTATTGTCATCATGACCTTACCCCTAAGTTGTGTGAGACCTAGTCTGATATAATACTAAGATCTGCCTGTCTGCCCTAGCCCCATGGCCTAACCTGGCTAGCCTGGACCCTTAATCTCAAACTGTGACACATTGTCACAGCTCAGCCCCTATCATCCTCTTCTTCTTTACCCTGCCTGCGGTGTAGTAGGCTGTGTGTGGTGTTGGCTGCAAATAGGTGTTCACAGCCAGGTTCTTCAGGGGGTCTTGTTACACGTCAGAGACACTAGACAGAACCTCGGAGGATATAGAGGTTGAGTGAAAAAGGTTCAGAGAATGAAAATGTACATTGTCTGAAGTGTCCAGTATTGGGTTCAATAGTGTCTGATGTCCAGATCAAAAGTTCGAGAGGCCGGCAATGACAAAGGCCAGCAGTTCGAGAGGTACGACAAAGGGTGGGCTTGTTGAACATCACAACAAGAGGATGACAGTCAAAAAGCCGAATTTCCATAGAGTCTGGTATGTACTTAAGTACATTTTCCTAAGTACAGCAAATCTGATTCTATGGAAGTCTCCAGAAGTTACAGAAGGTAATGCAGTATCATGTGCAAGGTCATATGGAGGTCATAATTCATAAAAGAGTCATGTGGTTCGGGGGAATGAGGTGTCCAATGATCAGTACACATCTGGACTGCTCGTAAAATGAAGGAAAGCGTAGGGGGTACAGCAAGGGAGTATTAGGAACAATGGGCAAAGTGCTGCAAAGGGTTTGAAATGTTCAAATGAACGGACACTTGAAAGGGAACACAATATGAAATTTACAGCATGGTATATGAAATAAAGGAAGGAAAATGGAATAGTGAGTATGTCGAGTGCTGACCATGCTGGAGTGATGAAATAGAAAGGTGTAGGTGGTGTGTGTGACCTGCAGGCTGTGATCATCATGGGGGATTGGAGACTGGAGAGTCTGGTATTGGACATTTATCAGACGTTCCGGACAGTATCAGACAGTATCGGATCATTATCAGGCGCTGTTGCCTTGGATGCCAAAATATCTGGATAGTTGGTATCTGTCATGTTTCCTTGTTTAAGCCATGTATTATCCTTACAGTGGTGTGTAACAGAACCATGCAAAATTTTTACCATGTGTAGATACACATGACCAGACCTGGAGGAAGTCTACTGTGACCCTCCCCAAGTGATGCCGAGTGCCCAAGGCCTGGAACTTTATTTTACAACCACCATACCCCTCCCGGTGAATTGTGCAGTGTACAGGGCAAGGAAAGGCCCTCTACATAGTCTTTCTGTAGTTTCCTGGTCCAGTGGACAGGGCCCTTGCTCTGTGACCATTGTCAGAAGGGTGCATGGGCAACTCATTAAGAGTTGTGGAGCGACCACCTGGGACACCATTTGGGCCCCATGCTAGCAATAGTTTCATAGAATAAGAGTTCTATAGGTACATAAGTACCTAGAAGAGCAGCCTGAGAGGACAGGACTGTTAAGAGATCAAAGAAATCCTGAGTGCTGAAGGCCTGGAATTTTATTTTACAGTGCTATAGAATGCTGGACCTAGCTGTTGCCCCCTTTGATGGGCAGAAAAGGAACTTCCATATGTTCCTCCGATCCCTTTGCCTCCTGTTTATGGCAAACCTGACTACCTATGCTGTGGACCTGGTGAAGGTCCTCTTTGCTCTGAGAAAAATTGTTGGAGATGGATTCACTGCAGAATGGGTGAATATGAAGGCAGAAGAGATCCTGGGTAGTGGCAAGGCCGGAACCTGGGCAGAGTTTGTGGAGGAGATGAAGTGAGTGTTCAATGACCCAAACGACCATGCAACAGCCCTTGCAGATATTGCTGGGTTGAGACAGGGTGCCATGACAGCACCAGAGTTCTTTGTGAGGTTCGAGACACTGGTCTGTTGAGCGGAGTTGAGTGCAGAGAAGGACTCAGGAGTCCTAGTCCATTGGTTGGAGTTGAACCTGAGTAGGAGGTTGGTGGAGAGAATCTATGGTGTCTCCCCAATGCCAGAGACTTATGGAGAATGGAGGATTCTGGCAGAAAGACTTGATGCCCAGCAAAGACGACTGGATGGGATACTCATGGAATGGATACCACAACCTTCTGCAACCCCTGTGCGACCCGCAGCGACCCTACCGCGACCTGGCGCGACCTTTCCGCAGCCTCTAGATGTGGCCATGGCCTGAGGATGGGCCCCTGCTGATGAGAGACATTGTTTCTGATGCCACCAGACTGGCCATGCTGTCCGATTCTGCCCCCTGTCCGATATGTGTCTGCCGGTCCCAAGGGCCCAAACCTGTGCAGTACCATGTGCCCCCCAAATGGCAGAGGGATATGAGAAAGAGATTGCATGGCTCCAAGCCTGCATAGAGCTGTATGAGAGAGAGAGGAGGACTCCCACTGGGGAGAAGAACTGTGCCAGCCCCCTTTCTGTCCCTGTGCCCACTGCAAGTATACCCCAATATACTATCTTGCAGTGGAGACATACCCGAATTGGGGCTGAGGTGAAGGAGGAAGTGAGGCTGGCAGAGCACCCAACCATGGTGCAGCCAGAAGTGGGGAAATGTGTGCCATGAGAGCTAGCCATCCAGGTGCACTTGGAGGCTCTCAGCACTGGCAAGGGGGCTACAACAAAGGCCCTTGTTGACTCAGGATGCACCAACTGCTTCATGGACTTGGAGTGGGCAAGAAGAGTGGAACTGGAACCATCTCCCCTGCTGAACCCAATCACAATGTACAATGTGGATGGGTCACAAAATAGGGAGGGTAAAATCTGGTATGGAATCAAGCTGCTGGTGATGATGGGTGACCATCGTGAACAGATCCACTTCCTGCTAGGGAAGATCCAAACCCACAAGGTCATCCTTGGGCATGACTGGCTCAAGCGACACAACCCCAACATTGACTGGAAGGCAGAGCTGAACCTTACCCACTGCCCCCCACAGTGTTCCCCAGCCCCTCGAGCCCCTGCACCCCCAAAAATGAGTACCCTCACATCTGCAAGTATTCTGGACACCCGTTTTCCCAACTCTGGCCCTACCCCTAATTGGCCCAGCTGCTACCCTTCAGTTTTAAGTGAAGTGAAGTGGGATGAACTTCCCTGCTCCCAACCGGACTTTGATATTAAGATCGAGTTCAAAAAGGACCCTGAGCACCTCTCTTCCAAGCTATACTCACTGATGAGGGCAGAGATGGTGGAGATGAACCATTGGGTGGACAAGCAGCTTGCTTCTGGATGAATCCGGCCCTTGAAATCCCCATATGCCAGCCCCTTCTTCTTCAAACATGAGAAGGACAAGCTGCAGCCAATTATCGACTACTCAAGGCTGAATGCGCACCTGATCAAGGACAAGTACCCCCTCCCCTACATCTGAGACACAGTGGATGTGCTTAAAGGAGTGTCAATCTACTCTAAGATTGATGCAAAGGGAGGTTTCCCATCTATGCAGGTCTGGCCTGAGCACCAGCACCGCTGCACTTTCCTGACACCCTGTGGACTCTTCAAACCAGCTGTCATGTGGTTTGGACTGCAGAATGCACCTGCCACCTTCCAGCGCTTCATGAATCATGTGTTGAGGGAGGAGATTGTGGGAGGACATGTCTGGGCTTATGTGGATGATGTGATTGTGTTTGCAGAGGATTTGGCAACACACCAGTATTGGATGGATTGGGTCTTGAGGAAGTTTGGAGAGAATGGGTTGTGTCTCAAACTCAGTAAATGTGAGTTTGGGATGAAGATCTCTCACAACTGGCTAGAGCATGACCCAGCCAAGGGTGCGGCAGTCCAAGATTGGCCACATCCTAGGCATGTGAAGGATGTCCAGAGGTTCAATGGGATGTTGAACTACCTCTGCCAGCACATCCCAAATCTTTCTGCCTGGGCAAAGCCACTCTTCTGGCTGACTGAGAATGTTCCATGGAAATGGGAGGAGGAGGAGGAAGCAGCCTTCCGAGATTTCCACCAGGCACTCGTATTGGCCCCAGTCTTGGCTCTGCCTCAGGACAAAGGGAGATGGAAGGTAGAGACAGATGCAAGGAACCTGGCAAGTGGTGGAGTGCTCTTGCAGCAGCAGATGGATGGAACCTGGAGAGTCATGGATTATATCTCCAAGGCCCTCACTGCAGCTGAGAAGAACTATGATGTGTACAACAAGGAGTTCTTGGCCATGATTTGGGCACTTCATGAGTGGTGGGTGTACCTCATTGGAGCAGATGAGACAATTGAGATCTGGATGGACCATGCAAGCCTCCAGTACTTCCGGAAGCCCCAGAAGTTGAAACTGAGGCAGGTCCGTTGGGTTGGAGAGCTCCAGTGCTTTGACTTTGAGATAAAGTATTGCACTGGCAAGTTGAACACGAAGGCATATGCACTCTCCCAGAGACCAGACTATGGAGAGATGGAGGAGGATGCACTGGTGCAGGTTTTCCCAGAAAGGGAAGTCCGTGTGTTGTTCACATTGGAAATGGAGACACTACTCCAGAAAAATAGTGCGGTACACATACAGAAGCCAGAGGAGCTTGATGACAAGTGGATGCGAGATCATGCTGGACTCTGGCGAAAGGGGATAGTCACTTGGGTCCCCCTAGGAGCTCGTGAGGCTGTCCTCAAATTCGAGCATGACCTCCCTGCTGCTGGACACCCTGGGCCCCGGAAGTTGAGAGCAGCACTGGTGAAGGGTTATTGGTGGCCGGACATGGTGAAGGATGTGGATCGGTATGCCCAGGGGTGTGAGACATGCCAGAGGACAAAGCCTGACCATACCAAGTGTGCTGCCCCACTCCACCCCCACCCTGTTCCCGATGGTCCCTGGTTGGTGATCTCATGGGACATAGTTGGTCCCCTCCCCCTCTCCCATGGACATAATGCCATCCTTGTCATCATCAACAAGTTCACAAAATGGACACTGCTCAAAGCGATCAGGCTTGACCTCACAGGACTTGGAGCAGTGTGCCTCCTCCGGGATCGAGTGTTTCGTGACCATGGAGTCCCTCACAAGGTCGTGAGTGACTGAGGCTCCCAGTTTGTGTCCCGTTTCATGAAGGAGTTCTACTCCATGATTCGGGTAAAGGCAAATCCAAGTACAGCCTGTCATCTGCAGACCGATGGACAGACAGAACAGGTGAACCAGGAGATGGAGATCTATCTCCAGGCTTATGTGGACTGTCTCCAGGATGACTGGGCTGAATGGTTGTCCACTGTGGAGTTTGCTCTTAACAATCATGAGCACTCAGCAACAGGACAGACACCTTTCTTCCTCAATTACAGATGACACCCTTGGAATGGGGGACTCCCCTTCAGAGGTGAACCCAGCAGCAGATGAGTGGATGGCTAAGCTCATGGAGTCCCAAAGAGCAGCCAAAGAGGTGATGGAAAAAGCAGTGGCAGTGATGAAGAAGAGCTATGATAAGGGGAAGCACCCAAGTTGGGAGTACTCTGAGGGAGATCTGGTCTGGCTAGACACTAGGAACCTAAAGATGGACCAGCCCTCTAAAAAGCTTGACAACAAGCAAGCAGGCCCCTTCGCAGTTGAGGAGAAGGTGGGACCAGGAGGATACCGCCTCAAGCTCCCCTGTGCATGGCGCATCCACCATGTCTTCAACAAGCTGTTGCTCACCCCTTTCATTACCCCTCCTTCCCTTCCCAAAATCCTCCACCACCTCCCCCTGCCATGATTGATGATGACCACCTGGAGTATGATGTGGAAGCAATCCTTGATGTCAAGAAGGTGGGGCATGGGGTGAAGTACTGGGTGAAGTGGTTGGGATACCCAGTGGAGGAAAACACTTGGGAGCCCCATAGGAACCTCACCAATGTAGCGCTGCTGCTCTGGGACTTCTTCCTTGCCCACCCTGACAAGGCCAAGCTAGCTGGTTGAGACGCCCAGCCTTAAGAGGGGGGTGATGTTAGGATTGCTTACCTAAGCCATCCCAAAAAACAGGAGTTGTGGAGAAACTAGAGAAGATAGTTGGAAGGTCACATGACCTGTGGTGGAGGATTACATAATGGAGAGATCACATGACTTGGGCTTGGGCATGTCACGTGATCCGAGAGGTCCGAGCATGGGAACACTGGCAAATGCCAAAGCTCTCACTATATATACTATGTCGTTTCCATTTTTGTACTCTTTCCCCTTATCTTAGTATTGTCATCATGACCTTACCCCTAAGTTGTGTGAGACCCAGTCTGGTAATAATCTTCCTCTATATCTGCAGATAGCCCATGCTTTGAGAAAACATGGGTGATGAAGTGCTGGGCTACATCTTTTGCAGTGTTGGTAGTGTTGGAGGAGATGAAGATCACTTGTTTTGTAAGTTGGCAGACAACAATGAGGATTGAGGGAGAGCTTCAATGTGGGCTTTGATGTGGTCCATCAAAATCGAAGACCAAGGTTGCTCACCTATGGGCAAGGGCTTGAGGAGTCCATAGGGTTTGTGTCAGACAGGTTTTGCCCTTGTGCAGGTGTGACAACCACAGATGTAGACAGTTACATTATTTTGGAGTCCTGGCCAGAAAAACAACCTGTTTATTAGCTGGATTGTCTTCCTTATATCTGGATGTCCTCATAGTTTGTGGTCGTGGTTGGAGCATAGGATGTCAAGTTGGAGGGAATTGTGATTGGGGATGTATATTTTGCCATTTTGAAGTAATAATGAACCATTGGGTGAGAGTGAGAATGCCTTGTTGCAACCTTGTGAAGTGTCCTGAGATTTCTTAGAGAAGTAAAAGTTGCAGGGAGCATGTCAAACTCACAAAATCAGGGCTTCTTCATTGAGAATGACAGCTGCTCAAAGTAGCTCCAGCAGTATCGCAACCTTGTTGTTTAGTGCATTGGTCACAGGTTGGTCAGACTTCTTTGGATAGATGTTGGGTCATTGCATGAGGGCATCTGGCTTCGCGCCTAGCTTTCCTGCTCAATAATGAATGACATAGTTGAAACTGGAGAGATACTTGGCCCCATGGGCCTGTCAACAGCTGAGTTGCTTTGTGGTGGTAAAATATTGCAGGTTATTATGGTCAGAGAAAACTTGGATTTGGTACTGCACACCCTTGAGGTATGCTCTCCATTGCTTGAAGGCATCGTGTATCATGAGGAGCTCTTTGTCATAGATGTTGTAGTTGAGCTCTGTGGCAATCATGGTACATGTGTGGAAAGCAATGGGATGTAGTTTGTTAGTCGCAGGGTCAGTTTGAGAGAGAATGGCTGCTATTGTGTAGTTGGAAGCATCGCATTTGAGAGTGATAGGGTGGTCAGGGTCATGGTGTCAAAGGACAGGAGCTTCAGTAAAGGCTTGCTTGAGCATATCAAAGATTTCTTGACATCACAGACTCCACTTCCAAGGCATATCTTTGTGGAGGAGGCAAGTAAGTGGGATGATGATGCCAGAATAATTGACACTATAACTCCAAGGTATTCAACCATTGTAGTGTGGGAATCACACTTCTTGGGTTGTGCATGTAAGTCTGCCTTGTGTAGATGTTGTAGGACCTCTCGGATGTGGTTGCAATGTTGTTCGAGGTTGACCAAGTAGATTAGGATGTTGTCAAGGTAAACTACCACATAAATGTCAACCAGGTCATAAAAGATATCGTTCATAAGGCACTGAAAGATCATGGGTGCATTTGTGAGTCTGAATGGCATAACAAGATATTTGAACACACTGTAGTGAGTGCAGAAAGCAGTCTTCCACTCATCTCCTTCAGCTATCCTCATGTTGTTATACCCAACACAGAGGTTGATCTTGGAGTAGATTTTGGCCAAGCACAATTGGTCAACGAGGGTCTTGATCTGGGGAATAGGGTAGTGGTTCTTTCAGGTGATCCTGTTGAGACCTCGATAGTTGACACAGAGGTGAAGGCCTCCATCTTTCTTCTTCGCAAAGAGTACTGGTGCACCCACAGGGGATTTTGACAGCCATATGAAGCCTTTATCCAACATGTTGTCCAAATAATCTTTCAACATCTTTAATTCCACTTCTGACATGTTGTATAACTTTCCATGAGGAGGTGTCTCACCTTCCTCAAGTTCAATTTGGTGATCATAGTTGCAGTGCAGAGGTAGTTCCCAAGCTAGTGTTTCAGAAAATATGTCCAAGAAGTTGTGGTACTCATGCAGTACTATCTCTTTGTGTTTCAAGGGAGGGAGTTGGGTGGTCATGGAACTTGTGAGTATTGTTTCGTCATCGTAGGGGTTGTTCACGGGTTGGATGTATAGGAGACCTATAAATTCTCCTTGTTGTTCCAAATGGTGAAGTGTGGTGGCCTTAACTAGTTGGACTCACAGGGGTGTAGGAGGTTTTGGAGTCAAGTTTGTGAGGTCAAGAGAGGGTTTACTTGAGAGTTGCGCATCTAGAATTGTGAGGGGAATAGTCATGGAGCAGGCAGTCTGTCTGAAACTAAAGGTAAGGTTGGTCCAGTTGATCTTGGGATTCCAGGGTTGCAGCCAATCAAGCCCTAGAATGATGGGAGTGAGGGGGTGAGTCTTGGTGATGAGGAATTTGATAGGTTGGATGGTATCATCAGGGAATTTGGTGTTAATGAGAATGTAATGGGTAATGTTTGAACTGGAAGAACTTCTGTTGAAGTATTGGAGTGGTAGTGGTTGTGGGAGTGGAATTAGGAGGTTTGGACAGGTGTTCACAAGTACAAAGTCAATAAAATTCATTGATGCACTGCAGTCAACAAGAGTATTTAGTGGAATCGAGCCGAGATCTGGGATTTGTGTCTTTATCAGGAAGGATTGAGAGAACTGGGAAGCAATAGGAGTATTAGACAAGTCACAAGGAAACTGAGAGGAGGAGGTATTAGTTGCTGCCTGTGCAAGTATGGGGGTTGGTTTGTCATCATGACTCAGAGTTCCCCTGGGAGCTCCTGAGTCACTTCCTCATTTAACTCTTCATGCAGGTCATCCACATCCTCTTCAACTTCTTCCTCAACTTCATATGCTTCCTGAAAATCTTCCTCTCCTTCATCTAACATGAAGATGGCTCATCCTGCTACTCTTCGGTTGGGACACACAGTGATATAATGTCCTGGTTTCTGTCATGGTCCTATCAAGTTA
Source organism: Clavaria fumosa (assembly GCA_951802425.1). Taxonomy (NCBI): domain Eukaryota; kingdom Fungi; phylum Basidiomycota; class Agaricomycetes; order Agaricales; family Clavariaceae; genus Clavaria; species Clavaria fumosa. Next base: position 813,435 of record OX637794.1, on the reverse strand, counting down.
GTAGCAGAGGAGTTAGTGGAACAGAGCGGAGATAGTTTATCAGAGTCTGATCAGAGTCTGATATTGGAGAAACAGAGAAGTAGTTAGAGAAAGAGGGGACTTATGGGACTGCAGCCTCAATGTATGTGTTGTGCCACCATGTATCTGTGTCCCTATTTATCAAACAGAAACCATTGCGATTGATAGGTCTTGTCTCTCTTGGTTGCCAAGACACCTTTGTTTTCTTCTGGACAGGTCTCTTACAGGAGAAGGATATCCTAATATCTCCACTGGACAGGTCTCTTACAGGAGAGGGATATCCTAATATCTCTCCGCTGGACAGGTCTCATACTGGAGAAGGATATCCTAATATCTCTGCTGGACAGGTCTCTTACAGGAGAAGGATATCCTAATATCTCTGCTGGACAGGTCTCTTACAGGAGAAAGATATCCTAATATCTCCACTGGACAGGTCTCATACTGGAGAAGGATATCCTAATATCTCTGCTGGACAGGTCTCATACTGGAGAAGGATATCCTAATATCATCTTTTCCAACCTCCAATCATCTCAACCTCACTAGCATTCCCTCCAGCAGAGCCCTAGACTCTCTGGCTCATGATGCTGCTCATGCACAGGCCACCATTTGCAAGCTTGCCAGCCTCAAATCTGGGTGCACAGAGCTGTTCCAAATTGGCTATTGCAGCTGATGTTGGTCATTACGGAGTTGGTGCAAGTTTTATGTGATACCTCGAGACACTGAGGCAATGTCTGCAGTCATCCAGTGCAGGGCTTGGGGATCTGAGAAGAAAAAATTTCTCTGCACTGGCCAGCAGTAGTTTTTCTTGTGTGTTCCAGTAGAGATAGTGGAGTAGACAGCCAGATAGAAGATCTCTGAGCAAAAGCTAGAGGTTGGGTCTCATAATCTAACAGCAGACACAGCTCACTGTCTATGACATGAATGCAGGACAACAAGGGAAATTTTTCTAGCTACTGACTAATCAACTATGTCCACACAGCCACTAGCCAGTCAAGCTTGCTTGTAGTACTTTCATCAGTTGAGCCAGAGAGCTGCTGGGCAGTGACACAGTGATGGTGCTGAGTGCTGAGAGGAGGAGCGTGGTGGGGAGCACGAGCATGTGCAGATTGTGCTGCATCGCAAGCCTGCTTTGTGGGCTGAAAGCGTGGTGTAGCACAGTTCTCAAAATTAGCACACAAGTTACTAAATTGGAAATGTTGCATCTACCTACTTGCCAAATACCTAGCTGGGGCCCCTTGTTGGTCCTGTGTCACTGTGGTAATGAGGGTGTGATATCGAGGATAATGACATGGCCATCCTGATATCCGAAGCATACTTTTGATTCCCAGTAGGCAACACATACGAAATCACGGTGTCGCGGAGGTATCCAACAGCATCGTGGAACCTCGATAGTGGAGATCCATGTATGGTCATGAGAGATGAAGCAAGGAGTGTGCTGTAATATCGAGCTCAGAACAGGCTGGGAGTGAACTTGGTGTGTGTATCCTTCTGAAACCCTCAAAATGGGTATATCATCTGCCCACCTGTCAATCTCGAGTGTGCGGTTGGATGCGATGTGTCTGCAATCCTCCAGAAAGATGATCATAGAGTGCACCCAATCCCCCTTGAATATGACCTCTGAGTCACTGCCACAGATCCAAAATGTAGATAATTCAAAGCTGGTGGACATGAGCACGACATGATGCCCGTCTTTCGAGAAGGTTGCGGAGGTCACAACTTGCCAATTTCCCTCGAGCATACTCTCCAGCTTGCCAGTCACTGAGTTCCATATCCGCATTCTATTTCCATCAGACCCAGACACAACACGACTTCCATCACTCGAGAATACCAATGACATCACCTCCTTTGAATCTCCTTTGAGCATGTGCATCAACTCGCCAGTCACCAAGTCCCACATCCGTATTAACCCGTTGGAAAAGCCAGCCACGACGCGGCTTCCATCATTTGAGAGGGCCACGGTCGAGGTGAAGATAGTGTGTGATTCATCAACTGTGAGTGTCAACTTGTGCTTCAACCCAGTCACCACATTGCGGGCCCATACTGTGCTTGAAGCTTCGACCCAAGACACGACACTTCCGCCAATTGACAAAGCCACAGAGCTTATGCGTCGTCCCATGAACGTGTCTTCCAACTCGCCCGTCACTGCATCCCAGATTCGTACTTCCCCGTCCCATGACCCAGACACAACATGCCTTCCATCACTTGCGAAGGCCAAACAGGACACATGTGATGAATGCCCTTGGATTAAGCTCCCTGACTTCCCCATCACTGAGTTGAAGATCGGTATGTCAGACCCAGACAAGGTACCATTTCCACTACTCGAGGAGGCCATAGGGGTTGCCCAATCTGAATGTCCTGGGGACATACCTTCCAACTCGCTGGTCACCACATTCCAGATCCGGACTGTCCCATCAGTTGACCCAGATATAACATGACTCCCATCACTCGAAAAGGCAACAAAGCTCACCACACTTAAATGTCCCTTGAGCACACCCATTGACTCGCCTGTCATTGAGTTCCAGATCCAAACCATTGCATCGACTGACCCAGACACAACACGACTTCCATCACTCGAAAAGGCGACGCAGGTCACCCGACCTGAACCTGAATGTCCCTTGAGCACATCCTTTGACTTGCCCATCATTGAGTTCCAGATCAGGACTGTCCCGTCTTCCAACCCAGACATGACACGACTTCCATCGCTTGAGAAAGCCACGGGGGTGAACCCTTGCTCACCAGTCTGGAGCACATACTCCAGCATACCAGTTACAGCATTCGAGGTCCGAACCGTTCCGTCATATGAACGAGACATGACATGACATCCATCGCTTGAAAATGCCACAGAGGTAATACGTCCCCATCCCTTGAGTATGCACCCCAACTCGCCAGTTGCCGCATTCCAGATCCGGACTGTTTCGTCATCCGACGCAGACACGACACGACTTCCATCGCTTGAGAATGCCACGCAGGTCACACGCTTTTCATGTCCCTTGAGCACATGCTCCAACTCGCCAGTCATCACATTCCAGATTGTCACGTTGTCAGAGCCACTCAGGATGCGACTCCCATCACTTGACAGGGCTATGGAGGTCACCAGGTTTAAATGTCCCTTGAGCATGCCCTCTAGTTCGCCTGTCACCGCATTCCAGATCCGAATTTCATTGTATTCACTTGTCACAATGCGGCGGTCATCCTTCGATAATGCCATGCAGTTTACTAAATAGTCACAATGTATGACTTTCTCACATTTGTCCTGGAAGGTATTTCGCAGCCCTAGGACAATGTTGGGTAGGCAAGACCTCCGAGGAGTGTGGTGACCACGAAACACTGATTGCATCGGTATCCATACTAATGCTGAATGATATGTTTCAAGACAATAGTCTTTGATGACATCGAAGTTCTCAAGGACAAATCGGCGGGCATCCAAAATCATGATTGCCACACTAGGGTAAAGATCCTGAGGCCAATTGATCAATATTGATCATTCAAAGATTGAAAATCACAAACCAGTTGATGTTCCTCTATCGTTTTCAATGACCCAATCGCAGTATCCAATTTACACAGAAGACTAAGACATTCAAGCCAATGCAACAGATGGCTATTCAGAAAGCCATCCAATAGAGAGCAAATGTCTTCTATATCAATATCCTTAGTTTGGATATGTGAGGCCCAGTATTGGCAGGCATAAGCCAGACCATTTGAGATGTGCCGAGTGATTGTGTCCGACATCAGTGTCTTGTTTGCAGGTCGACCATCCAGGTGACAAATATTCTCCCGAAGAGAAGAGTTCATGAGTCGGAGACATTGGATTGCGAGGGTCTGATGCGACATCGAGTGATCAAGGCACAGATCAGGACGACAACGTTTAGGATCTGTGAGAAAATCAGGGAAAGATGCATGGAATACAGACACGATGCCATCGGATGTTGGCGGTACGGAGATTACGGAGTGCAACGAAATTAGGGCTGTCTTGACACCCTCAAAGTCCAATTCCAGCAGAGTTGCAAGGCCACAGACAGTCAATGGATTTCTGACATTGATGATTGTCCCGAGGACACAGCGAACATTGCACCTCTCAGAGGGCTCCAAGTCGTCATATGCACGATCCAGTATCGTCGTGTATAAGTTGTCAAGATTCCTTGTCCTTGCAGTGGATTCTGGTGCGGGGAGCGAACTGATAATACGAGTGAGCCGCATCCGGGGACTGGCATTACGCTGCCCAATATACCGAATACTAGTTGCAGCATAGATGAATAATCCACTTGCTCGCTGTACAAGTATCTTGACCTCATGGTCCGGTGGCCAACCTTGCTCATACTCGAAAATTTCTGCAATACGAGACAGCTTGTCTTTTATGTATAGTCGGATATCAGCTTGCACAATATCCATGTTGATATTATGAAGGTATAAGGCAGAGCGCAAATTGGGTGGCCAAGACATGATAGTCTTGAGAATCAGTGGCTCCGGTCGGCTGGTGATGAAGATTTTGAGAGGGAGATGGTGCGCATGATCGAAGAGAATCCCGAGGACATTTTCAATAGCATCGTTGTCCCTGCATTCATCCAAAGCATCAATGACAACAACAAGCGTTTTGTCAATCCTTTCCATCGCCATCCGAATGGGCTCCAGTATGAGCTCTGTGAACTGCCGAGTGAGAGATGCTGACGGATCTCTCTTCAAAACCTCCAAGAGCGCGACAGCAACAGCTTCGCGAGATCGAGCAAGCTCATAAGCAATGGTTGGGAAAATGCGTCCGACATCATTGCAATCAGATCGTGAACGAGAGCAGAAGAAACTGGCTCCGAGGATACCATCATCGTGTAGCTGCTCGCAGAAGCTATAAGCGATAGTCGTTTTTCCGGTTCCAGCCATGCCATTCATCCAGTAGATGTTCGGGCTTCTGGTATCTTGGGCCCATGTCCTGAGACCCTCCAGGACATCTTTACGAGTCCCTGTCGTGCACGCGCCGCGTTGAAGAAATTCAGATGTTCCAGAGAATACTGTATCTGAGTCGTATTTGGCAGCTTCAGCTCGTCGTAATTTTTGGAATAGAACACTCTATATATCACGCTTTAGAGACAAATACACCCTTTGAGAAGAACGTAAGACGCACCGAGAGTATGTCTTCGGTATTACGTTCTGTGCTTAAGCCCACATCGGTCTAGAGCTAATTTCAGTCTGTGCATTTGGACTCTGCTAAGTTTTCTTACCTGGAAACTATCAAAAAGGTTGGCAATCGTACGAAACGAGGCTTCAATGTACCCAGCATCCCTCGATCCCTCAGCAAGGCGTCTTATAAGTCCATGGCCTGCTCTACTCTGAATAGCCTTCGTTTGCTGATTGATCGCTCTGCACGACCCAGAATCAATAAAGCATGTACAAGAACCCAATCGCCTCTACACACCTCACGAAATTGTCAAGGCGGTGACGAAATCGAGATGAGTTTGATTCGCTGCTATGCTGCTCGATCATGATGATGAAAGCCTGAAGCTTGCGATCCATTTCGGCGAATTCTTCCTTGTTTTGAATCGCTCGCTGTGTAATCAACAATGTCAGAGAACACTGCTTCGATCAGAAATTGGGGATTTGCGTACGTCCACGACCTCCATACAAGCGAGCAATCCCCCAACAGCTGCTCTCAGGGGAGGAAACGCACCCGCGCATTCCTTGAGAGTTTTCAGAGCGGTCTTGAACCCTTCAAACGCCACCGCACTCGCCTCCTTGGCTGTTTGGAGACTCTTCGGGGCAGCGGGTGCCTTGGTGGAGCTGACAATTGTCGCATAGTAATTTGAGGCGGCGGCTGCATCGGTCGACTCAGAAGTTGAGTTGGTATCCGGCCCACGTGCAGAAAGAGTAATTGCTGGGACGTCAGCAGCGGTAGATGGATGTTGAGGTGCAGGCGCCGTGAGCGATACAGACGATGTGGCGATCGCATTGATAGAGGCATCTGGTACATTAGAAGGGGAAGTCTGCGCAGACTTTTGAGAAGGTTCCTGCGATGAATCTGAATGTGTTATGTTCCTTCTGAACCGTTTAAAAACCGTTTTAAAATTGAAATGCTTGTGTGCCTCTGGTCGCCTAGACATTGAGGCTCTGAGTAGATGGGCGCTTGCCAGGTTGTCCGTGGCTAGCGAGTGCTGACAGCATCAGAGGTCAATGTCACATGACAACGACAAAGTTCAAATCAAGCCATGACTATGAAGGACCAAACTGGACAAAATTCATATCTTTGGTAAATTATGGTTCCAGACATGCATGCACACATGTGTGCATGTATGGACATGCATGGACATGTATGTACACACATGTCCATCTGTGTACATGTGTGCCCATTCATTTACATGCATGGGCATGAGCATCCATGAATGTGCATATGTGTCCATGCATGGGCACATGTGTCAATATTGGCTCTGTGTGTGCAAATGTATGCTAATTTATGTGCAAGCTTATGCAAATTTGTGCAGAATTATGCTATTATATGTGCAAGCCTATGCTGATTTGTGCAGAATTATGCTAATTTATGTGCAAGCCTATGCTGATTTGTGCAGAATTATGCTATTATATGTGCAAGCCTATGCAAATTTGTGCAGAATTATGCTATTATATGTGCAAGCCTATGCAAATTTGTGCAGAATTATGCTATTATATGTGCAAGCCTATGCAAATTTGTGCAGAATTATGCTAATGTATGTGCAAGCCTATGCAAATTTGTGCAGAATTATGCTAATGTATGTGCAAGCCTATGCAAATTTGTGCAGAATTATGCTAATGTATGTGCAAGCCTATGCAAATTTGTGCAGAATTATGCTAATGTATGTGCAAGCTTATGTCAATTTGTGCAGAATTATGCTAATGTATGTGCAAGCTTATGTCAATTTGTGCAGAATTATGCTATTAGATGTGCAGGCTTATGCCAATTTGTGCAAGCTTATGCTAATATATGTGCAGACCTACAGATGACTCTGGTGTACTTGACAGGATTGGGTATGGCCTAATGAACTTGGGCATGAGTGGTGAAACCCTCCTTGAAATTTGATACATATACTATGTTTCAGAGTGCTCCTATATGTATACTTCTATCATTGCAGTATAAGATCCCACATGTATTTCCCTGGTCCTCAGTTCAAATATTATCATCTCTTGTTCCTAAACATTTCTTAGCTTTCATCCTCATTGTCCTTGACATTGCAATTGCACAGGCAATGTGGGCTGATTACACCCAGAAGCAATGGGCTGTATGAATCATTTGCATATTGTAATTATACACTGTATTTTACATGGCATGACAAGTAGAAATGAATAACCATGGCCTAGGCAAGGGATTAACCAGAACACTGTTTGGCAAGTTGTCCAAGAAGGAAACAGCTATGAGAGGAAGCTTTGCTGATGGCCAAGTACATGTGTAAGAATTCCCACCCCTTCTTACTCCACGTGACTCCCCCAACCACACTGCCTCTCATGCCGTCACCACCACCCCTGCCCCTACCCACATGCTCCCTCCTCCTTTTCCTTGTCACCACCCCAAGCAGTGCTGCCTCGCCAGTCCCTTGTGTATCCCTCATGTATGACTCATGCAATGCACTGCCCCCTTTCCAATTATGACTCATACAGTGACTCAAAAAACTGTCCAGATGTTTTGTGCTTTTGGATTATTTCAGCAATATCTCAATAACAGGTCAAGATGCAGACATGTAAAACACACCATCTGATAGCCCTACTTCTTGGCTATCTATCTACGTGTTCAGCTTTAATATATGTTTGGTTTAAGCTGAGATATTTAGCCTTGTTTGTGGGTGTGTCATCCGGACAGTTTTTTTGCAGGCATCAAAAAGTAGAATAATTGAATGAATTTGTTGAATGGATATCCCAATAAACAAAATAATGCTTCCAGACCACCTTCTAGTATGTAAGGAGGGCCTTCCTTCACTTTCCTCCAACTTTCCCACCATGAAGCAGCTCCCTACTAAGGGTAAGGCATCCATCATCTCTATGGTGGGAAATGGTGATTCCTGTCACAAATTTGCTGTTAGGCTTTGTGTTAGCCACTATACTGTCTCTGGACTGTGCTATCAGACTTCTAGGACTCTTCCTGAAAGTGATTTGGTCACTTTTGACCCCCAGTTGCTATAATTCAGTACAGCTTATCACCACAAACAAGGCTGAGGTAGCTTCCCACCTCCAAAATAAGCTTAGAAATCAAAGGGAGAGTATGTAAAACTGAGCTACAATATGCCTAGCAGTGTTTTAAAAGTGTTGGGAGTTATGCAAAGTACAAAATTACTTGTTGTTTACTTACAGTGACTCAAAAAATGGTACAGATGTTTCATGTTTTTGCATTATGTCAGCAATATCTCATTAATGACTAAATGAGAAACATATAAAATGCATCATCTGATAGCCCTCCTGCTCAGCTATCTGTCCATATATTTAGCTTTAACACAAGTCCAGTATAAGCTAAGATATTTGCATTTGTTTGTGAGGGTATCATCCTGACAGTCATTTGCAGACATTCAAAGTAAGTAAACAACAAGTAATTTTGTACTTTGCATAACTCCCAACACTTTTAAAACACTGCTAGGCATATTGTAGCTCAGTTTTACATACTCTCCCTTTGATTTCTAAGCTTATTTTGGAGGTGGGAAGCTACCTCAGCCTTGTTTGTGGTGATAAGCTGTACTGAATTATAGCAACTGGGGGTCAAAAGTGACCAAATCACTTTCAGGAAGAGTCCTAGAAGTCTGATAGCACAGTCCAGAGACAGTATAGTGGCTAACACAAAGCCTAACAGCAAATTTGTGACAGGAATCACCATTTCCCACCATAGAGATGATGGATGCCTTACCCTTAGTAGGGAGCTGCTTCATGGTGGGAAAGTTGGAGGAAAGTGAAGGAAGGCCCTCCTTACATACTAGAAGGTGGTCTGGAAGCATTATTTTGTTTATTGGGATATCCATTCAACAAATTCATTCAATTATTCTACTTTTTGATGCCTGCAAAAAAACTGTCCGGATGACACACCCACAAACAAGGCTAAATATCTCAGCTTAAACCAAACATATATTAAAGCTGAACACGTAGATAGATAGCCAAGAAGTAGGGCTATCAGATGGTGTGTTTTACATGTCTGCATCTTGACCTGTTATTGAGATATTGCTGAAATAATCCAAAAGCACAAAACATCTGGACAGTTTTTTGAGTCACTGTATGAGTCATAATTGGAAAGGGGGCAGTGCATTGCATGAGTCATACATGAGGGATACACAAGGGACTGGCGAGGCAGCACTGCTTGGGGTGGTGACAAGGAAAAGGAGGAGGGAGCATGTGGGTAGGGGCAGGGGTGGTGGTGACGGCATGAGAGGCAGTGTGGTTGGGGGAGTCACGTGGAGTAAGAAGGGGTGGGAATTCTTACACATGTACTTGGCCATCAGCAAAGCTTCCTCTCATAGCTGTTTCCTTCTTGGACAACTTGCCAAACAGTGTTCTGGTTAATCCCTTGCCTAGGCCATGGTTATTCATTTCTACTTGTCATGCCATGTAAAATACAGTGTATAATTACAATATGCAAATGATTCATACAGCCCATTGCTTCTGGGTGTAATCAGCCCACATTGCCTGTGCAATTGCAATGTCAAGGACAATGAGGATGAAAGCTAAGAAATGTTTAGGAACAAGAGATGATAATATTTGAACTGAGGACCAGGGAAATACATGTGGGATCTTATACTGCAATGATAGAAGTATACATATAGGAGCACTCTGAAACATAGTATATGTATCAAATTTCAAGGAGGGTTTCACCACTCATGCCCAAGTTCATTAGGCCATACCCAATCCTGTCAAGTACACCAGAGTCATCTGTAGGTCTGCACATATATTAGCATAAGCTTGCACAAATTGGCATAAGCCTGCACATCTAATAGCATAATTCTGCACAAATTGACATAAGCTTGCACATACATTAGCATAATTCTGCACAAATTGACATAAGCTTGCACATACATTAGCATAATTCTGCACAAATTTGCATAGGCTTGCACATACATTAGCATAATTCTGCACAAATTTGCATAGGCTTGCACATACATTAGCATAATTCTGCACAAATTTGCATAGGCTTGCACATACATTAGCATAATTCTGCACAAATTTGCATAGGCTTGCACATATAATAGCATAATTCTGCACAAATTTGCATAGGCTTGCACATATAATAGCATAATTCTGCACAAATTTGCATAGGCTTGCACATATAATAGCATAATTCTGCACAAATCAGCATAGGCTTGCACATAAATTAGCATAATTCTGCACAAATCAGCATAGGCTTGCACATATAATAGCATAATTCTGCACAAATTTGCATAAGCTTGCACATAAATTAGCATACATTTGCACACACAGAGCCAATATTGACACATGTGCCCATTCATGGACACATGTGCCCATGCATGGACACATATGCACATTCATGGATGCTCATGCCCATGCATGTAAATGAATGGGCACACATGTACACAGATGGACATGTGTGTACATACATGTCCATGCATGTCCATACATGCACACATGTGTGCATGCATGTCTGGAACCATAATTTACCAAAGATATGAATTTTGTCCAGTTTGGTCCTTCATACATGACAGCCAATTTCCTCTCTCCCTTCTAATGTCAAGGCTCGGTCATCGCCGCTGTCCACTTGCCCACCCCTCTGCTGCCACTTGAAGAATCCATTGTCTTTTTGGTGGAATTTCAACGTCATTTTCGTTACAAAAGAATTATCTCCCATTCCAGACTTGAATACTCCGAAATAATTACACGACCGTCGTCTGTCTTTCACTGTCAACGTGCGTTCCCTGCAGACCCTGGGCCCTTGGCCAGCCCACCAAACGCCGCCTCGACACGGTTCTTGGCTTCCTTGTAGTTCAAGACTAGAAAACTCTGCTCGTCCCGCGAGACGAGCATGATCCGTTCATCTGTGTCCGCAGCAAGCCACAGTCATCATGGGATCAAAACCAAACTACAACAGAACTGACGAACGGCCAGGATTTGAACTTTTGAAGTTTTTAAAACGTTGAGGCACGTGATAACGCGCAACGTCTGAGCCTCGTCCAACTCAGGCTGCTTACCGTGTCCAAGAGTTGGGTAATCATCTATCGTCCCAGTGCGATCAGCGACTGAAGCTCAAGCTGAGAGCAAGAGCCAAAAGAAGGAGAAGAAGAACTTTGGCTTCGTGATCAACCATATCGCAACGTTCCTCAGGTCCTGCAAATACAGCGTCCTGATGATCTCCAGGGATTTGGGCAGGTCGCCCATGGCAGCGACGTCATTGCAACACAGCGCGAACAGCAGACGGCCAACATCCTGAGGTCTTCGGAGTAGCATGTCCAGCATGCCGTAGGACGATATGCGCAGCCTTTTTGAAGCGGTGGGGGAGGAGCCGGGGCGAGTTTGGGGTAGAACTGCGCCAAACAAAAAGCGAATAGAATCCGCGGACCACTATGATAGCACCAGAAGGAATAAAAAATAAGGAATAACAAGGCCAGAGAGTCAGGGTTCTCTCCCCTACCGATTCTTCCCCATGACGAGCACCTTGGCGACGTCGATCATCTTGACTGCTAGTCCAGCGTCGTGCACCCTCCACGGTACTGGCGATCTGCACGATGTACGACCCAGAGGGTTCGTTCCGGAATTGCCGTGTGTGGTGAATGCCGCCATCAGCGCTGTATGATGAAGTTCAACTAGTGCATGAAGAAGGGAGAAGCAAACACGCAGCACATACAGGTGTCAGTAGAAGCTCACACGATACTCGGCGGCTTCGAATGGCCATCCACGTCTCGATGGCGGAGAAAGCAGCCTGGTGCATCGACCTGTAGTCTGCGAGGAAAACAAATCTATCACACTTTCACAAAGCCGTTCTCTCCGTCTCAACACGTACGTCTCGCCGTCCGCTACGTCGACCGCTCTGTCAACCGTCGAATACAAGCTCTACAGAACTTCCGCCTTTCCCCCGCAACGTTGTCCAGATGGACGAGAGAGTAGTACCCTTGCAGTTCCTCCGGCAGCCCCAGTGACAACTCCGTGGGTGCCATAGGTGGCCTCCGACCGCGCGAACATCTCCCACGGCAGGTTTTATCCGCGACGAAGTGAGCGGGAGCAAACACAGAAGGCAGCGGAGCTGTGTACAGATGGTAAGGCAATGATTATCGCATGCACGCAAACGGAGGGGCGATGTAGTGGATAACTCGGTGCTTAGCTAAGTTGGTTTGCTGACCCTAGTGTAATGACATTGACTGCGCTGACTGTATTGGCTTGCGGTTCATTTCCAGATTAGGATAAACGTTCCTTCGAACAGTGAAGCTAGGTCGGGTGAATTATCTTGGCCTGCAACCTTCTCTGATGGTGTTATTGGATAGCTTGACCTGTAGCCTCCACATGGTGTTGGTGCCGCTCTGACAGTGCTTAGCCACAGCTGACTCTCAGCCACTGACGCGTTGAAACGAGAATGGACCAAGAGTCTTCTCAATCTTCCCGTCACTCTCAACGCGAAAAGAAACTAGCAAAACCTTTCGTATCAGGTAACGTACCCAGGCTCCATAACAGAGAAAAAAAAATACATAGATTCTCAACACCAACACACCGCACAAACCCAGTTCCGACAATCCACCGCAAACGCAACGCGGGCCCTTGAACACTGAAAGCGATCCCCCCACGAACGCACCTCCGATGACAACGACGACGACGACGACGACGATGTTCGCTCGGCCACCAACGACAACGACTTAGTTGACGAGGATGACTTCACAACGCCCGCCGCAAAACACAAGCCTTCCCCTGTAGCCAGGAAAGCCAAAACCAAAACCAGCACATAAAAAAACCACGCGATGCACCCTCAACATACACAGGGCACCAAAGACCGATGCTCGCAAGCCGAAGAAGAAAGGCAAAGCCGCAGAAGGAGGCGGCGAAGTCGTGTTCGACGCTGCCAACGTCTTTGCGGAGGCCAAAATCAATGGCGACAATCAGCTCTTTGGTGCGCCACTCTTATATCGTTACGACGGGCACTCCGTAGGCTCACACCTCCTATCCCACATGCTGCTTAATCCTTCGGCTGCGCTGAAATCTACAACAGAAGGCTTCCTTGACTCAGTATCTCAGAACCTTGAAGTTGTCCAGGCCGAGCTCATGAATTGCATCTTCAGGTCATGCGGCTGCAACAATTCGGTCGATGCGGACCAAGTAGTTGATTATGATGGTGTCCTCGACACGCTGGACAACTTGACTGAAGTCCTTAAACAGGCAGGCGCCATTTCTTACCGTTCATGCGACGAGTTCTGAACTGCAACAAATGCTGAACAGGACAACTCCCCAGTCTATCCACTCACGGCCAAACTCCCCGCCTTCAAAAAGTTCCGCAAGTCTCTTTCCGAGCTACTCGAGCAGCTTATCATCTCGTCTGCCGACCTTGGCTCGTTGTACAACACGGACCTCATGATGGCCTCATGACGGCACTGCAGACATGGGTGGTCGCCATGTTCTCATCACAGATTCGTAGCTTCCGGCACACTGCGACCGTTATCGCGTTTGAGGCCGAAACCGCCCTTTGTGCCGTCGCCACTGCCGTCGAGAAAGAGGTTCCGCCACCCACCTGCTGCCGGCAACCACTGCCTGCCCGCCCTTCTGCCACCACCTGCCCCTCAATGGCCTCAACCCCCGCCCTGCTGCTTTGCTGTCTCTCCCGCTTCTTGCTCTACTACCACTCCATTCCCTGTCCCCTCCATTCCCTACCCTGCTACCATTTCCCGCTCTGCTGCTGCCACTGCGACTCCCTACCCAGCTGTGACTCCCTGCCCAGCTACTGCTGATGGCCCCAGTCCCCGCCATTGGTCTGTGACCACTGCTGGGGGCTTGGGCCATTGCTGCTGCATGCTACCACCACTGTTGTTATCAGACTGGGTCTCACACAACTTAAGTGTAAGGTCATGACAACAATACTAAGATAAGGGGAAAGAGTACAAAAACAGAAATGACGAAGTACTTATAGCAAGAGCCCTGGCACTTGCTGATGTTCCCACCCCTCAGGTCACGTGACGTGCCCAGGCCCAGGTCATGTGATCTTATGATTATGTAATCTGACCACAGCCTCAGGTCATGTGACCTTCCAACAACCCTCCCCAGTTTCTCCATAACTCCTCTTTGGGATGGCTTATGTAAGCAATCCTAACAGTTGTAGCCATCATTGTTGTTGTTTCTGGCTGCTGCAGCCACTGTCGTTGTGTCATCATTGTCATTTGCCCCTGCTGCCACTGCCATTGTGGTCGTCTGCTCCTGCTGCTGTTGCTGTCATCATCAGCAGCTGGTGTTGTCATTGTTGCCATCATCATCACTGCAACACTAGTTACATCTCTGTCGCTGCCATAGGTGGCCATGGGTGGCCTCCGACTGTGCGAACATCCACATCAGCAGGGATGAGCTGAACTTCAGGTATCACAGGAGAGTTTCACTCCTGTGCCAGGAGGGAAGAGGGAAGAGCTATGGAAAAATTCAACAAGGTGGAAGCCTTGAAAGCACATGATAGAACAATTCTGAAGTGGCCATTTATCCTAAGGACCAAGGTGGCTGTCTTTGGTCTTGATTAATGTACCATGGTCAGTCCATGGCAGTCTGGCACTGGCACTAATTGATTTTCCCATGGAGTGTGATCCACCAGTGCTCCAGAAAAGTCACACTGGTTCAGAAAGGTCACACCAGTGCTCCATCTGCACTCCCAGCACCAAATGCACAAGAGATACTAGATATTCTTATTTGGGATCTTATTTCTTTCATGAATGGGAAAACAGGCCTCCTTTTGTATGCTGCTTGATAAATGGCATAGTTATTACAAGTGTGAGTTAACAGGTGGTGGGTGATTGGCTTGGCCTGGCCTGACCTACCATTTAGGTAGAAGAAGAAAAAAACACTATGTGAATGTCCAACTCAGCCAAGTTGGGACAGAGGAGGCAGATAGATGCACCTAGTGATGTACAGGGCCTGGCTTGGCTCAAAAGCCCAGGCTTGGGCTTGGCTTGACCAGGCCTTGACCAGGCTTGGGCTTGGAAAAATTGTGAGCCAGGCCCTGGTTGAGGGCTTGGGCTCAGGCCCAGGCTTTGTAGTGAAAATGGACAAGAAGTCTACAATAAATTTTGTGATGCTGCAGGGGCCACTGCGGCATCATACATGAGCCATTCCTGGCCAACCCTGCATCAGGAAAAGGGGAAATCTCTGAATTTGTCTTATTATTACTTGAACTGTCTTAAAATGGTGAATAAGACACATTCAGACACAAGAGATTAAGACACACTTGACTTAGATTAAGACTATCCAATTTATGGATTAACCTTAGGCTTGTCTTAGGCATGTACTCAAGACAAACCAAGTCACATCAAGTCACTAAGCAGATCATGTCATTTCAGCAAACTGCAGTAAAACACAGGCAGTGCTACACCATTGCCATTCACTGCTGCTGCTGCCGCCGCCACTGCTGTCATCCACTGCCGCTGCTGCTGCTGTTGTCCACTGCCACTGCCACCACTACTGTTGTCTGCTGCTGCCACTGTTGTCATCCACTGCCATTGTCTGCTGCCGCCACTGCCATTACTGTCATTGCTGCCTGCCATTTCTTCATCTGGGGTCAACAGAAAGAAAGAGAGAGAGAGGGGGAGGCATCACCTGGGGTCATCATTGCTGTTTTTGCCATTGTTGTCATCCACTACAGCTGCCGCTGTCGTGCGATGTTGCTGCTGCCACCTGCCATTTCTTCACCTGGGGTCATCAGAAAGAGAGAGAGAGGGGGGGAGCATCACCTGAGGTTGCCATTGTCGTCGTCCACTGCCACTGCTGCCGCTGCTGCCGCCGCTGTTGTCTGCCGCTGCCATTGCTGTCATGGCTGCCTGCCATTTCTTCATCAGGAAGAAAGAGACAGAGAGGGGGGGAGGCATCACCTGGGGTCTGCTGGTTGCTACCGCTATGACTACTAGCCACTGCCACCGTGGTTGTCATCTGTCATTGTTGGCGGTGATGGGTAGAGCAAGGGGGGTGAGGTGTGTCGGACTTCAAAGAAATTTCAACATATGATCACATGATCCCATGTCACACTTCTTTAAATTTCAAGTCCGACGCTTGCTCGTTGCCACCACAGCAGGCGATTCAAGTAAATTAATGCATTAATCTATGGTAATTACAGTAAGTGTGTGATGCATAGATGACGGTAAGTTTGTGAATGGTGAGGATGCATCATCACCCAGAGGGAGATGATGCATGATGCCACCACACATCATGCATCACTCCTGCCATCATGCATCCCACTTGCTGATGCCTGCCGCCCGCCCTGCTGCCGCCACCCGCCGCCCGCCCTTCTGCTGCTACGTGCCGCCTGCCCTGCTGCCGCTACCCGCTGCCCGCCCTGCTGCTGCCACCCGCCTCTGCCCTTCTGCTGCCACCTGCCGCCCGCCGCCCGCCCTGCTGCTGCCACCCGCTGCCCGCCCTTCTGCTGCTACGTCACCTACGTGCTGCCTGCCCTGCTGCCGCTACCCGCCGCCCGCCCTGCTGCTGCCACCCGCCGCCCGCCCTGCTGCTGCCACCCGCCTCTGCCCTTCTGCTGCCACCTGCCGCCCGCCCTTCTGCCGCCACCCGCCACCCGCCACCCGCCACCCGCCACCCGCCGCCCGCTCCCCACCCCGCTGCTCCTGCCCTGCCGTTGCTGCCACCTCTGCCCAGCTGCTACCAATGGCCCCAGTCCCCACCATTGGTCTGTGACCACGGTTGGGGGCTTGGGCCATTGCTACAGGGAGGGAGGGCGCACCTGGCAGGCAGCCTATCATGGCCACCACGCTGCGCTGAAGCAGATGATTGAGGCGCAGTCGACCGCGTACTACTCGACGGCGCATCTGTGGGACAACGGGGTGATCAGGCCAACGGACATGCGGGATGTGGTGGGTCTGGCGCTCGTGCTGGCTGCTTCGCGTACAGGCGGCGGCGCTGCGGCTGGGGCTGGGGCTGCCCCCGTCGCCCCGTCAGCCACATCACACCCATTGCCCCTGTCGCCCCCGTTGCCGTCGTTGTTGTTGTTGCCCCTCCCGCCACCATTGTCGTTGGGCCACTGCTGAAGAGAGGGAGAGAGGGAGGTGAAAGAGAGAGGGGGGAGGGTGAAAGAAAGAGAAAAAAGAAAGAAGGAGGAACACGCACCAGCAGTTGTCATCATTGCCATCGTCACCTGCACCTCATTGAGACCCATAAGTCACAGCCACAGTATCTGTCCTACTGAGAGAAAAACTGTCCCTGCATCTTAGTCTGAATATAATAAATTCTGAAAATAATTGGGAAGGATTGAGTCCACATGCTCAACAATCCTATGTTAAATTTACAGTGTAGAATGCTGTCTAAAAAGTGTGATGATGATTGAATCAGTTTCTCACTTTACAGTTACATGTGTGACTACTACTGACTGGGTGACTGCCTTGACCCGCCACACCATGCTCATGCCAGCAACGGTGTGTCATTATCCCCATCCCCCTTCTCCCCTCACTAATCCACCATTTAGCAACTGACAATGACATTGACGACACCTGCGGCAGACAACGATGGCAATAATGGCCACAGCAGACAGCGATGGCGACTACGACAGCAGTAGACGACAACAACCGCTGGTGCGTGTTCCTCCCTCTTTCTTTTTTCTCTTTCTTTTACCCTCCCCCCTCTTTCTCCCCTCCCTCTCTCCCTCTCTTCAGCAGTGGCGCCGGCACGACGATGATGGCAGCGGGAGGGGCAACAACGACGACAACAGCGACAGGGCTGACAGGGGCGATGGCGACGGGGGTGACAGGGGCGACGGGGGCGACAGGGGTAACAGGTGCGACGGGGCTGACAGGAGCGATGGGGGTGACGGGTGCGACAAGGGCGGCGATCACGATAGGCTGCCTGCCAGGTGCGCCCTCCTCCCTGTAGCAATGGCCCAAGCCCTCAACTGTGGTCACAGACCAATGTGGGGGCTGGGGCCATTGGTAGCAGCTGGGCAGGGAGTGGCAGCAAGGAGCAGCGGGGTGGGGAGCGGGAGGCGGGTGGCGGCAGCAGGGCGGGTGGCGGGTGGCGGCAGAAGGGCGGGCGGCAGGTGGCAGCAGAAGGGCAGAGGCAGGTGGCGGCAGCAGGGCAGAGGCAGGTGGCGGCAGCAGGGCAGAGGCAGGTGGCAGCAGCAGGGCAGGCGGCACGTAGCAGCAGAAGGGTGGGCGTGACGAGAAAGAGGGCCCGCCGGGCCTCAGGTACGGCTCGCGCTTCCTTGACGGCCGCCCTCCGCTTTGGCTCCCGCCTTTGTCTTCTTCATTCTCTTACTTTTCTTCTTGTTGTTTCCTCTGATAACCTTTGTGTGCGGATCCCTTTTGCGGATCCCGCGATACTTCGTAGCTGCTTCTCCCACCCTTACACTTTATATACTGTTACGTTGTAGTCCAGGGAGAGTTCACGTTCGACTCATCGCGTGAACCTCCCAGGTTAGTTTGTATCTTGTTCACTCGAATACATCATGTTCGACTCATCGCGTGAACCTCCCAGCGCCGCTGTGAGATTATGAGACCCGCGCTGGGTTCATTCGACATGTCTTCCTCAGGCGACGCTTTCAAGTTCACTAAACTTAATGGGCAGAACTACGCAGTATGGGCTGGTCACATGGAGAACACGCTCGCATCCAAGTATCTCTGGATGGTGGTGGATGGCTCCGAACCACGCCCTGAAAGCCCTGTCGCAAAGGAGGGGGTGCCTCTTACAGAGGCCGAACGCGCACAGCTTCGCGAGGTCCAGGACTGGATCACGAGGGATAGGGCAGCCTGCGGCATCATTCGCAATGGTTGCGAGATATCCCAGTGGCCCCATATCCAGCACTGTACTACTTCGAAAGATATCTGGGATGCGTTACAGAAGTTTCACCGTGACAACCAGATGGATATCGACATGCACTACTACTTTGGAGAACTGTTCACTCGAAAGTACATTGAGGGGACTCTTATGGCAGACCATATTGCGGCCTTGCGGGACTTACAGCATAGGATTAACTCGACGGGCGAGACAATCCCCGACATCTACGTTGCTCGTGCCCTGGCGCTCGCTCTGCCGAAGACCCCGGCTTGGGAAGTACTAAAGGTTCAGTTGCTCAGCATAAAGCCTCTGACGGCCGATGGCGTCAGTTCGATGCTCCAGGCGGAGGCGAACCGCCGCATACGCGACAAGTCCGGAGGTGCGATGGCGCTATTTACCTCCGAGAAGACGCGAAAGGGGAAGGGGAACCAGTCTAGGGACCCAAAGCCCACTGACGAGTGCCGGTATTGCAAACACCTAGGCCATTGGGCTAACAAGTGTCCGCAGCGTGAAGATGACAAGCGAAAGGCAGGCAATAGTCAATCTTCGACAGGGAAATCAGCGAATACAGCTGTCAGTCAGAATCAGGAACTTACTACACGCGAGACCGGGCACGTTTATGTGGCGACGGACTCTCGAGGGCGCACCGGGACGATCTTGGACACCGGCGCTACTGGACATATGTTCTGCGAACGAGGACGGTTCGAGTCTTATCAATTGTCACATGGAGATACTGTTTCAGTGGGAGACAGGCGAGACATACCTGTTGAGGGACACGGGAGCATCGCCCTCCAGCTTGCGTCTGCTGATGGACCCCGCAAGGTCGTACTCCACGACGTTCTGCACGTTCCCCGCTTAGGGATGAACTTAGTTAGCCTTGGGTCCCTCCAGAGTGCGGGCACCACATACCGAAGTATCCGCGACGGCATCTCCGTGATGATGGATGGCGAGGGTTTGTTCACTGCAAGGCTCGACTCAGGCCTTTACCACCTGGATGCCGAACCAAGCACGAGCGGAGCGGCTTACGCTGCAGCAAGCGGTAGTCTGCGCCTCTGGCACCGGCGACTTGGCCACCTGCACCACGACGCAGTTAGGAAGCTAGCTCACAACGGGTTAGTCCACGGGCTTACTCTGTCTGGGCCGAATGACTTTGACCACGTCTGTGAGGGGTGCGCCTTGGGAAAATCGCATCGACTGCCATTCCCAAAGGTTAGTGAAACCAAGTATGAGAAGATGGAGCTCTTGGCCATTGATCTCACCGGGCCTATGTCTATTGCAACCTGGTCTGGGATGCAGTATGCTCTCATCGTCGTTGAGGCGAGCTCCAGATATATCATCTGCCGCTTACTAGAACGGAAGACGGACGCAGCAGCTGCCATGAAAGAAATAATCGCACTCCTTGAGCGACAATCCGGGCTGAAGGTAAAGAAAATACGCACCGATAACGGGACGGAGTTCGTCAATTCCGTTGTCAATGACCTTTGCAAGCGAAACGGAATTGTACACGAGACAACAACCCCATATACACCGGAACAGAACGGTATTGCTGAGCGCGCGATTGCAACCTGCCTGGAGATGGTACAGTGCATGCTTCACTCTAGCAAAATGGATCTACGATACTGGGGCGAGGCACTAATGTACGCTGTTCATATTCGTAACCTCTCACCCACTTCCAGTATCCCCGACGCCGTCCCCCACGAAGCTTGGACGGGTCGGAAGCCCAGTCTGTCGCACCTTCGAGTCTTTGGATCGACTGCCTACGCAAACATCCCCAAAAAGGTGCGTGGGGGCAAACTGGAGGCGACAGCGGTGAGGTGTCGCATGTTGGGCTGGTGGGCCGACGAGACTAAGGGATATCGGCTTGAGGACGTCGACACGAGGGAGTTGGTAACGTCGAGGGATGTTCGCTTTGTAGAGGACGAGTCCCCGTCAGACCTAAATGTGGTTGAAGATCCAAATAATGGTAGGACAGCGCCCACAGCTGTCACGCCGGCGATAGCGACACATGCCGATGACGAGCAAGTGGCAGTGACAGAAGTAGTAGCTGACGAGGGTGATTGTGAGTTGGCGGACGACCCAAAAGACCAGGAGGACGTACCTACAGTCCTCGAGTCCATGGGCGAGGAGGACCAAGGCCCGCCCGCTGTCCGTGATCGACCCTCCCGCGTACGCAAGGCTCCGGCGAGATTCGGCGTTGCGGCTACCGAAGACGAGGTCGAAGCTGCAATCAATCAATCTTCTCCGTCAGCCCGGCATGCCCTAGTCGTCACCACAGGGGACCCGCTCACTTACCGAGAGGCCATGAAGACGGCGCACGCGAAGCAGTGGGAGAAGGCTATAGAGGCTGAGTTGGAGCAGTTGAGGTCGTCCAGGACTTTTGAGTGGGTACCGAGCGTGCCGGACGGTCGTAAGCCTATCGGAAGTCGCATCGTCTTCCAGACGAAACGCGATGGTGACGGAAACGTCGTCAAATACAAGGCGAGGATCGTTGCGAAAGGTTACTCACAAATTCCTGGGCAGGACTTCGAGCACACCTTTTCCTCCGTTGCCCGCCTCACGACACTCCGCACCCTCCTAGCGCTATCGGCGAGGGAGAACTGGGAGCTTCATCAGGTCGACGTCGTCGGTGCGTACCTACAGGGAGATCTTGGTGAAGAACTATACGTTGAACCACCGGATGGTATACGCACGAAAAATGACGACCAGCGCCTCTGGCGTCTACGAAGGCCGCTCTACGGCCTGAAACAAGCAGGACAACAATGGAAGTTGAAGCTAGATGGGGTGCTGAAAAAGCTCGGATTCGCCAGCAGCTCTGCCGACGAGTGTCTTTATACAAAGCATACGAACGGAAAGGTGGAGGTAATTGTGCTCGTATACGTCGACGATATGGCCGTTGCTGCGCCGCTTATTCAAGGGGTGATGTGGTTCAAATCAGAACTAGGGAAAGTGTTTCCGATCACTGATCTAGGAGAGCTGAAACACATTCTGGGGGTCTGGGTCCGTCGTGACCGCGTTGCGTGAACGATCCGATTGGACCAGACTGCTTACCTCCAGGCACTACTCACACGGCATGACATGGAAAATTCCACGCCTGTCGCAACACCAGCCGTCGTCAAGGACAGACTCACCACCGCGCATAGTCCGTCCAACGCGGAGGAACAAAAATCGTACAATGTTTTTTCTGGGGGATTCCGCTACCTCGAGTGCCTCGGTGGTATACTCTATGCTACGCACACCCGCCCGGACATCCAGTACGCGACCGGTGTGTGTGCGCAGTTTGGTGCCAATCCCGGAAAACCCCACCTCATCGCTCTCAAACGCATCCTTCATTACCTTAAGGGAACGATCGCCTACGGTCTCGTCCTTGGTGGAAAAAACGACGGCACGGACATCGTCGGCTGGACGGACTCGGACTGGGCTCAAGACCTCGACGATCGTCGCCCTATTGCAGGATTCGTCTTCGACGTCGCTGGCGGTACAGTATCCTGGTCTTCAAAAAAACAGCCCACAGTCGCGTTGTCCACCGTCGAGGCCGAGTACATGGCGTCCGCGAATGCGACCAAGGAGGCCATCTGGCTGCGGACATTACTTTCTGACTTGGGATCCCCTCAGATGACATCGACAATCATCTGGGCAGACAATCAAGGATGCATCTCGCTCTCTCGTCATCCTATTGCACATTCTCGAGCCAAACATATTGACATACGGCACCACTTCGTTCGCGAGCGTGTCGCATCTTCTGAGATTGAGCTCCAGTTTTGCCCAACCCATCGCATGCTCGCCGACGTCCTCACCAAGCCGCTCCCGCGCGATGCGTTCGAAAAATTCCGAAAGGCCTTGGGCGTCGTCGAGGAGTAGCGCCTCGCCGAGTGGGAGTGACGAGAAAGAGGGCCCGCCGGGCCTCAGGTACGGCTCGCGCTTCCTTGACGGCCGCCCTCCGCTTTGGCTCCCGCCTTTGTCTTCTTCATTCTCTTACTTTTCTTCTTGTTGTTTCCTCTGATAACCTTTGTGTGCGGATCCCTTTTGCGGATCCCGCGATACTTCGTAGCTGCTTCTCCCACCCTTACACTTTATATACTGTTACGTTGTAGTCCAGGGAGAGTTCACGTTCGACTCATCGCGTGAACCTCCCAGGTTAGTTTGTATCTTGTTCACTCGAATACATCACGTTCGACTCATCGCGTGAACCTCCCAGCGCCGCTGTGAGGGCGGCGGGTGGCGGCAGCAGGGCGGGCAGCGGGTGGCGGGTGGCAGCAGCAGGGCAGAGGCAGGTGGCGGCAGCAGGGCAGGCGGCACGTAGCAGCAGAAGGGCGGGCGGCGGGTGGCGGCAGAAGGGCGGGGGGCGGGTGGCGGGTGGCGGCAGAAGGGCGGGCAGCAGGTGGCAGCAGAAGGGCAGAGGCAGGTGGCAGCAGAAGGGCAGAGGCAGGTGGCAGCAGAAGGGCAGAGGTGGCGGGTGGCGGCAGCAGGGCAGGCAGCACGTAGCAGCAGAAGGGCGGGCGGCGGGTGGCGGGTGGCAGCAGCAGGGCAGGCGGCAGCTGGGAGGCAGGGATGATGCAACGTGACAGGAGCTGGGGAGGCGGTGATGCAATGCGACAGGAGCTGGGGAGGCGAGGGTGATGCAATGCAGTGGCACGGCAACTTACCATCTTCCATGCATAACCAACTAATGGTAATTAGCCTAAATAATGCATCAGATTGCTCACCTCATGTGACCACAGAGTCCAAAACTCCCCTCTTTCACTGTCCACCCTCCCCATCCTCTCTCGCTGCCCTGCCCAACCCTCCACCATCTCGATGTTTGGTTGCGCTCGCTCCCCACTAAACCTGAGGAACCGCTTGAAGGTGGCTGTGGCACCCAGCATCGAGTGGCGGCCCGTGGCGGCAGCAACCAGCAGCATGTGGCGGCAGTGATTGTGACCAGTAGCAGTGGTGCGGCAACCACACAGGGAAGCGGTGACCAGTAGCGGCAATCACAAAAGGCAGCAGCAGTAGCAGCAACCGACAGCAGTGGCGGCGGCAAAGCAGGAACAGTGGCGACAGTGGCAGAGCAATGGTGGGGGCAATTTATTATTATTTCCACCTTTCATCTTTGTTTCCTTCAGTTGGACTTATATTACTTATATTACTTAATGTGCCTTGCCATACATTGTAGAATGGACTTTGACTTTAACCTTTATTCTGTACTTACAGTAATGAAATGTTTACTAAGACACTGTCAGGATGACTCGAGTGTCTTAGATGCCTTAATTGTCTTAAACTCAATTCTAAGTCCACTAAGTCACCCTAAGTAACCCTCAGAGATTTCCCTTCTTCCTGATGTGCGACCTGTATCAATTCAACGGAGGGGTGGTCAGGATGAAGGTCACTTCCAAATGGGGAGGGGAAATAAAGAAAATGAAACACACTGTGGTCAAACATGAATTTGCACTCCGAGAAGTGTGTGCAGACGGGTTCAAATGACGGATGTCGCACTTGTTGAGGAAGAGGATCATCTGCGTGTGCGTGAGCCACTTGCGCGTGCACACCGCCTGCCACAGCAGGTATCTGTCCTTGAGCCAGTTCATGTGTTGGTCCTCCTTGAGCTTCCCATCGAAGCACGAGATGGGCGTGAGGAAGATGATCACGTTCATGTTGTCATCAGAGGGGTACCATGCCGTGCGCTGTGTGAAGACGTGGTCAGTCGGCCTTGAGTATAAATGGTACGCATGGATGACCGGGTCCCACCCACATTGTACATGAGCCACTCCTGCGACCTGTATCGATTCAACGGAGGGGCGGTCAGAATGAAGGCCGCTTTCAAAGGGAGGGGTGGGGAATAAGAGAGTGGAACACACTGTGGTCAAACACGAATTTGTACTCCTGCACACCAAGCGTGCGCAGACGGGCTCGAATAACATCTGCGTCCGTCGGCTCATAGTGGTGTGTGGCAGCTCGCTCGATGTCGTTTTAGGAAGCTGCGCAGGGGCAAAGCGGGTCAGCACGCAGCACAGCAACGAAAGAGCAATAGTAATAATAAAGCAATAGTCCTGACCACCAGGTTGATATGCACAATCCTGGGGTCTCCTCAAGCCTGACATTCTGCTTGGCCAGAGCAGACCGCAATATAGGGACCTCCCATATCGCCTTCATGTTGTCTGCGCACGACGCAATGACTTCCATGATGTCGTTCAGCTCTGCGCCCCAACCGCACCTCTCCCGCAGCAGCAGCCGCAGTGATGGCGGCCCACACACAGCGGAAGCGGTCCAGTGCGGTCTTCCACCCGTTGCACGATGATCGAGAATTCTTGTTGCTGCTGCACGCAGAACGCCGGGGCTCGTGTCCGTGTTGTCGAACGGCGTGGCGGTGAAGGTGGAGTGCATCTCGCTCGCGGCGGCACCGAGACGCCGCTCGAATGCGCCGCAGCGGTTCGAGGCGGAGCTTCAGGAGATGGTGTTTTTCAGTGAAATGCTGCTGCTGCTGCAGGTGGTGTGGTTGCAGCGAGAGCGAGAGACGCCGGTGTGGGTGCCAGCTATGGTGGCGGAGGAAGAGGGGGTGCCTGTAGCGGTGGGCGGGGGAGAGGGCGTGGAGGTTTCGAAGCGCTGGGCCATTTCTTCAGAGAGGAGGTCGAGTATGGTGTTGACATTGTGGGCTAAGTGCTGAGCACGCATCACAAGTGACAAAGCCACGGCTTCAGGGCTCGGCTCAAGGCTTTTTATAATACAAGCTGAGCCTTGAGCCTGACAAAGCGTAAGGCCCAGCTCGGCTCAGGCTTCAAGGGCTCAGCAGCCCGGGCTTCAGGGCTTTGAGCTGGGCCCTGTACATCACTAGATGCACCTTCAGCTTCAGCCTTTGTACCAGTTGCAGTCCAGATGCACCTGCTCCTTCTCCCACTCATGCACATCAAGCCCCAGTGTGCTGTCCCTGTCATCTGGGTTGCTCCCATGCATGGTGTGTGGTGTTGGGGCATCCCATGTCTGACTTGAGCCCACCATAGCCATACTGTATACAGGAGGAGAGTGATTTCAGAGAATCTGTACATTTGATTTCATCTTGGCAGTAGTGCAGTCCTCAAAACAAATTGCATATCCAACTGTGGACCCCAGCTGACACTGATTGTCATCCAGTGTGAGCCACAACCTTGTTTCTTAAAAAACAAAGACCTACCTCCATTTCCTTGCTGACACAATTGGTGACAGACATCACCACCACATGATGTGGTTGCATGCACCTGATCAGACCAAATTGGCAGTATCCATCTTTGCACAAGTACTGTGTGAGCTGTGTTGTCTTCCCCAACCCAATTTTGCCAACAGCAATGATGGCTGAGAAGCAAAAAATGCATAAGCATATGGTGTGACAACAAGAGAGCATGGGTGGACCTCAGGTGTGGGGATCGTTGGCACTGCAGGTTCATATGAGCACAGGGGCAGCCCAGCATGAGATGGAAATGCTCACCTTGAAGAGCACATTGCCATTTTCCCTGGTGCACACCTTCTTCCTACTGGCATCCCCATTTGGCATGCAAAAAGCATCAAAAAAGGGGCATTTCCAACCTGTGTGGAGGAGGGGGGTGAAAAGGCAGACATGCATGTATCAGGCTCAATCTTGGCCAGGCTGCTCTTGGAGTCCATGGCCTCAGCCATCATGGGTGACATCTGCATGGCAAACCTGGTGCCAAACCAGAGTCTTCAGGGCAGATGGAGTGCTTGTAAGGGTCAGGTTGATGAATGGGTGGGGTGCTCACTCATCAAAGCACAGTGGGAGGTTGATGCAGACCTTAGACCTGCATCTCTGGCAGATGTTTGCAGTCAATGTGATGCACCATGGCAAATCAAAGCATAAAATGTTACACAAGAAGATAAAAATGAAAGATGAAAATCTAGGATGGATGGAGGGTTTTTGACTCAAGGGAAATGTGCATGCAGGTTGTTATTGATGGCAGTATCATTAATGTTGTCAATGTTTTTGAGTAGCAGTGCTGTGGCAATGAAGGTTATGAGGCATTAGTAAATTTTTTACACTCTCAAAGCAATTCATCATGGCCCCATGTCTCCTGGAGCCTGGCATTCACCACTCACTGCTCACCAATAATCTAACATGGCTTCAAACAGAAGAAGCCTTCCACACCCAAGGCCACAGTGGCCTGTGAAAAATTGAGGTCAAAGTGATGTTCCCATCATTGAAATTTCTTTGGATGACTGCTTTTGATGACAGTGCCCCATCAAATGCATGCACTCTATCACAATTTCTTCCCTAACTTTGAGCCCATCATGTGCAATATGATCTGAAACTGACTCATGATACCACCACCACTTTATGTGTTCCCTACATGTTGGCACACCATCTTCAATGCCCCTGTTGCCAACTTTGCATTGAGGTCACTGTTGGATGAGATTTTCCCAGTGTGTGATGTCACACCAATGGTAGGAGGTTTAGCTGAGTACTTCCCTCCACATGTGCTACCTTATGGAGGACATATTTTGTTTTGATCTGTACTTTTTTGCTTCTCTGAGTGTACACTACAGAAAACAAATTGAATGAAAATTTCTGTCTGCAAACTTTCACAACAATGCAGGAAGGAGAAAAAAAAAGGGTGAGGAAGGACAAAACATGAGCTCAGCCATGGTGCAAAGAGCAAGGGGACAAAAAACAGCACTCATGACACAGATCATGAGACATGCACCCACACTGTACCACACAGCATACAGCTGCAGTGCAGATGCATATGGCAGGTGTGTGTGGTTGTGCCCCTGTGTGGCAAGCCAGCAGTGGAACTGCAGGTATGTCATGTAGATCCCAAACCATGTCATCAGCCCCATGATCAATATCATGTTTGCCAGCCAGCCAAAGATGTGCCCTGAGCCAGAGGAGCCTGTGGGTGTGGGTAGTAAGTCAGGGGTGGTTGGGAGGGGATGTGATGTGTGTGCTGGCAGCTCACCCATGAATTCTAGCAGTGAGAACAGCAAGCAGATAAGGATGGAGACATATGGGAGTCCCTTGCAAGAGGTTTTCAGCATGAACTTGGGTGTGCAGCCCACTGTACCAAGCAGTGTTGTGCCAGTCAAGAACCAGTCACAATAGTCAAGAACCGGTCAAATTCCAGTCATGACCAGGTCATGGTGTGACTTGACCACTGGATAGCATAATTACATAATACATGTGCACAAACATATACATACAGGCCGAGGTCAGTTTAGCAGTGCATCGGCTGTGCTGTCATCGACATCAACATCAGCATTCCCTGTACCCTCCTCATCAAAATCCAACATCTCGTACACTTCTAGCTCCTCCCGAAAACTTCTCTGTGCCGACTTACTGAAGGTTTCAACCCAAAAATGTTGGGTAAAGTCAAAAAGTGCTTCAATTGTCCACGGTCCACCAATATCATCTGCGGCTCGCACAGGCTCATTGTCCAGGTTGTCTTCCTCAATAAGCTGCAGATGGTGAGCAATAATGTTCTGGAAAGAGTTCACCATGGGCATTTGCTGATCTGCACCTGTGCCGGCATCCTGAATGACAGAATTAGGCCTTTCTGCAATAGGATCAATGTCCAAGGCTGGGGCCTTTTCCGAGGATGGGTTCGGTAGGGCATGGGCTACGAACTCTCGCTTGAGCCGATTCTTGGTCCCAACCCGTATGTCCTCATCATGTAGATGCATCTTCAACTTGCTGATCGCTGTCATCGTCTCTGTCCCCAGGCGGCTTCGCAACTTTGTCAAGGTCATGCCAAACGTGCTGAATAGTCGCTCGCAGGAAGCAGAGTTGGCCCCAATTGAAAGTACATGGTGTGCAAGGAGGATGAATGGAGGTATTTCATGACCGGGATAGCAGAAGTCATGGTAGAGGTTTAGCGGGTCAGGCGAGGAATTCTATACTTTGTTTTAGATAAATGTCAATCAATTATTGAGGCTGGCTTACCATGCGGTCTGCGTCAACCCGTTTGAGCTCGTGATGAGTCTTCAGGTTAAGGAAAAGGCCTGTTGATGCGAGATAATCAGTAACCTGGGCGTGAAACTCTGGGAGGGGTTGCGAGCTATAAAAACGGATCCAGAGTCGATGGAGTAAAGCATGAATGCCAGCATAATTGAGGAAGGGAGTCGGATTAAGTGGTGCCGTCTGAAAGAATGGGTTTAGAATAATGGCTGCGATAAAGACTTCCTGGTCCAACTTGGCCCAACGATGCTCAATGCTCCTGATGATTGCATCACACCTGACGTGATCTTCTGGTTCAGTCATGGCTCTGTATTGCATAACCAGGAACCCGAATGTGAGTAGTACTTGATCAAGTCGACAAAATGATGCCTGGGTGATGTTTGCGGCAACTGCAAGAGGTTCAAGATGCCGTTTTATTCTGAAGTGCATCAGAAATGACGAAGAAAGTCAACACAGCTAAATTACCGTGCAAGCACCTGCCAGAATCCTGGATCCTTCACAACATTGATCATCTCCTGCGCCTTTGCCTTGGCCTTGGAATCACCAGTGATAATTTGTGACTGTGGTCGGCTCTGATCCTGATATATCACACTTGACAATGTTGGCCAGAGCTCAAGAAGGCAAGAATATGCAAGGTAATGAGATGTCCAACGTGTAATGGCTGCCCGTATAATGGCTTTGGCTTGGCCAGTGGCTTCTATTTATGCTCGGCGGAGCAGCGCAAGGACATAAGTCCTGCCACGAAGCCAACCAATGAGTTCTGTAGCGGTCTCACTGTGTTTCAAATCAACTACTTTAGATTTGAAGTAATTGCCAACAACAAGATTGATCCAGATGATTTGCTCAGACCATATAAGTGATATTAGATGAAGCATACTTGGTGAGCGTAACAGTCCAGAATGTCACATCCATGCCATTCCCTCCGGACCCGGACCGGGAATATTAACTCCGGTCCCCGGACTCCCCTCTCCGACCCCCAACTCCCGAACTCCGGACCCGTATCTCCGAACCTCCGTCCCTGGTGCCTCAGCATCAGAGGGTACCCGCCCCAGTGGTGGTCCCA
Organism: Clavaria fumosa; assembly: GCA_951802425.1. Classification (NCBI taxonomy): domain Eukaryota; kingdom Fungi; phylum Basidiomycota; class Agaricomycetes; order Agaricales; family Clavariaceae; genus Clavaria; species Clavaria fumosa. Next base: position 783,562 of record OX637794.1, on the reverse strand, counting down.
ACCCCGATCCCGATCCCGACTCCCGATCTCCGACCCCCCGACCCTGACTCCCGATCTCCGACTCCCCGACTCCTGACTCCTGATCCCGATCCCTGATCCCCGATCCTGACTTCCCGACAGTCACGAACCGACTTCCGTGGTTACCTTACCAGCAACAAACTCCGAGCGTGGAAACACTGCAATCCGCGCAGTTGTGTGGTAGCGAAGCTACCAACTTGATGGTAGTAGTATCCGACCTCCGGATCAGGGCACTGATCTCCGTTGCCGTCGCGTTGTCCTGTCGCAATCCCTGCAACGCATCTCTGGGACATCTTCCGTAGCTACTGTCAGTTCTCCGGGTTGCTGGAAATGCCCCGGACTCATAGTATATATACTTACCTACTTTGTAGAGTATTTCTGCAGTCTGGATACCGCCCTCGTATACCCACGTACACCCCTCCCGTATACCCCCGAACTCCCTCGCACTTCCGTCCCTCCGTCCCTCCGTATCTCCGCACCTCCGTAATCCCGTCCAACTCCCCGTCTCCCATCCCTCTGTCTATCTCCGCACCTCCGTCCTTTCTGCCCGCCACCTTGTAATTTGTATCATGTCTAATCTGACCCTTGTCCTCTGTCTCCTACGTCAGTTGTGCTAATTCCCAACTGACCCCCGACCAACTCCAGACCAACTCCGGACCAACTCGAAATCTGTCCAACCCGCACACTCCGTCCGACCTCCGGAAACCATCTCCGAACTCCGGAACTCCGGCCTCCGTCTCCTCTACTTAGTCACTCGTTGAATCTGAACTCCATCCGAACTCTGTCTCCACCCTCCCGTCTGTCCCTCATCTCGAATATGGTCAAGTCCAACCCGGACTTCTCCTCCGAGCACCGGACCCGAGATCCCGAATCCCGTAGCTCCGAAATATGGGACACCCAGGACCCAGGAAGGGCGTTGTTTCAATACATTCGCCAAAGTCCCGTCCGAACCCCGAAGTCCACTCCTGGACATTCCGGACATCCCGGACCCGAACTCCGAACTCCGACCGGACTTCACCCTGACCCTCCGACCACGCACGTAACAGTGTATCCGGACTCCTGCTTTCTAGTCCTGAAAAATTCCTTCACCTGACACAGTTGACCTCCAACTCCCTTAGTGGACAAAGGCCAACACCCCATTTCCACAACTCCGAGTGAATTGCCAATTCCCGACATCACTATCCTGACCAGCTGAGAATACTCCCCTGCCCTGCTAAAACTCGCTGATGCAATCCATGCCACTACAAAGTCCACCACACCAAGTCCTGGCACAATCGCGAGTTAGGGAACCTGAACCCCTTCAACGGATCTGACCTCCGAGAAACTCCGAAATTCCGAAAAATTCTCAAGTCGATATTTTTTGACCTATGAGCTCTGCTTTGGCGCATTTGCCATTTCCACCCTGTCTGATCTTTTGTCAATAACCTCTGCCCATCTCCGTGTAGTTCAGTCTCCGTAGTCCCCAAACTCCGACTGATCCCGGACATTGCATTCTGCACATCCGGAAAACACCAACCCGACCAAATCCGACCTCTCCGATTCCGCTCCATCAATCCCGACAATCTCTGATGGATCGTTTTACATCCGTCACAAATCCGACCCCTCTCCGACTCATTTCCCGACTTCCTCATCACTCCGATCGACCTCCTCCGCAGTCCCAGGATATTACTGACTCACCCGCCAGAACCCATTGGTTCATTGGGTCAGAGACAGTGCCAATTTCCGGACTACCAGACACAAAGGAAAGTCGCATTATCCGACCTTGGGAATTCAACCTCCCAACCCGAACTCCGGACCGCTGCACCGGACATTTATTCCTCAAAACGCAGTAACCCACTCCGTGATCACCAAACCTCGGAGATCAGAACCCTTTTGTTCCAGACTCAGCCCTGGGACGAAACTTCCGTCCGGTTCCATCCCCCGGAACCCATGGACCACTCCGATTAAATTCCGGATGTCCGCAAACTCCACCGACGTGTTAACCAAGTCAAGTGTTGACTGACACATCAACTCCGTCCGACCGCAAGGTCAATACTGGAAGCAGGAAAACAGACCGCAATATGGTTCAATCAATTCCCGCTCCTGCCCGGAACTCCGACTCTTTCCGAGACGTAATTACCTCCGAATCCGGTTTATCCACCAATCCGTCCGCACAACTCCGTGTATGGAGTATCCGTCTCCCCGTCCGCATCAAGACGGTTGTCTCCGCCTCGGCGAAGACTTCCGGGTCATTAATCCGAACCACCCGGAAAACCGTAACCCGACTCCGCTTCACCCCGGAACTCTTAGGCATCCCCGGAAGCACGAAGATCTCTTATGGAAATTGATCTCCGGCACACCTTCCATTCGTCCGCATCGTAGAAGCAACTTATGGAAAATCTGTGCCTGGACCCGCTCATGGTCTTTGGATTGGCTTATATTGCCTTTCCTTCCGACAAGTGCCATTTCGGCATTTCAACACTTTACTGTGTTCCCGACCCCTCAGCCTGCCAAATCCGAACATCTTCCGACACCTCCGAAAGTATTCCGACCACTCTCCGACACTCCTGACCCCACCCGGAAGGCCGCAATAGTCCCAGGAAACAGTTTTGTCACCCAGGACTGGCCTGAAACCCCGCAAGGCTAAGGAAAGTACCTACTCCGAAGCCCCGCAAACTCCGTCTGGAGAAATATTCTCCGCGATTCAGTTTCTCCAACCCTGTGGTACAGCTAATCCGAACTAGGCGATATTGTTACGACCCCATCCGCTTGCATAAGCACTATCCCCGCCCCAGACTCCGAACTCCGTACCAACTCCAATCCGCTCCACCGTAACTCCGTACGCCCCGCTCCGCATCTTCATCGGACTTTACTCCGCCGACCTCCGGACCATTCGGACTTCGTTCTAGAACCTTCTCCCTCCATCCCCTCATTCTGTTCACTACTGAGAGGATACCCTTGACCCATAGGAGTCGCTTTTGTTGTTGTTTCTTTGTTCCAAGAAAATTGCACAGGCACAAGTGGTGAAACTCTCCTAGTAATTTGATAAGTACATTGTTTCACATTACTCCTATACTCTGTCCTTGCAGTATAAGTTTCCACCTGTATCTCCCTGCTCCTCAGTTCGAATATTAACGTCTCTTGATCCTAAAAACATCTCTGAGCTTTTGTCCTCATCATCCTCGACGTTCTCCACGTCATCCAATCAACTCCGACCAACTCCGATGGACTCCGATCAATTTCGGAGTTTTTGACTTATGTTCTGATCCCCCCTTAGGTATTGTTCTTGTTTGATAAATAGGGACACGTATATACGCGGTGGCACAACACATACGTTGAGGCCACAGTCCCATAAGTCTCTCTTCCTCGTGTTTACTTCTCCATTTCTCCGATATCGGACTCCGACCGGACTCTGATAGAATATCTCCGCTCCGCTCCGCTAACCCCTTCGCCGCTAACCTTGTTAGGACTGTGACAGCGACCTTTGAAGCAAGAATGAGGGAAGCATTCTCCCCCATTGAAGATCAAGTGCTTGTGGTACACAAGTTGAACACCTTCAGGCAGATCCAGATGGACACAGCACAATTCTTCCAAAAGTTCGAAACATTCATGAGCCAGGCTGGCTACGAAGAGGATACCCATTGGAACGTCATACATGCCCTGCTAATGAGAGCAGTACACCCGAAATTGCTAGAGAAAGTCCTCGCCTGCGCAGAGCAACCCGCAGACTACCAGGCCTTCCGAGTATTGACCATTCGCCTGGACAGGCAGCATCAACTTTACACGGCAGTCCAGAGGGAAATGCGGGCGCAAACGGGAGCTCAACCCACCTGGAACTGACCTGTGCAATGCCAACCCCCACAGAACCGCTTCTGGCGCTCGCCTCAGTGGCAGCCGCAGACCGTATGGGAAGGGCCAGGACAATGGGGCCCAGCACCACCACAGCCACAATGTGCACAGTGGCAGCCACACGCACAACCACAACAACAACAGCAGCAGCAACAGGCACCACCCCCAGGACAATGGAACAGGCAAGCCCCACCTGGCACCAGGCAAGGTACCCCGATGGATACGAGCCGAGGAACCGGCCCCCGCCGCCTGCTAATTTGCTACAATTGCGGACAGGTTGGCCACCCCGCTTGACTATGCCCTGAGCCGCCCCAATGCCGCGCCACCCCCCGACAGCAAGCGAGACTCGGCAGCGCATTCGAGATGCGCTCCCCCCCCTGGATATTATACGCCTCCCCCTCTCTCTCCCTACCCTGTCCCTGCATACCCCGCTTCGCACCCAACCTCCCTAACGTCATTCAATCCCTCATACGCAGCCTCGACAGCTGGACAGAATGACTTTGAAGAAATGGAGAACACAATTGCGCAGTTGAGAGACCAACTGCGTATCCAAACGAGGCCTTGCGCACTGACACCGGGACCTGCCATGGATGCCACCATGAATAACGAGTCACAGGGTTTTCAGGAGGGATCCACTTGAGTGCTAAAGTCAGATCCTTATATATTGTTCCTGCCCGCCGCCACCATGTCAAACAGTTTGCCAATAACACACTGTTGCCCCTTTTGACAAAAGAGGCTGAGAGGGCTAAGCACACCCTCAAAGACCTCACCTCCAAGAAGCTCCCAGGATATAACAATGATGTAGACTGGGACACCGACCCCAGAACTACATATGGCAAAGGAGAACAACAACTGGATATGCCAGGATTTATAACTATGCTGGACACCAAAGAGACCTACGACATCAAGCTGTTAGTTGACTCTGGCTGCACAATGTCTGTTATGGACCTGGAATGGGTCGTCGCTAGGAAAATAAACCTCATGAAACTCGAAACCCCTATAATATTCAAGAATATCGATGGGACCACAAATGTATCAGGGGCCTTCAAACATTCGGTAGCCCTACGACTCAACATTGGAGGTCACGTCGAAATCAAACAGTTTCTATTGGGACAAGTTACCAGCCACCTGGTGATTCTGGGACACGATTGGCTTCAATACCATAACCCTAGTATCCGGTGGTTTGAGAAGTACATACGCTTCGACAAATGCAAAAAGAAGGACTGTCACATTGTGGACTACGGTTATGGTTTCCGGAACCTGCACGGTACGACAACCGCACCCAACTGGAAAGCGCTATACCCCCAGGTGTTCGCAGGAAAAACTGGCCAGAAGTTACCCAAGTCCTTGCCTGGAATTGACTATGAGATCAAATTCAAAAATGACCCAGGTTTCCTATGTTCGAAGGTCTATCCGCTTACCAGTAAAGAGGACGAGGCCCTAAAGGCATGGCTCAAAGAGAACTTGGAAAATGGATGGTTGGTCTGGGGAGAATCAGACTACGTAAGCCCGATCTTCTTCAAAGACGAGGGAGACAAACTACGACCTATCATCGATTACAAGCACCTCAACTCCTTCTGCGTGAAGGATATATACCCATTACCCAGAATTGATGAAACAGTAGCAAGCCTGAAGAAGGCCGAAGTATTTACAAGCGTTGACGTGGAGTGGGGCTACTGGAACGTCGCCATGGCCGAATGGGCACAACACCTCGCAGCGATAATTACCAAATATGGCACAGTATGGCCCACCATCCATGCAATTTGGACTGATGAATGCTCCGTCGGTCTTCCAGCGAAGGATGAATTACATTCTACAAACACTGGTGGCTACTGGGAAGGTATTTGTGTACATCAATGATATCCTTGTCGCAACAGAGACGATTGAAGAACACTGACACTTACTACACGAGGTATTCAAAATATTACAAGAGAACAACCTCTGCATTCGCGAATCAAAGTGTAAAATAGAACAGTCGGAGGTCACATTCCTAGGGCTGTTAATCTCAAAGGGGAACATCCGACACTCGCCCAAAAAATGCAGAGGAATAGCCGATTGGCCCGTGCCAAAGAACAAACATGCACTCCAATGCGGGATCGGACTGTTGAACTATTTCTGAAGGTTTATACAGGGATTCGCTACTATTGCCAAGCCGCTCTATGAACTGTTAAGTGACAACATGCCATACATCTGGACGGACCGACAAGAACGTGCCTGGAGATGCCTAATCGGTATATTGCAGAGTGACGTGGTACTGGTGATTCCACAAGATGAAGGCAAATGGAAAATAGAGGTAGATGCGAGTAACTATGCCACTGGAGGAGTACTATCGCAACAGCAGCCTGACGGTGTCTGGCAACTGGTGGACTTCATCTCAAAAACCTTCTCCCCGGCGGAGATGAACTATGCAACATATGACAAAGAGTTCCTAGCGATTATCAGAGGACTAGAGGAGTGGCGCCATTACCTACTAGGCGCCAAGGACCCCTTCGAAATCCACACCAACCATGCAAACCTTCAATATTTCCAGAAAAGTCAAAAACTTAACCCTAGACAAACGCAATGGCATTCGAAATTACAGTGCTTCAATTTCGAAGTGAAGTATAAACCAGGAAAAACAAATATGAAAGCGGACGCACTCTCCCAACAACCAGACCACTGGGAGGGAACAGACAAATACGAAAAGCCTACAGTACAGGTTTTCCCGGCCCACTGTCTTGCCACACTGCTGATCCCCGAGCCAACCATTGACCAACTAATGCTGGAAGCACATACAAACACTGTCCTGCCCAAGGTGATACCTTACGAGAAAGGGACAGATGGACTTTTCAGGCATGAAGGGAAGGTCTGGGTACCCCAAGACCTAGTGCACAAAGTCTTAATGGAGTTACACGACTCCCCACTTGGAGGACACCCCGGACCCGAAAAGACTTTGGAAAGCGTCACTCGACAGTTTACGTGGCCAGGAATGAAAGAAGACGTGACAGAATATGTAGCTGGTTGCGAGAAGTGCCAGAGGACAAAGCCTGACCATACAAAACGGCGTGCACCTTTGCACCCCCATGCGATACCACCTTGCCCATGGCACACTATCACTTGGGACCTTATCGGGCCCCTATCAAAATCTGCCATGCACAACGCTATTCTCGTGATATGCAACAAGCTCACAAAGATGACCTTGCTGGAGGCCACGGACACAAAACTCACAGCACTAGGGGCGGCAAAAATCTTACAAGACTGAGTACTTTGAAGCCATGGCATACCCTGCAAGGTGATAAGCGACCGAGGATCCCAGTTTGTCTCCAACTTCATGGAAGAGTTTTACAAAATCATCGGTATAAAAGGGAATCCAAGCACGGCCTACCATCTGCAAACCGACGGACAAATGGAAAGGATGAACCAGGAAATCGAGATATACCTGCGCTCATATGTCGACTTCATGCAAGACAATTGGTCGGACTGGCTACCCACCGCGGAGTTCGCCCTGAACAACCGACAACACTCCGCTACCAAGTACAGCCCATTCTTTCTAAATTACGGATTTCACCCTCGTATGGGAGACATTAGCCTGCCCAATATGCCACACACCCCGGAAGCCTCTGACTTTGCCGCAAAATTACAGAAAGCCAGAGAAAATGCCAAAAAGGCCATGGAGAAAGCCGCGCAATATATGAAAACCGCTTATGATAAACATAAAAACAAAAAAACACTAGACTACAAGAAAGGGAACCTGGTTTGGTTAGATGCCACAAACCTAAACACCGAGTGGCCGTCAGAAAAACTCGCAGACAGAAGAGTCAGCCCCTTCGTAGTAATCGAAAAAGTAGGACTGGCCGCCTATTGACTCAACCTACCAGCAACATGGAAAATCCACCCGGTATTCAACGAAGCACTACTTACACCATACAAGGAAGGGAAGTTTCCTAACCAAACTCCGGACAAGCGCCCACCTCCTGAGTTAATTGACAACCACCTGCAGTATGACGTAGAAGAGGTCTTGAAGAGCCAAAGGCACAGACGCAAGCTGCAGTACCTGGTGAAATGGACCAGCTACCCCCATGAGGACAACACGTGGGAACCAAAGACGAACCTGAAAAAGGCGGCCGAGGCCATTGCGGACTTCCACCGAAAACACCCTGAGGCAGCACGTTCTCTCATGGTATCCTTTGCCTGAATGCTCACACACTCAGGGTCGAACACTTAAAAAGATTACAAGCGACACCACACACTCAATGCCTTTTTCCCTCCTGCTGTAAACACCTCCCCTCTCTCTACCATGCCACCCGACCGCACCCTCAGACCCCATGCCACAGGACCCCAGGACCGCCGAGCTGCTGGATGGCCCAACCGCCTACCGCACCCACCTCCTGCCGAGACCACCCGCTTATGACCCGGGCCTGACCCACGAGGCATGCCACCCGGACTCGAAGGTCCACCATCATCTCCCGGCACCACGGCCCATATGCGCCACATCTTGGATGCAGTGCGAATCCCCCACGCACGTCGAGTACTAGGTTTGGACCCCCCGCCGCTTATGACAGATGACCCCCCTGCGCAGATGCCGCAGTTTCATCAAAACAGAGAACTCTTGGAGCCTGAAGACGACGTCTGGCTCCGTAGGATGGCTGAGCGGCTCAGCATGAGCTTCAGCCGTGCCATGTGGACTGAGCTGCTAGGCCTGCAGTTTGAGCAACAGCGACGTGTCCTCCGTGCCTCCCCCGTCCTCATCGAGATATGGCTCAACTCTCGAAGCTCGAGGCTACGATTCAAAATCCCACTACCACCCGAACCAATCCTGCAAGAAGAGTGGGCCGTACACCATCACTGCGGAGGTGTGCCCTGGGTCATACCTGTCACCACCGACGTGATGCTCCCATGGATTGTACCCACCGACGCCTATGAACACCCCCTCGCCGTGGGTACACACGACACTAGCATCGACCCCCCAACCGAAGCCAAACCCCCCCCAGCTGAACCCCAACGTCATGAATGTGAAGACAGCCCGGAAGCTTGACGGGTCCGTTGAGACGCCGGACCACTGGAGGGGGACCATGTTAGACTTCCACCACGTCACATCGTCACACCCCCCCCCCCTTTTTCCCCTTCACACCACATGTACCCCCTTCTTCTCACTCGTCACATGCCCCATGCCGCCCTCCCCTTTACCCTATCACACATGAGTCATACCATGCCTCATTGCCAGCACATGTTGATCGTCTTCCATTATGACTCACTATGACTTGTGGCCTTGTACTATATAAGTAGCTACTCAAGTAACAACCCTCCTTAGGTTGTTACTTCCTATCACATACTCTTCCTGCTCTCGTTCGACCGACTTCCACCTAAGTTCCTCGAACAACCGAGAATCAGGCCAACTGTTGTTGACAAAAGTGAAGGCAACAACACAGGCAAGGATAAGCAACACCTTGACTGTCTTCAAAAACACACATTCTGAGCTATCTTCCTGAGAACTTGGCCTAACTTCACCAAACTTTGAAGATGTATTCATGCATACCTTGTCAGCTATCAGACCACAGGAATATGTGATTCGACCAAAGGGACTGTCTGGGGAGAGATTTTGAGATTTTTGGGAAAATAGACATGGGGAATCTGTAGTTCTGCACCAAATATTATGGGCTTTTGTATGATTGTATTAGATGTCATAAGGTGTAGTCTGATGGCTGGAATTTGCAATATAACAAATAGCCATGCTCCCAGGCCAATAACCCTAATTCCTAGTAATGGATTCCAGGGAGGTGACAGAGATGGTGGGTGGGTTGTTAAACTAATCTACACCCTCCCCATATGTCCACAGCTAATGTGTGTATCCTCCACTAACCATTTTCAAGCCAGAGTATTGCAGAGTACTGCAGAATTGTGGAAAATGAATATTTTCTGTGTATTTTGCAATTTGACACTGAACCAAGGCAGATACAAATGTGGGGTGTCCAGATTCGGAATCTCCTGATTTTTGCCGATTTTTTGGTGTATAAAAAGTCATATTTTGCAAGCTGTGCAAAATTTTCCACAGTCATAGCAGCTTACCAAATGCAGCTATGCCTGATTGGTAAGCTGTACCTGAGGGACCAGGCACAGGGCTGCTCAATTTCGAGTTTTTGTTTTTATTTTTAGCATATTTTGTTTGCCATTGTTTGTCAGGGGACCCTGCAATAAGCAGGGCAGGCCTGGGAAAGGAAGGGCAGGCCTGGGAAAGGACATGTATTGTAATATATTGCATGGCTATTGTCAGGGTAGGCCTGGGAAAGGAAGGGCAGGCCTGGGAACAGAATCGCTGTCACAGTCTTGCATTGTATTGTAGTCTGTATTGTACTGTACCATTTAACTCAATTCACCAGTAACGCGTAACGCAGCTCTCAAAATCAGTGAAAAGTAACACATGTAACGCATAACAGTCCAAATTGGTGAATTGATTCAACTAGTTACCAAATTGGGTTACTCAGCATCTGAGGCCTCATTGTCCCAGTGCCGTGCAAAGCTCGCAAGGCTGTAGAGCTGATTTGCTGTCCTCTTTCGCTTGCCTCGGCCCATCTCTCCCTCCTCTTTTTCCTCATCTCCCACTGGCTGCTCATCCAAGTCCTCGGCATTTGCAACTGTTGACAAGCTGCCATCAGGCTTTGGGTGACTAGAAATGCGATGCGTGGCAGGTGGGTGCTTGCGATGAGTAGCAGCTAGCACATCGTTCAGGCTAACATCTGTGTCATCTAGGTTATCTTCATCTTCGGGATCTGGCATGATGTCTTCGGCAACATTCTTGCCATCCTTTGGCAGTCCATAACGTGGATTCACGGCCGTCAGCTCATTCCAAAATGCTGGATCCTTTTCTCGTAAGTTCCTCAATTCTTCCTGCATTTCGAATGACTTCAAGCATTCATAAGATAGGTCCCATTGGTGAACAACACACAACTTGAAGGCCTAAGATCAATGTGTTTGGTTTTTTTGTCGCTCCATGTTATCTCGGCGACTGACCTTTTGCACGATTTCCTTTTTGTTCAGCGTCTCGTATGCTTTCCACAGCCATCTTACACTGGCATTCCGAAGTGTTGGGAGACGGTCATCAAAGCTGATCACATCGACCTGCTGATCGATCTGGGCAAGCGTCATATTGACTATGTCCTCGTGAAAGGTCTGATTCGTTGCATGCTTGAAAGGGCGCTGGATACCCACATCGCAAGGCTGAGCAACGCCTGTGCATCCTCCAGGTACAAAGTCCACCAGTATTTTGGGGTGCGATGTATGCATCCAATTCAAGAATTCCTCTGACCGATGCACGGACCAGACATCGATCTGCCGGAGAGATCTCTGGCTTGGAGGCCGGCCTAATTGAATCTTCATCTTCTCGAAATATGGTGACAAGATGTGATCCACGAAGAGCCGCATAGTGCGTTGGTTTGCCCAGTAGGTCTTCGTTCCTGAGAACTCAAACCGAAAACCTTCTGCAGTGGCTTCAGCATAGTATGGGGCACTCGAAGCTGGACAGGAGCGATCGGTTTTGCCATGATAGATGATTTGGAGTGGCAGTAACAACCCAGCACTCGTGATTGTGATCACCACGGTAAAGGCACGCTTCTCGTCTCCTCCAATGACTGACACTTGTTTTGCTCCTGTTTCTGCCCAGGTAAGTTTATCACCAGGAGCATAAAGCCTTTGTGTTTGATCTGAATTTACATAAAGTTCAGGAGGGATGTCGTATTCCTTTATCAGGTAGGCCTTTCGTTTGGCTGACTTCTCGCACTGATCTTCCCAATCTTGAGGTAATTTCTGTGCGGCTCGAGTCCCCTTGCGTCGAGACCAGCCCATGGCCTGATGAAGCCAGGATCGCATGAAGGAGTCAGATGCTCGAAATGTAGAGCCATCCCGGAATTTTCGTTGCAGAATCTCTGGTGCCATCCTGATGATTGTTGCAATCATCACACCACGTGCAGAGATTAAGGTCAAAGGCACTCCAGCAGCACGGAGGTCCTGCAGCCGTTTCTTGATCACATCAACTACGTCTGGATGGTTTGCCTTATGGGGGATTAGTAGGTTCTATTTGTACATGCAATAAACTCACTAGGGCTCCTCGCACTCCACCCAATGCGTGACCAGGTCGATTGCCAGCTTCTGCTCTCCGAAATGTCGCATCAGACCATTGGGGTCTCTCGCCTGATCGATCAATCCAGCACTTCACGGTCTCTCGAGTAAGGCCTGAAAAAACTTCTGGTTGCCGTGCTTGACACAGTTTTACGATTTTGGTGGGGCTCATCTGCCATCCTGCGTCTCGTGCTGCCTGCGCTATGACACTCCAGGCTAGTGGAGTAAACCAGTTGTGATACGTTGCTTGTTTAGGGTAACCCTTTGCTTTGCGTCCTTGTGGTTTTCTGTGCCATTGTCGATATTCACGAATGAGTGAGCGTGCTGGTCGTGTTTGTTCAGCAATGCTGGCCTTTGGTTTTTTGGCAAGTCCGCTCTTCGTTAGCTCAGCAACAATGACCTTCCGCTTTCTACCCCTCGAATCACGCAAACCTTGTGAGGTCTCCTTTTCCCTTTTCGCTTGGCGGTGCTTTTGTTGACGCAAACGTCCCAGCTCCCGTTTGCGAGTCAAACTAGCTTCTGAGGCCCCCCTTTCCAACTGTTCCCGGTGGTCTCTTTTGGCTGAGTTCTCGTGGCTTTCTTCTTCCCTCAACAGGTTTTGTTCATGCTCCTCCCAGGTGCATTGCTTGAAGTATGCGAGTAGTGGTGCTTTTTTACTCTTGAGAGCAAGGCGCAGTGATGACTCTACCTTGATCTTCGTCGAGGTCATGGAGCTGGTGGTGGGTCGATCTTCTAGTTCAGGTTCAGTTGATTGATTGTCTGTGTCACAGATATCGCTATCAGTTGCACAGGGAGTTGAGCTATTGGGCAATGACCGTGTGCTCATTTCAAGATCAGAATCGTCGGTGCATGCATCAGGTGATTGCGTGAGATGGTGGACATAATCGAAGTCTGTGTCCGGTGCTGTGCCAATAAAGTCTTGCTGACGGTCACATATGCGAAGCAGTATTTGAAGCCTTTCTGATGTGACATCAGCTGCATCTATGAGTGGAATACGTGGCAAGAAGAAATGCGCAAGAGCATTCCAGGCAAGAAGGCCACACGAAAATCCATCCACTTGGTGCGTGATCGGTAAAGCACTGTGTGAAAAGGTGATTGATGTCAACTGGTATGTCCACCAATCCAGCGCATCTTTCAGCTGCGGTTCCATATCCCAACCCAAGGAATCGCCATGCCAGATAACGTGAGCACGGAAATCCAACACGATTGCCACCCAATGTTGTTCCCAGCAGTTTGCGATGGTTCCTAAGCAATCCACCTTTCCTGAAGTGAGGAGCTGTCCCCTGTGATGCAGCGGGAGTTTTGAAGATGCTTCTGTGCAGCGGGTGAATGCGTCACAGATGGTTCTAGCAAAGTAAGTAGGTTCAATCATGACTTGGTTTGAGCTGGTGTATTGGATGATGTCGTCCCTCAGCATATCGAGCATTTGATTCTCATGGGTGGTTCCAAGCCAAGCAGTGGTTGTAAACTTGTGTAAGTGGATGACGTCTTCCTGCTCGCTAAACCCCTGAACTGACCTAGACCACGGCAAGGCTGATAGGGCCTGGTGGACATCATCAACAAGCTTGGTTACATGGACAGCTCCACCTTGGCGAATTTTCTGCAGGGATTGATGAGCACGGGACCAAGACTCTCTATGCTCAAGAATGTGAAGGACGGCAAGCCAGTAGGTGATGATCCACAGGGGGAGAAAAGTTTCCTCCGTTGATTGACTTCCTACACATTTTAAAGACTTGATTTCAGGAGATGCCAATTGTAAGCCTTGATGCAAATTTTGGATCACTGCGGGAGAGGGTGCCGTGCTGTGAAGGAGGGCTTTTATGTTGTCGGGCGAGATATTAGGAGGTTTGCTAGAAAATGTTAAACTTTTGAAGGTTTTGCCTGTCGCTCGAGGGATATCAAAAGCCAGGAGATCAGTTATGGGTAGTTTTTGGCTTGGGAGATACTCTTTCAGGATATCTGGAGGTATCTTGAGTGCGGACATGGCTGAGAGGGATTTTTTCAAGGGTGGTGAATGTTACTCCTTGTCACACATAACACTCATTTTTGGTGAAACCCCCAATTCACCAGATGCGTAACGCGTAACACATAGCAGTGAATTGAGTTAAATGGTACAGTAATCTGCATTGTAATGACAATATAATCTTGCAAGAAAAATGTATTGTAACTACACTCAATCTTGCAATGGCTATTTATTGTAATTAGAAGATACTCTTGCAAGAATCTGGCAGCATCAGGTGTGGCAGCAGCAGCAACAGCGGGTGGTGCGGCAGCAGCAGCAGCAACAGCAGCGGGTGGCAGCGGCAGTGGCAGCAGCGGGCGGTGGTGGCGGCAGCAGCAGCAACAGCGGCGGGCGGTGGCAGCGGCAGCAGCGACAGTGGCAGGCAGCGGTGGCGGCAGCAGCGACAGCGGCGGGCAGTGGTGGCGGCAGGCGGCGGTGGCGGCAGCAGCAGGCGGCAGTGGCGGGCGGCAGTGGCGGCAGCAGCGACAGCGGCGGGCGGCAGTGGCGGCAGCAGCGACAGTGGCCGTGGCGGCAGCAGTGGCAGTGGCGGCTGTGGCGGCAGCAACAGTAGCAGCAGCAACAGCGGCGGTGGTGACAGCGGCGGGCGGCAGCGGCATCAGCAGCAACAGCGGCGGGGGGCAGCGGCATCAGCAGCAACAGTGGCGGGCGGTGGCGGCAGCAGCAGCAGCAACAGCGGAGGGCGGCAGCAGCAGCAACAGCGGCAGGCGGCGGTGGTGGCAGCAGCAGCACCAGCGGTGGGCGGCGGCGGTGGGCGGCAGCAGCAGCAACAATGGCCCAGGCCCCCCACTGCGGTCACAGACCGATGACGGGGACCTGGGCCATTGATTCGCAGCAGCTGGTGTGCAAAGGAAGGGAGGGGTGGTGGTGGCAGGCTGGAAGCACCATCTACATAGTTCTACATAGTTCTACATAGAAAGGCCTGTATCTATGTAGTTCTACATAGACCAGGAAGTTGTCTATGGGTTCTATGGGTTCTATGGGGTCTATGTAGATCTACACAGTCTACTGCAGTATCACCCCTGGTTTGCTGATGTGGCAGTGGACAGTGATGACAAGGGCAGCGGACAGTGACAATGGCAGCGGCGGCGGACAGTGATGAGGGTGGCAGTGGCAGCAGGCACAGTGCACAATGACGACAAGGGTGGCGGTGGTGCACAGTGACAACAAGGGCAGCGGCGGTGCATGACAATGACGGCCACAGCAGTGACCACCACTGTGACAATGATGGTGGGCAGCTCTACTAGTGGTACATAGCACCATGTTCTACAACTTGAACAAGGGCCATTCATTGAACAGACTGCAGCTCCAGAAAGGCCTCATCTACATAGTACTGCATAGATGCACCTTAGTCTATGAAGAGCTGCAGAGGCCTGCATAGATACACCCAATTCTATGGTGTCTATGGCCTTCTATGGCTTCTACAATCCAAAAACAGTTTTTGCTGATGAAGGGCAGTCTGACTTACCTCATGACCTCAATATCGCCTCCCGCTGATGGATTACACCCACCTACTAGTAACGTCATGTTATAACCTGTAAGATACGACCATTCTTCAAGGGTATCTTGAGCTTCTGCGGCCAGACCATCAATTGCACTTGGAATATTGATACAGTGGCCAAAAAAAAGGAGATGTACGCCTGTAATTCCTTTAGAGTTCGCGCCGCCCTCTCTCCTGCAATCGCATCTGCTTGCTCTGACTTCTCTTTCATTAAGACCTCCCTCTGGCGCTCCCATTCCGCAATTACCTCTGCTCGGACTGCTTCGGACTCTCCCAACCAACAGTCTTTCACAACCTTGCGGCGCACTCGCAGTTTGGTCTTCAGGGAAAATCGGCGGGTCCGTCCCTTCGTAGAGCCCGGTGAGGAGTCCTCTCCGCTCTCTGAGCAATCAGCACCCTGCTCCAAGTCAGACATATCGCTCTCCATCCCATCGAGCATTTCTTCGACAAGTGTACGCAACTTCTGTGCATAGTAGAGCTTCTGATACACCTCGATGACTTGAGGCGCCCGAGTTCGCTTAGCATACTTGAGCCGATGATTGAATACTGCTTTTGTAGAGTGCTTTTTAGCGTGGTTTTGGTACCAATTACGGATTTGCTGTTGTCCAAGGCATATCAGCGAGTAGTAAGTTGTTTCTTCTGTCGCACATACCACTTTTCTCGTTTCCAGGCGTTTGGCCACTGGCAATGCAGCCCACTCTCGCTCGATCTGGACCTGCTTTGCGTTTGGTTTGGTAGAATTGGCCATCGAAGTCAACGTGGCTAGAGGCTGGGAAGGGGTCGACGGTGCTGTCGTGTTTGGCGGGGAAGGGGTCGATGGCGCGTTGTTTGGCTGGGTTGTGCCCTCTGGAAATGCGACAAAAAAAGCCTCGAATGTTGCCTCATAAAATCTCTTCACAGAACTATTTTTCTGCGCAAGGAACTGGTCAACACGGGCACCAAGAAACTCGCGTTGCTGCGAGGTAGCCCAACCTGTGGGGGCCATCTATGACATATGACATTGTTTCTGCAAAAGCCGCACAGCCCCAGAAAATGCCACTCACTCACACGCCTGGGTTTTGTTGTTTTTGGAATTTATGATTTGATTGTTTTAGTTGTTCTGTTTCGAGTCCGTGCATCTCTCGCATGAACTTTAGCCGTCGTGATCCCAAGCCTTCCCTGCGCTATAAACAATCTTGTCATGACTAGCCTAAAGGTCTGTTTTGTATAATTGAGTCATGCATGGATTGGCCCGCTGGCTGCAATACAGCATCCCTGCAGGCCTGCACAAGACCATACAGCAATTGATAAATCAAGACAAGTTGATCCGGGGTATTGCAGCTCTCTATCATTGCCGACCCTTGCAAGGAGAATGATGTGGCACGTCTACGTTGGAATCGTCGGACCGTAAACCTGGTGCACGGCGTTGGTCATCGGGCCGCCGCCGCCGCCCGCCCGGGAACTCAGCCAAGACAGCTGAATGGCTCGCCTTCGCCTGCGTTCCTCACCAGAGCAAAGTAAGCGTACCGCCGTACCCTCGTTGACGTGCTTCCCGTCCCGAACCCCGCTCTCATATTTGTCAGACAAGCGGACCCATTCGCCGCAGGTCTCGGCGCAGACATGATGGAGGCCGTCTTCGCCGTCATCAAGTGCGCTCACCTTCCCTGAACGACTCTTGCCTTCATGTCCCTGGTGGCCCTTTCCCTAGCACACAGCTCATTGACGATGCGAAGCGCACGAACCCACAATACCGCGGCCTCTTCCATGGCACAAGATTGTGCGCCACAAAGCCTCTTTGAAACTTTCCCGTGACAGGAACACAATGACCTCCTAGCGATTTGGGCGCAGATGATGCCCCAGGACTCCAACTCAACCGTCGGCTCCACCACGCTCAACCAGTTTGTGCAAGGGATGGCCGATCGCCCCTCCTCACACCATTACCTTCGGCATCGGCGCTATCGCAGGGATGCTTCTTGAGTGTGTCTTTTTTTCTCGTTTGCATTTCGCAAGTCTCTTATCGCGCTTCCTTTGCAGCTGCCCTGGCTTACCAGCGTCGTCAAACACCTATGCAGACCCTCAATGCTCGCCAACGGTATGTCAACTCCTTCCATTATGCTTACACCCTCTTCGCCGAAGAGGTTTTAGACGGGGACGGTGCCAAAATTGGCTGCTCCTCCCTGGTCAGCACTGGAGTTGAGAAACTACTCGAACAGAGTGGGGCTAGTGGCCACAGTGTATGAAAACATAACCAAGACCCTGCGCTTTGAGTAGACAATTGACCATCATTTTTTGGCCTGTCATACGTCTTGAGAACCAACGCCAATGGTTAAAGGCCCTTCCCGTCGTGATAGGATCACTGAGCTTTAGGGCCTGGAACCGAATATTGTCGTTCAATAAGTCTCCCCATTTGTATTTAGAAGTACTAATTGACGGACACATTACCCCCTGCAGGGCCATCATTCTAGGACACGACAGATGCATTCCACCTGGTCCTGCCTCATATGTTACTGTACTATGATCGGTTAGAATTGACATCACTTGCCCGCATGGTTCAAGCGGTGCCACGACTGAAGCACTAGATCAGTTCGAAACGCTGAATGAACGTTACTGGAAACACTCTCAGCTCCCCAGTAGATCGAGTTAATAGGCAGAAGGACTGGTCTTGTCATTTGTCCTACGACACGGGTGCCATTTTCGGCGCTGACTTTGACAAACCTCTCGTGGCAGTACACCACCTCCTGCCATGGTGGCACTCACAAGTGTATGTCCCAGCTGCAAGTGAAGACACCGGCAAGCTTCAACACTTCCGCAGTCACCTATTTCGCACTCGTGTATATCGCGGATGTTGTGCCTGTATGGGGAACTAAATACGTTCTAAGGGAGAGGGTGGCGTGGAGCCTCTTCTACAGTATGTCCCCTCAGATCGCCAGCTATAAGTGACGACAATGGCAAGCTCCAACGCTTCCGCGGTCATCTATTCAAAATCGCACTCGGATGCTGTGCCTGTGCGGGGGAACTAAATACGTTCTAAGGGAGAGGGTGGCGTGGAGGGCCTTCTTCTACATATGCTTACCTAAGCTTTCGCGAAGGGCGCCGGTGCGAAGCGGATCGATATCACTGGCACATCAATGTTTGCAGTCCCTATCACCGTTGGCGACCCAAAAAGAATCATAGAAGCGATAACCCCCTTGGGCATTTCCGCAGACCTTTGGCACACCCCATCCAGCCATCCTTATTCTCCCACCGCAGACAGTCTTCTTGAAAAGTCGAGAGAGGGCGTCATGAATCCCTGGTTTTCCTCACCCCGACAATCATGGCTGTCGATGGATCCATTTGCACCCCAGAGGAGCAGCGCCTTCCTACCACCACCTTGAGCTGTCTTAGCCGACTGCACACTATCGGCTCGACCGTGCGTGTTCCGTCTGCCCAGTCCCTTGGGAGAGAAAAAACCCAGACTCAACCACTCAACCGACACAGATTATCGTCATTGTGGGCTTTTTGTCCTTGATATCTGTGCTCTACTTCTTCACCCGTGTCTTCGTGAGTGGTTCCCCACCCCCGCGTCGAGTATATGAACCAAAGCCGTCCCTTTCTTCTCGTTTCGTGCGTGTAGATCAATTGGTACCGCAATTCATCACGAGAAAAACCTCTCGTCAGCGTACCCATGGATGTGTTCATGGCAAGTCGCACTCACCTGTCGCGCTGCTCTCTCGCTGACTCGACCAACCATATTTTCACCAGCTGTCCTTGTTCGCAGCGAACTTGGTAGCGGCTATTGGGGCTTTATTCAACGCTAAATGGTTACACGAAGGCAAATTATACCCTGGGAGCTATTGCTGGGCACAGGGTGGGTTTATTCTCCTTCAACAAATATCAACTTCGCCCTAAACTGACCTGTCCCAAAAGGCATGTTTCTCGCGATGAGCGCTATGATCATAGCTTTGAACATCATCGTCAGTATCTTCCTAGCTTGTTCTGTTCAAAAACGAGGAAGCTGACCTTTCCAATGTTAAAAATTGTTCAGTTGATCGCGCTGCACACCTTCGCGACACTGTTCTGGAGGCGTGCCATGCATTCGCTCGTCATCCCGCGACTCTCGGTCATTTTCATATGGGTGCTAACGGGCCTGATGACGATCGGGATGTCCGCAGCCAATCGGAATGTCAAGCCTTCATTCTTTGCGCCTACTCCTGTGGGTCTTCTTTTTTTTCGATTTTCCTCTCTTCGCCGCCCTCTCCCCGCTCATCTTCCCATTAATCGTTTGGCAGTACTGGTGCTTCATAAGACCACCGTTCATCAACTATCAGATCAGCGCAGTCTATATATGGATGTGGATAGCGCTGGTGATCGGACTCACGACGTACATCACGCTGTTCTTCTATCTCCTCAAGCACGGTGGCCGATCTTACCGACACAGGGTAGCGAGGGTCATGCTCATGTAAAGACCAGGCTTGTCCTTGCTTTCTTTTCTCACCAATGCTTTTTTTTTTTCTTTTGTGCGCAGCTATCCGTTGGTGTTCTGTTTGACGTTCTTACCGCTCACGGTGGTGCGCTGGATCCAGTTTGGGCACAAGGCGAGCCAGGGTCCGCTGCACCTTCCGCCCATGGCAACCCTCACTGCCGACGCCCTCTACCACCTGGGCGGCGTGCTTGACGTTCTTGTCTTCTTCTGGACCCGGCGTGGTCTGCTGCTCTTCGACGCGAGGTGCACTTGTGTCAATGAAACAAGCACAGAGATATCAGATTCAGTTGGTAAAATGGACTTCGGATTTCAAATGGCAAGCCCAGTCGCTGAGAAGCGGAATGCGGTCGAAACTTGCAGGGGACGTTCGGCTACCGTTGCATAGTACTGTATATGTTGACGCTTCTTCGTTTGTGGACTGGACTGTTTTATGGTGCTTTGGCTATCCTATTGAGTTGTTTACACTGATTATCTGGGCCAACCACCCAACTCGGCAAGACTTCGTTCATACAGAAATTAGACAATTTGGATTGTTATTTTGTACAAGGTTCAAGAAACTCGTAGTAGGAAGCGGGTGCGACGACGGTAGCTCCCCGAAGGGCAACCGCGGTCTGAGTGAGGATTCGGCCATTGACCGTTGCACCAGTGACGAGGGTAACACCAGCACGAACCTCAACGTGAGTTCCAGCTTGGGCGTTCACACCGTCTGCGATGACCCAAACAATGTCCGATACAGGAGCACCAGCTAGATGAGCCTGCGCTTGTCGTGTCACATCATGATTATATAGCAGAAAGATCATTGACGTCTATCCAGCCTGTGACGCATGAGGAATTTCTGAGAGTGAGGGCATAAAGCATAACCGAGGCCAACTTTGGAAGTCGACAAGCGTGGCCCGTAGCATCGGCGCGCACATCCTGAGGATTAAGGACTTGCATAGAAGCCTTGGGGATAAACTGCTGCGGCGGTCAGTTGGTCATCGAGGCAGCGTTTCATTTTAGGATTTGCTCGGGTTTGGCCATAGAAGCCCGCCGCTGCAAGGCCGCAGCCGCACTGCTGCTTAGATCCCACCACCGCTCACATACCCTCCCTCAATCATAGACAATGTCCGCTGGACTTGGGACAGAGATCGTCAACGTAGTCAACAAGCTACAGGATGCCTTCGCCGCCATCGGCTCGTCCGCAGCGTCGATAGACTTGCCACAAATATGCGTACTGGGGAGTCAGAGCAGTGGCAAAAGCAGCGTGTTAGAGGTAACAATTTCTGCCAATTTTGCTACTACGTCGTTGAGTCTTCATTCGTGATAGAACATTGTTGGCAGAGATTTCCTGCCTCGCGGAACCGGGATAGTCACTCGACGGCCTTTGGTATGTCATTCTATTTCTCTCATTCTGCCAGGTCTTGTGATGATCTGCACTAGGTCCTGCAATTAATCAACAGACCAGTTTCAATACCGCAGCCGAACGGCGCAGTCGGTTAGTCCCATCTCGTCTTGTCTCTCAAGCGCCGCGCGCTGACGCCCTGTACGTCCATTGGCTCGGTTGTATATCTCTTACAGGTAAACTGGGCGGGGACGACAAAGCTGCCAACGAACACGAATGGGGCGAATTCCTGCACCTCCCAGGCCAGAAGTTTTACGACTTCAACAAGATCAGGGAGGAGATCGTGCGCGATACAGAGGCGAAGACGGGGCGCAATGCGGGCATCTCGCCGCTACCCATCAACCTGCGGATATTCTCGCCCAACGTCGTCACGCTCACACTCGTGGACCTGCCCGGCCTTACCAAGGTGCCCGTCGGCGACCAGCCCAAGGACATCGAGAAGCAGATACGTGACATGCTCATGAAATATATCTCCAAATCGGCGTGTATCGTACTTGCCGTGACAGCCGCCAACGTGGATTTGGCCAATTCGGACGGCCTGAAGATGGCAAGGGAAGTGGACCCGGATGGCACTCGGACAATTGGGGTTTTGACGAAGATTGATCTCATGTAAGTTGGAGGACCCGTGACCATGGACGGGCTTTGGCGTTCTGACGAGAGACGTCTGTAGGGACACGGGCACAGACGTCGTCGACATCCTCGCTGGTCGTATCATCCCCCTCCGTCTAGGCTACGTTCCCGTCGTCAACCGTGGTCAGAGGGATATCGATTCCAACAAGGCCATCGCCATTGCGCTCGAACACGAACGCCAATTCTTCGAGAACCACCCCTCATACAAGAATAAGGCAAAGTACTGCGGGACTCCCTTCCTCGCTTACAAGCTGAACATGGTGCCGTCCATCCCAATGTCTTTAACCGTGGCGCGCGCTGATGGGTTGGCAAACACAGATCCTAATGCACCACATCCGCAACACCCTTCCGGACATCAAGGCGCGCATCACGCAGCAGCTACAAAAATACACTACCGAGCTGCAGTCACTCGGGGGTGGGCTAATGGATGGGAGCTCTGGCAACATTGTCCTGACGGTCATCACGGATTTCACGAACGAGTTCGGCACGGCCATCGACGGCGGCACCAACGACATGTCCCTCAACGAGCTGTCGGGTGGCGCGAGGATCAGCTTCGTTTTTCATGAGCTGTTCAACCATGCTGTCAAAAATATCGACCCGTTCGACCAGGTGAAAGACGGAGATATCAGAACAATGACATATAATTCTTCTGTACGTGTTGGCCCGATTTTGCTACTTAAGACGTTGGAGGCTGATCGTGCGGTTGATTCAGGGCTCGACGCCAGCATTGTTCTTTGGGACAAAAGCGTTCGATATCATACTCAAACAACAAATCAGGAGATTAGAAGATCCCGCCCTCAAATGTTGCCAACTCGTTTACGATGAACTGATCCGAATTCTGAATCAGCTGCTTAATAAGATTGTAGGCCGTTCCCTATTCTGTGTTTCTTGAACCATCAAGTTCTAATGAGACTTGCCGCGTTCTAGCAAGCTTTCAGGCGTTTCCCCATGCTCAGAGAGCGGTTCAATGCTGTTGTGATCAATTTCCTTAAAAAGGCCATGACTCCAACGACGAAACTAGTCTCTGACATGGTCGCGTGAGTGCTCGACTTGGATCGCCATTTCTGTAGACTGACATGAGAAATCGAAGTATGCAAGTATGTTACCTCAACTCGACCCATCCCGACTTCTTGAGCGGTCACAAAGTAGGTCCACTTTTTTTCAATAGCAGCAGTTGCTTAATTATATTCTCTGCCCTTAGGCCATGGCCATCGTGACTGAACGACTCAACGCTAACAAGCCTCCACCGCCAGCACACGACCCGAAGAGTGGGAAGCTTGCACCCGGCCAGATCAACAACAACAAGGACCTAGATGTTGACAACAAGGAGGAGCCGAGCTTCTTCGGGAGCTTCTTCTCGAGCGCCAAAGGTGCACAGGCAAAGAAGAAGGCGGGCGGGCCCGTCATGGAAGCGGTGAGATACGGTGGCCCTTTTAAGCCGTTCCCTGGCATTTTTGAACGATGTGGTTGTTGATGTCTGCATTTCGCATGGACAGCCACCTTCTGTGATTAAACCTCAAGCAGCTCTCAACGACCGGGAGACAATGGAGACCGAAGTCATCAGTGCGTCATCTCTTCCTCTTGCTTTTTCGTGTGTTGACAAATAATGCAGAATTGCTGATCCAATCATATTTCAACATTGTGAAGCGCGAGATGATCGACATGGTGCCCAAGGCGATTACGCTGACATTAGTAAACCATTCGAAGGAAGGCCTGCAGCGCGAACTATTGCAAGAGTTGTACAAGCCTGAGTTCCTCGATGAGCTGCTCAAGGAGAGCGAATACGTGGTAACGCGGAGAAAGGAGGTCACGTCCATGATCTCGGCGCTGACCAAGGCAGAAGAGTGAGTTGATTCATCCGGTTGTGGGCTTCCGATCTGATCTGACGGTTCCTGTACAGGATCGTCGCTGGTGTTTGAGGGGTTCGTGCATTGTATGCTCTGAATGTAGCTTCTTTCTTTTCCTTTTTTTGTTCACAAACACCAGGTACATATGTGCAACTAGTTTAATGCTTAAGCTCTTGGAACCAGCGCGGCTTGATGCAGCAAACTAAACACTCCCCGTACAGTTGGTGATACGCGTCTACCCGCTGTCGTACCGAAGGCTCGGACAATGTTCTACAACAATGATGCCTCGATACTGTACATATCCATAATTCTTGCATGGGATACTGTACTCGTAATGGTACATTGCACGATGCGGTCACGTTACTTTACCCTGTCTGCTCACTCAGCAAAACGGCAATCTGGCTTCCCTCATCTCTCGCCCGCAGTTCATCCTGCCTGCCAGTCCAGTTCGCAGAATCAATCAGGTCTGCACACTGACGCATTTCTCGGTATTCGCCTTGAACCAACCAGTTTCATCCGTCAGATCTCCAGGACATTCATTACTAGTAAGCGCAACGACATGCCTCCCGTCACCGGACCGACAAGAGACAAGTATGACTTTGTTCTGATTGGTGCTGGGAGCGGCGGTACCGCGTGCTCCGTGAGTTTGTGGACACATTGCCCGGCACTCATTGATACGCGTTCATAGCGTCGTGCTGCATCCTATGGCGCAAAGATCGCCGTAGTGGAGGCCACCAATACCCTTGGTGGCACGTGTGTTAACGTCGGTGGGTGCACGACAAGACTTCTTGTGTTTCATTGCAGTTTCATCGCGTTGTATTTTTTAGGATGCGTGCCCAAGAAGGTTTGCTTCGTGCGCACTTGCTCGACGCCTCTGATATGTGGTTCCAGATCATGTGGCATGCTGCCGACCTTGCGGACAAGTTCCGCGATGCCCAAGGCTACAAATTCACAGGTATAGGCAACCCCACCTTCAACTGGGCCCAGTTCAAGCCCCAGCGCGATGCGTACATCCAGAAGCTCAACGGCATCTACGCCTCCAATCTCCAGAAGGAAGGTGTCGAACACCATATTGGCTTCGCCAAGCTCCTTTCCCCGACAGAACTGCAAGTCACGCGTCCGGAAGGCAAGGGCACGTACGTCTTGCACACAGACAGGATTTGCATTGCTTCTGGCGGCAGGCCCATCATACCCTCTGACACGGACATACCTGGCGCGTCGTACGGAATTGACAGCGATGGCTTCTTCGACCTTGCTGAACAGCCGAAACGCGTGGTGGTTGTCGGGGCAGGGTATATCGGTGTGGAGTTAGCCGGGGTATTTAACGCCCTCGGGACGGAGACGCACTTGGTAATCAGAGGAGAGACTGTCTTGAGGTCCTTTGATCCGACTATCCAAGAGACCATAACGCCGTGGATGGAGCACACGGGGATCAAGATCCACAAGCTAAGCCACGTCGTCAGGGTGGAGAAAGGTAACGACGGGCTAACTGTCATCACCGATAAGAACGAGGCGATTGCAGCGGACGTTTTACTCTGGGCGGTCGGGCGGTACGCAAACACGGAAGGCATGGGGTTGGAGGAGCTCGGGGTGAAATTGGACGCTAAGGGCAATGTCGTTGTAGATGAGTATCAGAATTCGAACGTCGAGGGCGTCACGAGTATCGGGGACGTGCAGGGCAAGTTGCCTCTTACCCCTGTAGCTATCGCGGCTGGACGAAGGCTAGCAAACCGGCTATTTGGAGGAGAGAAGTACAAGCATGACAAGCTGAGCTACCAGGATGTTCCAAGCGTTGTCTTCGCGTGCGTCTTGTCACATGCCGTACTTCTGGGAACGGACGTCTCTCAATTTGCTCCCGCAGGCATCCCACCATTGGTGCGGTGGGGCTTACCGAGCCGCAGGCTCGCGAGAAATACGGTGATGCTGTCAAGATCTGTACGTGACTGCCGCGTCCCCCAGTGAACCGCGATTGATTTCCCGCCCAATGCTACCGCCTCTCCCACGAAGATAAAACCGCGTTCAAAGGCCTCTACTTTTCGATGATCGACGAGCACCACAAGGAGCCGACTGTCTACAAGTTGATTGTTGTTGGTCCAGAGGAACGCGTTGTTGGGATCCACATTATTGGGCAGGGCAGTGACGAAGTACTGCAAGGGTTCGCCGTTGCGCTCAAGATGGGTGCTACCAAGGCCGACTTGGACAACACGGTGGCGATCCACCCAACTGCAGCAGAAGGTGCGCCTTCCCTTTGACTATCTGAGCTTTCGCTAGACTTCCGCCTTACTGAAATTTTGTTTTATTTTCATTTTTCAGAGCTCGTCACTCTCAAGTGATCTGGGGTTTCATGTTGCCTGGAATAACTAGCATTGTGGACCGTTTCCTGTATGTAAAGTGAGATGTTGTAAATTAGAAGTAATTGATCATGTGATGACTCGTCAATGGGATACGTTATCGATCGCCTCGCGTCTTATTCACCGACTGACGACATGCCCGGCCTTCTCTTGCAAACCAACGTCAAGGTTAGCATTTCATCCCGTCGTTTCACGCGCGGCTGAGCCAAAGTTACTTAGCTTGATGACCCGAAAGGCTTCAGCTTGGAATTTTCAAAGGTTCGCAGAAATCGATTAATTAATGAAGACAGGGCCATAGACATGTAAGAGATCGACATGGTCCTTTGCAGCTCAGTGCGGAGACCCTCGGAAAGCCACTCAAGTATATCACTGTATCCTATACATACAACGACACTCTTGCCTTCGCCGGCACGTTTGATCCCGCGTTCGTTCTCGACGTGGTGAGTCTTGCCGAAGTTCAGATAAGCGTTAGCTGGTCATCTCCTCCTTTTTCTTTTTGCTTGCAGAATAGCTTGGGCAACCTAAGCCGCGCGGAGAACGAAAAATACAGCAAAGTTTTCTTTGATTATCTAGGCAAGAAACTAGGCGTGCCTGGGGATCGCGGATACATGTGAGTGAGCCACGACTGTTCTTTTCACCTCCCCACGCCTTCGGCTTCGCTCTTCGAGTGCTCCTCGTGTATGTCTTGACGGCTGCTCACCCCCTTCTGTTTGCTCAGTGTGTTTAACGACCCCGGTAATGGGAACATGGGGTGAGTCTTCTACTGCCAGTTGTGAACCGTCTTTTCTTCTTCCTTGCTGTTCTCAGGCATAACGGCATGACGTTTGCCACTATCTTTGGGCGTGAGTGATGACAGGCGAAAAGTGTAGGTAGGGAAATCTGCATGGGGGTTCAATGTCTCAGGCAAAAGTGCCTTATTCTTGTTGTCTTGTGCACCCCTGCTCTTAAAACAGTAATCTTGATGAATGCAAGTACTTGCTATGTGGAAACTCTCACGCCCACGTACTACAAGACTTGATGTTTGTCCGTTGGTCGTGGATGGATGAGAAATGGGTGGATCAACCGATATTGAATCAGGAATCGCAGATGAGCTCATTGCAACACAGAAGCTGAAACGCCGCAAACGTTAAGGATGAACGTTGTTCGATGAACGGTAGACGTTTATTGTAATTGATACAGTATGACAATTTGCTTGGGCGCGTGCAATCACGTGCTTGGAAAAGAGGGTAAAGTCACCACTCTCTGTCACACCGTTATGATAGGATTGCTCTCTTCCCGCATCCACTTCATCGCTCATCGACGCCCATCGCTATCTCATCTTGACTCGATCCTAGTCAGACTTCTTCACAATATGAGTTCTCGCCCTCGTGTCTTCTTCGATATCACCATCGGTGGCACTGCCGCGGGACGCATCGTCTTCGAGCTCTATTCGGACATCGTCCCCAAGACCGCCGACAATTTCCGTGAGGCTTCACTCTTATCTTGACGATCGTGCGGTATCTCAGGCAGACGCCATCTCTCAGGTTTGCTGTGCACCGGCGAACGAGGCGTCGGTTCACAAGGAAAGCCCTTGCACTATCAAGGATCGTCCTTCCATCGCGTCATCACGGGGTAAGTTCCCCCACCTTCCACAAATTGGCCATTGCTCACCCTACTCAGGTTCATGGCCCAAGGTGGCGACTTTACCGCTGGAAACGGTGTGCAGGACCCTCTGCTGCTATTCACTCGTTCTTGTGCAGACATGTCAACTCCTATTAGGCACAGGCGGCGAGTCTATCTATGGGATGAAATTCAAGGATGAAAACTTCGCGATGAAACATACGAAGCCTTACTTGCTTTCTATGGTGATGTTACTTGTCTTGCCAATGGTCACCCCATCTCCTTAATTGTGGCTCTCCCAGGCAAATGCAGGGCCGAACACGAACGGTTCTCAATTCTTCATCACCTTCGTATCAACTCCGCATCTCGATGGGAAGCACACTGTATTTGGCGAGGTCATTCAAGGGAAAGAAGTTGGTACGTGAACTTTCCGTCTCTGAGTATCGCGGCACAAGTTTAGTGGGCCAATGCAACACCCAAAGTCCAAGCCATTGAGAAAAACCCGACAAATCAGAGGGACAAGCCCCTCAAGGAGGTGAAAATCGCAGCCTCTGGGCAGTTGTCCTAGTAGAGTGGAAGTTTGGACGCCAGAAAGGTACTCAAATGAATGCGTGTTTTAAACTGTACTTGTGTATGTTACGTAAGTAACCCGTCAAAAAAGAAGTGTGGCGTGAGAATAAAATGCCTATTACATTGTTATATCACGTGCAATTTGGAAGGTCAGTGACGCCATCGACTCTTTGCCTCCGAGCATAAATCGTGTTTAAACTTGTTTACAGTAGTCCAATCACTCGCGGGTCGCTACCCACCGCTCAGCGACAAGCGTCGCTCGTGCCTCCGCACGCCCCGCTGGGCGAGGCAAACCTTTCAGGCTCCTCCGCATACCCGCGCTTGGGTGAGGGACCTTCCCGCTGTGCCAAGCACACCAACGCAGTCCCGAGACATCCCGCTCTCAGACACTCCGCCGCCTTACCTAGTGGGCTTTGAGGAAAGCGACTCCCCGTCCTTTCCCCTCGCCCACTAGGTATGCCAACTTTCTTTGTGCTTCGTCTAGCCCACTTACTTTCAGTCCTTCTCCACTTTAGTGTAGTCTATTCACGAGCAATACATAGACATCACTTCATTCAATCCATCGGTCTGATGCCTCCTGCGAACAATGACAGTCAAACTACCTCCCAATCGCCATCGCAGGACCCGACCTCTACCCTTGCGACTTCGCAGTGCGACGAAGTCACTAGACTTTTCAGGGATGGACAAATCACGCGAGGGGCCGCAGCGGCCAAAATCTTTGCCCTCCTGTTACAGGCAGGATCTGGGTTACCAGAGGAACAAATCACCTCAGCGTTTGAAACGTACTTGGACTCGCTTGAACTACACGACCGAATCCTTCGAGCCGCAGCAGATCGGGGCAATGCAACGTCCCAGCCTGCTGGAGAGAATCTCAGACGAAGCAGAGAAAGCGAGACCAATGAAGAGACTCCACGTAGAAGTGCAGAGAAGCGAGCAAGAAGCTGTTCACCGGAGCCAGGAGAACGTATCCTCAGGAAGCTCCCGGTGGATGAGGGAATGTACCCGTGGGCGCAGCGCACGAAGCACGCAGGCGAACACCTCAACCCCAACCTCGAACTCACCAGGCGGCTCATCGTCAACTTTTCTACAGACGTTAGAAACGCAAAACTTCACCTTTCGGCCACGCCAGGAGTCCCGCGCTTCCCAGACTCTGAGTGGACGAACGTCCTCACCGGGAAACCAGTCAACCTCGATGTCGTCTTCTCAGGAGCGTACGCTGTTGCGTTTGAATCCCAAACAGTTGAAAGGATCGGAGAGATTGAGTTACGTGCCGGGCCTGCCAAACCAGCAAAACTCATCAGGACCTGCGGAGACTGGGTCCTCGCCTGGCAGAAAGCAGTTACTGCAACGAAATTCGCCTTCCCACACCGAGATACAGAACTTACCAAATATACTGACTACATCCTCGGTCTTTTCGGGTCGAGACGCACCTCGTCGCACGCAAGGATCATTGAAATGGATAAGGCAATCCGTAAGCACGTCGCCGAGTCCAACGACCTTGAACTGTGTGACTTCACCGCAATCCGGCATTTTGAGCCCTGCTTCTTGGACCCCGATGGCGCACACTTCGAACTGGAAGGGCAGAGAGGGAAAGGAAAACGTCGTGCTGATTGGAACCCAGAAGAACCGTGCCGTCAGTACAACGAAAACAAATGTGCTCGGACGAACTGTAAATTCAAGCACGTCTGCATCATCTGTGGAGCAGGACACAGGAAAGGAGATTGCAAAGATAAACAGAAGAGGAGCGCTTGAGCTGAAGGCTAGGCGCCCGCGGTACTTGAGGGAGTTCCTGTGGCGCGACGACGATGAGATGGTGGGAGTGACGGCAGGCTACTCACTCACTGCAGAGCCAGTACCAAGGCCCCCACCTGCGGAGTTTGAGAAGGGGGATGGATGGAGAACAGTCAAGGCGTACCCGAACCTCTTCAAAATTATCACACCGCTCAAGGCCGACGCCTTCGAGCGCCTCCTCGCCGACCACCCAAACCAGCCATACGTTCAGTCGGTCCTTTGGGCTCTCCGAAATGGGTTCTGGCCTTGGGCTGAGACAGAGTCGAGCGAGTACCCAGAGTCATGGGACAATTCAGAGCGGCCACTGAAGACTGAAGCAGAGAGCAACTTTATAAGGGAGCAGTTCAGAGTGGAGGAGGAGAAAGGACGTTTCTCACCCGCGTTTGGAACCCAACTCTTGCCCGGGATGTTCTCAGTTCCGGTCCATGCGGTTCCCAAACCAGAGTCAGATAAACTCCGCCTAGTTGTTGATCACTCAGATGGCGAGTTCTCACCGAATTCCAGGATTCTCAAGGCCGAGATTGCTGGTGTGAAACTAGATGGGATCCGCTCGCTTGGGGCAACGATTCGGGCACTCCGCCGAAACGACCCAACCTGCGAGCTTATCATTTACAAGACAGATGTGGCTGAAGCATACCGGCTGTGCCCGATGCACCCTCTCTGGCAACTGAAGCAGATTGTCTCGGTGGACGGCATTAAACACGTCGATCGCTGCAATAACTTTGGTGGTCGAGCTTCTCAGAAAGTCTACCATTCGGTCGCCTCACTCATCGTCTGGATCGCCGTCTTCCAACGTGGATTAGTGAACCTGAAATGTTATGTGGATGACCACTTCGGAGCCTCACCCAGAGCAGACGTCGCGTGGTATAGCCCCTACGCAAAGAACATGCCAGCCGAGCAGGCGGCACTACTGGAGCTCTTCGATGAACTCGGCGTACCTCATGCTGAACACAAACAGATCTCAGGGTCGCCCCTGCGTGTCATTGGGTTTGATGTAGACCCTAACAGCATGCGAGTGTCGATGGCCCTGGAAAAACGTGCGAAACTCGTGGCTGCGTGCCAACCGTTCACTAAGGCTGGAGCACGCATCCCCCTGCGCGATTTTTGGGCACTCCAGGGACATGTCAACTGGGCCCTCAACGTCTACCCGCTGCTCCGCCCGTCCCTCTCGGCGCTCTATGCTAAGACTGCCGGTAAGAGCAAGCCACGCGCCCTCCTCCGGGTCAATACAGACATCGTGCGAGAGGTGTCCTGGCTTATTGGGCACATCGAACGTTCGACTGGAGTTCACCTAATCGAAGCATCAGAGTGGACGGTGCACGATGGGGTGGACACTATCGAGGCGTACACTGACGCATCTGGCGTCGGGATTGGTGTCTGGTTCCCTGGTGAGCGCACAGGGTACCAGTGGGCCATCCCTGCCAATCTCGCGCTGAGTGGCATTTTCTTCTTCGAAGCACTAGCGGTCTGCTGCGCAGCACACCTGTCTCGCAACCACGGTCGCCCCCGCCGCCTCCTCTGCCACACCGACAACTCAAACTCCTTCGACATCTTCCACTCCCTCCGCGCCAGCCCTAGCCACAATGCGATCCTACTCTCCACCGTGGACGTCCGCATCACCGACGGGCTCGACATGCGAGTATTGTGGATTCCCGGCTCTGAAAACGTGGTAGCGGACGCAATCTCTCGGCTCGACAACGAAAGAGCACTCGCCCTCGCCCCTACTCTGTCGATCATCAACTTTCAACCCCCTCGAGATGCGCTGGGGGCAACCAAAAAATGAACAGCCTGCCCACTGGGTCCCGGCGTCGGGCTCGCCCGCCATGGACCCCCGAGCGCGTACAACGCGAGCGCGCCACTCTCATGGGGCTCGCTCTCGACCCCTCCACAACACTCTCTTATACGAGTGCACTTAATTCATACCTCAGCTTCTGCCAGACGCACTCCATTTCATCAGACCCCACCCCAGACACCCTCAGCCTCTACGTCGCTTACGAGTCGTCCTTCATCTCGCCGGCATCTGTGGAGTCATATCTCTCCGGCATATGCAGCTTACTAGAACCCTACCACCCACATGTCCGCGCTAGCCGCGCGTCACAACTCGTCGTCAAAACCTTAAAGGGCGCACACCGCCGACATGGCGGCGCTACCGCACGGAAGAGCGCCCTCTCTTGGAGCGACGTAGCCCTCGTCGTATCAACCTACGCAAATTCCCCAGATCACGACGACAAGCTTTTCGTTGCAGTCTTCGTCACTGCTTTCTTCGCACTGCTACGGCTGGGCGAGATGACTATGCCGGACAACCCGCGACTACAAGACCCCGCAAAGTACACGCTGCGCTCCTCGGTATCCCTAACGATGGAGGGGTACAGCCTGTGGCTGCCCAGGTTCAAGGGCGACAGCTTCTTCGAGGGGAACAAAGTGGTTGTCTTGAGTCGTGTGGGACGACCGGACCCGTTGCCGATGATGCGTCGGTACCTATCCTCGCGCGACGCACTTTTCCCTCTGCACCCATGGCTCTGGCTTCGAGAGTCGGGGACGCTGCCCAGTCGCTCGTGGTTTGTGGGTCGTCTGCGGCGGCATTTCCCACCTGACATCGCTGGTCACTCGCTGCGAGCGGGCGGCGCGACTGCCCTGGCAGAAGACGGCGTCGCACCGGAGCTCATCCGGGCAGCAGGTAGATGGTCTTCTAATGCCTTCGAGCGCTACATAAGGAAAAATCCATTCCTACTACACGTCCTGATCGTCGGGAACAGGACAAGCGGGCAGGTCACACCAGCTACATCGCCTGCGTCTCTAACCCTTGTGTAAAAAAAAAAAAAAAAAAAAGGGAAAAGGGGGACAACGCTCCAAAAAAAAAAAAAAAAAAATGCACAGACGCTCGCCTGACGCTTAACAGACGCTGACTTGACAATGCGCCTTTCTTCTTCTACCTAGTCGTACTTCCTCTCTTGCTTACACCATGTCTGACAATGAACCCTTTGGACCGCGACACTCTACAGCATAAAATAAAGTAAATGATATTAGTTTGGATACTCTTCACAGCAGCCCTACTCCCTTTTTACTTCTCGTTTCTCGGATCCTTGTACTTATCGTGCCGCGGACACTTCGATCTACTATAGCCTTTTACCGTTTCGCCTTATGCGACCTTGCGAATTGAGCCCCCCGGGCGTCTTCGGATGCCGGGGTGGCTGCTTCACCGCTACCTCCTTATGTCAGCATCGAGCAGGTTGATTGGTCGTGTTTAAACTTGTTTACAGTAGTCCAATCACTCGCGGGTCGCTACCCACCGCTCAGCGACAAGCGTCGCTCGTGCCTCCGCACGCCCCGCTGGGCGAGGCAAACCTTTCAGGCTCCTCCGCATACCCGCGCTTGGGTGAGGGACCTTCCCGCTGTGCCAAGCACACCAACGCAGTCCCGAGACATCCCGCTCTCAGACACTCCGCCGCCTTACCTAGTGGGCTTTGAGGAAAGCGACTCCCCGTCCTTTCCCCTCGCCCACTAGGTATGCCAACTTTCTTTGTGCTTCGTCTAGCCCACTTACTTTCAGTCCTTCTCCACTTTAGTGTAGTCTATTCACGAGCAACCCGCCCACCGCTCCCTGTAACTAGCTACCGTTTCGCCTTATGCGACCTTGCGAATTGAGCCCCCCGGGCGTCTTCGGATGCCGGGGTGGCTGCTTCACCGCTACCTCCTTATGTCAGCATCGAGCAGGTTGATTGGAATAAAATGCCTATTACATTGTTATATCACGTGCAATTTGGAAGGTCAGTGACGCCATCGACTCTTTGCCTCCGAGCATAAAACGTATATAAAACCCAGTGAGGAGTTGGCCAAGGAGTTACCCCACATTTCTCTCCCTTTTTCATGAACCGCAACGACAACACTGTCTCGCTATCGAGAGCCACATCTCGCTCTAGCAAGCGGGGTTCGACCAGGTCTCGTTCCCAATCGTTAATCCAGAAGAACATCGCCCCTCATGACCTTGTTCCTTCCGATGTGCTCATTGAGCGCTTCGTCGCCTGGAAAGCTATTGTCAAACAACTAATTGCATACTTTGAGGGCATCGCGGATATTGAAAACCATACAGCAAAGGAGATGACGAAACTCGCCGCAGTCATTCAGGTGCCGTTCAAGTCGGGCAACCAGTTCTTGGGTGAGGGTGGGATGCAGGTAGGTTTTTTGCGTGCACTGAATGTTCAAATGACTGAATTGCTTCGGTAGGACGTGTTTTATGGAATTCGCGACAAGACCCGTCTTATTGCTGACCAGCATGCCAATCTTGGTCGCACAATCGATCATTCAATCGTCCAGCACCTCCAGAAATTACGCGCCGAAATTAAGGCTCATATCAAGGTGCCCCAATGTCCCACCCGGCCTCTGCGAAACCAATTCTGAACCTAACGTCTTTTGGTTTAGAATGTGCAAAATGACACTGGGAAACTGGCTACCAACGTCGCAAAGGAGCGCGAATTATCTTCTAAATTCGTCAGCGAACTGGCGACAAGTATCTCCGTCCTCAAGCACACTCCCATGTCCGTAACGCCCAAGACAGATCCGTTAGTTTCCCTTATCTATGCGCCGTTCTCCCATCATCCAACCTTGTCTTTTAACTCAGCTACGTTGCAAACACCGCCGTTCTGCGTCAACTCCGTCAGCAAGTCAACGAAGAGAATGCTCTTCAGAAATCCATCATCATCATGCAACAGAACTCGGCACATTTCGAGATTCTCCTTGTGCGCTCAATTCAAAGTGCTTGGCAAACATTTGAGGAATGGCAATCCAGAATGTCCAATTCCGTCCAAGACACGTGGAAACATCTTGAAGAGAATATGATTACCCTCGCACCCGACAGGGAATGGATCGCCTTTTCGGCCAGAAGCGATCACCTCCTCGACCCTGACACTCCTCTGAGGAATCCTGAGACGATCAACTATCCGTCTAAGGAAGATCCAAGTGTTATTCCGATCCATTCGGGTTATCTTGAACGCAAAAAACGCTTCACCCGAACTTATCGCGAATCGTACTTCGTCTTGACGCCAGCCGGATTCCTTCACGAATATGCATCGTCTGATCCCGCGTCTGTTGGCGGCAGTATGCCCAAGTTCTCACTTTTCCTTCCTGCTTGCACGCTCGGTCCGCCATCCTCGACGTCTTCGAAGTCTCACAAATTCCACATTGAGGGGAGAAAGGACGGCTCGGGCACACCAACAGCCGGATCCCTCAAATTCTTTGGGCGCAATAGTCAGCATGCGTGGAGCTTCCGCGCCAGAAGCAGAGAAGATATGATGGAGTGGTGGAATGATATTAGGATGCTCTGCGCACGTTATCTTGTGGCGAGCGAGGAGTTTGAGAGGAGCGGACCAGTGGCGGCCGCTGTCCGAGCAGCGGGTTATGTCAGCGAGGATGAAGACGACGAAGAACGTGAAGAAGGGAGTAGTATTGAAGAAGAACACGACGAAGAGGTATACGTATCGCAGGAAGAAGGCGATGATCACGCGAATACTGAGCTTCCCAGTTACTCTCATCCGGAGAAAGGCGCGGGAATTAAAATCGATGAACACGTCAGTCATCCATCCTTTACGTTACGCACGCTCAAAGCTCACATTGAAGTCTTCGAGGCCACAGGTAGAGGCGGGAGCGGACCTTGGGCGTCGACCGAGTAAACGCCAACAAGCGAAGGCCCCTGACCACGCACCGCGTCCTGAAACAGGGCAGGGTGATGCGCACACAGCAGGCGCAACTGCATCTGGTGGTAGCAAATTCGTCGAAGATCTGTAGCCAGTCGGATGAAGTGTATGCATATTGTTCCTTACTGGATACCGAAGTTTGCCATAACCATTTGCGTGCAATACGAAGCAATAGACAGTGGAAATTTCCCCCGCTGCAATATAACAAACAGTACAACATAGATATACTATGAGCATATAGTATAGTATATGCTTGTCCAACGAATAATAAAGTTGAGTAGCTCACACGTGCTTACACCCAGCCTTCCTCGCCATGCTGCCTCCATTTGAAATTACATTCGACGAGCATCCTCACAAGGTCGACATCGCAGAAGTCCATCAACGCCCATCCTCTAATGCGTTTCTGTTGAATGTTGGTGGGCCCGTTGTCGCTCAGGCGCTGTGTGAGCCACTTCTTGACCCGGCTGTTCATGCCCTCAAACCCAGGTGACCCGAGTGCAACGGCGGGTGGAAACGCCAACGGAAATTGGGACGCGGAGAAAAAGGTGATGGCCATGTTGGGCTGTGGCGTGCCGGCAGGCGGCGGCAGAAGGATGGATGTGGACAGCCTGAACTTGTCATCGAGAGCGAATAGCGAAGGGATGTTATACCTACGAGGGGCGAGCGGCGCCGTTCAGCCGCGGGTTCAAAGACAAGGAGGAAGAGAAAACTGGGTTACCAGTCGTGCAATCTGACGACGGTGTCCTTGCATTTCCACGTGAAGCCGTCGCGTTGGCTGTCGGGCCACGGGGTCGGGTGTAGACCCATCCCTTCGAGGGCCCTCGGCCAGCCAGCGCCATCGCCACCGAAGCGGCTGAGAAGGATGATCTTGCCCCGGACCTCGCCGAGGGTGGGGATGCGGTTGTCGAGGTAAAACATATCGGGGCCGCCGGGGATCTTGAGCATTTCCTGGCGAACGATCTTGGAGAATTCTGCCGGGGGCGTAGTCTGAGAGTCCTCCTGCTTCATCGACATGACGATGGTCTCGCGGGTAGAGCCCGGCGAGGTGAGGAAGGTGTGCAAGAC
Source organism: Clavaria fumosa (assembly GCA_951802425.1). Lineage (NCBI taxonomy): Eukaryota > Fungi > Basidiomycota > Agaricomycetes > Agaricales > Clavariaceae > Clavaria > Clavaria fumosa. The sequence goes on along the minus strand of OX637794.1, from coordinate 746,739 downwards.
GTTGAGCACATCCTGGAACGGGACCATCTCCGTCTGTATGCCGTGAAACGCGGTCAGCCTAGACTGGCGCACAGCCAGACGAATGTCTATGACGCGGATGCCGTTAGCGAGCTGCTCGGGGAGCCGCTTCGTCTGACATTGCGAGATTGGCCAGCCGTATAGGGCCAGGCTATGGGCGTACGCGGGTGAGGAGCCAAGGCAGAGATAAAATGTGAGAGAGGAACCCACGTTTCATGAGTTCCTGGTAAAGAAATGGGTTTCTAGATAGGTGGCAATGTAGGGCAGAGGGACAAACCTGGAAGGACGCAGGCAGACAAAAGGGTGCTGTCTGGAATATCCGCGAGGAAGGAGGCCAAATTACGGTTGGGAATAACGGCTAATGTGCGTGTGGCGCTAGACGTCTGATACAAATATGTAAGTCAGTTATGCGTTCTGAATACGCTCGAAATCGGTGGGGGAAACCTGTGCACTGGGAGGAATTTGAATGCCACTCACATTGACGAGATTTACATGCCATTTGCTTGGCTGCGGAAGCGCAATTTGGACCGAAGGTGAGGAGAACAATTTCGGTTTGACCCGGAAGGTGGCTTGCTCATTAGAAACGACGGCGTGAGGGACGAGGGGAGTCGCATTTGCATTATGGGCGGTTGCAGTCGCGGCGACAGGCGCACCCGCCCCATTGGATGTATCCGGGTTCGTGTCAGTTGTCTCGTGCTTCACGTCGTGCGGGCGAGCGAGCGTCAATTTCGAACAGAAACCGACCTGTGTGATGGTCTGGGAATGCGGATTCACAACGGTTGGGGGAGCATTCCTATTACTCGAGATAGAAATCGGGTCTGAGGTCAGATTGTGAACGAGAATGGGCGCCATCGACGTGTGAAAGGGAGTAGCGAGCTAGGTGTAGCGAGCTAGGAGACCTGAGTTGGCTAGGAGCGGTTGGCATGGTATAAACCACACATCACGTGAGCCAGACAGGAGGCATGGCAAATTGGCAATCAGCTAAGCACCAACCTTGAAAGACCAGCCGTATGACACCTTGCTTCAGCAAGGTGTCCGATGTTCAAACTTGCGTGCCACCTGCCTGTCTAGTTTCTTCCCACTCTTCATTTGCCCCTGCCATACACACTCTTTCCTCCACTAGAACCATTACTGCTGTTATAGTTAGCTGTCCTTGCTTGCTACTGCTCATACTGCACCAGTATATGGCCTACTAGTATTGCACACCATACTCCCAATCACTCTTGTCACTTGGGAGGTATGCACCCTTTTCCCTCTTTTGATTCATCATCTTGCTAACCTAGCCTAATTGTTTATTCAATAGATTATGAGACCTGTGAGTGGGCTCTAATTCCACTCACTGCACCATGTCTCTTGTTGCTCCCAGCTGGATCTCCAAAACCTTCATGCTCCCTAAACCCAGCCTGATGGATAATATTCCAAGATAGTGTTGAGCTCAAATGTGCATCACACAATCTTGAAAGTCACCTTGATGGAAGCAAGGCAAGGCCTGTCCCTCCCAGAACTGCGGTTGTGCTAGCAGAAGAAACCTTTGAGTGCAAGACAGCTTGATGAGGTGACCATCTGAAAAGGGCTGGCTGAGGCACTCCCTCTGGCCTTATACTTGCCAGGCTCATCACTCATAATTCAAGGTACCAGTGGAAACACTCTTTTTACATGTTAGCAACTGGTTTGGATATGTCATTTCATTACCATCCTTAGTACTTGTCTATACCTCTTGGCTTCAACCCATATCTCTGGAACCATAGAACATGAGGTGGGATCTCTGAATACCTCAGGCCAGTTTCATGAAAAAATCAGGCATACTACAAACTAATTCACTTGTCTCCTGCTGTGAAAAAAAAAAAAAAAAGTGCTAAACACGGGCACACCATCCTATATGTGTCAGAAGTGTCCGAGGATCCTTCGATTTTTCATAGCTTTCCAGATCCCCCCTCCATACAAGACCCCAGATTCCACAGATTCTTGAGTATTTCATCGCATTAGGCAAGTCTCCCAATGCCACATAACATGTCATCAGTGTGACCATGTTTGTCTCATAGATCTCCATGGCAACAATGCCATTCGCCTCCAACAATGGTACCAATGCCAAGGCCGGTTTGATGAGATGGTCCCATGGTAGGGAGCGGTCTTGGAGCCATTTAGCGACTGAGCTGTCGAGGTGCAAGACACGGTCGCGGAGTTTCTGACAGAGATGATCAAATGAGGGTAAGGTGCATGAGGCACAGGTACACTGGAACCCATATGGAGCGAGAACAGCTTGGCGTTTTGGGGTTATTTCAGGCAAGTCAAGGTAGGACATGAATATCTCATCACCCTTCTTGATGTCAAGTAATGTTAGGATCGCTTATGTAAGCCATCCCAAAGTGCAGTTGTGGAGAAACTGGGGAGGGTTGTTGGAAGGTCACATGACCTGTGGCTGGGTCGGATTATGTAATCATGTAAGATCACATGACCTGGGGCCTGGGCGCATCATGTGATCCAGGGTCCGAGCGTGGGAAAGTCGGCAAGTGCCGAAGCGTTCGCTATAAGTACTTTCGCTTTTCCTTTTTTGTACTCTTTTCCCCTTATCTTAGTATTGTTGTCATGACCTTACACTTAAGTTGTGTGAGACCCAGTCTGATATAATACTAAGATCCGCCTGTCCGCCCTAGCCCCGTGTCCTAACCCGGCTAGCCTGGACCCTTAATTTCAAACTGTGACACGTTGTCACAGCTCAGCCCCTATCATCCTCTTCTCCTTTACCCTGCCTGCGGTGTGTAACAGAACCGCGCGAAATTTTTACTGTGTGTAGATACACGTGACCAGACCAGGAGGAAGTCAACTGTGACCCTCCCCAAGTGATACCGAGTGCCCAAGGCCCGGAACTTTGTTTTACAGCTACGTACCAGTGAATCGTGTAGTGTACAGGGCAAGGAAAGGCCCCTACATAGTCTTTCTGTAGTTTCCCGGTCCAGTGGACAGGGCCCTTGCTCTGTGACCATTGTCAGAAGGGTGCACGGGCAACTCATTAGGAGTTGTGGAGCGACCACCTGGGACACCATTTGGGCCCCACGTTAACAAAAGTTTCATAGAATAAGAGTTCTATAGGTACATAAGTACACAGAAGAGCAGCCTAAGAGGACAGGACTGTTAAGAGATCGAAGAAATCCTGAGTGCCCAAGGCCTGGAACTTTATTTACAACATCCAGGGCCTGTGATGGCAGACCATGTCGCCCTGCCTGTAGCCCAACCTATGAGGCTTGACCTATCTGTTGCCCCCTTTGATGGGCAGAAAAGGAACTTCCGTACATTCCTCCAATCCCTTCGCCTCCTGTTTATGGCGAACCCGACTGTCTATGCTGTGGACCTGGTGAAGGTCCTTCTTGCTCTGAGCAAAATTACTGGAGAAGGATTCACTGCGGAGTGGGCGAATATGAAGGCGGAAGAGATCCTGGGTAGTGGCGAGGCCGGAACCTGGGCAGAGTTTGTGGAGGAGATGAAGCGCGCATTCGATGACCCGAATGACCGTGCGACTGCCCTTGCTGATATTGCAGGGCTGAAACAGGGTGCCATGACAGCACCAGAGTTCTTCGCAAAATTCGAGATGCTGTTCCAATGGGTGAAGTTGAGTGCAGAGAAGGACTCAGGAATCCTAGTCCATTGGCTGGAGTTGAACCTGAGTAGGAGGTTGGTGGAGAGAATCTATGGTGTCTCCCCGATGCCAGAGACATATGGAGAATGGAGGGTGCTGGCTGAGAGGCTTGATGCCCAGCAAAGGCGACTGGATGGGATACTCACGGAATGGACACCGCGACCCACTGTGACCCCCGTGCGACCTGCTGTGACTGTTTCGCGACCTCTTGTGACCCCTCTGCTGTGTACTCCAGATGTGGCCATGGCCCGAGGATGGGCCCCTGCTGATGAGAGATGTTGTTTCCGATGCCACCAGACTGGCCATGCTGTCCGTTTCTGCCCCCTGCCTGATACGCGTCTGCAGGTCCCAAGGGCCCAAACCTGGGCAGCACCATGTGCCCCCCAAATGGCGGAGGGATATGAGAAAGAGATTGCATGGCTCCGAGCCTGCATAGAGCTGTGTGAGAGAGAGAGGAGGACTCCCACTGGGGAGAAGAAGTGTGCCAGCCCCCTTTCCGTCCCTGTGCCTGCTGCAAGTATACCCCGATATACTATCTTGCAGCAGAGACATACCCGAATTGGGGCTGAGGTGAAGGAGGAAGTGAGACTGGCAGAGCACCTAACCAGAGTGCGGCCAGAAGTGCAGAAACATGTGCCACGAGAGCTAGCCATCCAGGTGCACTTGGAGGCTTTCAGCACTGGCAAAGGGACCACAATGAAGGCCCTTGTCAACTCAGGGTGCACCAACTGCTTCATGGATTTGGAGTGGGCGAAAGGAGTGGGACTGGAGCCATCTCTCCTGCTGAACCCAATCACCATGTATAATGTGGATGGGACACAGAACAGGAATGGAAAGGTCCGGTATGGGATAGAGGTGCTGGTGAGAGTTGGTGACCACCAGGAGCGGATCCACTTTCTGCTGGGAAAGACCCAGTCCCACAAGGTCATCCTTGGGCATGACTGGCTCAAGCGGCATAACCCGGATATCGACTGGCAGAAGGCAGAGCTGAGCCTCACCCGCTGCCCCCCACAGTGTTCCCCATCCCCTCGAGCCTCTGCACCCCTGAAAACGAGTACCCTTGCATCCACGAGTATTCTGGACACCCGTTTTCCCAACTCTGGCCCTACCCCCGATTGGCCCAGCCGCTACCCTTTGGTGTTTAGTGAAGCGAAGTGGGATGAACTTCCCTGCTCCCGACCAGACTTCGATATTAAGATCGAGTTCAAAAAGGACCCTGAGCACCTCTCCTCCAAGCTGTATTCTTTGACACAGCAGGAGATGGTGGAGATGAACCGTTGGGTGGATGAGCAGCTTGCTTCTGGACGAATCCGGCCCTCAAAATCCCCGTATGCCAGCCCCTTCTTCTTCAAACATGAGAAGGACAAACTGCAGCCAATCATCGACTACTCGAGGCTGAATGCACACCTGATCAAGGACAAGTACCCCCTCCCCCGCATCCGAGACACAGTGGATGTGCTTAAAGGAGTGTCGATCTACTCTAAGATTGATGCAAAGGGAGGTTTCCCATCTATGCAGGTCTGGCCCGAGCACCAGCACCGCTGCGCCTTCCTGACACCCCGTGGACTCTTCGAACCAGCTGTCATGTGGTTTGGACTGCAGAATGCCCCTGCTACCTTCCAATGCTTCATGAATCATGTGTTGAGGGAGGAGATTGCAGGAGGACATGTGAGGGCCTATGTGGATGATGTCATTGTGTTTGCAGAGGACTTGGCTACACACCGGTACTGGATGGATCGGGTCTTGAGGAAGTTTGGAGAGAATGGGTTGTGTCTCAAACTCAGTAAATGCGAGTTTGAGAAGAGTGAGATCATCTTCCTGGGGATGAAGATCTCCCACAACAGACTAGAGCATGATCCAGCCAAGGGTGCGGCAGTCCGAGATTGGCCACGTCCTAAGAATGTGAAGGATGTCCAGAGGTTCAATGGGATGCTGAACTACCTCCGCCGGCACATCCCGAATCTTTCTGCCCAGGCAAAGCCACTCTTCCGGCTGACTGGGAATGTTCCATGGAAATGGGAGGAGGAGGAGGAAGCAGCCTTCCGAGATCTCCGCCAGGCACTCATATCAGCCCCAGTCTTGGCTCTGCCTCAGGACAAAGGGAGATGGAAGGTAGAGACAGATGCAAGCAACCTGGCAACTGGTGGAGTGCTCTCGCAGCAGCAGACGGATGGAACCTGGAGAGTTGTTGACTATATCTCCAAGGCCCTCACTGCAGCTGAGAAGAACTACGATGTGTACGACAAGGAGTTCTTGGCTGTGATTCAGGCACTTCGCGAGTGGGGAGCATACCTCATTGGAGCAGAGGAGACGATCGAGATCTGGACGGACCATGCAAACCTCCAGTACTTCCGGAAGCCCCAGAAGTTGAAGCCGAGGCAGGTTCGTTGGGTTGGAGAGCTCCAGTGCTTTGACTTTGAGATAAAGTATCGCATGGGCAAGTCGAATACAAAGGCAGATGCACTCTCCCAGAGACCGGACTATGGAGAGATGGTGGAGGAGGATGCACCGGTGCAGGTTTTCCCGGAAACGGAAGTCCGTGTGTCATTCACATCGGAAATGGAGACGCTACTCCAGAAAAATAGCGCAGTACACATACAGAAGCCAGAGGAGCTTGATGATGAGTGGACATGAGATCATGCTGGACTCTGGCGAAAGGGGATAGTCACTTGGGTCCCCCTAGGAGCTCATGAGGCCGTTCTCGAGTTTGAGCATGACCTCCCCGCTGCTGGACACCCTGGGCCCCGGAAGTTGAGAGCAGCACTAGTGAAGGGTTATTGGTGGCCGGACATGGTAAAAGATGCGGATCGGTATGCCCAGGGGTGTGAGACATGCCAGCGGATGAAGCCTGACCGTACCAAGCGTGCTGCCCCACTGCACCCCCATCTGGTGCCCGATGGTCCCTGGTCGGTGATCTCATGGGACATAGTCGGTCCCCTCCCCCTCTCCCGTGGACATAATGCCATCCTTGTTATTGTCGACAAATTCACGAAACGGACACTGCTCGAAGTGATCGGGCTTGACCTCACAGGACTTGGAGCAGCGCGTCTCCTCTGGGATCGAGTGTTTCGTGACCATGGAGTCCCTCACAAGGTTGTGAGTGACCGGGGGTCCCAGTTCGTGTCCCGCTTCATGAAGGAGTTCTACTCCATGATCCGGGTAAAGGCAAATCCAAGTACTGCCTTTCATCCGCAGACTGATGGACAGACGGAACGGGCGAACCAGGAGATGGAGATCTATCTCCGGGCTTACGTGGACCATCTCCAGGATGACTGGGCTGAATGGTTGTCCACTGCGGAGTTTGCTCTTAATAATCGTGAGCACTCAGCGACAGGACAGACACCTTTCTTCCTCGATTATGGACGACACCCATGGAATGGGGGGCTCTGGCCACCTTCTGAGGTGAACCCGGCAGCGGACGAGTGGATGGCTAAGCTCACGGAGTCCCGAAGAGCAGCCAAGGAGGCAATGGAGAAAGCGGTGGCAGCGATGAAGAAGAGCTATGATAAGGGGAAATGCCCAAGTCGGGAGTACTCTGAGGGAGATCTGGTCTGGCTGGATACTAGAAACTTGAAGATGGACCGGCCCTGTAAAAAGCTTGACAACAAGAGAGCAGGCCCCTTTGCAGTTGAGGAGAAGGTGGGACCTGCTGGGTATCGCCTCAAGCTCCCTCGGGCCTGGCGCATCCATCGGGTCTTCAATGAGTTGCTGTTGACACCATACCACCCCCCTTCCTTCCCTTCTCAGAACCTGCCTCCCCCTCCGCCCCCTACGATTGATGATGACCACCTGGAGTATGATGTGGAGGCGATCCTTGATGTTAAGAAGGTGGGGCGTGGAGTGAGATACCTGGTGAAGTGGTTGGGATACCCTGTAGAGGAGAACACTTGGGAGCCACGACGGAACCTCACCAATGTGGCACTGCTTCTCCGGGACTTCTTCCTTGCTCACCCCGACAAGGCCAAGCTAGCTGGTCGGGACGCCCAGCCTTAAGAGGGGGGTGATGTTAGGATCGCTTATGTAAGCCATCCCAAAGTGCAGTTGTGGAGAAACTGGGGAGGGTTGTTGGAAGGTCACATGACCTGTGGCTGGGTCGGATTATGTAATCATGTAAGATCACATGACCTGGGGCCTGGGCGCATCATGTGATCCGAGGGTCCGAGCGTGGGAAAGTCGGCAAGTGCCGAAGCGTTTGCTATAAGTACTTTCGCTTTTCCTTTTTTGTACTCTTTTCCCCTTATCTTAGTATTGTCGTCATGACCTTACACTTAAGTTGTGTGAGACCCAGTCTGATAAGTAATGCTCGAAGTTGAACGGAGAAGGTCAGTAATGCAAACGTGTTTATAGCGTTTGGTCTACAGCTATTTGGGGTGTCTCAGCAATGGGTTCTGATGGAATGAATACAGAAAATGCCATTATACCTGTGATTGGCTCTAGAAAGTTCCTTGTAAACAGCACTGTACCTGTTCAAAGGCACTTCTCCCAATTGGACGCTGACGCCATTGGTTCGGAGAATACCCAGAAGAGGTCTACTGCCGTCTTCAGTGTGGCAATTAGCCAACGCACGATAGGCGGCTTGATTCTCTGGTGAAAGTCGCTCAAAACAAGGTTGAAAGAATTTCTCCATGTCAGAATCCCCGATGGCGGGTTGAGGTACGACCGTGGGGACGAGGAAGAGAGGTCGTTCAGAAAGGATGAGATCACCCATCTTGATGTCCTGTGATGCGAATATCCCGAGGCCCGTATTGGATGTGGGTTGAATCAGATAGGTGATTCCATTTGGCATAGGCATGGGCAGAGGGAATTTGGGTATGGAGAAGACAGTCTTTATGGCCGCATCAGGAAAAAAAGCTCAAACAATATAGTACTATGTAGTCATGGTAGCAGCAGTAGCTCAGTAGCTAGTAACGCGTTATATAGACCCAGTAGATCCCATATATTGCTCTGTAGTAACAGTAGTTCCCATATATTGCTCTGTAGTAATGGTAGTAATGGTAGTTCCTATATATTGCTCTGTAGACTGAGTAGATCCCATACAATGCACCAGAGTATGCAAAGGTGATTCAATAGTTTACTTGTCTCAAATGGTAGCCCAGGTTGATACTACAGTAGACTATGGTAGTGCTATGTGCCGCTTCCTGCTGCCACCACTGCTCCTTCCTTCCTCTGCACACCAGCCAGCACAAAATCAATGGCCCAGGTCCCCACTGTCAGTCTGTGACTGCAGTAGGGGGCCTGGGCCATTGCTGCTGCTGCCGCCGCCGCCGCCGCTGTTGCCGCCGCCGTCGCCGTCGTTGTTGCCGCCGCCGTCACCGTCATTGTTGCCGCCGCCGTCACCGTCGTTGTTGCTGCCGCTGCCGTCGCTGTCGCTGCCGCCGCCGTCGCCGTCGTTGTTGCTGCCGCTGCCGTCGCTGTCGCTGCCGCCGCCGCTGCCGCCGCTGTCGCCGCCGTTGCTGTCGCTGCCGCCGCCGTCGCTGTCGCTGCCGCCGCCGTCGCTGTCGCTGCCGCCGCCGTCGCTGTCGCTGCCGCCGCCGTCGCTGTCGCTGCCGCCGCCGTCGCCGTCGCTGCCGCTGCCGCCGTCGTTGTTGCTGCCGCTGCCGTCGATGTTGCTGCCGCCGCTGTTGCCGCCGCCGCTGCTGTCGCCGCCGCCACCGCCGCCGCTGCTGTCGCCGCCGCCACCGCCGCCGCTGCTGTCGCCGCCGCCACCGCCGCCGCTGCTGTTGCCGCCGCCGCCGCCACCGCCGCCGCTGCTGTTGCCGCCGCCGCCGCTGCTGTTGCCGCCGCCGCCGCCACCGCCGCCGCTGCTGTTGCCGCCGCCGCCGCTGCTGTTGCCGCCGCCGCCGCCACCGCCGCCGCTGCTGTTGCCGCCGCCGCCGCCACCGCCGCCGCTGCTGTTGCCGCCGCCGCCGCCACCGCCGCCGCTGCTGTTGCCGCCGCCGCCGCCACCGCCGCCGCTGCTGTTGCCGCCGCCGCCGCCACCGCCGCCGCTGCTGTTGCCGCCGCCGCCGCCACCGCCGCCGCTGCTGTTGCCGCCGCCGCCGCCACCGCCGCCGCTGCTGTTGCCGCCGCCGCCGCCACCGCCGCCGCTGCTGTTGCCGCCGCCGCCGCCACCGCCGCCGCTGCTGTTGCCGCCGCCGCCGCCACCGCCGCCGCTGCTGTTGCCGCCGCCGCCGCCACCGCCGCCGCTGCTGTTGCCGCCGCCGCCGCCACCGCCGCCGCTGCTGTTGCCGCCGCCGCTGCTGTTGCCGCCGCCGCCGCCACCGCCGCCGCTGCTGTTGCCGCCGCCGCCGTCGCCGTCGCTGCCGCCGCTGCTGTCGCCGCCGCCGCCGCCGCCGTCGTTGTTGCTGCCGCTGCCGTCGATGTTGCTGCTGCCGCCGCCGCCGTCGTTGTTGCTGCCGCTGCCGTCGATGTTGCTGCTGCCGCCGCCGCCGCCGTCACCGTCGCTGCCGCCGCCGTCACTGCCGCCGCCGTTGCCGTCGCTGCCGCCGCCGTCACTGCCGCCGCCGTTGCCGTCGCTGCCGCCGCCGTCACTGCCGCCGCCGTCACTGCCGCCGCCGTTGCCGTCGCTGCCGCCGCCGTCACTGCCGCCGCCGTTGCCGTCGCTGCCGCCGCTGTTGCCGCCGCCGTCGCCGTCGTTGTTGCTGCCGCTGCCGTCGTTGTTGCTGCCGCCGCTGCTGCCCTCGCTGCTGCCGCCGCTGCCGCCGCCGTCGCCGCCGCCGTCGCCGCCGCCGTCGCCGCCGCTGCTGCCCTCGCTGTTGCCGCCGCCGCTGCTGCCCTCGCTGTTGCCGCCGCCGTCGCCGCCGCCGTCGCCGCCGTCGCTGTCACTGCCGCCGCTGTCGCTGCCGCCCCCCGTCGCCGCCGCCCCCGTCGCCGCCGCCTCCGCTGCTGTCGCTGCCGCCGCCGCCGCCGTCGCTGCCGCCACCGCCGTCGATGTTGCTGTTGCCGCCCCCGTCGCCGCCGCTGCCGCCCCCGTCGCCGCCGCCTCCGCTGCTGTCGCTGCCGCCGCCGTCACCGCCGCCGCCGCCGCCGTCGCTGCCGCCACCGCCGTCGATGTTGCTGTTGCCGCCGCTGCCGTCGCCGCCGCTGCCGCCCCCGTCGCTGCCGCCTCCGCTGCTGTCGCTGCCGCCGCCGTCACCGCCGCTGTTGCTGCCGCCGCCGCCGCCGTCGATGTTGCTGTTGCCGCCGCCGCCGCCGTCGCTGCCGCCACCGCCGTCGATGTTGCTGTTGCCGCCGCCGTCGCCGCCGCCGCTGTCGCTGCCGCCGCCGCCGCCGTCGCTGCCGCCGATGTTGCTGTTGCCGCCGCCGTCGCCGCCGCTGCCGCCGCCGCCGCTGCTGTCGCTGCCGCCGCCGCCGCCGCCGTCGCCACCCCCGTCGCCGCCGCCGCTGCCGTCGTCGTAGTTGCTGGAGGAGAGAGGGAGGGGAAGGAAGAGGGAGGAGAGAGGGAGGAGAGAGCGAGGGAGGAGAGGGAGGAGAGGGAGAGTGAGGAGAGTGAGAGAGAGGAGACGGAGAAGTGCCGTCGCCCTCCATCGCCCTGTAGATTAAAAAAAATTGAAAAAAATCATGAAAAAAGGGAGAGGGCGCACCTGGTGGCCCCTCGCTGAGGGTGCCGCCACTGCCGTGGTTGTCACTGAAGGAGAGGGTGAGGGAGAGGGAGGAGGTGCCGCCGCCGTCGCCGTCATCGCTGGAGGAGAGAGAGGGTGAGGGTACCGCCGCCGTCGTCGTCATCGCTGGAGGAGGGAGAGGGTGAGGGTGCTGCCGCCGTCGTCGTCATCGTTGGAGGTGAGGGTGAGGGTGCTGTCGCCGCTATCGTCGTTGCTGGGGATGGGAGAAAGGGAGGAGAGAGGGTGATGGTGGGAGGCAGAGAGAACGACAAGTTCAACACAGAACATGTGACGACTTTCTGGGACGGCAATTCCCACCATGCCACAAGTACAGCCATAAGCTTACCAAATCAGTGACCCACAAATGTTCTGGCCCATTTCTCAGTCAATTCTCAAGCAATTCTCAAGATTTTTTTTTTCATAAGACACTACTTGATCTGTAGATTAATGTGGATATGTCAAAAAAATTAATTGATATTTTCTGTGCTGGTTTACCAAGATAGATGGGTGCCTAGCTTTATCCAAGCTTTGAACACCTTTTTGGAGCAATCTTTTGGAAGAGATCATATTCATCCAAACTATCATGATTGATTTGATATGTATAAATATATTACTGTCAAGTTGCCATCCAAGCCCCAAGCTGATGAACAGTTATATCAGATTCATGGAATGCCTGGCCATTCTAATGGACCATGCAAGCCAGCAACTCCACCATGCTTTGACACTACCTTGATCATTGAGAACAAATCACAGTGGAAAGAGGATGGATTAAAAGGTTAGTCTAAGGCTATCAATTGTCTACAATTTGATGTCAACTTCAACTAGGTCTTCATGTAGCAAGATTTTTGATCTTCCAAAGCATCTCATCAGCAAAACAGCTCAGCTAAGTTGTCAGTATACTGTCCATTTCATTCAATTGACCTGTCATGCATCATGCACCTCCCCAAATTGGCCAAAAATCACACTGGTCACACATCATTTGAGGAATTGGTCAATTTGTAAGGTGAAATTCCCTTTTTGGGTGACAGTTACCTAATATATACTGGTGGAGGGGCAGTCAATTATCCCTCATGTCACACTTGACTTCTACTTTCAGTCAATTCAAAATTTGACCAGAGGAATGCATCACACCACCTGGTCAATTGAATGAAATGGTACAGTAGAGAGGTATGGACTGGTATGTAATACCCCAAGACAACTTGGGGTGTTACACACCAGTCCATACCAGTCCATACTTACATTTAGCCAAGCTGTTTTGCTGATGTGCCTGGGCATAGTACCACATCCTTTAGCATATGTTCACTGGTACAGACCACTTACAAGCTTTGATCTAGCAACTGGCATGTATCAGATTATTTTGTCTACTTGACAAAATTCTGCAAATTTGGCACAGTTGTCTGTTGATTCCTCACTTTGGATTAGCAGATGTACCTATCTCATGGACCAGAAATAATGCTCTTCATTCAGCAGCTCAATTTTATCTCAACAAGTATACTGATATGCATTCATTTATGGAGTACAAATCTTTGTAACAATTTTAGTCCAAAAGTATCAGACTGGGTCTCACACAACTTAAATGTAAGGTCATGACAACAATACTAACATAAGGGGGAAAGAGTACAAAAGAGGAAAAGCAAAGGTATATATACCAAATGCTTCAGCATTTGCTGGTGTTCCCATGCTCAGACCCTTGGATCACGTGACATGCCCAGGCTCCAGGTCATGTGATCTTACGATTATGTAATCTGACCCCAGCCACAGGTCATGTGACCTTCCAACAACCCTCCTCCCCCAGTTTCTCCACAACTCCTCTTTGGGATGGCTTATGTAAGCAACAAAAAGAGACTACTCTATGTACTTGTCATATACTGCACAATATCATGAATTGTTCATTTTGATCCTAATCTATAGCCTGCTGAAACACTCATGAGTTTATTGCTTCAACCTTGCACTGGAATTCACCTCACCTCCACTCAGCTCCTGATTATATCATAATCATGACAACATCTGTGCTGTCAATTCAATGTAGTACAAAGGCTTACTATCCTACCCAACAGCACTATCACTAGTTGCTACTAGGCTCAACATAGTACATTGGCTCTACTACTATTACTACTATGCACTCATAATATGCTACTAGGCTCAACATAGTACATAGGCTCTACTACTGTAACTACAATGCACTCATAATATGCTACTAGGCTCAACATAGTACATAGGCTCTACTACCGTAACTACAATGCACTCATAATATGCTACTAGGCTCAACATAGTACATAGGCTCTACTACCGTGACTACAATGCACTCATAATATGCTACTAGGCTCAACATAGTACATAGGCTCTACTACCATTACTACAATGCACTCATAATATGCTACCCAGTCTATTGCATGCTATATAGTAATCCATACCTTCTATGTATTACTATTTTTCTCAGTACATATGCTACAGCAGTCTATACAGGCTGTGTAGTCTACATAGTCTATGCTGATGTCTACTGCTGGGGGTTCTTTTTCCTGATGCGTGCCACCAGTGAAAATGCATTCAGCGTGTTCATTTCCAAGCGGCAATATGTGAGTGCTCTTTGGAGCAACGGAAGTCAATATACAGGTTTCCTCAGGATATTGAATGGTGGCGTGAGGGTCATAGTTCATGAACTTGAGACCTTGGATAGTTTTGGTGAAGTGGTGAGCAGTGGCATTGTCAGGCATGGATATGGGGAGAGGTGAACTCGAGATCGTGCCAGCAGGTTTGGTCACAGTGGACTGTGATGGGATATCTAGAAAGCAGGATGAGCATGGCAACCGCAGATCATCCGAGAACTGACGCGTAGCAGAAGCTTTAGTCTTGTTCAAGAAACCGCGTTTCATTGTCCTCCTCGCGTTATGTGCTTGGCTCGGAAGCAAGGGAGAGGAAACAGAACCAAATAAGTCCTGGCGCTTCAAAGCTTCGAGCTTCGAGGGCTATGATCACCTGGTCGGTCAGCACGGTCAGCGCCAGTCAGTCCTGGTCAGTGTACAAGAGGTAGGTTGATGTCCGCGCAAGAAGAATCAGAACCAGTATGCCAAAGAACATGCTATATCCTGACCCATCTTTATATTTTCCTTAACAGGTTCTGGTCACGTCCGTCCACGACGTTCGGTACTTCGTTACCCTCTTGCGTGGCATACATTTTGCCAATGTGGGTTTCTACTTGCTTTACTCAAAGTGCGAGCAGAGCCTCAAGTGCTTTTATTATAAGCGTGCCACCGTGATCATCACAGGCAGTGGCTGCACCATTACAGTAGAGGAAGCTCGCACCGTTCTCGGTCTGTGTGGTTCATTCCTCACATGCACGTACAGCCGTTCGTTCATGCAGCACTATTGCAGCGACTGCATATGTATTCAAGGATGTCTTCGACGAGTACGCATACCACCCCGAGCCCTCCGCAACGGGCATTCCCGCTTCTCCGTCCTCCGATTTTGACGCCCAAGATCCAGACCAGACAAACAACGCGACGTTTGAGGTGCCGCTCAACATCCTGATCGATTGCTTGAACATCTTCGGCTCTGCCGGCGTCCCGCCATCTGCGTTGGGCCCGAGCGGGATGCAGAAGAGGTGGCGTAGAGCAGACGACGGCAGCGATCGTGATGACGATGGCGGGTTCAGTGCGAGCGGCGGTGGTGGCAGAAACGGGTTTGATCGACACCTTTCTGGTGCCCTGGGCGAGGGGAAGAGGACAGGGATGCGGATGAAGTATGTTGGGAGCGGGCACCCCCTGACATTGTTGCTGCATGTGCTTTGAGTCACCTCTCCATGCCTTGCTGACAGTAAGGTTTCAGTGCTGAGGAATCGAATGGCCCAACAACGACGTGCGAGATCACGACTTTCAATTCGGAGCCGCAGCTTGATCTCCCATTTGACTCCAACCAGACGTCTGTGATCTTCCTCTAAATGGCAGCCTATGTTTACTAACTCTGTCTCAGTGTGCTCAAAGTTATCCTCAAGGTCCATGTTTCCTATACGACCTGAATATTGTTCTGATAGCCCCATCTAGTCTTCATGGCTACGCGATGCGCTCTCCGAGCTTGACCCTTCCTGCGACAAACTGGTTATTATTGGCAACCCGCCCCCACTGGGAGGCAGATCACGAGCTGGAGTTGGCGAAGTCAAACCGATATTAAGACTGCAGGCGAGTGGGAATTTCGGCAGTGCCGAGGTCGGTTTATGGCCCCTTGTCCTGCCCTGCTGCGTAGATTGACCGAGCCTGGGAAGACAGATGGATTACCCGAACGATAGGGAGGTGCTGGAGACCGTGGAATGCGTCTCTGCTGTTCGCTTCAGGTCTGTCTTGCGCCGTCATCATAGACAATACCAAAATGATGAACACAAGGGCGGGACCGCCCTCCGCCAGCTATCGTTTTGCGCACATCACACGGGCGCTCCGGGCGCTCCAATTATCGACCAAGACGTCTTTGCGCATCGATAACGAGGGTCTCTTGAGTTTGCAGTTCCTCATGCCGAGGAATGGCTTGAGTGGGAAGCCTGTAGGGTCAGACGCTTTCATTGAGTTTCGGGTGAGTAGTTAGTTGTCTCGGATGGTCGTGCTTTCTGGGTGCATAGACTGATCTACGTTTGGGTGGTCTAGTGTCTGGCGTTGGACGAAGAGTTGTAGAGATTAACCATGTGTTGGAAAACAGCCGTAGCCGCAGCAACGGATGTAGGAAAGTGACATGACAATGCCCGAGGGTCAAGAACGCGTATGATTTTACCTCTAATATTGTTAATGTTCAGGAGCCAAGTAGCAAAACGGAGGCCATAG
This sequence comes from Clavaria fumosa, assembly GCA_951802425.1. Classification (NCBI taxonomy): domain Eukaryota; kingdom Fungi; phylum Basidiomycota; class Agaricomycetes; order Agaricales; family Clavariaceae; genus Clavaria; species Clavaria fumosa. Next base: position 730,681 of record OX637794.1, on the reverse strand, counting down.
ACATTGTTCAGCGAAATACAATCAACCTACCAGACAAGCATTCTATGTTATACGGCATTATAAATTATCGTAACACGCGAGTTTACCACTTGATCTCCAAAACCTTCATGCTCCCTAAACTCCAGCCTGATGGATAATATTCCAAGATAGTGTTGAGCTCAAATGTGCATCACAAAATCTTGAAAGTCACCTTGATGGAAGCAAGGCAAGGCCTGTCCCTCCCAGAACTGCAGGCAGAAGAAACCTTTGAGTGCAAGACAGCCTGATGGACCACTGGTGAGGTGACCATCTGAAAAGGGCTGGCTGAGGCACTCCCTCCGGCCTTATACTTGCCAGGTGTCGCGGTAGATCCTAAATCTGGGGCTCAAAGGTCACAGTGAGGTTGCGACAAGGTCGTGAAGGTCATGTGGATAGCTGATGAAGAGGCTCAACAAGGAGGTAGAAAGATGCAATGTCTGAGAATATTAAAGTCTAAGGAATTACAGGTCATGTACCTACTCATATATATACTAGAGTCTGGGGCCATAGGAATGACATAGTACAAGGTAACAAGGAAAGATGTACAGTGGAAGCAACAGTCAGGAAGGAATGAAGGTATCCAAGCAACAATCATGGGGTCGCGATAGCACCAAGAAGGGAAGCATCAGTCGGCAAGGGGATGGGATAGTGGTAAGGGAAAGGACAAGGGTGCCAAGGAGATAAGAAACTAATGTGGGAGGGAGATAAGGGCATCAGGGGGACGAAGGGAGGGGCGTGGGAGAATACAAGGTCGCGATGGGAATAGTTGTTTGATGGGCGATGTCAGGTGTCAGACTGATGACAGGGTGATGGCATCCTGCTTGATGTGCCATCACACATTTGGGCCATACTGTTGGTTACTGTCACGTGAGACCTCGTGACTTACCGGTTATGTGACTGGTCATGTGTCCACAACCTTTGCAGGTCATGTGATGTCACCATGACATATTCCCCTTCCTAAGATTTGTTCTCCTGAACAAACTCCGCAACAGCCTCCTTCGCTTCTGCCAGGTTCTCCAGGGGCTCCCATGTGTTCTCCTCAGGCGGATAGCCTATCCAGCTCACCAGGTACTGGACCTTTCCTCTCCACTTCCTCTTAGCCAGGATTCTCTCAACATCATACTGCTCTCCTCCCTCTACAAGCTCGGGCAGCGGGTGGATGGAGGATGGGTCTCCACGGAAGGGTTTGAGTAGGGTTTCGTTAAAGACTGGGTGGATCTGCCAGCTCGGGGGAAGGGTGAGGTGATAGGCCGACATTCCCACCTTCTCCTCCACAGGGAAAGGACTGACAAACTTGGGTCCAAGCTTCTTGGAGGGGAGTTTGAGGGGGAGGTTCCATGAGTCCAGATACACTAGGCTGCCTTTCTTGTAGATTTCCAGTTCTTGCGAATGGTCATCATAGGTTGTGGAGTTGATTTCTTGGCCTTTCTGTAGGATTTCGCAGAGCCAGTCATGGGTAGTGGAAATCTTGGTAAGGAAGTCATCGGCAGCAGGTATGTTGGAACCAATGGGAAAACCGGGGATCAGGGAGGGGTCAAAACCATGGAGGGCTGAGAAGGGAGTGATGTCCAAGTCGCGAACAGGTTGCGAGTTGAGGGCGAACTGGGCTAGAGGGAGGACAGCAGCCCAGTCGGCCTGGTCTTCCTTGGTTAGTGCGTGGAGGACTACCTCTACCTCCTGGTTAGCTCTCTCTACCAGTCCATCAGTCTAGGGGTGGTAGGCAGTAGAGGCAGCAGATTTGATACCTAGTTTGTCATAGACTTTGCACATGAATTTGGAAATAAATTGTCCCCCTCAGTCGGACACTACCTTCTCCAGGAGCCTGTAGTAGGCATATACCTTCTCAAGGAGGATCGAGGCCGCTCCCTCCGACATGAGCTCCTGGACAGTCAGGACAAGGACAATCATCTTTGTTAAATAGTCCTTGATTACCAGGATTGTATCATAACCCACGGACTCTGAGACAGGGCTGATCAAGTCCCAACCGATGACTTGCCAAGGTTGCGAGGGAATGGGGAGGGGATGGAGGGGTGCCGGCTTTCGACCGTGTTGGGGTTTTATCCTCAGGCAGATGTCACAGGCAATAACATAGGCATGGGTGTCCGTTTTAAGCGAGGGCCAGTACCAGTATTTCATGACCACGACCTGGGTTTTAGAGATTCCCGGGTGTGCAGTGGTCCGAGCAGAGTGGTGGAGGTTGAGAATGTCCTTAATGAGTTACGGTGGTACCCAAAGCTTCTCCTGTACCTGGAGGTATCCTTCCTCATCTTTTTCTGCTTCCTCTGGTGGGGTCCTGAGGGCTTGCTCGATTTTCAACTTCTCCATCAAGGACAGGGTCTTGTTGGCCTGGAAGAAGTGGTCCGGTAGCAGGATTTGAGCAGGGTGAGGAGGATGGTCATCATAGTCGGGGTGGCGGGACAGGGCATCGGCAGTGGCATTCAATTTCCCAGAACGAGGAATGATTTTGAAATGGAAGAGTGATAGGAATTGCCTCCACCGGTTTTGGCGTCCATTGAGTGGGTTAGGCTTCTGGAAATACGAGAGGTTCTTGTGATCTGTGTGAACCTCAAAATCCTGGCCAAGGAGGTAGTGTTGCCATTCCTCAAGTGCTCAAACCACTGCGAGGAGCTCTAGGTCATAGACATCATAGTTTAGCTGGGCATCTCAGAGCTTCGTCGAGAGGCAATCCACCATCCTCCATATCCCATCCTGTTGCTGATACAGGATAGCCAAGGTTGCAACTTCACTGGCATCCATCTCGATTTTCCAAGGCATCCCATCCTGGGGGATTGCGATGTAAGGATGACATGCGGTTTAGACAAGGAAACATGACAGATATCGATTATCTGGATATTTCAGGACCTAAGGCAATTACATCTGATATGATCCGATAACAATCTGACACCATCTGATAACATCCGAAAACATCCGATACTTATCTGACATCGGACTCTCCGGTCTCTGATTCCCTGTGATGATCACAGCCCACAGGTCACACACACTGCCTACACCCCTCTATTTCATCACTCCAGCATGGTCAGCGCTCGACATACTCACTATTCCATTCCCCTTCCTCTATTTCATATACATGCTGTAAATTTCATATTGTGATCCCTTTCAACCATCCGATCATTTAAAATGTTTCAAACCCCTTGCAGTACTTTGCCCATTGTTCCTAGTACTCCTTTGCTGTACCAGCCTCACTTTCCTTCATTTTACGAGTGGTCCGGACATATGCTAGTTATTGGACATTTCATCCCTCCAAACCACATGACTCACTTATGAATTATGGCCCTTATATGACCTTGTACACAATACCGCATTGTCTTCTGTAGCTTCCGGAGATTTCCGTAGGATCGGATTTGCTGTACTTAGAAAAATGTACATAAGTATGTACCGGACTCTATGGAAATCCAGCTTTTGAATGCCCACATTGTGCTGTGACCTTTAACAGGCTCATCCCTCATTGTACCCATTGATCTGCTGGCCTTCATCATCACCAGCCCCTCGAACTCTTGATCCGAAAATTGGACTCTATCGGATCCAATACCAGATACTCCAGACAATGTATATTTTCATTCTCTGAACTTTTTGCACTCAACCTCTACATCCTCCAAGGTTCTATCTAGTGTCTCCATCGTGTAACAAGACCCCCTGAAGAACCCAGCCATGAACATCTATTTGCAGCCAACACCTGTTCAGCCTACTACAGCGACCTGAACCAAGTTCCATATTGTGTCCTGGATGTTGTAGAACAATTTTAGCATGGTGTCCGTTAAGTTAAATTCACCTTTGCCAGTGCAAGTGTGGAGTGGAGTGGTGATTTTGGCATAGTTCGGGATGTATCACCGGTAGTAGCTCCCGAGGGCCGTGTATCTGCGCATGTCCTTGGCTGATTTCGGGATTGGCCAATTATCGATTGCCGAGCATCTCTTCTCGCTCTTCTCGATGGTCCCTTGCCAGATTTTGTTACCAAGGAAGGTCACCTCCATTCGCTCGAATTCGCACTTCGCAGGTTTGACAGTTAGGTGGTTCTCCTGGAGGACCTGGAAAACTTGTGTGGTAAGGTTGCTGTCATGGTGACATCACGTGACCCGCAAAGGTCGTGGACACATGACTTGTCACATGACCAGTAAGTCACGAGACTCACGTGACTACCACCGACGGTACGGCCCAAATGTGTGATGGCACATCAAGTGGGATGCCATCACCCTGTCAATGGCCTGACACTTGATATCGCCCATCAAGCGACTATCCCTAATGCAATCTTGTACTCTCCCGCACCCCTCCCTTACTGCTATCCCATCCCCTTGGCACCCTTATCCTCCTCCCACGATGGCTTCCTATCTCCTTGACACCCTTGTTCCTTATCTATACTGTTGTCCCATTCCCCCACCAACCAACACTTCCCTTTCCAGCACTATTGTGACCCCATGACTGTCGCTTGGATACCTTCATTCCTTCCCAACTGTCGCTCCCTCTGTATGTCTCTCCTCGCTACTTTGTACTATACTGTTCCTATGGCCCTGGACTCTAGTATATATATGAGTAGGTACATGGCCTGTAATTCCTTAGACTTTAATATTCTCTAGAAATTGCCTCTTTCTACTTGCACTTATGCCAACTAATCTGCTAAACACGTGACCCTTGTGACCTTGTCGTGACCTCACTGCGACCTTTGGACTCCTGATTTAGGATCGACCGCGACATAATATTAAAGTCTCAACCCCATCCCTTGTCCCAACTTGATGTCCACGATGTCCCGACATTGACAACTGACCCCAACCAACCTCGCCTGGCCCTCCTAACGTACCTGGAAGCCATAACTGGATTCCCAGCTCCAGAGAGAAAAGAACTTGCCAGTCCCCCAAGGCCTTACAGATAGGCAAAAGCAACATCGCTTCTTTGCACTTCACTACATTGACCACTGTACACTGGCACCCACTACCATTGCAACTCTCTGGATGGATGACCTCTGCAGAGCACTGTTTATTGCTCAGTCGAGCGACAGTTTATCAAACCCAGACCTTGGTCCTCAAGAGAGATTTGTGAGCAAAGGCTCTACCCAACTTACTTTCCCAACGAGTTTCCCATGCTACTTTCTGCTGCCCTTAACGAAGAAATATTCCGTCAGGCTACTGAAGGCCTGATGATTGAGGACATCAAAAATGTCAAGTCCCTGCCAAGAACTCCCTCACCTGCTCCTACCCCATGACCCCTTACCTATGCCACCACCGCAGTTCAGACTGACACCACCGAGCCTGAACCCACAACCGACTGTTACCTATGAGTACGCACACCCAGTGCGTGGCTCATCATCGACACCCACCGCCACCCATCACCTGGGCGCCCATCAACCCCCGAGTCTACACCCCTGAGTCTACCCTAGTGCCTGGCCTCGGCCTGCTTCAGATATTGGAAGAAGTCTTCAGGACACCCTTGCACAGCCCTGCACCCTCACCTCCTCCTGTGACCCTTGCCCTCCCCATTCAACTCAATCCCCCATCACCTCGGACTCCCTCTCCCTCCTCTGTCTCCTTTGCCTCCAACTCAATGGAACTCCTGGACATCAACAAGGAACTCCGTGGATACAATGTCTGGCGGATTCTCTATTGCCCCCTACGATGGGAGTAAGGTTACTTACTGGACCTTCGTCCGGCAACTTAACATTTTCTTCCTCGCGGAAACAGAAAGGTTCAACACAGACCTAAAACAAATTCTCTTTACCCTGAACCAGATGCATGGAGGCTATGCCGGAGACTGGGCAAACTCCGTGGTTGAGAAAATAGTTGCGGCCCCTGCCTCGTTTACCTGGACCATCTTCAAGGGAAGGATGGATGCTGAGTTTTCGGACTTGGTAGAAAAGGAGAATGCCTACCTTAAGCTTGGAAAGCTTACGCAAGGTAAACACCCAGTGAATGAGTTTCTGACAGAGTTCGACCAGCTAGTTGCGAAGGCCGAACTCTCGAAGGAAACTCACAGAGACCTCCTTGTCACCCTCCTCAAGCCAGCACTCAATTTTGCCATCACTGACTGCATATATGCCACCGCCACCCTTCCACCCAACTATTCCACCTGGAAGAGGAAGGCCCTCGCCATTGACATGATGCTCGAATGTTGTGACACCATGCGCCCTGCCCGGCAAGTTATCTTCACTAAGCCACCTGATCGCCTGGCCCCGCGACCTTCCACGCCCCCCCCAAACACCATGCAGGTCGACCGGATCCTCTCGAGAGGCAATTGCTACAGTTGCCAGCAGCCCGGTCACCTCACGCATAACTGCCCACTCCCTCGCAAGCCCCCCCGAGTTCCCCAAATCAATGTCTGCACCAAAGATACCTTGACTGCGACTGTTGATGAGCTTGAGGCCCTGGTGGCCCAGCTCTGCAATACCATTGAGGTGAAGGACAAGGAGCTCAGGGTGCTGAAAGAGGCAAAGGCAGATTTTCCTGCAGGCGAGGAGTGAAGGAAGCAGCCTCCCCACCGAAGTCCCCCCCCTGTACTAGTAATGTGTCAATGGCATTGTCTGACTCTCGTCCCGAACTGCTTCTAAGGACAACCAAGATAGTGGGCCATCAGCAAACAGCCCAACTCGAATTTAAAGTGTGGATCAGCCCCCCCACCTTCCCCAGTAGGTGTTATGGAACCAGGTTTGCTACCTGTGAATAATAATATTTAAGTAAGGGAAACTGAAGTTAACCCTAATAGGAACCTCAAATATTATTACTAGGCAAGCTCAATGTCCCAATTGAGCTTCTGGTTGCACACCTTCCTGTAAACAGATACTAAGATAACCTTAATATTGTCTACAAGGCATTGCTAATGTGGGCAGCAAATAGAAATATTCTATAGTGACTCAAGCATCAATATCTCAAACAAGGGTAATTGACCAAAGGATCCCCATAGTCATCTCGACTATTTCATCCTCTTACACCTTGCTTTAATATCCAACCAATAATGAGATATTAAATACTTAAGTCTATTCATAGGAATACTGTACTATGACAATATTCATATCTCTCCAATGGGATAGGAGATCCTTCCAACATTAAATCTCTGATACCTTCTCTATCCTATCTCCCTTTCACTCTCTTATACCTTGACCAAATTCCTATTCCTTCTTTAGATATTGTTACGACCCCATCCGATTGCATAAGCATGATCCCCGCTCCAGACTCTGGGCTCTGTACCAACTCCGATCCACTCCACTGTAACTCTGTTCACTCTGCTCTGCACCTTCATTGGGCTTCACTCCGCCAGCCTTCAGACTGTTTGGACTTCATTCTAGAATCTTCTCCCTCCATCCCCTCATTTTGGTAACCAATGGGAGGATGCCCATGACCCATGGGAGTCGCTTTTTGTTGTTGTTTCTTTGTTTCATGAAAATTGCACAGGCACATTTGGTGAAACCCTCCTAGTAATTTGATATGTACATTGTTTCACATTACTCCTATACTCTGTCCTTGCAGTATAAGTTTCCACCTGTATCTCCCTGCTCCTCAGTTCGAATATTAATGTCTCTGACCCCAAAACGTCTCTGAGCTTTCATCCTCATCATTCTTGATGTTCTCCACATCATCCGACCAACTCTGACCAACTCCGGCAGACTCCAATATTCTCAGAGTTTGACTTCTGTGTTTGATTTCTTTCTGGCATTGTTTTCTGTTTGATAAATAGGGACAAGGTATATACGTGGTGGCACAACACATATGTTGAGGCTGCAGTTCCATCTGTCTCTGCCTTTCTTATCTGTTCCTCTGTTTGTCTGACATCGGACTCCGATCAGACTCCGATAACCACAACTCCGCTCTGTTCCATTAAACCCCTTCACTACTAGTTTGATAGGACTGTGACAGATATAAATTGTTTATATCTAATCCCTATAATACAAAGCAAGACATCAGTTACAACACAGTAAAATTACCTAAGCACAAAAATATTTGTAGCACATGTATTATGTAAGCTTTCAGTGTGACTAGACACTCAGTCATTAGCCCTATAGCCTGGCTATGCTTACATAATAAAATCATTGCACCAGCCCAAGGCATTGATGAGATAATCAGCTATTTGTCCACACTGGTATTTAGACATCAGTGGGACAAATACATTAATAACTCCTTTAGGAGTGGTGCTGGCTCTTAGCTTCAGCTGACTAAGGTGATCAGGCAGTTTCTGGGGTCAAGTAGGTGCTACTGAACATGTCCTTCAGTGGCCTATTTATAATATTGTTTCAAGCCTATCTACTAAATACAGTAATTTCGAGATACATGGCCAAATATTGCATATAAAATCATAATAAAATACTCAGATAATCGCATAAGGCATGTACTCTTGCCATATAAGTATTTACTATTTTTATCCTCTCCCCAACTCGAGTTTTTGAGAGAATGAGTCAGAATGAGTCAGATGGAGTCACCTCCCCCATTTGGGTTTATCCAAAACAGCCTAGACTGTGCTGGAGTGACTCAGAGGAGGCTGTGCATTGGCCTGATACAGTAAAACTATTATTAGGTATTCCCAATCAGTGTGTGGGCCTCTGAGTCAGTCTGGAAAGAGTCTTCAAAACCGAAGGTTTGATTTTAAAGTTCAAACTCCGCTTAAACCTTCCTAATTAGGCAATTTGTCTCTCTGGCTTAGTGTTGCCACAGTTCAGTTAATTTCAGTTAACCAAACTCAAACCAATGCTTTTAAAACTTCAATCAATTCTGTAAAATTCTGGAAATATTTCTGGAGATTTCTACACATATTTTAAACCTACTCTAATTTTTCTGTGATTTTACAGATTTTATTTGAGATCAGTTTGAGATCGGTTAACCGAAATTAACCGAACTGTGGCAACACTACTCTGGCTTGCTCTCTGCATCCCTAAAAGGTATTTTGGCTCTAGAGGGCTTTGCCCTTGGGATATAACAGGGATAAACAATTATCTAAGCACTCCTGCTTAAGTAATAATTTCTAGATATGGTCTCCCTGTGAAATTCATCCCCCTTTAGGATGGATGGATGACCAAGACTCTGGATGACTGTCCCAACTAGGCAGGTACAGCACTTTGACTGTCAACAAGTTTTACCAAACTGTGAATAACTCCATGAGTTCTCAACCAATCCTCATGAAACTTTGCACATAGGTAGAGATAAAATATAACTATAGTTTGATACTATATGCAAAATAATTGAACAGGAACTTGGCATGCTATAACAGTTCGCATTTTTGGTGCAATATTTTCAATAATTCCTTTTGTAAATATCTCAGCCAGTTCCTATTGCTTTCCCATGAAGCTTTGTAGGCATGTAGACAATAAATGTAGGCATACACCTATATGCTACATGGTACAATAGAACAGTCTCATAGGTGGATATAATGACTTGACTATAAGAATGCTACATGCAATGTCTCTACTTTGAGGGGTGTCATGGTCCTAACAAGGTTAGCAGCGAAGGGGTTAGCGGAGCAAAGCGGAGATATTCTATCAGAGTCCGGTCGGAGTCCGATATCGGAGAAACGGAGAAGTAAACAAGAGGAAGAGAGACTTATGGGACTGCGGCCTCAACATATGTGTTGTGCCACTGCGTATATACGTGTCCCTATTTATCAAACAAGAACAATACCTAAGGAAGGATCAGAACACAAGTCAAAACTCCAAAGTTGATCGGAGTCCGTCGGAGTTGGTCGGAGTTGGTCAGATGACATGGAGAACGTCGAGGACGATGAGGACGAAAGCTCAGAGATGTTTTTAGGATCAAGAGACGTTAATATTCGAACTAAGGAGCAGGGAGATACAGGTGGAAACTTATACTGCAAGGACAGAGTATAGGAGTAATGTGAAACAATGTACATATCAAATTACTAGGAGAGTTTCACCACATGTGCCTGTGCAATTTTCATGGAACAAAGAAACAACAACAAAAGCAACTCCCATGGGTCAAGGGTATCCTCTCAATAGTAAACAGAATGAGGGGATGGAGGGAGAAGGTTCTAGAACAAAGTCCGAATGGTCCAAAGGTCGGCGGAGTAAAGTCCGATGAAGATGCGGAGCGGGGCATACGGAGTTACGGCGGAGCGGATCGGAGTTGGTACGGAGCTCGGAGTCTGGGGCGGGGATAGTGCTTATGCAAGCGGATGGGGTCGTAACAGTATCCCCCTCTTAGGGTCGAACCCCTGAGACCCTGTGGCCAAAGTCCGCGTGAACACGTGGCTCCCATATCAAGTTAGCACCGGAGTTTCGCGGCGCTTCGATCGGAGTCCGAAAATTTTTTGGGGGTTAAAACGATTGTGTGCGTCGCACTCCGTTTTTCTCTTCCTTAACTCATCACTCCCACCACTCGCCCCTAACACGGGCAATTCCTTTCAAAAAAACTTATCATGTCCAACACGCAATCGACGCCCGGAGCCGGGCCCAGTCGCCCCTCCCGCCCTCGCCCACGACCCGTCGTCGCCGCCCCCACGCAACCTCGCGCGGTGGACGAGGACCCCGAGATCGCGGCCCTCATGAAGAAAATTAACGCGTTGAGGGAGAAAAGGGCGAGGGAGGAGGAGGAGCAACGGAGGCGGGAGGAGGAGGAGCGGAAAGCGAGGGAGGCAGCGGATAGGGTGCGGCGGGAGGAGCTGGAGAGGGCGAAGGCGGTGGAGGCGAAGCGGAGGGCGGCGGAGGTGGCGCGGGAGCAAGGGGTGGGGAGGAAGCGGTCTCCGACACCGGAGACGGAGGCGGATCGCGCGGAGTGCGCACGATGCCATAGGTTGGGGGTGGCCTGCGTGTGGCCGAGTGGGGGGCGGGGGACGGCCTGCAACGCCTGTGCGGGGGCGAAGCAGAAGTGCGGAGGAGGAGAGGCGGAGAGGCCGGAGCGGAAAAAGGCGAAGGGGACGCGGACCAAGCGGTCCGCGGAGTCGGAGGAGGATAGGGCGGAGATGTGGGTGCCGCGGGGTTGGCGGATGGAGGAGGAGATTAAAAATTTGATGCAGGCCACGCATAGCGTGGTCCTGAGGGGGGTGTTTGCGATGGAGGAGTGGAGGCCGGAGGCCGCAGTGGAGCGGAAGGCCGTGGCGGAGGATCGGAAGATTCTCCGCGGGATTTTGGAGAAGTGGGGGAAGAGGATGGAGGTGGCAGAGAAGGCGGAGGCAGCGGAGGAGGTGAGGAAGGAGAAGGCAGAGGTTCTGAGGGCGGAGGTGGAGGAAGCGGAGGCGGAGGACATGGTGGTGGAGGTGACGGGGAAGGAGAAGGAGAAGGGAAAGGCGAAGGAGGTGGGGTTGGAGAAAGTGGCGGAGGAAGAGGCGGAGGCGGAGGCAGAGGCGGAGGCAGAGGCGGAGGCAGAGGCGGAGGCAGAGGCGGAGGCAGAGGCGGAGGCAGAGGCGGAGGCAGAGGCGGAGGCAGAGGCGGAGGCAGAGGCGGAGGCAGAGGCGGAGGCGGAGGCAGGAGAAGTGGGAGCGGAGTCCGGGCTTAAGGAGCCCGAAGGAATTTTGCAGGTGTCGCCCGGCTCGCCCCCCTCCGCCTAAAAAATAAAAATTTTATATACTTGTATTTATTGTTTCTTTTTTTTTTTTTTTTTGTTTTCTTTTTTATAAAATTTTTGTTTTTTATCTTTGAACTCGAGTGAAAAGTAAGCAGAGTGAAAGGAAAATAAAGTAAGACAACATGGAGAAGATGAAGAGAGGTTCGGAGTCGGACTTGGGAGAAAAAATCAAAGGTTCGGAGTTTACGGAGAAAAGGAATAAGAAGAAAGGAGGTTTTTTAGAGTTTTCGGAGTTTTCGGAGACAGGAACAGAGAGAGAGACAGAGAGACAGAGAGACGGAGAGACAGAAATACAGTTTTTTTTTTTTTTTTTTTTTTGGAGAAGACGGAGAAGCGAGAGATGGAGTATTATAGAACAGAAAATGTACGTAAGTAGAAGCATAAGAGAGATTTCGGGGTATCGGAGTGAACGGAGAAAAGAGACGGAATTGGATTGAATGGAAAATGTATGTAAATAGAAGCATAAGAGAAATTTCGGGGTATCGGAGTGAACGGGGAAAGGTCTAGAGGGTATTGAGAGGTCCGGGCTTGTTCGGATAAGCTTGGTGGAAATCCGAAATGGCCTCAGAGGCATGAACAAGTTCTGTAGCAGGAAGCCAGGATGTTTCCTCATCGGTTCCTTCGTATCCGGACCACTGCACCAGGTATAGGAGTTTGCAGGTGCGGCGTTTGTTGATCTTGGAGTCGAGCACTTCGGAGATTTCGTGCTCTAAGTCTCCATCAATCTCTACCGGAGGAGGCGGGGTGATGGTATGATTCGGAATTGTATTCGGAGTGACTGGCTCCAGCATGGAAATGTGGAAGACAGGGTGGATGGCTCGCATGGCCTCAGGGAGTCGGAGTACGAAGGAGTGCGAACCGGCCTCTCCGATGATTTCGAAAGGTCCGAGGAACTTGTTGGAGAGTTTTTTGGAGGGTCTGGTCGTACGGAAAAACTTCGCCTTTACGTATACTCGGTTTCCGACCTTAAACTCCAGTGCTGGAGTCCGACGTTTGTCCGCCAGACCCTGATAGCGACTCTGCACTTTGGCGATTTGGTTACGGAGTTCTTGGTGCAGCTGATCCAAGTCTACAGCGAGCTCTCGGGCACGGACCGAAGTTACTTCGCGTTCGGGAAGTACCGAGATATTCGGATGATAACCCTTGTTCGCGAAGAACGGAGAAACCCCAGTGGTGGCGCTCAGGGCATTGTTGTAGGCAAACTCGGCGAGGGGTAGAAGCTGCGACCAGTTGTCCTGCTGGTAATTGCAGTAACAACGGAGGTATTGTTCCAACATCTGGTTAGTCCGCTCCGTCTGTCCGTCGCCCTCCGGATGATATCCGGAGGTGAAGTGTAAAGTCATGTGTAAAGTCATGTCCAGGACTTTACCCAACGAGCGAAAAAACGGGAAACGAACTCGGAGCCGCGATCGGAGGTGACATGCGACAGAACTCCATGTTTCGAGAAGACATGGAATACGAATAGACGGGCCAACTCTGCGGAGTTCACTTCATCGGTCGTCGGGATGAAGATTCCCTGCTTCGTAAACCTATCAACAACCACCAATATTGCGGTAAAACCGGAGCTCTCAGGGAGTTGCTCGATGAAATCCATCGAAATGGAATTCCACGGTTTCTCAGGTATGGGTAGCTGCTTGAGCGTTCCATATGGCTTATGCCGAGGGGCTTTCGCCCTACCACAAGTCATGCAAGACTTGCAAAAGTCCGATACAAATCCTCGGAGTTTCGGCCAGGTATAATCCCTGAAGACCAAGGCCATAGTCTTGGTCCGACTGAAATGTCCGGCGAGCGGGTGATCATGTCTCGCGCGTAAAATGCAGAGTCGGAGGTCATTGACGTCCGGTACATAAATCCGTCCGCGCTCGCGGAGAAGTCCGTCATTGTCCATGGACCACTTAGGGTCCGCGGAGTTTGAGCGGAGGTCTTCTAGGATCGGGACGATCACAGGATCGAGCAAGAGTCCAGACCGGATGTCCTCTCAGAGTTGATGATCGTCAATCACAAACGACGCGCGGAGTGCGGGTACGTAAAGCGACGAAGCTCGGAGAGACGATATCAATTGTTCGCTGGAGAACATCGGCCGGAGGTTTTGCGGATTGACGCGGGCATAGTCGCTATCCCCCTCTTTGGGATAGACGTCCCAACGTCTAGTCAACACATCGGGTTTCATTCCGAGGCGTCCGGGGCGGAATCGGATCACGAAATTGAACTGGGAAAGGAACTCCGACCACCTGGCTTGACGCCGGGTGAGCAGGCGGACTGTGGAGAAGTACTCTAGGTTCTTGTGGTCGGTAACAACGTCGACCGGAATTTCAGAACCTTCGAGATAGTGCCTCCAAGTGGTAAACGCCTCAAATATAGTGAGGAGTTCCTTATCGTGGGTGTCATAGTTCAGTTCGGAGACGCCTAGGGTGCGGGAATGAAAAGCGATAGGATGGACTTCACCATCGGAGGCGACCGTAGAAAGTATTGCGGCAACAGCATAGTCCGAGGCGTCCGTTTCGACTATCAGCGGAGCTCCAGGTATGAAGTGCGAGAGGATCGGAGCCGTGGAGAATGCGGTTTTTAGATAGTCAAACACGGACTGGCAATCGTCGGACCACTGCCACTCGATGTTTTTATGCGTCAAGCGGTTCATCGGAGCGACGATCTCGGAATAGCCATGGACAAAGCGGCGGTAGAAATTGGTGAACCTGAGGAAGGACTGGACATCCTTGACCTTCCGCGGAGTCGGCCAATCCTGTATAGTTTTCACTTTAGCCGTGTCCATAGAAAGTCCAGACAGAGATAAAACAAATCCGAGATACTCCACGGTTTCGGCGTGAAATTCACACTTAGCCGGGTTCAGGAAGAGACCGTGCTCCCGGAGCCTTCGGAGTACCTCTCGGACGTGCTCAACATGTTGTTTCGGATCCTCGGAGTAAATTAGGATGTCATCGAGGTAGACGACCATGAACGTGTCGAGAAGGTCGGAGAATATGTCGTTCATAAAGTGCTGGAATGTGGCAGGCGCGTTTGTGAGCCCAAAAGGCATCACACACCATTCAAAGGATCCGTATCAGGTGCGGAATGCGGTCTTCCATTCGTCACCCTCAGCGATACGGACCAGGTGATACGCGTGTCAGAGGTCGAGTTTTGTATAGATTCGGGCTTTTCCTGGAACGTCGAGAAGATCTTTAGTCAGCGGGAGCGGATAACGGTCTTTTTTGGTCAATTTATTGAGACCACGGAAATCAACGCATAATCGGAGCATTCCATTCTTCTTCCGGACAAAGAGCACAGGTGCTCCGTGCGGAGAACGGCTTGGACGGATAAATCCGATGTGGAGGTGCTTGTCCAAAAACTCACGGAGTTCGCTGAGTTCGGACTGTGACAGAGAGTAGACCGCACCTGGCGGAGGGGATTGGCCATCCAGCAGGTTGATCTTTAAATCATATGGTCGATGCGGAGCAAGGGTATCTGCCTTCTTTTTACTGAAGACATCTGGGAAGTCCCTGTACTCCTCCGGAACGGAGAGGAGGTCCTGGGGGGTGGTGTCGGGGACGTTGAACGAAGCGGAGGCTGCGTGCGCGGACTCGCTCGACAATGTCATGCCAAAGACTTGGGACCCGCGAAGTCCACAAGCCGTGACGAATGTGGCAGCATTCACAAAAGAAACTTTGGGTGTCTCCTGGAGAGACGGAGTAGACGGAAAGGTCAGAGGCTGGGTCAAAGACGGAGACAGAGGCAGAGATGGAGACGGAGTCCGGGTCTGGTTCGCAGTCGCTGCAGATGACATTTGAACCGGAGCACACGGAGCGGAGACAGACAGAGGGACAGAGGTGGACAGAGGGACAGAGTGGAGAGTGCTGGCCGGTGCACCCTCCGGATCAGATTTCGGAGTTTTCTCCTCTTTCGTAGATGGTCTGGGCTTTATCTGGCCAGTAATCCAGTCAACCAGCGGGTTGTTTTGGAACAGCCAATTCATTCCCAAGATCACATCACTAGAGGGATCAAGATCAGTAACTACACACAAGACGTCAGTCGGATCCATGGCGGAGAGCCAAATGGATAACCAGACCACTTCGGTAACCCATACGGAGGTGGTCCCGTTAATAAAAACGACCTCCCGAGGGGTCACCGGAGTTTTCGGAAGACGGAAGCGAGAAGCAAATTTGGTGTCAATGAAACAAAGTTCAGCGCCGGAGTCTATCATAGCTTTGAACGGAGATGAAATAGAAGGAGAGGAGGCAAGAAGGGAAAGAGAACGATGAAAGGAAAGGGTATCGAGTATCGGTTCAGTACGATCGGAGTCGGAGCAGCCGGAGAGTCGTACTATGCTCTCTGGGCTGCTCAATCTTTTTTTGGCACGGAGTCATCTCCCTCGGAGGTGATTCGTGCAGCGCTGGCACTGGCCCGCAAGGTCCGCTTACGACACTCGTTGGCTTTGTGGCCCGCTATTCCACAGAAGAGGCACAGATTATTATCGAAACGCCATTGGCGTTCCTCTGGAGTCAGTTTTCCATCCTGACCCAGATGGGCCTTCTTTGTGTTGCTGGAGCTACCAGAGTTAGCGGAGCCCTCAGCGACCTTTGGAACGGAGTTCCCAGAAGTCGAACCGGAGTTCACCGGACGCTTATCCGAGGGTTTCTCGGACTTGGTATTAGCGCCGGAAGTGCTCGGGGACTTGGGAATATCCGAAGTCTCCTTTTTTATGGTGTTGTTAGGCGTCGGAGCTTTAACGGAGTCCCGAGAGATCTCCTGCTGACAAGCCCAATAACGGCCATCGATCGCACTGGCTTGCTCGCGGAGTCCACGGAGCGTGTCCACACGGTTAACGCGGGCCAGTTCGTCTTTGATGCAGCTAGCAAGTCCTTTGTAGAACTGCCGCTGCAACGTGTACTCGTCCCAATGGACAATGGACGCGAATCTGTTGAATGAAATGGTATATTTCGTCAACTTCTGGTCCTCGCGCATCCGGAGGCGTTCGAGTTCGAACTCTGCCTCATGGATCGCGTCGTAAGGACCAAAGTTCTCTGTAAGTTGAGCAATGAACATCTTATAGTTCGAAAGAACCGGATGGTCTTCACCATCCAGGATCATTGGTTCGAACCATTCCAAGGCGAAGCCTCGGAGAAAGGAAAGGACATAGCGTACCTTATGAGGTTCATTTAGCTCGTCGTCGTCGTCAGTGACCACGGGATCTGACTCTTCGTCGTGGTCCGGAGGTCCGGACACACTCGGAGTCGGAGTATTGTCGGCCGGTTCTGGAATGTCGACGTCGTCAGCAACAGGAGGTGGAGGTCGAGCACCGGAACGTGTAGTAGGCATTGTTAAGTTTGTATATACGAGGTTTGAAGTTCGAATATACTGTCACAGTCCTAACAAGGTTAGCGGCGAAGGGGTTAGCGGAGCGAAGCGGAGATATTCTATCGGAGTCCGGTCGGAGTCCGATATCGGAGAAACGGAGAAGTAAACAAGAGGAAGAGAGACTTATGGGACTGCGGCCTCAACGTATGTGTTGTGCCACCGCGTATATACGTGTCCCTATTTATCAAACAAGAACAATACCTAAGGAAGGATCAGAACACAAGTCAAAACTCCAAAGTTGATCGGAGTCCGTCGGAGTTGGTCGGAGTTGGTCAGATGACATGGAGAACGTCGAGGACGATGAGGACGAAAGCTCAGAGATGTTTTTAGGATCAAGAGACGTTAATATTCGAACTAAGGAGCAGGGAGATACAGGTGGAAACTTATACTGCAAGGACAGAGTATAGGAGTAATGTGAAACAATGTACATATCAAATTACTAGGAGAGTTTCACCACATGTGCCTGTGCAATTTTCATGGAACAAAGAAACAACAACAAAAGCGACTCCCATGGGTCAAGGGTATCCTCTCAATAGTAAACAGAATGAGGGGATGGAGGGAGAAGGTTCTAGAACGAAGTCCGAATGGTCCAAAGGTCGGCGGAGTAAAGTCCGATGAAGATGCAGAGCGGGGCGTACGGAGTTACGGCGGAGCGGATCGGAGTTGGTACGGAGCTCGGAGTCCGGGGCGGGGATAGTGCTTATGCAAGCGGATGGGGTCGTAACAAGGGGCATACATACTGAAACCCTGAAAGTACAAACATGACATCCTTACAATATATCCTTCATATGCCTATGCAATTATGCAATGAGATGTGCATAGTCAACTGTAATGTTTGCATATTTACTCTTATTCACAATAAGAGTAAGGAATTATTCTGTCAATGGGACTTGTCAGAGATTACCTAGAACCACAGAATCACTCTGGTGACACAAGAGTGATCCTATAGGCAATACAGAGGGATGTGGCAGGTAATGTGCTTAGTCAATGAAGCACCATTGCTAATGCTTCTCCCAAACCACTTATCTTAGAACATAGAACTGTGTTCCAAGAGGTTCTACTGATGACCAGCCACAATGGTGGATGATTGTAGGCTATGCACCAGATACTTTGCACTCTGACTATGGGATTACTCCCATCCCTAACAGTAGGGCTGCACTTGGAAAAGTACTCATCAATAGCAGGAGTACGACCTTGGTTATGGACCATAGCTTTGCCAAGTGGAACCAGTTCCCCATGGAACGACTCCCTTCCCTGATGATCATGAGGAATGCGGACGGCACACCTAACTCGTGAGGACCCATCACGCATTCCACCAGGGTCGCAGTCGAGTTTGGCCTCAGCCACCGCAAGGTTATCGAGTGTTACCTTGGCAACTACCCCGACTTTGACCTTGTGCTGGGCGATGATTGGCTCTGGAAGCACAACCCCGTTATCGACTGGCGAACTTGCTCCCTCGAATTCCGACATTGCCGCAACCTCCCTTGTAGTGCTATGGTATGTGTCATTGCAAATGACTCCCCTGACTGGCCAACCCTCTTCCCGCGAGTATTCGGAGAAGAGTTCTACAATGTTTTACCCCTGCACCACCCCAGAGTCAATATCGACATCCAGCTAGAGGATGGTGCCCACCCCTACCAATCTCAGATCTACCCAATGCCAAAAGCCTATCATGCCAAACTTCAAAAGTGGCTGGATGAGAACCTCGCAACTGGACATATCTACCCTGGGCAAGCCCTCTCTTCTTCAAGAACAAAGGAGACAAGCTCTGGCCTGTGGTTGACTACAAACAGTTAAATGAAGTTATGGTCAAGAATGCCTACCCCCTCCCCCTCATCTGGAACATCTATGATCATCTGCAGAAGTTCCAGTACTACTCGAAAATCGACATCTGGATCGGATTCAACAACATCTGGGCATCAAAGGTTGCTGGCATTCATATGCGAATATGGACAATTCCTCTGCTGAGTCATGCCTTTCGGAGCAACTAATGCCCCTGCAATCTTTCAGGCCTTTATGGACGATGCCCTGAAGGATCTTGTGGCCACCGGTCAGGTCTTTGTGTACATCAACAACATTCTTATCTGTTCCGATACTCACAAAGAACTCCGCAACCTTACCATGCGAGTTTTCCAGGTCCTCCAGGAAAACCACCTGACTGTCAAACCCATGAAGTGCGAATTCGAGCGAATGGAGGTGACTTTCCTTGGTAATAAAATCTGACAAGGGACCATTGAGAAGAGTGAGAAAAGATGTTCGGCAATCGATAACTGGCCAATTCCAAAGTCAGCCAAAGACACATGCAGGTACACGGCCCTTGGGAGTTACTACTGATGGTATATTCCAAACTATGCCAGGATCGCTGCCCCCCTCCATGCTTGCACTGGCAAAGGTGAATTTAAGTTAATGGACACCGCACTAAAGTCATTCTATGACATCCAGGATGCAATATGGAACTCAGTTCAGGTCACAATCCCACAGGACAGGATGCCTTGGAAGATTGAGATGGATGCCAGCGAGGTCGTGACCTCGGCTATCCTATATCAGCAACAGGATGGAATATGGAGGATGGTGGACTGCCTCTCAACAAAGCTCCGGGATGCCCAGTTAAATTACAATGTCTATGACTTAGAACTCCTCGTGGTGGTACATGCACTTGAGGAATGGAAACACTATCTCCTCAGTCAGGACTTCGAGGTCCATATGGACCACAAGAACCTCTCCTATTTCTGGAAGCCGAATCCACTCAATGGGTGCCAGAACTGATGGAGACAGTTCCTGTCCCTCTTCCACTTTAAGATTGTTCCCTGTTCCGGAAAATCAAATGCTGCCACTGACACCCTATCCTGCCACCCTGACTATGATGACCAACCTCCCTGCCCGGCTCAGGTCCTGCTTCCAGATCATTTCTTCTGGGTCAACAAAACCCTGTCCCTAATGGAGAAATTGAGGATCGAACAGGCCTTGGAGACCCCTCTGGAAGAGGTGGAGAAGGATAAGGAAGGGTACCTCCAGGTGCAGGAAAAGCTCTGGGTCCTGGCATCACTCGTAAAGGACATCCTTGACCTTCACCACTCGGCTTGGACTACTGTACACCCTGGAATCTCTAAAACCCAGGTTGTGGTCGCAAAATACTGGTATTGGCCCTTGCTTAGAAAGGACACCTGCACCTACATTATTGCCTGCGATGTCTGCCCGAGGATAAAACCCCAATGTGGTCGTAAGCCGGTGCCTCTCCACCCTCTCCCCATCCCCTTGCGACCTTGGCAGGTCATCGGTTGGGATTTGATTGGTCCTGTCTCGGAGTCTGCAGGATATGACATGATCCTGGTCATCAAGGACTACTTGACCAAGACAATAGTCCTTGCCCCGATGGTCCAGGAACTCACATTGGAGGGGGCAGCCTCGATCCTCCTCAAGAAGATATATGCCTACTACAGACTCCCAGAGAAGGTAGTGTCCGACTGAGGGGAACAGTTTATTTCTAAATTCATGCGCGAAGTCTATGACAAGCTAGGCATCAAGTCCACTGCCTCTACTGCTTACCACCCCCAGACCAATGGATTGGTGGAGAGAGCTAACCAGGAAGTAGAGGTAGTCCTCCGTGCACTGACCAAGGAAGACCAGGCCAATTGGGCTGCTGTTCTCCCCCTAGCCCAGTTCACCCTCAACTCATGACCTATTCATGACTCGGACATCACCCCCTTCTCGGCTCTCCACGGTTTCGACCCCTCCCCGATCCCCGGTTTTCCCATCAGCTCCAACGTACCTGCCGCAGACGATTTCCTTGCCAAGATTTCTGCCACCTGCGACTGGCTTCGTGAAATCCTATGCAAAGGCCAAGAAATTGACTCCGCAACCTACGATGACCACTCGTGAGAGCTGGAGATCTATAAGAAGGGTGGCCTAGTGTATCTGAACTCACAAAACCTCCCCCTCAAACTCCCCTCCAAGAAACTTGGACCCAAGTTTGTTGGCCCTTTCCCTGTGGAGGAAAAGGTGGGAACATCGGCTTATCGCCTCACCCTTCCCCCAAGTTGGCAGATCCACCCAGTCTTTAACAAGACCTTACTCAAACCCTTCTGCAGAGACCCATCTTCTGTCCAACCCCTGCCCAAACTTGTGGAAGGAGGGGAGCAATACGACATTGAGAGAGTCCTGGCTAAGAGGAAGTGAAGAGGAAAGGTTCAGTACCAGTGAGTTGGGTCGGCTACCCACCCGAGGAGAATATGTGGGAGCTCCTGGAGAACCTCGCAGACATGAAGGAGGCCATTGCGGAGTTTGTTCAGGAGAACAAATCTTAGGAAGGGGAATATGTTGTGGCGACATCACATGACCCGCAAAGGTTGCGGACACGTGACTTGTCACATGACCAGTAAGTCATGGGACTCACGTGACTACCACCAACAGTACAGCCCAAATGTGTGATGGCACATCAAGCAGGATGCCATCACCCTGTCAACAGCCTGACACTTGATATCGCCCATCAAGCAACTATCCCTAACATGACCTTGTACTCTCCTGCGCCCCTCCCTTACCGCTATCCCATCCCCTTGGCACCCTTATCCTCCTCCCACAATGGCTTCCTATCTCCTTGATGCCCTTGTTCCTTATCTATACCGTTATCCTGTTCCCCCACTGACCGATGCTTCCCTTTCCAGTGCCATCACAACCCTGTGACCGTCGCTCGGATACCTTCATTCCTTCCCGACTGTCGCTCCCTCTGTATGTCTCTCCTTGCTACTTTGTACTATACCATTCCTATGGCCCCAGACTCTAGTATATATATGAGTAGGTACATGGCCTGTAATTCCTTAGACTTCAATATTCTCTAGAAATTGCCTCTTTCTACTTGCACTTGTGCCAACTTGTCTGCTAAACATGTGACCCTCGCGACCTTGTTGCGACCTCACTGTGACCTTTGGACTCCTGATTTAGGATTTACCATGACAGTCGCAGAGTTCTTTGCAAGTATCGGAACAGATGAGGATGTTGTCAATATAGACAAAAACTTGACTGGTGGCCACAAGATCCTTTAAGGCATTATCCATGAAGGCCTGGAAGATCACAGGGGCGTTAGTCACTCCAAAAGGCATGACTCGACAGAGGAATTGTCTGTATTCGCATATGAATGCCAGTAATCTCTTGCTCTCCTTCGATGCCCAGATATTATTGAATCCAATCCAGATATTGATCTTTTTATAGTATCGGAACTTCTGCAGGCAGTCATAGATGTTCCGGATGAGAGGGAGGGGATAGGCATTCTTGACCATGACCTCATTTAACCATTTGTAGTCAACCACAGGCTGGAGCTTGTCTCCTTCATTCTTGAAGAAGAGGGGGCTCGCCCAGGGCGACTGGCCAGGGTAGATGTGTCCAGTTGCAAAGTTCTCGTCTAGCCACTTGTGGAGTTCTGCATGGTAAGTCTTGGGTGTCAGGTAGATTTGGGATCAGTAGGGATGGGCACCATCCTCCAGCTGGATGTCGATGTCAACTCTGGGGTGGTGTGGGGGTAATACATTGTAGAACTCTTCTCCGAATACTTGTGGGAAGAGTGTGGGCCAGTCGGGGGAGTCGTTGGGCGATGACACAAACTGCGGCACTGCAGGGAAGGTTGCGGCAGTGTTGGAATTCGAGAGATCGGGTTCGCCAGTCGATAATGGGGTTGTGCTTCCAGAGCCAATCATTGCCCAGCACAAGGTCAAAGTTGGGATAGTCACCTAGGTAGCATTTGATAACCTTGCGGTGACTGAGGCCAAACTCGACCGCGACCTTGGTGAGGTCTTGGTGAGGTGTGTGATGGGTCCTCGCGAGTTAGGTGTGCCATCCACATTCCTCATGATCATCGGGGCCAGGAGCCATTCCATGGGAAACTGGTTTCGCTTGGCAAAGCCATGGTCCATGACCGAGGTAGTACTTCCACTGTCAATGAGCACTTTTCCAAGCACGGCTCTACTCGGGAATGCAGGGGGGGGAGATCCGTACCTTGAATTCGAGTTGGGCCATTTGTTGATGGCCTACTATCTTTGTTGTCCTTAGAAGCAGTTCTGGATGAGAATCAGAAGATGGCATTGTCACAGCACTAGTACAGGGGGGGGACTTAGGTGGGGAGGCTGCTTCCTTCACTCCTCGCCTGTGGGAAAATCCGCCTTCACCTCTTTCAACACCCTGAGCTCCTTGTCCTTCACCTCAATGGTGTCACGGAGTTGGGCCACCAGGGCCTCAAGCTTGTTGACAGTGGCAGTTGAGGTATCGTTGGTGCGGACATCAATGCAGGGAATTTGGGGGCTTGTGAGGGAGCAGGCAATTACGCGCAAGGTGGCCAGGCTGCTGGCAATTGTAACAATTGCCGCATGACAGGATTCGGTCGACCTGCATGGCGTTTGGGTCATGTTGGGGGGGCACAGAAGGTTGCGGGGCCGGGCGGTTGGGTGGTTTGGCAAAAATGACTTGCTGGGCAGGGTGCATAGCATCGCGACATTCAAGCATCATGTTGATGGCAAGGGCTTTTCTCTTCCAAGCAGAGTAGTTTGGAGGAAGAGAGGCAGTGGCATAAATATGGTCAGTGATGGCAAAGTTTAGCGTGGGTTTGAGGAGGGTGACGAGGAGGTCTCAGTGGGTTTCCTCAGAAAGTTCGGCCTTTGCAACTAGCTGGTCAAACTCTGTCAGAAACTCATTGACTGGTTGCTTACCCTGCTTAAGCTTTCCAAGCCTAAGGTAAGTGTTCTCCTTTTCTACCAAGTCAGAAAACTCCACGTCCATTCTCCCCTTGAAGACAGCCCAAGTGGGGCACAAGATGGGACTCACGACTATCTTCTCGACAACAGAGTTCACCCAATCTCCAGCGTAACCTCCGCACATCTGGTTCAGGGCAAAAAGAATTCATTTTATGTCTGTATTGAACCTTTTGGGTTCTGCAAGGAAAAAGACATTGAGCTGCCAGGTGAAGGTTCAGTAAGCAGTCTTGCTTCCATCGAAGGGGGCAAGGGAGAATCCACTAGACATCATATCCAAAGACTTTGTCATTAATGTCTGGGAGTTCCATGGATTCGGAGGCAAAGGAGATGGAAGAGACTGAGGAGGGGGAGAGGGAGTCTGAGGTGATGGGGGATTGAGAGCTACAGGGAGGGCAGGGGTTGCGGATGGCGGTGAGGGTACTCAGCTGGCCAAGGGCATCCTGAAGACTTCTTCAGATATCTGAAGCAGGCTGAGGCCAGGCACTAGGGTATGCTCAGGGGTTGATGGGCGCCCAAGTGGTGAGTCGGGCTGGGTGGCGGCTGGTGTCGATGAGGAGCCACACGTTGGCTGTGCGTGCTCATAAGAAATGGTTGGAGGCGGATTCGGGCTTGGGGGTGTCGACGTGGGTACTGATTCGTGCAGGAGGAGTGGGCGAGGGTGTTCTCGGTGGGGACTCAACATTTTTGATGTCTCTATCATCAGGCCTTCGGTAGCCTGATGGAATATTTCCTTGTTAAGGGCGGCAGTTAGTAGTGTGGGAAGATTGGCAGGAAGGAATTCAGGGTAAAGTTTCTGCTGACAGATTTCTCTCGAGGACCACAGTCCTGTCTTGATAAATTGTCTTTCTACGGAGTGGTAGACTGTACTTCTCAGGGGACGTCCATCCGGGGAGTTGCAACATGTTACTGGTACTGGTGTATGGCAACCAATGTGGCAAAGGGTGAAGAAACGGTGTTGTTTCTGGTGATTGGTGAGACCTAGGGGCTCTGGCAAATTCTTCTTTCTCAATGTTTGAGAATCCAGTTTGGCAAATAGCGAGGGTTGCAGCTTCCAAGTATGTTAGGAGGGCCAGGTGGGGTTGGTTGGGGTTGGTCGTCAATGTCGGGGCATCACGGATGCCAAGTTGGGACAAGGGATGGGGTTGAGACTTTAATATTATGTCACAGTTGATCCTAAATCTGGAGCTCAAAGGTTGCAGTGAGGTCACAACAAGGTCACGAAGGTCATGTGGATAGCTGATGAAGAGGCTCAACAAGGAGGTAGAAAGATTTGATGTCTGAGAATATTAAAGTCTAAGGAATTACAGGTCATGTACCTACTCATATATACTAGAGTCTGGGGCCATAGGAATGACATAGTACAAGGTAACAAGGAAAGATGTACAGTGGAAGCGACAGTTGGGAAGGAATGAAGGTATCCAAGTGACAATCATGGGGTTGCGATAGTGCCAAGAAGGGAAGTGTCAGTTGGTGAGGGGATGGGATAATGGTAAGGGAAAGGACAAGGGTGCCAAGGAGATAAGAAACTGATGTGGGAGGGAGATAAGGGTGTCAGGGGGATGGGATAGTGGTAAGGGAGGGGCATGGGAGAATACAAGGTTGTGATGGGAATAGTCGTTTGATGGGCAATGTCAGGCGTCAGACCAATGACAGGGTGATGGCATCCCACTTGATGTGCCATCACACATTTGGGCTGTACTGTTGGTTACTGTCATGTGAGACCTCATGACTTACCAGTCATGTGACTGGTCACAGGTCCGCAACCTTTTCAGGTCACATGATGTCACCACGACACCAGGCTCATCACTCATAAATCAAGGTACCAGTGGAAACACTCTTTTTACATGTTAGCAACTGGTTTGGATATGTCATTTCATTACCATCCTTAGTACTTGTCTATACCTCTTGGCTTCAACCCATATCTCTAGAACCATAGAACATGAGGTGAGATCTCTGGATACCTCAGGCCAGTTTCATGAAAAAATCAGGTCTAATTCACTTGTCTCCTGCTGTGAAAAAAAAAGAAAAAGTGCTAAACACGGGTACACCATCCTATATGTGTCAGAACTGTCAGAGGATCCTTTGATTTTTCATAGCTTTCCAGATCCCCCCCCCGTACAAGACCCCAGATTCCACAGATTCTTGAGTATTTCATCGCATTAGGCAAGTCTCCCAATGCCATATAACATGTCATCAGTATGACCATGTTTTTCTGATAGATGTCCATGGCAACAATGCCATTCGCCTCCAACAATGGTACCAATGCCAAGGCCGGTTTGATGAGATGGTCCCATGGTAGGGAGCGGTCTTGGAGCCATTTAACGACTGAGCTGTGGAGGCGCAAGACACGGTTGTGGAGTTTCTGATAGAGATGATCAAATGAGGGTAAGGTGCATGAGGCACAGGTACACTGGAACCCATATGGAGCGAGAATAGCTTGGCGTTCTGGGGTTATTTCAGGCAAGTAAAGGTAGGATATGAATATCTCATCACCCTTCTTGATGTCAAGTAATGCTCGAAGTTGAACGGAGAAGGTCGGTAATGCAAACTTGTTTATAGCGTTTGGTCTACAGCTATTTGGTGTGTGTCTCAGCGATGGGTTCTGACGGAATGAATACAGAAAATGCCATTATACCTGTGATTGGCTCTAGAAAGTTCCTTGTAAACAGCACTGTAGCTGTTCAAAGGCCCTTCTCCCAAATGGACGCTGACGCCATTGGTTCGGGCAATACCCAGAAGGGCTCCACTGCCGTCTTCAGTGTGGCAATTAGCCAACGCACGATAGGCGGCTTGATTCTCTGGTGAAAGTCGCTCAAAACAAGGTTGAAGGAATCTCTCCAAGTCAAAATCCCCGATGGCGGGTCGAGGTATGACTAGGGGGACGAGGAAGAGAGGTCGTTCGGCAAGGATGAGATCACCCTTCTTGATGTCCTGTGATGCGAACATCCCGAGGCCCATATTAGATGTGGGTTGAATCAGATAGGTGATTCCATTTGGCATTGGCATGGGCAGAGGGAATTTGGGTATGGAGAAGACAGTCTTTATGGCCGTGCCACCAGAGAAGATGCATTCAGCGTGTTCATTTCCAAGCGGCAATATGTGAGTGCTCTTTGGAGCAACGGAAGTCAATATACAGGTGTCCTCAGGATATTGAACGGTGGCGTGGGGGTCGTAGTTCATGAACTTGACACCTTGGATAGTTTTGGTGAAGTGGTGAGTGGTGGCATCGTCGGGCATGGATATGGGGAGAGGTGAACTCGAGATCGTGCCAGCAAGTTTGGTCACAGTGGACTGTGATGGGATATCTAGGAAGCAGAATGAGCATGGCAACCGCAGATCATCCGAGAACTGACGCGTAGCAGAAGCTTTAGTCTTGTTCAAGAAACCGCGTTTCATGGTCCTCACTCGCGTTATGTGCTTGGCTCGGCTCGGAAGCAAGGGAGAGGAAACAGAACCAAGTAAGTCCTGTCAAGCTTCGAGGGGCTATGATCACCTGGTCGGTCAGCACGGTCAGCGCCAGTCAGTCCTGGTCAGTGTACAAGAGGTAGGTTGATGTCTGCGCAAGAAGAATCAGAACCAATATGGGCCATCCCCACTATGCTTACATAAGCAAAAATGCGCCTAAGCCCTTAATCTCAGCATCAGCAAAACAGCTCAGCTAAATGTAAGTATGGACTGGTATGGACTGGTGTGTAACCCCAAAAGGTCTTGGGGTGTTACATACTGGTCCATACTTCTCTATACCAACAATTTAGCCAAGCTGTTTTGCTGATGCACTAACCCAAATAAAATTTACTCTCTCCTTGGTCAATTCTGAAGCATTTGGCATGGGATTTTTTGTAAACACAGGCTCTTTTATATGTAGATTACAGGAAAAATACAGACATAATCCAAAACATCTCCACTCATGTACAATTGCAGCAGAAACATAAGGGGTCATGACATAAAACCTTGTACCTTACCTAGGTGTTCCAAAGCTCCAAATTCTTCCCCCCAGATACACACAGTCCCCTAGGGTGACAGAAGGATGAAATTGGCCTGAAATGCAGAGAAATGTTACAATTCTACCACGTGACCCCCTTCTCTTCCCTTTCACCATATCACTCCCCTCCTTTTTCTACTCATCACATGCCCTCCCCCTCTCACGTACCACATGCCTCATGCCGCGCCCTTCCCATGTTACCACACATGCCTCGCCCCTTATGCACGGACTACATGCTTCTCCCATGTGGCGCTATGACTCATCCTCTTGTAGTATATAAGTAACCGTACTCACCTGTAACAACCCCTTAGGTTGTTACTTTCTATCACATACGTCCTTTGCTCCCATTCGGCCGATTCTACCTGAGTCCCTCGAATACCCGGGAGTCAACGCAACACTTGTTGACAAGTAACAACCTCTCCCCCGCCTACCTCCTCACGGACCTAGGCACCCCCACCCTGCCCGGACCGAAGCAAGGTCTGCGTATTCCGAGAAGACACACTGGCACGCTTTTGGACGGCGTACGAACGATTTGTCAGGAGGAGAGCCCTCTTTGGACTGGACCAGGAAACGGACTTTGAACAATTAACACCGCCGAGCACACCGTATCGAAGCTACGAAAGCTTCCAGTACCCGAGACACTCCGAGGCTGCTCAGTTGGCGCCTCGCTACCATTTTGCTACAAGAAGAATTCTCGTGCCACAGGACTTCGCACGAAACAACCCGCTGACTATCGAACACGCCCCCGAGTGGCGAACATTCCGAAGAACGCTCACACAGAAGCTACAGGCAGTAGCCGACGAACAGAGACACACAGACGAAGACACGGACTTCCTTCAGGGAGACGAAGACTTTACAGATTTTACTAGCGAAAGCGACTACCAAAGCGCTCTCGAAGAACTCGAAGAACCAACACATTTGTCTGTTGCCACACAGACCGACGAGGCACCCCTTACACACCGTTCTTCCGAAGCACAAACTGACCTCACCTTCGGATCGCTCCAAGATCGTCTACGAATAGACATCTTCCAAGACCCCCCACGAATTTACCTCGAAGAACTAGACTAAAGGCATGGCTGACGTAGCCCCCGACGCCGAACCCGCACCAGCGGCGCCCCTCGCGCCTGCCACATTCTCATTGAAGATTGTCCCATATACTGGAGAAAGGCACGAGTTCCAGACGTTTTTGAGGAGCTTACGCCTAGAGTTCCGACTGAATGAGGCGAAATACCCTACCGACTTCCACAAGGTGGTATTTTGTCTAAGCCACATGACAGAGAAATACGCAGCGGAATGGGTGAACCAAGCCGCGAATGTCTTATTGGAACCAGGAGGCGAAAACGTAATCTGGGCCACATTCGAAGCACGCATGAGGGAGACTTTTGCCCCCATCGAAGACCAAGCGCTAGCCGTTCAGGAGCTTAACAACTTCAAGCAAGTAGGCATGGACGCCGCACAATTCTTCCAAAGACTTGAAACTCTCATGAGCCGAGCTGGGTACAAAGAGGATACCCACTGGAACATGATCCACGCCCTGTTGATGAGGGCGCTGCACCCGAAGCTCATGGAGAAAATCCTTGCATGCGCAGACCAGCCCGCCGACTACCAAGCATTCCGAGTGTTGGCTATACGCCTTGACAGGCAGCACCAACTACACACGGCAGTGCAAAGAGAGATGCGGGCGCAAGCAACGCCACGCCCCGCCTGGAACCAGCCTGCACAACGCCAACCCCCGCAGAACCGCTACTGGCGCTCACCCCAGTGGCAACCACAGGCGGTATGGGAAAGGCAGAACCAGTGGAACGCACCACCCGCACAGCCACAACAGGCACAATGGCAACCGCGCCCCCAGCAGCAGCAACAACAACAACAACAGCAGGCGCCGCCCCCTGGACAATGGAACAGACAAGTCCCGCCGGGTACCAGGCAAGGTACCCCGATGGACACAAGCCGAGGAACCGGCCCCCGTCGTCCGCTCATTTGCTATAATTGCGGACAGGTTGGTCACCCAGCACGACTCTGCCCTGAGCCGCCCCAACGCCGCTCCACCCCCCGACAACAGGCGAGGCTCGGCAACGCATTCGAAATGCGTTCCCCTCCCGGATATTATACGCCCCCTCTCTTTTCCCCTTACCCTGTTCCCGCATACCCCGCTTCGCACCCGGCTTCCCTTACCTCATTCAACCCATCGTACGCCGCCTCGACTGCTGGGCAGAACGACTTTGAAGAAATGGAGAACACCATCGCGCAGTTGCGGGACCAGCTGCACATCCAACAGAGGCCCAGGGCACCGACACCTGGACCAGAGACGACTGTAGCAACGTCGAATGCCGGAGAAGAGGATTTTCAGCAGGGATCCGCCTGAGTGCTAAGGCAGGATCCTTATATATTGTACCCGCCCGCCGCCATGTAAAACGAACCATGAATGACACCCCACTATTTCCGTTGCCAAAGGAGGCTGAGAGGGCTAAGCACACCCTCAAAGACCTCACCTCTAAGAAACTCCCAGGATATAATGATGATGTGGATTGGGACACCGATCCCAGGACCACATATGGGAAAGGAGGAGAACGGCAATTGGACATGCCAGGATTTGTAACCACCTTGGACACCAAAGAGACCTATGACATCAAACTGCTAATCGACTCTGGCTGTACGATGTCGGTTATGGACTTGGAATGGGCCACCACTAGGAAAATGAACCTTGCAAAACTTGAGACTCCTATAATATTCAAAAATATCGATGGCACCACGAATGTATCAGGGGCTTTTAAACATTCAGTGGCCCTACGACTCAACATTGGAGGCCACGTCGAGATCAAGCAATTCCTGCTGGGACGAGTTACCGGCCACCCGGCGATTCTGGGACACGACTGGCTCCGATACCATAACCCCAGTATCCGGTGGTTTGAAAAATACATTCGCTTTGACAAATGCAAGAAAAAGGACTGCCACATCGTGGACTATGGCTATGGCCTGCGAAATCTACACGAAATGGCAAATACACCTGATTGGAAGACTCTATACCCCCAGGTGTTTGCTGGAAAGACTGGCCAGAAACTTCCCAAATCTCTACCGGGGATCGACTATGAAATCAAGTTTAAAAATGACCCCGGCTTCCTGCGCTCGAAAGTCTATCCACTTACCAGCAGGGAAGACGAGGCTTTGAAAGCTTGGCTCAAAGAAAATCTGGAGAACGGCCGACTAGTCTGGGGAGAATCGGACTATGTTAGTCCGATCTTCTTCAAAGACGAAGGAGACAAGCTGCGACCCATTATCGATTACAAGCGCTTGAACTCGTTTTGTGTCAAGGACATATACCCGCTACCCAGGATCGATGAAACAGTGGCAAGCCTAAAGAAAGCCAAGGTGTTCTCAAGCACGGACGTGGAATGGGGCTATTGGAACGTCACGATGGCCGAGGGGGCACAACACCTCGCCGCCATAATCACTAAATATGGCACGGTACGACCCACCGTCATGCAGTTCGGATTAATGAATGCCCCTTCGGTCTTCCAAAGGAGGATGAACTATATCTTTCGCACACTGATAGCCACTGGGAAGGTGTTTGTATACATCGACGACATCCTTGTGGCAACAGAAACGGTCAACGAACATCGACGCCTACTGCACGAGGTATTCAGAATATTACAGGAAAACGACCTCTGCGTCCGCGAATCGAAGTGCAAGATAGAGCAGTCAGAGGTCACATTTCTGGGACTACTGATCTCGGAGGGGAGTATCCGGCACTCACCCAAAAAATGCAAAGGAATAGCCGACTGGCCAGTGCCGAGGAACAAACACGCCCTCCAAAAGGGGATCGGCCTACTAAACTATTTCCGAAGATTCATACAGGGATTTGCTACCATCGCCAAGCCGCTATACGAGCTGTTAAGCGACAACGCACCGTATACCTGGACGGACCGACAAGAACGAGCCTGGAGACGTCTAATCGATATACTGCAAAGCGATGTAGTGCTAGCAATCCCACAAGATGAAGGCAAGTGGAAAATGGAAGTAGACGCGAGTAATTACGCCACCGGAGGAGTACTTTCACAGCAACAACCCGACGGCGTCTGGCGACCAGTAGACTTCATTTCGAAAACCTTCTCCCCGGCGGAAATGAATTATGCGACATATGACAAGG
Organism: Clavaria fumosa; assembly: GCA_951802425.1. Classification (NCBI taxonomy): domain Eukaryota; kingdom Fungi; phylum Basidiomycota; class Agaricomycetes; order Agaricales; family Clavariaceae; genus Clavaria; species Clavaria fumosa. Next base: position 698,941 of record OX637794.1, on the reverse strand, counting down.
AGTTCTTAGCGATCATCAGGGGACTAGAAGAATGGCGCCACTACTTGCTAGGGGCCAAGGACCCTTTCGAAATCCACACCGACCATGCAAACCTTCAATATTTTCAAAAAAGTCAAAAGCTCAACCCCAGACAAACGCGATGGCAGTCAAAGCTACAGTGCTTTAATTTCGAGGTGAAATACAAACCGGGAAAAACAAACATGAAAGCGGACGCTCTCTCCCGACGGCCGGACCACTGGGAGGGAACAGACAAGTACGAAAAACCCTTAGTACAGGTTTTCCCGGCCCAGCGCCTTGCTACACTCTTGATCCCCGAGCCGACAATTGATCAACTGCTCCTGGAGGCACACACAAACACAATGCCGCCTAAAGCGATACCCTACGAAAAAGGAACGGATGGACTCTTCCGACACCAGGGAAAGATCTGGGTGCCCCAGGACCTAATACACAAAGTCCTGATGGAGCTACACGACTCCCCGCTTGGAGGACACCCCGGACCTGAAAAGACCTTGGAGAGTGTTACCCGGCAATTCACATGGCCGGGGATGAAGGAAGATGTAACGGAATATGTAACTGGCTGTGAGAAATGTCAGAGGACAAAACCTGACCGGACGAAGCGACGCGCGCCCCTGCACCCGCACGCGATACCGCCCTGCCCGTGGCACACGATTACCTGGGACCTGATCGGGCCGCTGTCGAAGTCTGCCACGAACAACGCCATTCTCGTAATATGTGACAAACTTACGAAAATGACCCTGCTAGAAGCCACAGACACGAAACTCACAGCACTAGGAGCAGCAAAGATCTTACGTGACCGAGTCCTTCGTAGCCATGGAGTGCCCTGCAAGGTGATAAGTGACCGAGGGTCCCAGTTCGTCTCGAACTTCATGGAGGAGTTCTACAAGATTATTGGGATAAAAGGAAACCCGAGTACCGCCTACCACCCACAAACCGACGGACAAACGGAAAGAATGAACCAGGAGATAGAGATATACCTGCGCTCATATGTCGACTTCATGCAAGACGATTGGGCGGACTGGCTACCCACCGCGGAATTCGCCCTGAACAACCGACAGCACTCCGCGACCAAATATAGCCCTTTCTTCTTGAACTATGGTTTCCACCCCCATATGGGTGATATTAGCTTGCCCGATGTGCCGCATACCCCGGAGGCCTCTGGCTTCGCCATGAAATTACAGAAAGCCAGAGAAAACGCCAAAAAGGCTATGGAAAAAGCCGCTCAATACATGAAAACCGCCTACGATAAACATAAAAATAAAAAAACATTGGACTACAAGAAAGGGAACCTAGTCTGGTTAGATGCCACTAACCTGAACACGGAATGACCAGTGGAGAAGCTCACAGACAGAAGGGTTGGCCCTTTCGTGGTTATAGAAAAAGTAGGACCGGCCGCCTACCGACTCAACCTACCCGCGACTTGGAAGATCCACCCGGTGTTCAACGAGGTACTACTTACGCCGTATAAGGAAGGAAAGTTCCCCAATCAGACTCCGGACGAACGCCCACCTCCCGAATTGATTGACGACCACTTGCAATATGACGTGGAAGAAGTACTGAAGAGCCGGAGACACAGACGTAAGTTGCAGTATCTGGTGAAATGGGCCGGCTATCCCCACGAGGACAACACGTGGGAGCCGAAGGCAAACCTGAAGAAAGCGGCGGAAGCGATTGCAGACTTCCACCGAAAGCACCCTGAAGCGACACGTGCTCTCACGGTGTCTTTTACCTGAGTGATCACACACTCAGGGTCGAACACCTAAAAAGAAAACCGCAAGCAACTTTGCCGACCGAACACCTTCTTCCTCTCCCCTCACAACCTACACCCACTACCATGCCGCCCGAGCGCACCCCTCAAACCCCACGCCGTGGAATGTACGCCCGCCGTGCCGCAGGATGGCCGAACCACCTGCCACGCCCCCCTCCCGCTGAGACCACCCGCCAACGACCCGCACTTGACCTGCGACCTGGACCGGACCCGCGAGGCACACCGCCGGCCCTCCAACGCCCACCGTCGTCCCCTGGGACAACTGCTCGCATGCGCCATATCTTAGACGCGGTGCGGATCCCCCATGCACGCCGAGTGTTAGGGTTAGACCCCCCACCGCTGATGACGGACGACCCCCCTTCGCGCATACCGCAATTTCGACAGAACCGAGAACTCCTGGAGCCTGAAGACGACGTCTGGCTCCGCAGAATGGCCGAGCGGCTCAGCGTAAGCTTTAGCCGCGCGATGTGGACGGAACTACGAGGACTGCAATTTGAGCAACAACGACGCGTCCTCCGCGCCTCCCCCATCCTCGTCGAAATATGGGTAAACTCCTGGAGCTCAAGACTGCGATTCGAGGTGCCGTTACCGCCCGAGCCTATCCTACAAGAAGAATGGGCCGTACACCACAGCCGCACAGGACCCCCCTGGGTCATACCCGTTTCCACCGATGTCATGACCCCGTGGATTGTCCCCGCTGACGCCTACGAACACCCTCTCGTGCCCGACACACGCGACACGAGTCTCGACCCACCCACCGAACTCGAGCCACCGACCGAACCACCACCGCGCGAACGCCAAGAGAGCCCGGAGGCCTAGCGAGTCCGTCGGGACGCCGGACCACAGGAGGGGAACTATGTTACAATTCTACCACGTCACCCCCTTCTCTTCCCTTTCACCATATCACTCCCCTCCTTTTTCTACTCATCACACGCCCTCCCCCTCTCACGTACCACATGCCTCATGCCGCGCCCTTCCCATGTTACCACACATGCCTCGCCCCTTATGCACGGACTACATGCTTCTCCCATGCGGCGCTATGACTCATCCTCTTGTAGTATATAAGTAACCGTACTCACCTGTAACAACCCCTTAGGTTGTTACTTTCTATCACATACGTCCTTTGCTCCCATTTGGCCGATTCTACCTGAGTCCCTCGAATACCCGGGAGTCAACGCAACACTTGTTGACAAGAAAACAGTAAATTAAATGATAAGATAGGTAAATATGAAGTTTTGGAGGCTTACTTTGTAACCTAGATTGCACACAAAGTGCACAGAGTGTAAAGCTTTCTATCCCTCAAAAGAACCGGACTCAACTGTATATTGAGTGTAGTAGTTCTATGTAGAGGGATCTACCCTCTCTGTACAGTCGCGACACGGTATATATAGGCAAGCAGCCCTCTAGGGGCCGCTGATGTAAGCATAGCCTAAGCGGCTATGCTAGTAGACTATTATGGTAGGTAGATTATGTAATACAAGAACAGAAAAGGCCTATAGCCTTACACCCTCCCCCACTGGAGAGGCCCCCAACCAGAGACAACACACAGGCAGCGCGGGACGACAAGCAGGATCATAGGGTAATTTTACAAGGGGCGCATCCCCTTGGGCAGGGTTACCGCCATGTCACTGGGCGCGATCCCCTCCTGGGGCCTTTGCCTGGTGCTGACAGGTCCTACCCGGTGGTCTGCATGACCTGCCCCCAGTTGGACAGCGTGTCACGAGCAGCATGCCCCAGTGGGGGGTGCCCCAAGTGCCACTGTCTCGTCCTGCAGGGTAGGCATATATATATATATATAATTATTATTTTAAAGAGCTCGGACACTTAGTCTGAGCCCTGCTCATAGTTGCATGGCGGCTCACCCTCGTCGTCACTCCAGTTGGGCGATGACACAACAGGCCTCTTTGCGGCCTTAGTGGCTGATGACTTAGCCACTTTCTTTTGTTTTTGAGAGGGCCCCACACCCTCTGTCTGAGATATTGTTAAACCCCCGATAGGTAACCCTAGGGGGTTTTTAACGGTGGATGTACTTCCACCATCGTCCAGGGGTGCATCGCCCCTCCGTTCGTCCCTCCGTTCGTCTCCCATCTTCTTGCTCAACCGAAGACGGCACGGATGCGCCCCACACCCTATACACTCTAGTAGTGCATATGTCCGGGGAGGTATGGGAGGCTTCTCCCGTTCACCCAGCACTAGCTGGATATCATCGTCCAAGGGGGCATTCCCCTTTCGCACATACTCGCATGCCCACGTGAGTACAAATTCGTCCCAGAGCTCTGTTTCCCCAATGGAGACTCCAGCGTCTACAAACGCCTTGATCATCTGTATGACAGTTGGCATTATCTTTGTGTTCCAGTGCCTGGAATGTCGTACAGGGAGGACTCTCCCTTTGATGGCCTGCGCGTATGCCCCCTTTGACACAAAGAGGGCTACAGCCATAGCTAGGAACGGGTGCTGCATTCGGGCCCGAGACAGTGCGCATGCCATTATGGTGCACCAGATGGCCACCTTGCGTGCAAAAGACAGGGGTGAGTCCCCATCTTTTTCAATCCCAAGGACGGCCGCCCTGCCCATCCTTATGTCGGCAGCCCAGCAGCGCAGGTCTGACACTGCGCCTCTGTTGCCCTTCGGATTCATAGGGGGAATTTCCCCCTTCTCCCCTACAAAGGAGAGCCACAGCTCTTGGGGGAGCAACGGCTCCCCAGTCTCTACAAACTCCCTAATGGGAGGCGCAACCACTCCTGCTGCTGTCAGTGGCAATGTCTGGTATGATGGATAGGAGGGTGCTCCCCCTCCTGCGACTTCCAAGGGTCCTGCCCTCAGGGATGGGTTGCCCATCCCTCCGCTCTCTCGCAACATCTGCCCCTGCAGATGGCGTGCCACCCGGTCTGCCGATTTCTCGATGCCGGCAGGAACTCTCCAGTTCCTCAACAGCCAGTCCTCAACTGGCATAGGCAGCTTTCCCACTGCCGCATTCTTCTGGGCCTCCTTAATGGCCCATCGCATCTTCATTATGGCAGTCATATCATAACTGCCATCAAGCGCTCCATGATGCGCCTGCTGGTTGAGGGCTATCACCTCCTCAACTGTCTTCAACTTGACAGCCCACGCACTGGGCTTGACAGACATCCCTGATGGCCAGGGATAGCCATCCGGAGCCCTGTCCAGGCGGGGAGCATTAAAGGGATAACCCCTTGTCAGAGGTGCAAGCACCATCTCCACAAATATTTGTTTATGCCTCAGTGAGGCATTGGGGTTCTGCTGGCTAATACCAGCAGGTGGAAGAGGGGGATACCCCTCCTCAACGTTCATGGGGACGTCCACATCCCCCATAGGCGGCGCTATGTCCACGTATGAGACAGCAGTGCAGGCCCTTTTAGGGTCCCGCTCCAAGGGATCCCTTTCCAGTCCCTTCCCTTTTGCTGCAGTTCGCACCACGGTGAGCTCCTCATTGGCGCTTGCCAACTTTTTAGTCAGGGAGAGAATCTTCTCCCGTGCCTTTCTAAGGTCGTTCTCGACCTTATCCAGGCTATCATAAGCTTTTTCAAGCTTTTGCCGGTGCCCGGCACAAAGGGCATTGCCCTTCTCATACTCTTCATGCAAGTCATCCAACTTGCGCTGCATCATCCCAAGCTCCGGCTTGAGCTCACGCTTAGCGCTTTCCTGCACTTCCTTAAGTGTTTGTTGAAACGCTTCGTCCGAGTGCAGCAGTGACTTGAAGATGTGGCGACGGAATCCGATACACTGAGTGCACTGGGATCTGTGGGTGATCACATGGATCATGCAATCCTGGACCCAGGGGAGAGTTTCCTCCCCTTGCGACAACGATGGCTGGGACAACCCAGCTGTTCCAATGATGCTCGTCGGCAGCGAGTTCCCTGGTGCGAGGCCAGGGACAGCGGCGGTAGCGGCAGCAGCACAGGTAGCGCAAGGAGATGGGGTTTCCCCCATCGGATCATCCATTGTAAAAAATGGCTGATGAGGAAAAAGAGAAAAAGAGGGCGGGCCCTCTTAAGGTTTTGTACCTTACGGTGGAGCCACCACGTGACTTAATCACTGTGGCTAACAACCCCGCGGTCTGGCTCGATCGTGTTTACTACTCCGCATGGGCGCTCTGTCCGTGCTCTGCTCGAGGGCGCCTAGGTAGCGCCCTCCACGAGTCTACACCTTGTAGCTCAAGGCAGTGGTCTAGAGCTGCTAGCTCTTTGACTCCCATATATGGCTCCCAAGTCATATCCCTGAGGTTCCATCAGACCTCGCATTCTAGGTGGCATCCTGCCCACCTATGGCCAATAATGGCATCTACTAGCCATTCCTCCTTTGGGTCCATGCCAAAGTCATAAAAGACTTTCACTTCACGATGCGGAAACAACGCATCGTCGTTCGGCTCATGTCGCTGCAACTGGCTGACATGGAATGTCGGATGGATCCTCCTCGACTTTAGTGAGTTGGGGAGCTCCAGCTCGTATGTCGACGATTCCAGTCTACATGACCGTATTGGGTAAGGCCCAATAAACTTCGGCATGAGCTTTCTAGCTTCTTTTTAGGGAGATTCAAATTCTCTGTTGAGAGGTAGACTAATTCTCCCTCCCTAAATGGGTGCTCTGCCCATCTACGCTGGTTAGCATAAAACATCTGGTGGACATGACTTTCTATAATTGTGTCGTGTGCCATTGCAAGGTTGAGCGCGGCTTTCTCCGCGAACATCCTTACACCTCTGGGCACTGCCCGGAGGTCATCTGGCAACTCTGCCATCATCTGGGGCATGTACCCATAGGTGAGCTCAAATGGGGCAAACCCCATCGATGCGCTGATTGACACGTTAATGGCAAATTCGACCATTGGGATTCGCTCCGCCCAATCCATCTGGTCCGGTTGGACCACAGATCGGATCGACTGTTCCGTCGCTCCATCTGTCTGTGGATGGAAAGCTGTGGACATCCGCAGCTTGACACTGAGTAGTTGGTGTGTTTCCTGCCAGAAGGCAGACGTAAATCTCGGATCACGATCAGACACAATCGATCCTGGCAACCCATGTAGTCTCACTACATGGGTTAGGAAGAGCCAGGCTAGCTCTGCTGCTGTTACCGAAACAGTAACTGGTACTAGGTGTACCAGTGAAGTGAGGTGGCAGATCACCACCCAGAGGTAGTCCGCCTCTTTTGACATAGGAAATGGACCTACGAAGTCCATTCCTATTGATTCCCAGGGCCGCCTGGGGATCGGAAGGGTGTGTAGAAGCCCTTGCGGCTTCTGCAGAGAAGTCTTGCTCGTCTGGCATATGCCGCATGATGAGCAAAACTTATCAATGTCTTTAGACACTGATGGCCACCAGTAGTAATGGCGGACATAATCCGTCATTATCCGCGACCCCATGTGTCCTAGGACTGCATGGGCTTCCTGGATTATTCTCCCAGGGATGCTTTTCCCTTCATGAAGGGTATGAGGCACGCAGAGCACCTCGTCTCCCTTTTAATTCTCAGCAAAGATCAGGTCATCCCTGATCTTAAAACTGGTGTAGTTTCCTGGTTTTTTTCCAAAATTATTTTGAACAGGCGATCCTGTTCATAGCCATCATGGATGCTTTGCAGCATCCTGCTATCCCCCCCTTCCACGCAGGGCCTTAAGGGCACGAGCATCTCGTCCCTCACATCCCCGTCCGCTTGGGGCACAGGCAGCGGTTGCTCCTGCTCGGTCTCCTGGTCCGCGGCAGGTGCACGTACTCGTAGTGCGCGCACCTCCTCCAGGCATCCACGGGGCAACTCGTCCCCTTCAGGGTCAAGGCGAACGTCCGCCTTCACGTACTCATGACCTGGATGAATCTCATCCATCGTGTCACTCATATGGTAATGCGAAAGGCCATCCACAACTTTGTTGCTCTCGCCTTTAATGTAAGTGATGGAGTAGTCAAACCTCTCCATGTATTCCATCCACCTGGCCTGCCGGCCTGACAAGTGTGTTTGGTTCTTAAAGAACCCCAGTGCTTCGTGGTCTGTGACCACGTTGATTCATCTACCGAGGAGTTTATCCTCCCATTTCTGTAGTGATTCGACAATCACTAAGGCCTCCCAGTCCCAAGTTTTATAACTAAACTGGGCCAGGCTGAACCTTTTAGACATAAACCCTGCCAGACAGCAGGTCTCCCATGTCTTTCCCTGGCCATACATGGCCCCTACGCCCAACACTGAGGCATCACACACAAGCCAAATTGGCTCTTGTACTGCCACATCTACTGGGCATAGTATTGGCATTTTACATGCCAATGCCTTAATCATCTCCATGCACTTGTCATGGAGTGGTCTCCAGTGAAACGTTCGTGTTTCACTACACAGACTAGCCAAACGGCCAGTATAAGTGGACAGATCAGGCATGAACTGTCCGATGTACTGTACTAATCCAAGGAACCTCTGCACCTTGGTAATGCTTGTCAGTGTTTTCCAGTCACAGATTTTATCCATTTTATCCACTGTGACATGGATTCCTTGGGCATCTATAATATGCCCTAAGCAATCTACACTCTTCACGTATAACAAGCACTTCTTCTTGCTCAAGAAAAGGCTCGCGCCTTTGAGGGTCTCAAAGACTGTCTTTAAGTGACGCTCATGGTCCTCCAAGGTCTTGGAAAAGATGAATACATCATCTAAGTACACATGCACATACTTTCCCAACTGATGATGAAATATGTGCGTCATCAGGTGCTGGAAGGTAGCAGGGGCATTACAATCCCCTATCTGCATCACCTGTGAGAACATGGTGCCCAAGACGGTCACAAACGCCATCTTCCACACATCCTCAGGTTCTACGTGTACTTGCTTGTACGCATCCAATAGGTCAATCTTTGACCTATATGCGGCTCTAGCCACATCCTGTCTGATCTGATCCTGATCAGGCAACGGGGTAATATCCCGTACTGTGTTTGCATTCCGTTTCCAACAGTCTACAACTGTCCATAGCAGCGGGTTCCAGCTGCTTTTTGGTATGCATAGCATAGGAGCTGCTTGCGATGCCACTCCTGCTTCCCACCAACTGTTAGTAATATAATGGTTCACCTTCTCAAGGAATTGTTCCTTGAATGCCTCAGCACACCGAGGCAGGTAATAATTATAGACTTGCTTTTCATCTATTAAGGGTATGCGGTGGTTCACCGCCCGAAATGGCGGCGGTCTGGGGGAACTCCCCCAAAGAGCTCGGTGTACTGGTTAAACCAGTACTCATGCCTACCTTCGAGGTAGGCGTCGTCTATCTTTACAGAGGCATTAGCCTCTCCCCCCTTCCAGGGCTCACCCTCCTCTCAGGGGCCTGAGTGTAGTCAGCTCTTTCAAGCTTCCTTCCTCGGCGCGTTCTTAGCTGATATACAGATGTGTAACACTTCCATCTCCTCACTGGGTGACATCGCCTGAAGGGTTTTCCCCTTCCCTTCTCCAATCCAGATTGCACATCAGTGCACATCCAGTATCACATGGCAGTCATACATGAACACCGTTCCGACTATGATGTCATAGTGGTCGATGTTCGCTATATCAAAATACTGGTCCTCCACCAGTATTCCTCCTAAATCAACCGCTATGCAGCATCCGCATGTGATTGTCAATCGGCTGCCGATACAGCCAAGTTGGATAGGAACTGGATTATCCAGTTGGAAGGTCAGTACCTTTGTCACCCGGGCAAAGTCTGGGCTCATCAGGTCCAGGGTGCTTCCCGAATCAAAAAGTGTGTATGCTTTTACACTGTTCACAGTGATGTAGGCCACAAGGCATTGCCTTGCCTCCTTTGTCACTACCGGGCACGATCCCATCCGCTCTTTCTGGACATGCACCCGAAACAGCCTGTCATCAACATGGCCAATGCGTACTTCTGTTGCATAGAGGACTTCATCCTCTTCCACTTCCCAGATTCCAGTGACCTGGTCGCTTTCCACCTCCTCCTCGAGCTCGTCTGAATCGTACTGGTCCCTGCAACCAGCATAGTCATCTTCCGTGACTTCCTCTGGTGGGATTTCACCCTCCGGTTCCTCGCTTTCAACCACAGGTGTTTCCTGTGGTTCCTCGGGCTCTGTCTCACCTGGATCCTCTTGTAAGGCATAATTCCTTACATTTCCCCTAAAAGCCTCTGGCTTTTGCTGTGACTGAGGGCACACATTCGCATAGTGCCCTACTTTCCCGCACACATAGCATGTTAGAGGAGCTTTCTGCTCCTCTCCGCCTCATACCCCAATCTTGGGCACCGCCTTAGGTGGTTCTAGCCGGGGTTTGCTCCCTCCGGCTTGGGCGCTCTCATCTCGTGCATGGTTGATCCGCAAAGGAACAGGTTCCCCTGGCCTACAGTCTGTGTGCAGCCGATACAGCCGCAGTCTCACAAACCTCTGCCCCACAGGCACTCTGCCTGTGGGCGGGTTTCCTTTGGGACCTGCCTGGTTCCCTGCCGAAGGCACTGCCCTCTGCTGCTGGAGGTAGTGGAGGGTCACTTCCACTTGGCGACTAGTGTCGATAATATCCTCAACCGAGGATAACTCGATGCTAATCGCACAAGTTTTGAAGATGGCCTCCACCATCTCATTAGGCAGTCCATTAAGGAACTGCCTTTTCATCATACCGGCATCAGGCAGGGTGAGCATTCTCTCTGCCACCTGGACCAATTCATTCCAGAATCCCAAGGTGCCCTTCGCCTTTGTAAACTTCACCTGATAGAAGGCATCCACTGCCTTCTGGGCCGTTACCTCAGTCAGGAACCGCTTAAACATAGCGGTTATCAATTCCTCAAAGGTGGACCTTTGAGGAGCATGGGATAGACCCATTACTTCTTGGGTATACCAAGTAGTGGCTATTCCGCTTAAGTGTGACCCCGCTAGCATAACACATTGGTGCTCCAACTGTGGGCCAACTACTCTATAGAAGTAGAAGTAATTAAGGAGGCCATCAAGCCACCTTTCCCAGACAATGAGGTTGTCTTGTCCATCATAAAGCTCAGGGGGGTCAATCTTAATCCCCTTAATCTCAGCTATTGCCTCAGGCAATAGTGAGGTTTTATCTCATATCATCATGAGGTAGTGATGTAATACATCGCTCTGGTAATTTGTAGAACTCAGGGATACCTCCCAAGTAATCTCCCGCTCCTTCTGGGGCAGTTCCATCCATCTGAACAGGCCCATCCAGCCCATTGGCTCTCACTGACCCAGCTGTGGGTAGCACGACATAAGCCGTGGCTCCGGCCCCGCTGTTTCTCAAGGGCCACCGCCCTCTATTCCTGGTTCACCAGGGGTTCGAGAACCGTCCGCGCAGTTCTCCCTTCGCCACCCTTCCTCGCAGTCGGCTGGCGCCGACCATCTGGCCTCCGGGGCTACCCCTGAGGGCACCTGACTCGGCGGGGCAAGCCCCACTTCAGGTTCCAATGAATCACGGCATTGCCACCGTAAGGGAGCCGCTAGCGTGGTTCCCTGCTCATCTAGTGAGTCCAACACCCGCCTAACATGGGTAGCCTCCTCGCTTAGCCGTTGCCGAATAGTGGCTTGGCGATTTTTCATCGCCCTTACAAGAGCCTCAAACTCTTCGTCCTGGTGGGAGAGTTCCACCTGAATGTCCGAGAGTCTCTCAGCTACAGCATTAGCTCGCGCTATCACTGTGGGCTCATCTCCACTATTGGAGGGAGCCCGCGAGCTTGACCACTCTCGCGGCCACCTCTCACAGGTTTCTAAGGGCTCTCTGCCCTTTCCTTTTGAAGGCCTGGCCTTCTCGAATGATGGCGCCTCGCCAGTGACTTGGTGCATTGTGGCGCCCTCCTCATGGCGATTGCCACGTGTCGATGGCATTTTGGACCTAACGCCGTCATCAGGGGCCAGTGACGCCATGTCAGCCCTTAGCAGGGGTTCACCGCTGGGCTCGGCAGAGGGTCCTATTCCCTCTGGCTGTGTGATGCCTGTGTCGCACAGAGGTCCTACCAAGGGAGGAGTTTCTCCTCCCTTCCTGTTGTGCTTTTTCTGCGTGGCTATACAGGTGTAACCCATTTCTCACCACACTTGTTGTGTTGAAGGTTCAAAAAAGTTGTAAAGCTTTCTATCCCTCAAAAGAACCAGACTCAACTGTATATTGAGTGTAGTAGTTCTATGTAGAGGGATCTACCCTCTCTGTACAGTCACGACACGGTATATATAGGCAAGCGGCCCTCTAGGGGCCGCTGATGTAAGCATAGCCTAAGCGGCTATGCTAGTAGACTATTATGGTAGGTAGATTATGTAATACAAGAACAGAAAAGGCCTATAGCCTTACACAGAGGGTGTTTGACAGTGGGGGGGGAATGAGAGCCAGAGAATGAGGCCACAGAAACCTAGTGCATGCGCACAGCCACTGATTATATAAGTGCACAAGTCTGGCAGTGCCAAATCTGTGGGCCTCATAGAGCCTTCTACACACATTTTGGAACTTACTTTTGCTGAGAGGAAATGTTCAGAAATATTATTTAAACATTTTGTTCACCTTCACATCAATCTTAGAATAGATGTTTGCCCCCTTGAGCATATCCACTGTGTCTTGGATGTGGGGGAGGGGGTACTTGTCCTTGATCAGGTGTGCATTCAGCCTTGAGTAGTTGATAATCAACAAAAACTTGACAACATGCTGGACCCTTTGCCATTGTGGACCCTCCAGATATCACATTAAGCTACCACTGGCTTGGCATATTCATGATGTGTTCAATGAGGTGCTGCAAACCCTGTACAACCCCCCCTCCTTCACTTCTCAATCCTGACCACCACCTCCTCCCCCCACTATTGATGATGACCATTTGGAATATGATGTTGAAGAGATTCTGGATGTCAAGAAAGTAGGATGTGGAGTGAAGTACCTGGTGGAGTGGGCAGGCTACCCAGTTGAAGAGAACACCTGGGAACCCTGCAGTAACCTCACCAATGTATCTCTACTCCTCTGCAACTTCTTCCTTCAATACCCAGAAAAGGCAAAACTGGCCAGTTGTGATGCCCAGCCTTGAAGAGGGGGCTCATGTCAGGACTGCTTACCTAAGCCACCCTAACAGATACCAAAGGCCAATAGCAATAGCAAAAAGCAAAGTCACATGTCCACATGCAACCTTTAGCACCCACCCACAACCTTGCAGGAGCATTAAGAGCATTACCAGCATTAACAGTGTTAATGATCATGTGATCCTCCCCACTGCTTGGTGCTTTTCCCACACTTTGGAATTCATGATGGAGGTGGATCCAAGATAGTGTCACTGACACTCCCCATCAAACAATCTAGCCTAATTGAGACCTCCCCTCAGCCAGTCAAGACCATGCCAAGCATTTCCCCTGTCATGGTTCCTTATCTCCCCCTTGCCACTCCCTCCCCTGTTTGGTACTCCCCTTTCCCTATCTTGCCTCTCTGACTCCTCACAACTCAGTGCACATAGCCTCATTTCTGCTCACATGACCCATACTGTGCACTGCATTGTCTACTAAGATAGACCGCATGCATAACCAACTAATGTCATGTGTCATGACAAGCATGTGACAGAGGATAGACTTTATTACATAACAATTTGATCACACATTTGCACAAAAATTGGAAATGATGGTTAAATTTTAGATGCAAATCCAGAAATTTTCATCGTTTTGGATTTCTCATATGGTACAATCACAGTTTTTTATTGAATTTTTATCCCTTTGTCACACTTTGTGCAATAAACCACATGACATTAGTTGGTTATGCATGCAGTCTATCTTAGTATACAGTGACTCACAAAACTGTTCAAATGTTTTGCACTTTTGGAATGATTCACTTATATCTCTCCAGATAAAACAGGTAAAATTCTGAAGATATTTGTGAGGATAGCCATATGTCTTAGCTACAACCTTGCTCTATACCATAAGGAACTATCTCCATTTTTGGTAATGCCATTACACAATTTTCTTTCTCACATCATTTGAACAGTTTTGTTGCTGACAGTATTCCACTAGTATATATGAGAGAAGGTCATGTGACTTTGTTGATTGTGGCTTGGAATCAACAATGTCACATGATTATACTGTCTGTGAGTATATATAGAGGGCCATCTCTGCAGTTTACCCCCCAACTCAGGATGAGGGCCCTCTCTTCAGATAAGATGTGTTCTATCCTCTCCCTCCTTCACTCTGGCCATTCCATTCACCATATAGCCCTTCTGACTGGCTCCAGCATTGGTACTATCCATTCCATTCGCTCTCAGCACTGCCAAGACCTTCCCAAGAGCTCTGGTGGTTGCCCATCCAAGCTGTCTTCCACTAATGTCAATTATGCTCAGCATTTAATCAGGTGAGTTTGTCAATAAAATCCTATCTGGCCACACCTTTCATGCTTGATCAGCTCTGGCAAGGCACAAAATGCTGTGCAGATTGCCAGGACCCTTAGTAGTATTACTAACCAGCCTATTTCTGCACAAACTGTTAGAAGGTGCCTAAAGACTGCAGGTCTAAAGGCTGTAACTAAGAAGAAAATGCCCTTACTTAGTAGTAGACATAGGAAGGAGAGGATGGACTTTGCTGTAGCACATAAAGATTGGACTATGGAGGACTGGAAGAGGGTTGTCTGGTCAGATGAGACTAAGATCAATAGGTTGGGATCTGATGGGAAGAAATGGGTGTGGAAAAAGCAGGGTGAAAATAGAGTGGGTGACAGGTTGGTGGAGGGAACAATGAAGTTTGGTGGTGGTTCTGTGATGGTTTGGGGATGTATGATGTGGGAGGGGGTGGGATATGCCTGCAAGATTGATGGGAGGATGGATAAGCACCTTTACACTGCTATCCTGGAGGATGAACTTCAGGCTAGCCTCCAATACTATGACAAGACCCCTGAAGACATCATATTCCAACATGATGGAGACCCCAAGCACCAGAGCCACTAGGCCAAAGATTGGCTTAAGGTCCATGGTTTCAAGGTCCTCATATGGCCTGCTCAATCTCCAGATCTCAATCCCATTGAGCATCTGTGGAGTCATCTTAAGAGGAGGCTTGGAGAGTATGAAAGGGCACCAGGTGGAGTGTCAGAGTTGTGGGAGAGGGTGGAAGAGGAGTGGAACAAGATACCTGCTTCTGTTTGTCAGGGATTGATTGAAAGCATGCCTAGAAGGGTTGAGGCTGTGCTGAAGGCAAAAGGAGGCCATACTAAACACTAATACTTATACATTTGACTTATAAAATTGTCAGCAACAAAACTGTTCAAATGATGTGAGAAAGAAAATGGTGTAATAACATTACCAAAAATGGAGATAGTTCCTTATGGTATAGAGCAAGGTTGTAGCTAAGACATATGGCTATCTTCACAAATATCCTCAGAATTTTATCTGGAGAGATTTATGTGAATCATCTCAAAAGTGCAAAACATTCGAACAGTTTTGTGAGTCACTGTATATACCTCCCTTGTAATAGTTGTGATTCCTCACATTGAAATTGAGCCCTTTCCCCCTTTTGCTCTTTGAGAGGGATCTGGACTGACACTGGCTGAGGCACTCCCTCTGGCCTTATACTTGCCAGGCTCATCACTCATAAATCAAGGTACCAGTGGAAACACTCTTTTTACATGTTAGCAACTGGTTTGGATATGTCATTTCATTACCATCCTTAGTACTTGTCTATACCTCTTGGCTTCAACCCATATCTCTGGAACCATAGAACATGAGGTGGGATCTCTGAATACCTCAGGCCAGTTTCATGAAAAAATCAGGTATACTACAAACTAATTCACTTGTCTCCTGCTGTGAAAAAAAAAAAAAATGTGCTAAACACGGGTACACCATCCTATATGTGTCAGAAGTGTCAGAGGATCCTTCGATTTTTCATAGCCTTCCAGATCCCCCCTCTGTACAAGACCCCAGATTCCACAGATTCTTGAGTATTTCATCGCATTAGGCAAGTCTCCCAATGCCACATAACATGTCATCAGTGTGACCATGTTTGTCTCATAGATCTCCATGGCAACAATGCCATTCGCCTCCAACAATGGTACCAATGCCAAGGCCGGTTTGATGAGATGGTCCCATGGTAGGGAGCGGTCTTGGAGCCATTTAACGACTGAGCTGTGGAGGCGCAAGACACGGTTGTGGAGTTTCTGATAGAGATGATCAAATGAGGGTAAGGTGCATGAGGCACAGGTACACTGGAACCCATATGGAGCGAGAACAGCTTGGCGTTTTGGGGTTATTTCAGGCAAGTCAAGGTAGGACATGAATATCTCATCACCCTTCTTGATGTCAAGTAATGCTCGAAGTTGAACGGAGAAGGTCGGTAATGCAAACGTGTTTATGGCGTTTGGTCTACAGCTATTTGGGGTGTGTCTCAGCAATGGGTTCTGATGGAATGAATACAAAAAATGCCATTATACCTGTGATTGGCTCTAGAAAGTTCCTTGTAAACAGCACTGTACCTGTTCAAAGGCGCTTCTCCCAATTGGACGCTGAAGCCATTGGTTCGGAGAATACCCAGAAGAGGTCCACTGCCGTCTTCAGTGTGGCAATTAGCCAACGCACGATAGGCGGCTTGATTCTCTGGTGAAAGTCGCTCAAAACAAGGTTGAAGGAATTTCTCCATGTCAGAAATGTCAGGATCCCCGATGGCGGGTCGAGGCATGGCCACGGGGACGAGGAAGAGAGGTCGTTCAGCAAGGATGAGATCACCCTTCTTGATGTCCTGTGATGCGAATATCCCGAGGCCCGTATTGGATGTGGGTTGAATCAGATAGGTGATTCCATTTGGCATTGGCATGGGCAGAGGGAATTTGGGTATGGAGAAGACAGTCTTTATGGCCGTGCCACCAGTGAAAATGCATTCAGCGTGTTCATTTCCAAGCGGCAATATGTGAGTGCTCTTTGGAGCAACGGAAGTCAATATACAGGTGTCCTCAGGATATTGAACGGTTGCGTGGGGGTCATGGTTCATGAACTTGAAACCATGGATAGTTCTGGTGAAGTGGTGAGCGGTGGCATCGTCGGGCATGGATATGGGGAGAGGTGAACTCGAGATCGCGCCAGCAGGTTTGGTCACAGTGGACTGTGATGGGATATCTAGAAAGCAGGATGAGCATGGCAACCGCAGATCATCCGAGAACTGACGCGTAGCAGAAGCTTTAGTCTTGTTCAAGAAACCGCGTTTCATTGTCCTCACTCGCGTTATGTGCTTGGCTCGGAAGCAAGGGAGAGGAAACAGAACCAAATAAGTCCTGGCGCTTTCAAGCTTCGAGCTTCGAGGGCTATGATCACCTGGTCGGTCAGCACGGTCCTGGTCAGTGTACAAGAGGTAGGTTGATGTCCGCGCAAGAAGAATCAGAACCAGTATGCCCAAGAACATGCTATCTCCTGCCAGTGACCCATCTTTATATTTTCCTTTACAGGTTCTGGTCACGTCCGTCCACGACGTTCAGTACTTCGTTACCCTCTTGCGTGGCATACATTTTGCCAATGTGGGTTTCTACTTGCTTTACTCAAAGTGCGAGCAGAGCCTCAAGTGCTTTTATTATAAGCGTGCCACCGTGATCATCACAGGCAGTGGCTGCACCATTACAGTAGAGGAAGCTCGCACCGTTCTCGGTCTGTGTGGTTCATTCCTCACATGCACGTACAGCCGTTCGTTCATGCAGCACTATTGCAGCGACTGCATATGTATTCAAGGATGTCTTCGACGAGTACGCATACCACCCCGAGCCCTCCGCAACGGGCATTCCCGCTTCTCCGTCCTCCGATTTTGACGCCCAAGATCCAGACCAGACAAACAACGCGACGTTTGAGGTGCCGCTCAACATCCTGATCGATTGCTTGAACATCTTCGGCTCTGCCGGCGTCCCGCCATCTGCGTTGGGCCCGAGCGGAGAAGAGGTGGCGTAGAGCAGACGACGGCAGCGATCGTGATGACGATGGCGGGTTCAGTGCGAGCGGCGGTGGTGGCAGAAACGGGTTTGATCGACACCTTTCTGGTGCCCTGGGCGAGGGGAAGAGGACAGGAATGCGGATGAAGTATGTTGGGAGCGGGCACCCCCTGACATTGTTGCTGTATGTGCTTTGAGTCACCTCTCCATGTCTCGCTGACAGTAAGGTTTCAGTGCTGAGGAATCGAATGGCCCAACAACGACGTGCGAGATCACGACTTTCAATTCGGAGCCGCAGCTTGATCTCCCATTTGACTCCAACCAGACGTCTGTGATCTTCCTTTAAATGGCAGCCTATGTTTACTAACTCTGTCTCAGTGTGCTCAAAGTTATCCTCAAGGTCCATGTTTCCTATACGACCTGAATATTGTTCTGATAGCCCCATCTAGTCTTCATGGCTACGCGATGCGCTCTCCGAGCTTGACCCTTCCTGCGACAAACTGGTTATTATTGGCAACCCGCCACCACTGGGAGGCAGATCACGAGCTGGAGTTGGCGAAGTCAAGCCGATATTAAGACTGCAGGCGAGTGGGAATTTCGGCAGTGCCGAGGCCGGTTTATGGCCCCTTGTCCTGCCCTGCTGCGTAGATTGACCGAGCCTGGGAAGACAGATGGATTACCCGAACGATAGGGAGGTGCTGGAGACCGTGGAATGCGTCTCTGCTGTTCGCTTCAGGTCTGTTTTGCGCCGTCATCATAGGCAATACCAAAATGATGAACACAGGGGCGGGACCGCCCTCCGCCAGCTATCGTTTTGCGCACATCACACGGGCGCTCCGGACGCTCCAACCAAGACGTCTTTGCGCATCGATAACGAGGGTCTCTTGAGTTTGCAGTTCCTCATGCCGAGGAATGGCTCGAGTGGGAAGCCTGTAGGGTCAGACGCTTTCATTGAGTTTCGGGTGAGTAGTTGTCTCGGATGGTCGTGCTTTCTGGGTGCATAGACTGATCTACGTTTGGGTGGTCTAGTGTCTGGCGTTGGACGAAGAGTTGTAGAGATTAACCATGTGTTAGAAAACAGCCGTAGCCGCAGCAACGGATGTAGGAAAGTGACATGACAATGCCCGAGGGTCAAGAACGCGTATGATTTTACCTCTAATATTGTTAATGTTCAGGAGCCAAGTAGCAAAACCGAGGCCATAGACATTGTTCAGCGAAATACAATCAACCTACCAGACGAGCATTCTATGTTATACGGCATTATAAATTATCGTAACACGCGAGTTTACTCTTGCCCCCTTCTCGTCAGACGTCAGTTAACCCCTCGAAATAGGCTGTCGTACTGTCCTTGATTTCAGCCTTCGGTGATAGAGGGGACGTTGTTGACACAGGTGTTGACTTCGGCGGTGGGAGATAGTCAGCTAGGATAGAGTCGAAGGTAGGTGGCGCGGCTGGAGCTATGGGAGCCACATGCGATGAGTCTGAGCGTTGCGCGTGTGTCAGAGAAAGGAACTCGCTTTGTCGTAATCGGGATGTAGCAGATACTTGTGATAAGTTCGTTAGGATGAGTCGCCGGAGCGTGGGTCCGTCAAGCAGTTGAACCTAGATAAGAGCAGGTTTATTCAGTCTTAGACTAAGGCCAGTGAAGACAGCTGTACGTGCCTTTGGCTCAGCCTTGGCTGACACGAATTCATCTTTCTTTGGGGTTTGGTATGTACCCGTCGGGCTGGACGCCTTCCCGAGATAAGCCAACACGTCTCCGCGCGTGAGCATGCCGCGCACACCGGTGCCCACGATGGCGTCGGGATTAGGGACATCGTGCTGGAGAAGCAGACGGTGGACGGAGGGGAAGAGGGGGCGGGAATGTGTAGTGGGCACGTGCGAATGTGGTTCTGGCTGGGGGGTCGCCCCGCGCCCAGCGGATGAGCTTGAAGGGGAGGATGCGGGAGTGTGCGATGACTGGCTCTCGGCTTTTATGGGTGGCGGTGGGGACGGGGTTCGTTGGGCCGGCTCGTCTTCGGGGACAGCGAGGTTGGAGATGTCGTCGCCTTCTTCCGCCAGCAAGGCAATGGTCTTTCCGACGACGACGTTCTTGGTGCCGTCTGGCACCTATGTGCAGGGTGAATTGACCAAGGGAAAAATTGGGGGACCAGAAACGAGCATACCAGGATTTTACCCATTATACCGTCGTCCTGCGCTTCCACGTCAATGCTCGCCTTGTCTGTTTCCTGAAGGAAGAAAACGTCGAATCGTGACCCGGGTGTGTATACAAGAGGCGCACTATTTCAAGGAGCACATCTCCCGCGGAGTAAGCCTCGCCTTCTTTCTTTTTCCACTGCGCGATGCCGCCCTCGGTCATGGTGGGTGACATGGCAGGCATCTGAAGCTTTGTGACCGCCGAACGAATCGCTGTGCCATGTAAATCTAGAGGAGTCAGGGACGCGCCGCTAGAGCCCGAAAGGACATACATCGTGCATGACAGAATTTTCTGGTTGACAGCGACGACCACAAGCCGATTCTCATAGTTGAGAGTCGGGGAAGTGATGGTGGCAATGATCGTGTCGCGCCAGAACAGCCACATAGGGTAAATCAGCTCTTGCAACTCTCACCCGCTAATTAGCAAGTAAATCAGGTCTCAATTCCTGATTCCCCGAGCACTACAGCAGTCAACCTCGCTCTAACCCTAGCCTAGTATATGGCAAGCCTATCCCAATCATCGAAGGAACATGCCATAGTCAAGAAGCTGCTCCAAGTTTCCTCTTCTGCCCACACACCCACACTTGTGGACGTGGAGACGTTGCCAGGTCCAGATGAAGAGCCATGGTTCATCCTGTATAGATCTGACGCTTCGCATGAGCCGGAATATCCCAAGGATGATGCATACTACGCAGGGCATTGCCATCACATGCGTTCTACGACCTTCTGCGTGTGACGATGTCCCCGGGTGGACGCTTCGCCACGTCAAGCTTTCGGTTTGTCTATAGCGTTTAGCCAGACGACAAGCCCATTGTTTCAGGTCTGTCTCAGCCTCAAGAGTGTGCGCACTTGGCGGCTCTTGCGTTCTCAACCTGGTCACTGGGAGCTCCCCCATCTCCCAGCTCATGTTCAACAAATATACTGCGAGCACGTCTATATGGCACCCCTGCTTGGCTCCTCCACAATGATGGCATAGTTCGCGACACTGAACAAGGTCCTAGGTCGTCAAACACATTCGAGGCGCGTTCTGTGATGGACAAGGAGACTGCAGAGAACGCGCGCAAGTGGTGGGCAAGGTCAACTATGTCATTTTAGGCCTTGGAAGGCCAGATGTCTCTGACCCGTTTGCCGTTGTATGTAGGCTTGTAGTAGCAAAACAATTCCATGATGTGACTCTAATAGCAAGGGCTGTTTCAGGGCCAGTTGTGAGGGACAAAAGTAACTTGTGAATTGCTGCCCTGTAGCTAGCTAGCTTACTCTAGCAATAGATTGTGGCTGCTTATTCAATGCCACCGGGGTAGCCTTAAAAGGAATTTTCGATCGCTTACAAGCTTGCATCTCCGAGGACCGCTTCATTACTCCATGCAAACGCGCTTAGTCTGACCGTCATTTCTCTCTCTGTTCCTTGTATATCAGTTACGAAGCACTTCTCGCTCGTAACCCGTCTACTCGCTTTCTCAAACATGGAACTCGGCGCAATGGCATTAAATCGAATGAGAGCAATTGTGGCTAGACTCTTCCATCGGTTTGGAATGTGCGTTTCTCTTCTTATGACCTATTGGTAGCTGATTCAAGGTCGTCGTACCAGTCACTGCGCAACTCACCAAATTCGTGTTATCCTTATCTCATGTGTCGTTATCACCTCGCTGTTCTATCCCGCCCTCGCGCTCTACGCTTCCTCAGAGTCCCGGATTTTCTCCGGCTCCAAGCTCCGCATTCTCGACGCGTTTCTTGCTCCAAGCGATGTTCCAGGGTTCTCCACATACGCCCAATACGACCTAAGAAACCTCTGGTCTGGGTATACAGCGCTTCGCATACGTGACGACGCTGTCTCCAGGGCACGCTGTGGTTTAGAGCGCACAATTCGTGTCGAGCGTGTCCTGATACAAAGCCCGCTCACCGATGACGAGGGCGCATTGAACCATCAAATCTTGCTGTATACTTTACACCTCGAGCGTCGCATTGCCAATCTCATTTCATCACGCAACGTACCCTGTCTTCGTACCACCGATGGGCAATGCTTTGTTCTCTCCCCACTGGCATTCTGGGGTCACGACGAAGGAGCTGTACGGCTTGACTCTAATATCCTGGACACCTTGAGTCTCTCCAGGAACATATCCATCGACGGTGTCCCTGTCTCTCCGCATATGGTTTTAGCAGGGCGCAGGGCGAACGAGCCCGCTGCAGCCGACTTTGACTTTGCCACATTTCTTGCGCTCTCTTATTTTTTTCCCGAAACAGATTGTCTTAGTGCCGTCTCCCACTCCGCATTCTTGCACATCCTAGAACTCGCCACTGAAGGAGAGGAACTCGTAGCTCAAGTGCAGCAGCCATCCTTCATTGCAATCGAGGTCAGCAATCCCGTCGGGCATCACGGCTCCTTGTCTTATTCCGAACTGACCGACTCATATCTCTCTCTCGCTAGTACGACCCCAATCTGTCGAAAAGTCAAGGCCTCTCGGCCATCTCGGCCTTTTTATACTTAGCCTATAGCGGATTCTTTGCATATGTCACATGGTCGATGAGGCGCATGGACAGCGTGCATTCACGTATCGGTGTGACGTTCACGGCACTCATCGAAATCACCGTTAGTACGATCACTAGCTTGAGCATATGTACCCTTGTGGGCTTCAAGGTGACCATGGTTCCATGGTAAGCCAATGTGGACGCATTGCACAGAATTTGCTCATGCTTGCTTGCTTAAGGGAATTGTTGCCTATTGTCATTGTGTTTGTGGGAGCCGAAAACATGTTCAATCTGGTAAGCTATTCTGTGTGTTATCTGTCATTCTTGTCTGACTGCATACTATACAGGTAGATGCTGTCACCAAGACATCCATTACACTTCCCGTCAAACAACGCATCGCAGAGGGCCTAAGCCGGGCAGGGACCTCCAATTCTCTCAAGGTTATCTCCTACAATATCATATTGGGAACCATTGCCTTTTTCAAAGTCGGCGCAATCAGACAATTCTGCGTCTTGGCCATCGTGGTTATGGTTGCGCATTGGTTCTTGGCGCACACTTTCTTCATCACAGTCCTCTCGATCGATATACAACGACTCGAGGTTTGTCTTTGCTTTGGTTAGGTTTTAGATTATAAATGGTCTAATGGCCGCTTGTCTACCAGCTTGAGGAACTCCTTCGCCAAAATGCGAGCTTGGCACCTCCGGTCCCAAAGCCCTCCCGCGAACCACTCGGAGCCCCACAGGGCGGTGCCTGGAACAATTTTGTCATGACGGCCCAAAGTCTTCTTCAAGGTCGCGCACGGAAAAACATAAGTCTCCTACTGGTAAAATCTCCACATTTGTCCTTGCCACAACTCTTCTGATATTCATGTTCGAAGTTGCTCACAACAACCGCCACACTGTATTACGCGACATATCCTGCCGCTTCACGCCCTAACGACTCTAGCACGATCCCCCAACGAGGTGCTCTGTCCCGTTCACGAACGGGCTTGAGCGGATCCGAGCACCACCTTCCAGCATGGCATATTTGGAAGCTGTTGAACCCAGACGAGGACCCGCTACTCCATCTCCGCATAGAACTACCATCAATCCTGACATTCCGACCCTTCCGCCCAGATTCCCAACCTTCAGACCAGTCCCGTGAGCATCTGTTCCGGACTTTGAGGTCGTTGTTGTGGTTTTGCAAAATTGTGGTATTGCCTATTACGGCCACTACCTCTGCGCTTTATGGTCTATGTCTATATCTTCTCAAGAACGCGGAACTACTAGAAGCACAGAGGAGACCTTCTGGCAACGATATTTCATCTCCCTCCAACGACAACCCAACCCTGGATGATTGCACGAGCTTTGCGACTCTGCCTCGAATGTTTACCTCGGATGTGGAGCTACTTGCCGCCAGCAAAGACGGAAAGGTGGTGGCATCCGTCAGCGTGCAAAACGAACTCACCGTGTGGCGCACGGCGAGCCAGTTGCATATCTGCATTGACGTGACTGATATCTTGCTTCGTGCCGCCAGCACGTCCTGTGCAGCATCCAAACTGACTGCTCTTGCCCTCGACCATGCGGGGCACTACTGCGCCGTCGGCACTGGGGCTGGAGTGGTCGGAGTATGGATCGTGGGCGAGGATTCCGTGCAATCCTTGACTCATCTCAGCCTCGACCATATTTCATCTGGTGTCTCGGAGATGCAATGGCCTGTCGTCACACCAAAGGGCCCCCGTCAGTCCCCGACTACTTTAGGCCCCAGTGGATCTGTGGCGTTAAGTGTCATTCATGTCAACGGTGTGGTGGTCAACTGGAACGTCGGTCTGGCGCCCTCTGCAACCGTATTTTCGCCTCCACAGACGGCTGGACTGAAGTGTGCCAAGCATTTGCCTGTCCAGGTGGGCTCGCCGCCCATGGTAGCCTATGCATTGGAAGACGGAGTTCTGCAGGTGGTCGCGCTGGATGGGTCCGAAACGTACCTGCGTACGGACTACCGCGTTCAGGCGGGCAATCCTGCGGATCCTGTGTCCCAAATTCACGCATCTCTCGTTGAGCTCGCGGGGACAATGCGCCTCGTAATCGGGGCTGCCACAGAGGCTGGAGTGGTATCGTTATGGGACGGCCTCACCGCAGCGTGCATCACTATCTTGGAAGGTGTGCACGGACCAGTCGATGTGCTCCGCATCGCGCCCGTCAGCGCCAAGACGTGTCTCTACTGCGGAGAACGGCCGTTGGATAGCTTCTCGATTTCTTTGTCGTCAAGACGGAGAGTGCTGATCTATATTGCGCATCTGTCAGTCAGGGGCAGACGGTGTTCTTGCCCGCAAAGTCAGCCACGGCTACGGTTCGCGCGGGATGCTGTGCAAGGACGTCGTTCACGAAAAAACAGTTCGGCGTCTCTCAGTACGACAGTACCGCAGTCGTTCGCAAGGTCGCGGCCGTCTTTGTCGCCTGCTAATGGTTTGTCCACCGGGACCGAAGCGTTTCCTGTGTCCCCGCACGGAGTGCATTCACGGCGGCTCTCGGAGAAGGAGTCGCACCGGCGGCAGGATATTACCTTGAGCATCCCGCCCACCATGAGCGAGCACGAGCCAGCACATCTAGTCGGGCCGGCGGATGCAGCGAACTCGTCCCCGCTCCTGACCCAAGCACCCAGCACGCTGTGGGAAAACGTGACCGTCGTACGCACGGGCGACGTGACCTGCGACCGAGGGTGCTGGGACATGTGCCAGCGGCAGGTAGTAGGCATCCGGAGGCGGTCGCGCACCGCGGGCGGTGCCACGGGCCACGGTGGGCACCCCAAAGCGAATGGCGCGCCTGCCGCGCGCTTGGAAAGCCGCAAGCCGGACGTGCTCACGGGTGCCACGCTGGAGCGGTGGGAAGTGTGGGTGTTTGATCCGCCTAGCGGGCACCTGCGCGTGTCGCGCCTCGACGCGATCAACCACCAAGAAACACCTGGCTCTCCTTCGCCGGCGGTGCCGCGGCGCGATTCCTGCGTCCCTCAACTTCCGTTTACACGCGTCTCGCCTTTGATTGCGAGTCGCTCGTTTGCCTTGGCCGGTTTTGGAAACACTATTGGTGTATTTACATTTGTAGCGGAAGGATGAATACGTTTATTACCTATATATATAGATATAAAGATTGCTAGCACACGATGCATGTGGTCAACGCTCTTGAGATACTCTCGAATACATTCAGCAATGATCTGGTAAGTGGAGGAAACTCAAAGTCGCCAAATCCTGCGGCCCCTGAATACCCATGCCAGAACACTGATCCCAAATGTGTATCCAGTAAGGATGGCCATTGCCCATCTATCTGGTGTATACATTGTTTTGACCGACAGATTAATGACACCCGTCACAATGTTTGCCTAGGGGTAGAAAATGATGTGATCGACTTGGGTCCAAAGCAGAGAGAGACGCACAAGAAGGAACCAGACGAATCCGTTCTTGTTCACAGCTTCTAGCAGCGGTGCGGGTGTCTGCTCCTTGGATTTGACGAGAGGGACGGGGGGTAAAGCTTTCAGACCCGAGACGGGGGAATAGAACGATTTACAGAGCGGTGAAGGGAAGAAGATTAAATCTAGCATGACGTAGCAGAAGAGGGCAGTGATGTTGACAGCCGCGACCCATAGAATATACGGTAAATTAGCCTGAGTATATCATAAGCTAAGGAGCTAATATCAAGGAAACCAAAGCCAAACATCTACGACTCACCATTCTACGCGAGACACCTCCACCGACGCCCGATAGCTGTGCCACCCCCAGCAGAGCCCACCACACGACGGCATACGAAACTAGCTCGGTGGCTGTTTTGTCGTTCTTGCGTTGCAGCGTGTTGACTGGCGAGGACCCTGCGGCCGATGGGTGTTGGCGCGAGGCTGCATCGCTGCTCTTTCTCCGTCGAGACGTGTCCTGATCGGCTCGTTGCCGTCTGCGGAAGTACGAAGGGGAGGGAGGCAGAAGGAGTGTGCCAGCTGACAAGCCCAGGAGGTGTATTGACAGATAGCCTACAGGGGATCTGGTCAGCGGTCAACCACAGCACGCCGATCAGAGAATCCTGACCAGGAAGCGAGACTAGTCCTTCTTTGTTTGCACTGATGATGTTCGTCCTTGGCGTGTAGAGGACATGCTGTTGCCAACCGAGGAATGAGAGGGCAAATTGGTGTGCTGTAAAAATCCTACGTGAATGGCGGTGTGTGGAAATGAGACAGAGCACAGGACGTACACAATCCCACCAGCACTCCGAAGAGCGAAATTGGCGCGTGTCTGATGATGGGGTGCAGAAGGACCTGAAAAGCGGGAATGACAGCGAGTGTAAGGAAGAAATTCCAATGAGTCCCGTATTCAGTTTCATGTTCCTGGTAGGCGCATCAGATAGGCTTCAATTCAGAACCTGGTACAATGAGATATTTTACAGGGTATTCTGTCCCTTTGACCAAAATCACACGAATAATACCAAGAACGAGGATGGGGAGAGATTTGCGTGCCGTGCTGAGGAATTTCGGAAAGAGTGGGCTGTCGAGGTGGCCTGGGTCCTTGAGGATGGGAATTGCTGAGACTATACCTTGAGAGTATATGAACGCCCCGGTGGCCACGTCCATCTGTCAAGACACGTCGCATGAGTGGTAACTTGGGTAGGTAACGAGGCACAAACCAAGGACACGCCCCACGTCTCGCACTTTGCCAGAGTGCGCGGATAGACGGGGAAATCTACGGCCAATATACTAATGAACGTGAGGAGGAGCATATCCGCGCGATATGTGGTCAAGGCGGGAAACGGTGCGACGGGGACTCCTTGGGACTGGTCGTCCGCGAGGGGCGGTGGTGAGGGTGGCGGCGAGGAAATTTGGGACTGGTCGGATGGTAGAGCCACTCTTTCATCGCTAGGTGGTATGAAAAGCAGGAGCACGGATGGCACAAGCAGGAATGCGACCAGTAACACGGGTACGTTCGCGAACAGAGTGACGGAGAGAAGGAGAGGTAAGACCAGAAGCGTCCATTCCGCGAAAAAAGGAAGTGGCCTTGTTGCGGGCAGGCGCGAGCGGATGGCAGAGTAGAGACCTACTGACGACTGACCAGTTATTGTCGTCGATGTCGACGTTGAATGTGAGCGTCATAAAATCTGGAAATAACCTGGAACGGCACGAACGATGGCGACGGCTATAATTGAGTTGACGTGGGCGAACGAGGAGCCCGTCATTCCAGAGACGAAAGCCTCTTTTGAGGATTTATACGACGATGACGCCGACATTCAGTGCGACGACGACGACGTTGACGACGACGGACAAAACGCCACACGTCACTCACACGCCCTCACACCAGCGCGCTTTGTGTTCGCGCCACGCCCTCGAAAGCGGTCGGTCATCCGCAGCCCCAATGGCGAGGCCCTCGACGTTCCCGTAAAACCACGAACATATATGACAGGCGTCAGCAGCCGTCAGCCTCATCTGAGCGCCCTCCTCGCTCTCTCCGAACCTCCCTCCGACACCTCGATCTACTCTGCCAGCGCAGGCCCCGCCCCCCGAATGGAGCTCTTCCTCGTGCCCTACAACCCGCTCCAGACCGTGCTTGTCTCCCCGACTGGCGTCGCGTACTACTCCGTGCAGACCGACAAGGTATGCGACGGTCACTTGCCTCCGCGCCTCGTCACCACAGTGCAACGTCCGGCCGAGTCCCAAGCAGCCAGTATCGTCGCCGAGATCGCGTGGAAAACGTGGGGCACATCCACAACGATCTACAGCGCCCTGCAAGACGGGATGCAGACTGGGCTCATCGTCAAAGAGTTCTTGTCCAAGCAAGGACAGTTCAGCCAGTGGGTTTATTATAATCTTGTTTGACGCCAAGTAAATTCCCTCATGAACAAAATTGGCTCCGTCCGTTAGGTCTCGCTATTTCATAGGGAATGACGGCAAGCAATACCGCTGGAAACCCGCCTGGAAAGGCTTTCTCGTAAGTCACGACGCTGGCACGTTTTCGCTTCTACTTCGACGCGAATCGCGATTCCCATGACACGCATTAATCTTTTCACCCTAACTTATAGCTCACGGCGCACGATACAGGGGAAGAGGTGGCCTCGTTCAGGCGGTGGATGAAGGGCAAAGGCCTGTTCAGCGGCGAGCGCAGGGCATGTCTGCAGGTCCAGGAGCAATCGTCGCTCGATCTGGATCTTGCCGTCCTCTCGCTCCTGATCATGGAGAAAAAGCGCCTCGATCACGCAGGGGACGGCACAAGGCTGACAGACCACGACGAGGACCCGCAAGGCGACGGTGGAGAGTGCTAAGCCGTTTCCAGTTTTTTTGTTGGGCCGTGCTTCACGCGCCCTATTATGCGTTGTGTCTGCCTCCTCGTGTTCTGCGATTCTTCAATGCCGGAGTTGTATTGTATATAGAACACGCGTGATTTCCCCTGTAATATATATCCGTTCGGCGCCTAGATCTGGTCCGTACAGCTCACGAAATCATGGCTAGGATTCGTGCGTAATCCGCCTTGACGACCTGGTACGTCTCCTCGAGTTTCTCAAGCCTCTCTTGCTTATCCAGCTGAGCCAGAACTTCCTGAAAGGCCGAGAGTTGATCCATCCATCAACATTGCTCCGACATCAGGGATATAGAACTAGACGCACAAAGTTGAACCGGTATAGACGTTCTTTGACTTGGAGTCTGTACGCCCTTTCACCGCGTGCGTCTGACTTATCGAGGTGCATCTGGATGAGCATCTCGATCAATCGCTGAAACTGGCGCTGGTGACGAACGGCGTGTCAGCAGGCCATAACGGTTTTCGAGCAACCCGAAGAAGGGAAAAAAAAAAAAAAAAAAGGGAGCACGAAGAAAGAGCCAACCTTAGCCATCTTAAGCTCCACCCTCCACCGCTCTACCCAAGCCTTGTCCGCAGGGGGCCCCAGCATCCCCGGCTTTTTTGCCCGCGGCGGGGGCGGCCCCATGGGCCCCGACGGCCTGTTGCGCCTCTTCGTCCTCCCCGTCTTCCCACCAACTCGCCCACCGCCATGGGACTCCGCCTCAGCCTCGGCCTCCTTACCCCCCTCGTCTCCGCCCCGCCCCTCGCGCATGAACCGCGCGTGCGCGAGCAGCATGGCGAGGTCGTTCCGGTCGCGCAGGTCTTCGAAGGCCTCCGCTGGGTCTTCGACCGTCAGCTCGGCCACGTCTGGGCGCGAGAGGACGAGCTGATAGATGGCGCGGTACAGTTCGGCTGGGTCGGGGAGGAGAAATGAGACAAATGGACGCGAACTTCGCCCCCTTTTCTTGGGGGGGTGGAACATAAATACATACACCCGTGTCCTTTTCGCTGATAAGGCGGCAGAATGACAAATTGGCTGTTTTGTAGGAAGATTGAGTGTCAGGGTAGACAGATGAATGTAAGGCGCACCTCAGCCTCATTCTAATTTTCTCTGGGAAACAATAGAAATTATATAGAGACGAATAACCGATAAAATGATATGATTGGACGTTGGGAGACGCTTTCCGGCTCCGTTTTTCGTACCTTGGGGGGTGGAAACGCGTTGGGCACGTGGAGATAAAGGGATTACTTTGGGGGATCGTCACTCACAGAATGACAAATTCCCACTGATCTTCCTCCTCGCGTATGAAAGAGCCTGCCTCAATGTATAGTAAAATGAATAGCTGCATTCTTCTATGATATTCCCTGAACCCAGGCGTAGCCCACGTGGCCTGAGGCATCACCGAGGAGTGAGGAGACGGCGAGAATGAATAAAAAGAACGCATAGAGCCGCACATGGTACACCTCGAATTCCACAAGGCCCGACGAGCTGGGACCCGCCGCATCTCGCTCTTTTTCGTCCGTCTTCACCGGGGCGGCGGCGGGTGCCGTGCGCGCGTACGAGTAGACGAGTTTTCCCGGCGGTCGGAACGTCGTCGCGTCTTTCTCGACGCGTTCCCGGAAACGCGCGTCATCCGTGTAGTAGTCTACGCAAACCCAAATACGAGAGGAGGGGGATATATTAGCGAGACGACCGTCTGCTGTAGCGGCGACCGACCGGTGGGAATGTACTTGGCGAGCGTGCCCTCGACATCGTCTACCGTGGACTTGTCCTCGAGCTTTTCGGAATAACGCACGCACAGATACTGCACCAGCGATCCGGACGCAAAGCGCAGCTACGAGTGGAGCAGATTAGATGAGCAGATGCTATGATAAGAGAAGCACGCACGTCAATGACGAGGCCCTCGTACCCGTACAACTTCTCGTCCTCGCCATAAATCTACAAACAAAAAAACAAACAAAAAACCCTATTCAGCTACAGAACAATAGTCGTAACTCGCTTGGAAGCGCAAGGCCGAACACACTGGATAGGTGAAAGCAGGGTGGAAGTTCTCGTAGGACTCGCCTGGACCGAGTTGGTCCTTGTCCTCGGATGGCCGAACTGGTGCGATGGGTCAGACAGGGAAATGTTTCCGGCGACAATGTAAGGAGGTCTTAGCTTACCTAGAGAGAGGGTCAGAGCCTCGTTAGAATCGCAGGTCCAGTCATTCATACTCGATGGCTGTACACGACGAGGAAGGACTCCATAGATCACATGATGGCGGCCATTGCTCTTTCGGCATGTCTTCGTCAAAGAGTACCACGGGTCCCATTCTGCATGTCCCTGGGCAATTAAAATTTCATGTAATATAATAAGAGTCAATAAATTCAACCTATATACACCATATGGTATGTGTATTGAACAACTCAAGGTTGGATACCAATAGTCAGCGAGACAGCGGTCAGTGATCCTCCGAATGAGGTTCTAAGTGTGGACGAAGGTGCTGCAAAAACCGTATCTTTCGTCACCTGACCACCACCCCAGCCAGTGAATGACACTGTCCAACGCATGGTCTGCCCGCCGATGGTAGCCTCCGTATATTCCCGGGTGGCATGGATCACCACAGCAGTCGGCTGGCCCACCGGAAGAACGTAGGAGTCAGAAAGTGCGAAGAGCTCGTTTGTCCACACGTCGCGAAACGCAAGCTTATTGACCAAGAGTTCCGTATCCTCCCCACTGAAAATCTTGCCATTTGCGTCCGCCTCGGTGGGGTTGATGGTGAACTTCAACGTGTACGGAGGTTCAACAGTCTTGAAGCTCGTACTGACAGTTGCGGGTATGTTATCGTATGTGAAGAGGGGTTGGCCATCGGTAGTGGTTGTGGTGACAGTCGGGTCGCCAGTAAGTGACCCCGAAGCGTATTTATTCAATGTCTGGTAGATGTTCTGATAGATGGCCTGCGTGAGATCCGTCGCCCTGACTCCATTGCCTGCCCATACTTTCTGTGCGAAAACAGGGATGCTTTCAGCAAACTGGTAGTACTCCTCGAGCTGAGTGCTAGGTCTGTCGCCCCAATCATTCCAGAGAGGCATGATCGAACCAAGAAGGCCCACTTGCTCGGGAGAAACTGTGATAGAATCGGTAAAAACGTTCGGCGCCCAGCCCCATATCGTGCCTTGGTCGAGTACAGGGGGATCATATAACGGAAACGGAATCCCGGTCCTGACGCCAAGGTAGATAAACCTCGAACTGGAGTTGATTACTCGACGCCCATTGCTGAACAAAGCTTGCGGATTGGTACCGTCGTGAATCCCGCCAGTTTGGTCGTCCCAATGCTGGATGATGATATCCTTGTTTATCGAAGTGCCCTGCCTGCCTGCGCCCCATACGCGCATGTGCTTTCCCTTAGCCGCATGGAAGGCATACATATCGTTGATGAATTTGATATATTGCGTGTCCGCATCCGCACCCTGAATCGGGTATTCGTCTGCACCAATTGAGACCTCATCGGAGGTCATCCAACCGTAATACTGATTCCATATGCCCTGGACAGTACCAATCGCGTCGCTATATTTCGCTGAAGAAAGGTCGATGGCATCTGCCATGTCAGGTGTCCTGAGCGTTGGCTTCCATTGTGTAATGGCGAGGGCATGACCAGGCACGTCAATCTCGGGAACAACACGAATGCCACGCTCGTTGCAAGTTTGCTGCATGGCCTTCCATTCCTCTTGAGTCCAACCACCATTCTTCGAGAGACCTGAGTAGTCGGCATCAGTGGATCGGAAGCGGAAACCTGACTTCACACCCGTCCAGGCACCATTCTCGCCCACAAGTTCGCTGCTTCTGAGATTGTCCGAGGCATGAACCTGGAATTCGTTGAGCTTGTAGAAAGAGGCGAATACGCAAAGACGGGCTATGATCAAGTGTGGTTGAGTTTCTATATACAATGCATATATGCATGTAAAAATAACTGCACTCACTCAAGAAACTCGCGGGAAAGAAGTGCCGCCCGGCATCTAACATGATGCCACGGACTCCCCATCCCGGAGAATCAGTACCTTTTCCTGCAGGGATCGACGACGGGGATAAGAGGACTGATTGCAACAACGTTCTTGTACCCCAAAAAGCAGCCTGGGGATTCGAAGCGATAATGGTGAATCTGTCGGTTGTGATTTCGAAGTCATAACCCTCTGTCGATGATTCAGTATTGTAGAGTTTATATCCCTTGGAACCCGACACGAAGTAGATCGATGGTTTGTCAGTAGCTTGCGGTGTGCCAGTTGTCACAGGAATAGGAGCAGAGTACGCGTTCCATTTCTTGACGAAGCGGAGATCGTCCCTTAATATTTCGGCGACCCTCGCAAGGGTTGGAGGTAAACGGGAATCAATGAAAATCTTCACCCCTTCATTTATCACGAAAGGGTCTATTGATGGAGTTGGCGTGAAATCTTTGATAGAGGGAATTTGTGAGATAAAGGGGTCAGATAGAGCCTGTAGAGCGCCACTGAGTATGACCCCGAGTCCAAGAAATATTTTGGTCGTATGAATCATGGTTATCCCCGACGACTTTCAGGTCACTGTTGGTGGAGGGAAAGTGAGATCTGGGATGGTGTCGTTCACCAAGGGTTTTAAAAGTACTGATACTGGTTGAGGGTTTCAATGACTGGCGCATGACTTGGTGATGAGACGGATGACGGAGAAGTCGAGACGCAAGGTGGCGATGACTAGTCCGTGAAGGCTATTCCTTAGGCAATGCAATCCATTATTACCAGAGAGAGTCGTCCAGAAAGATGCCCGCTCCCTCTTATATAGCAAGCTTGTCGTCAATGCCTCTTCAGCAGTGAAGGCAATCCCACGTGACTCTGATATAGAATCGTGACTAATTGTGACTCAAGTGAATCCCAAGATATATAAATTTGTGACTCAGGTGTGAAATCCCATATATAGAATTGTCTTGGCGGTGTCACGTTCAAAGATTAGATAAGACTTTGATGTTACCACAAATGTGTTACCACCAAATGTGTTACGCACGTTTGTATTGTATTATTAATAATATTTATTCTTTGTTCACCCTTCATTTTTTTCCCACGATGTCTCCCTTTAACTTTTTACTCACAAATATGATGGCTTTTGACCCGTCCGTCAAAGTATCCATTCTTAACTGTCGACCATCACCATCTCTCCTCCAACACCGTACTCGACAATGACCACAGTTCAAACAACCACTCAACACCCTACTGCAGGTATCCTCCTCAACGCTCCCAACATCTTCACTCAACGTCAAATCTCAATGCCCCTTTCCCTCTCAAATCAATCCATCACTTCCATCTCCTCCTCCTCCTCCTCCTCCTCCTCGTCCAACGTGCCCTCGCCACCCTCGTCTTCAAACCCACCCTCACGCTCCTCCTCTTCAGCACAAAGCTTGTCTCTACAAAGTCGCTCTCATTCTGCTCCGGGCGTTCTCCGGGTCCGCTTCGCGCCGCTGCCGGATCCACGCCGACTCCATTCTTCCGTTGCTTCGCCGACGTCTAAAGTTTTCCCAAAAGATCCCTCGCCAATGTCACTACCACCCCCCCCTCTGCCCTCCCTCGAACCACAACAAGTGTCTCAGCCCCTGTCTACCATCCAGCCGCAAACCGACTCTCCTTCCAACCCAGGACCCCCTATAGGAATCCCCCTCACTCGCACATCCACCGGTAGTCGCACCTCATGGTCTAGAAAGAAATTCTTCTTGCAGTTCCGACGCGGGTCCACCTTGTCGTCCGATCCCCCTGATCTCTCCATGGAAGAGCCGCTACTCAACGGGATTAAGCTCTTCTGTGTCGGCAGCAAGGAGAAGGAAGAGCGCAATCCCAAGAACCCCTCCACAGCCTCGCCCGAGAACCGCCTCCCGCGCCCGCAACCACCCGCCTTGTCCATGCCGGCCCTCAAGCCGCTCAAGTCCGCCGGGCGGCCCCTGCTCAACGGACGCGTGTACGGCGCCAAGGGCACGGCTGCATCCGCGAAGCTGGGCGCAAACCCGTTCGCGAGCGCGCGCGATGACGAGCCCGAGTTCGTCGAGTGGGGCTACGGCGGGATGGGCAGCCTCAAGAACGGCGGCGGCGTCTGGAGCGCTGTCCAGTCGAACCGCAGCGTCATGGGCATGTCTTCGGAGAACGAAGACGAAGACGATGGTAGTGGTATGGGGTGGGTGAAAAAACGGAGAAGGGAAAAGGAGGCACGGGAGAAAGAGAAGCTGGAGTTGGAGATGCGCGAGCAGCAGACGCAGCAGCAGACGCAGCAACAGCAACCGCAACAGCCGCCTGAATCGTCTATACCGCAACAGACCGAACAGGATGAGCAGCCGCCGTCAGCGCCGGACCTCTCCGAGCACGAGATCGTTACCACATCTATACCGGCGCCGGTCGCCCATCACCATCACCATCACCACCATAGGCACGGACACCGTCGCACCCCCTCAGAAACGAAATCTGCCGACGCCCACACGCCCACGCCCACGCACGACGCATCGGCGCCTCTGTCTACGCCGGTACCGTTGTCGTCGCCCAAGGGAGGAGATGCGCCCTTTGCTCCCACTGTTGCGGAAAGCGAGACGAGCCAGAGTGACTCTGAAAGCGAGGACAGTGACAGCGACGAGGAGGAGGGGGAGGAGGAAAAAGACGTGGATGATGCTGTGAGTTGCACCATTCTTTTTGTGCCGTCTCGGCGAAGTTGTATGTCTCAATTTATTTATTTTTCTTAGCCCGCAAATACACGCATCACCGTGTGTGCGGGCGTCGAGAAAATCAGCCGTCACAAGCACTAGCGCTCGCGATGGATCGCTCTCGGCGCCTGTTGCAGCCTCGGCCTTTGCGCTCCCTTCGATCCCGTGTTTGGACGGCCATCTCGACCTGACCTCCTGACCTCCTTTTCGAACAACTCAAACACGTAAATGCAGATGGGATGAGAATCGCGGAGTCTCAATCAGGCTCGAACGGGGCGGAAACGCCATTTCTTGGACCAATCTTCTCCTTCACGAAAATTTCGCGGAACTTTGCTGGGGGGTGACGCAACCTAGCTGCGGCCCTTAGCTGTCGCCCAACGTGTACACTGTTTCTTGTGGGATCTATGTGTCGTTTTGTTCTCTCCTCTTCTCTACCAACATTAAACTCCCATCTCCGCTTTATACCAAACTAGACTTTGGCTCGTCTGTATCGTCTGAATCGTCTGCGGCTTAATAGGGGGGCCGGTGTATTTTTGTGTTGTTGTTGTTGTTTGTATCAACCGTTCCCTTTTCGCACGCACGTTCTTTTTTTCCCTGTAGCCCCGTCGCTATCGCGTGATAGTGATTCTGCCAAGATGCCGTCAATCTCCTTGCCTGCCGGGGGATGATCATGATGTGATGTGGCACTTTTTTGTACCGCTTGATTACCGCGCCCATCATGGCAGTCGGTCAATGCGCATCCGACTTTCTCGTCATTTGATCATCAAAAAAAGAATTCTACAAAACAAAACAAAAAAAGGGGAGGGAGAGGGAAACGAAAAAAAGTTTGGATATATCCCCTAACGGCATGCTAATGCCCAGATGAGGGAATTTGATCTTGGTGGTGGCACGCCTGCATGTGGAACCTGCCAATCCTTTTGTGGTGCCAATTTGATTTTTTAACCTACCTCATCAGTCTTAGTATGGCCCACTACATTTCATATCATATCCAACGGTCAGGTACAAAAGGTACAATTTTCAAGATGCTATCGAGGGTGACTGTCCCAAGAACCAAGTACTATTAAATACATTCCGTTTTTCCAGATCGCATGACCAAAATCCACAAGTACGATATTACATGTTTGCAAACCCGGCGAACCCCCCTTTCTCTTTCTCGTACAATTCAAGCAACGGGGGTGTCGCGCTGCCTCAGCCGCGGGGCGGAGCGGACAAAGCCTTCTCGCGCAAATGCAGAAAAGACTCATCGCTCCCCCGAATTTTTTCGAGGACGACCGCGTCGTGTTTCCCGCGATGCCACAGCGTCCCCCAGCCTTGAGGTGGCATTTGCATTTTTAGTCAGTAAAAACGGCAGATATACCACAACAAAAAATGGGCTGACCGAGTTTGAGAACCGACAAGTAGGTGATGACGATCGCGACGAACAGCTGGTTGATCAGGATGAGAAGCGCGGTCGCCTCGCCCGCCGGCACCTGGGAGGAAACAAAACAAAACAAAAAAAAGTTTATCAGAAACGGGACACCCGAGTATCGCAGCAAAAAAAAGCTCAGACTGACGGGGAGTGGGATCGACTTGACGAAGGGCACCATGAGGATGTGGGAGAACGTTCTCGAGAATTCGAGCAGGTAGACTACGCGATTGTATCCAGGACCGTAGTAAGGGCGGTAGATGACCAGACCTGAGATTTAAAATAAATTAAAACATTGACATCCACGTCCGGGGCCAACAGGGGGAAGGGACTACTACTCACTGATGCAAACGATGACATCCAGCACAACACTGAGACACAGCTGCAGCAGCCCATTTCCCTGCCCAAACGAAGTGATCGCGCTCCGGACGACGATGACGGCCAGGAAAATACCGACGAAGAAAAGCCGTCCCTCGCGGAGAGTGTCGTACAGCGTTCCCCAGCGGCGGCCGTACGCGCTGTTTGCGTCGAATAGCTGCTGTAGGCCTCCAGGACGTCGGGCGACACGTAGGACCAGGTAGGTCACTACGCCAAGAGTGACGACCGCGATGAACAGCGCAATGGCGGAAACCACGTAGGTCAGCACTGAGGTGCAAGGTTGGTTCCACTGATTGAAAGCAAACGTCGCCAGGCTGCCGAGAGAGATCGTCATCTGTGCGTTTATGCATGAGCTTGTTTTTTCGCCGACAGTCCCGTGAGTCGGGTACGCACGATACGCAAAGAGTTATTTGACGTAAATCCATGCCATCTCTCCCTCCGCCTAATCCAAGCATTTCTGCGCTTTGCCGAGCTGGCCCCGACCCCCGCTTGCAGGAGGATCGTGACGATGGCACAGATGCTGAGGAACACGGAGAACACAGTCACGAACACCAGCAATACAACACCAAAGAGATCTTGCTCGTTGACACCAATTTTGCGCGCATAGGCAGGTATCCCAACGACGTCGCCCGGAGCGTCAGAAAACACGTTCGGGAGCCCCGATATCTTCGGAATGAGCGAATTACGGGCGTTTGGGTCCAGATCGCACCCCCGCATATTCCGCGCGGCATCCTTGAAGGAGTGGATGGGAACGATGAGGTTTGCCCAGAAAAAATTCGCGGTAAAAGCCAGATAGAGGGGCGGATAATTCAACGAAAAAAGACCCGAAGACGAAATATTCTGGAAGTGCAAGAACAAGAAGATAGGGTCCATTTTTCCCGCTGGAGGGCCACGCGGGTGTGCTGCAGAAGCACGCCGGACAGCATGTTGCGCCACCGCTGGTTCTGCTCCTGGCTGACCCGAGGGTGTGTTGGATTCAAAAGATACTGATCCAACATCAGGCAGGTTGCCCGCCGTGGCGCCAGTTCCACCATCTGTTTCCTCTAGATCGAAGGATAACCCCTCGATTACTGTGAGCCTGAAGGATGGTGCTGCTGTTTCAGGAGGAGGCGAGGCGACTGCGGGGGGTGGCGTTGCGGGTTCAGGTGTAGCTTGTGGGATTAAGGATAGCGGGTCAAAATCCTCCACAGGACCTATGGGTGCGCCGACCGTGACAGACATTGAAGGCGCGCCTACAGAAGGCATACCGGGTACGGAAACCGAGCAAATAGCTTTCGTCGCTGTCCATGCCGAGGACACCATCGACGAAAAATTGCCTCCCAGGAGAGGGCTAATCGTTCCCACAATGATGATGCCGATGGCAAAGAAACTTGATACTCCATGGATGGCCGGGAGTTTCAGCGTGAAGCCATTCGAGAGGTCCAGTTTCACACAGCCCAGTGGAGAACTGCTATTCGAATCCGTGATGTTCACAACCAGACTAACAGGCTTAAATGGGTTTCTTGTCAATGAACGTCAGCACATGGGCTAGTTGATGCGTACCACGTCGGGGATTTTGAAAAGGAAAGGAGGGATCTTCACTGGCGAACCCAAAGTCAAGGAGAGTTGAACTCGATGAAGAAAATGGGTCGTGTCAGAGGAGACTAATGAGCACGATTAAATCACATACTGTCAAAGACATCATGTAGTGAGAGTGGGCAGAGGGACGAGCCCTTGCACAGATCGATTTCCGGATGTTCAGGGATCGTAATACCATAGGGCTTGAGAGTCAATTGAAGTCTGGGGGTGATTGAGCAATCAGAGTGCGCTGGAAATCGGAAAACTACGGACTTGGGAAATGCGCCTTCTGCGTTGATGCTGCCGATAGCAGCGAACTCGAATGTTGAATTGGCACGGTAATAACTGTCTAGTGTGAGCAGCCGATCAAGTGGCGAGGAATTGCGGGTTGTTCACCTCAATGACAAATTTGACATCACGATGCCACCATCAGATCCAGCGCAATCTGTGATAAGCGACAGCGAGAGTTTATCATTATTTGAATTGACGGGTCTGGGGGTTATCGAAGCTCCCGGCGGAAAAGTCTCGGCGATTACGATTGACTGTGTGTGTGTGGGTTGCGAGGAGGTTTGTCTTGGAACAATTCTGGTAGGGGCTAGTGGAACCAACGGCGCTGGAGGGTGCTCCGCATTGCTGCA
This sequence comes from Clavaria fumosa, assembly GCA_951802425.1. NCBI lineage: Eukaryota > Fungi > Basidiomycota > Agaricomycetes > Agaricales > Clavariaceae > Clavaria > Clavaria fumosa. The sequence continues at coordinate 659,731 of OX637794.1, read as the reverse complement.
TGTCTTGACATATGCTGGAATACCTCAGTCAATATCTGCGTATACATCTAGCCATCGAGAAAAATGGAAGTAGATTGCGAACCAGAAGTTGCGGAAAATTCGATGGTAGAATACTATGCATCTAGAAGACTCACCATCGAGTGCAGCAAGCGCCGAAAGCGACGGGTCAACCCCTGCAATACAATCACGACAAACCTGTTCCGCCTGGCCTCCGGTTTGAGCGCAAGAACAAACGGCAGGATCCGCACTACAAGACTGGGCATTCACGAATCAGCGTTAGACAAACAACAGAGTAAAAAGGGCTGACAGCTATCGTGTCCCACACATTTACACAAACAGAATTGCAATGAGGTGGAATTCTCTGGAGTTCATGCCCAAACAGGACTAGACTATGCTCCAAGAGGATCGCGGGGGTCAGTGACGCTGGAAATTTCTTCATTAGTGTCTATTGGATCGTAATAGCAGTATCAATTTCACCTTGGGCTAGGAATACGAGGGCTAGAGCAACTTCAGCAATGGGAAGCATTCTGAATGATGGTAGGGTGAAGACTGAAGGCCGACCCTTTTAACAAGAGCCATATCCTCCTTTATCTATGTACCTCTGTTGTGCTGGACTAATTGTTTCCCTTGATCCCGCAGGGCTGTTCGAGATGGGTGGCGTTCGACTTCTGTTCGGCGGGGACTGCAAGCGCTGGAGGTGGTGTTATCGGTGAGACTTCATCCCCTACCGGACGGGACATTTGATGGAAATAGGAAGTTCAGAGCAGATTCAGTAATTATGACACAGCTTTCCATGTAGGATGGCGCTTAATCTGCTGATGGAAGAACAAAAGAGAAATTCAGGGCGCATCTGAGGTCAAGACGGAGTGTTTCTGTCATTGATGGAGGGTGCTCGGTCTGATCTGGAGCACATGGATTCTACGCAGGGGGCGAGAGACCAGTGCTTCTGAGCGGAACTCAGGCAATGTCTGATGAATGCAACAGCTGCAGTGCATTCGAGGCGATGATTTGTGGGGTGAAAGACTTCCCAATATAGTACTCATGTGACCGGATTAGGCCAGTACGGTTGAGGGAATGTCACGTGCTACCGTACTTGGCGAAAAAATCAATGCACTTGTCAATCTTTCTATTCTCTACGTACTCCGCGAAGGTGGCGGTTGCGCTGCTGCCTTGCTAAACCGGGACACGATAGACCGGTTCGGATCCATAAATTTGCGCACTTCTTCGTCTGTGATCTTGGCTCGGCGCTGTCGTGTCAAAGAGAGGGGATCAGCGCAGCGCGATGTGAGAGTTGGTGAAACTGCAGTACCTCTTGGAATCCCTTGACAAAATCCTGAAGCACAGCGATGCACCGGGCTTTCAGCTGGCTTGTGAGCAGACGGCCGGCTCTGTATTCCTGTTTTGGGACCATCACCATAAGAAAACCACTCTTGTATAATAACGGACGCGCACCTCTCCGAGCCTCGCAAGCTCCTCGTCGTCATCGAGGAAAAACGATAAATACTGGTAACTAACATCGACGTCCGTATCGCCCCCAAACCGACGATGCTCCTCCTCAGTCTCGCGGCCGCCCGAGAAGCCATGGCGGTTCACTTTATTCTTGATCTGCGAGGGCGTGTCCGACATGAACACGCTTGACGTCGGGTCCGAGGCGCTCATCTTGGTCTGAGGGCCCTGCAGCGCGGGGAAGAACCGCGAGTGCAGCAGCGCCGGTTTCGGGAAGCGCAGCTTCTGCGCGACGTCGCGCGTCAGCCGGAAGTAGGGGTCTTGATCCACTGCACACGGGATCAACGACGGCACGTCAGCGGCACCGCCAAAGATGTGTGGGAAGGAGCTGGAGAAAGAGGCCGCGGCTTGGATTGAGGCAAAGTGGATCTTGCCAATGTTGTCACTGGCGTGGGTGAATTATTGTTTTTTTTTTTGAGAAATGAGCGGTAGAAAAAGATCTTGTCGCTCACGAGTCATTGAAGCCAAAAGTCGCTTTGGCTTGGCTATACGTGATCTGCCGCGCAATTTTACAAACGTTCTGATAAAATGCGCCGCCCATATAGGCGAAGTTGCTGAAGATGAACGTCTTTTCCACGTCAAAACCGACAGCAATGATATCTCGCGCATTTTTAAACGCAAAGGCGTGAGTTTGGTCAGCTTTGAGTGTTTGTGAGAAGAGGAATTTCTCGTCGTCTGAATTGGATGAGTCAGAGAGCCATTCGTGCTAGCACAGAGCTTTGCGGACCAGTAAGTTGGATGACCAATGGAACATTGAAGACATCCTGTAGCCATCTCCAAAGACAATTAGTCACACTATTTTTCATCAAAAAGGATGAAGACAAACTTCGTCAGAACGAAAGGTATCATGTGACCCAGATGCATACTGTCGCTACTGGGACCACGCCCGGTGTAGAGAAAAAAAGGTTTGCCTTGCTCATATCTGTCCAAGATTTTGCCAAGGTCACTGTGGCATACCGTAGTCATTGCTACATGCAGGATATACCACAGTTAGATAACGTACCGATGAGAGAAAAACGCGCCCCTCTTAAGAAGCGGATGCGGTCTATGACCAGTCAGCTTCTCGAACCGCGCGAGGAGCGCCTCGTCGAGGCGGTGAGTGCCAAACTGGACGATGAGCTTGTCGTAATCGATCGCGAGCTGCTTCCCGTCCGACGTGACGGATCCCTTCACGTCCCACGGAGTCACGACCTGATCGTGGGCACTCGCTGGTGCTGAGAGCGGTGGGGGCAGCGCCTGGGCTTCTTCTGGGCTGAACAGCGCGCGATATTAGGGATAACGCTCGGAACGTACGATGAAAAAGAGGACGTCACGTCGCCAGAGTCGCGTCCTGGAGCGAATTCACAAGTGATTCTACGGCCGATCGTGGTCGGTCTGGCTGAGCCGGCGCTTGCGAGGGTGTCGTTGAGCTCATCGTTGCAAGTCACGCTGACTCAAAGCGGGACAAGCAGGCGCTGAAATCCGGTGTCTTACATAAGCCGGCTCAGTCTGCAAATTTTCAATCGATTCTCTCGCACGTCGACTTGATCTGGTCATTGATTGCAATCGCGCACGCAGTCGCAACGATGAGTACAGACGCTGCAGAGCAGAATATTCAGATGTGGAAGGTCAAGAAGCTTATCAAGAGTCTCGATTCAGCCAGAGGGTGAGTTAGCGACGTATCGTAACCTGTCTATAGGTTAAGCGCGGTGCTCGTAGGGCTGGGACGTCGATGATCAGCTTAATTATACCACCAAAGGTATGGCTCAGCCTATGCACAGTATGACTGGCGTCTTGACCTCGCCTAGGATCAAATTTCTCGGGTTTCTGGACTCCTGACCCAAGAGTATGGCACAGCATCTAACATCAAATCTCGCGTAAATCGTCTCTCGGTGCTAGCAGCAATCACCAGCACCCAGAACCGCCTCAAGCTATACAATCGAGTACCACCAAACGGTCTCGTATTGTTCGTCGGGACAATCCTTACAGACGAAGGCAAGGAAAAGAAGGTCACATTCGATTTTGAGCCGCACAAGCCCATCAATACGTACGTACCCGCTTTCTTACGGTCTACGCTATATCTTGAACGCACAACGTTCTACCAGCTCGCTCTATCTCTGTGATAACAAATTCCACACCGAAGCTTTGGCAGAACTCCTCGAGTCCGACGCCAAGTTCGGCTTCATCGTCATGGACGGGAACGGCACTCTCTTCGGCGTTCTCTCTGGTAACACCCGCGACGTACTTCACAAATTCACCGTCGACCTTCCAAAGAAACACGGCCGTGGTGGACAGTCAGCCCTCCGTTTCTCGCGTCTCCGTGATGAAAAGAGGCACAATTACGTTCGCAAGGTCGCCGAGCTCGCCGTGCAGCACTTCATCACAAATGACAAGGTCAACGTCAGTGGACTCGTCTTGGCCGGAAGCGCGGACTTCAAGACGGAGCTCAGCCAGAGCGACATGTTAGATGCGAGATTGGGGAGCAAGATTATCAAGGTAGTCGATGTCAGTTACGGAGGCGAGAATGGGTTTAACCAGGCGAGTACATCTGTTGAGGGGCAAGTAATTAGCTCCGTCTAAGGCCAGCTTTTTATAGGCCATCGAATTAGCGGCTGAATCTCTCGCAAATGTCAAATTTGTGCAAGAAAAGAGGCTTATCCAACGATACTTCGACGAGATCAGTCAGGATAGCGGCAAATACTGCTTTGGCATTGACGACACGCTCAAGTCTCTTGAGCTGGGCGCTGTGGAAACCTTGATTGTCTGGGAAAATCTTGACATAACGCGTTGCGTTTTGCGCACTGCTGCAGGAGGTATGTTCCCGTTCGACATCCTTGTCGTTTATTTACCCTGTATATCTAGAGGAGATAGTAGTCCATGTGAACAAGGAGCAGGAAAAAGACCGCTCTAAATTCATAGATAAATCCACCGGCCTCGAAATGGAACCGCTCGGGGAACCACAACCGCTTCTTGAATGGTTCGCGGAGAAATACAAAGACTTCGGCGCGACCCTCGAGTTTGTGACCAACCGGTCGCAGGAGGGGGCACAGTTCGTCAAAGGATTTGGCGGAATTGGCGGGTTGTTGCGGTACAAGGTGGACCTGAGCAGTCTCACATCGATCGACGAAGACGAGGACGAGTTCTACTCGGACAACGATGATATCTGACGGTTTTGCAGGCTCCACAATGGAGCCACATGCGCACAGGGCAGGCCCGGAGAGGCGGAAGAAGGGGGGCATGGGGGCGGATCAACGGTGGGCAAGGGACGGGATGGAGCAGTTAGCAGGGTTGGCGGGGTTGGCGGGGTTAGCGGGGTCCAGGTTCAGAGTAGGATACTTCTGGTGTGCTCTGTGAAGGCGCCGGCGTCGCCTGACATACACGACGAAGGAGAATCTTTTCGGTGCGTATTTGCCCACACCCATCAATCCTTCCGTTCCGCAATGGCTGAGCAACACGTCTTAGCGTCATGTAAAAAGTTACAACGGATTTCTCTCATTGCATGGCCACATATCAGCAAAATGTACGGTACCAAAACCGTAGCGTCGCCAGCAAATATGATTTTTGGCTTCCTTGGCAAGAATGGCGATGATCACGTGACACCGGCGATCAACACATTTACAGGCTTGGCCTGTTTGGTTTCCGCGCGTGGCTCAGCCGCAAAAAAAAAGGTATGTGTGTGGCTGAAGAGCGTGACTATTTCCGAGACCTCAAAGTTGGCCACTGTCTCTGCCTCCTAACACACTTACACTCTTGTCTCTTTCCTTCCATCTTCTCAAAGCAATCTAAGTAGTCAGAATGGCTGGTCAGTGTTTTCTGTTTAACTCGCCTCGCTCAACTCATCGGCAGGTGAATCGTTTTCAGGCAAGAAACGCGCCCCTGAAGTCGAACCTGTCGTCACTCGCTCCTCAAAGTCTGCAAAGACAGAAGGTGCCAAATCCGCCACTACATCGAGAGGGGGGAGGAAAAAGGTTCCTTCTCATTCGTCTTTTTCCTACGTGGCGATGTTTTATTGAACGGCCCTCTCAGGCACCCGTTGCCGCGTCTGCATTCACGAATCGCTCAACTCCCTTACTCGTCAACATCCTTTACCCGCCAACACCCGCCGCTGAGGGCAATGATGCCACAGAGACGTCGACGGCGACGGCGGATAGCCCAGGTCTCGTTGGAAGCGTGATGCTCACTCCCACCACGTTCAGTACGGGGAGCTTCGGCTGGAAGGCATCCAAGAAGCTAATGGTAGAACTCCCTGATCCGAGTGGCGGCGGGGAGGAGATGCGAGTGCAAGTTATGCTGACGTCCGTCGTTTTGCCTACCCAGTCCTACTCTTTATGTTGACTAGCTTCGTCTCATTTGCTATTTACAGGCTCAATGCCGTCGTTATGGGGAGCAAATTCTTGGCCAAGGAGGATGACGACGAGCACAACGTGGTTGCCAAGGCTAAGGATGCAAAGAATGGCCAGGATGATAAGAATGGCCACGACAATCAAACGGGGGAGGCGGGCGCGCCGGATGCGGATCAGCAGCAGGTCGAGGCTGTAGCAGAAGTGGCGACAAAAGAAGATTAGTGGAAAAGACGATTCGGTTGCTGCTCTCTAACGGCATGCTGTGCAGTAGTCTTGAAGGATCTATGCTCCCTCTATATATTTAATCACGTTGCACTTCGCTGCTCAGTTGCGCGACCGATAGAGCCTGCTACTTGGATTAAGGTATTACCCCATAGCGGGGTATTAGGATGCGCTAGCCTTCGACACGTGACATACACGGAGGTTGCCATATTCGAGGACCAGTATTAATTTACGGTATCATTCCCATTCTCCACCGACTTGCTAAAGATCGAACTCGAAATCGGAGTCATCATCACGTTTTACAGAAGTTCTCAAATTTCGCGTTTGAGCATTCGAATGCGGAGCTGACCAGCGCGACTTGAGCAATGACGCGTCATCGGATTCTTCCTCCTCGTCGGAACGATCTCCTCTGTCGTGCACCAGAGGCTTTCGCTGAGGCGGTTCAATGGCTCCGGCAGTTATAAGTAGAGCCTCCAGCTCTGTGACATGTCGTTGAGGACATACGTTGCTTTGCATCGCACTTGGCAGCACGCACCTTCAAGACGACGATCTTTGTCCGCAGACCATGATAAAATTTGGGTCCGTATATCGCCCTTGCGGTATACGATGAACATGGGTAGCCGTGAGTCGGGGAGGTTCGGAATACACTTGTCTCCTACGATAGAGACAAACTTGGTGCGGGGGTACCGTTGGGCCAGCACCTGGACATGCTCGGAGACGCGGTCACTACGTGGGATTCTAAAGGAATCGTAAAGGCGTGAGCAAAGAAGCGAGCCTGGGTGCAGAAGACGTAGAGAAAGAACACAAGAACCGCACCCATCTTTGTAGAGGAAACAAACCACACCCGTGCCTCTCCCCTCCTCGTCGCCTTCTTCGTCGACAGAGCTCGCCTCCGTCACCTCGCGCGTGTAGTCCTCCCTAGAAATCGGGTACACACACCCGAACCGCGCGCGCTTCTCCTCGGCCTTGTCCTGCGCGAGGCGGAGGCGCAGGAACGCATCGGCCGCGCGGGCCATCTCCTCGCGGTCCGCACCACCACCGTGGAGAGCGTCCTCCCCGAGCTCGCGCAGCTCGTTCGCGGTGAGCTCTGCAAGGAGGTCGTCTACGGAGACGGGGGGCGGGGACGGAGTCCGAGGCGGAGGCTCGCGCGGTGGGAGTATGCCGTGCTTGCGCAGAGCGTCATTGCTTGACGAGAAAGACGTTGATGGGGTCAGGATAAGGAAGAGTTTGCTCCGGTTATGTGCGTACTCACAATTCGGTGTCCTCGTCGGGATTGACGGACATGATGAGCAGGGGCAATCTACAGTAGTTGCGCAGTTGAGCGTTGTGCCGCAGCCACGACCAGGTTTAGCATCACGTGTCGGTACAGTCGAGGCCGCTTGGCCCTGTGACAGCAACTTGTGGACGATCGTATCATCGTAAGCCTTTTTTGGTCGTCAGACGGCGAAACCTCACTCAACACCGGGTCTGGGCTCGAGACAAGAGAGACGGGGAGTCTCATCGACACGGATCTACCAGCATTGAGAAAGTCCCACTTGTGAAGCGGAAAGCTGGCTGTAGCGAGAAGTACTGAGCGCTGTGCTGAGCAACCACAACGGAGTCGAGTCGCCCTAAAAGCTTAGAGCAGAAAGAATGTTTCCCGGGTCGAGCGCAAAAATTCATCACCAGTCTCAGATCTCAGCCAATGTGGCCCAGTTCGACCCGCCCATTTTCCTGGTCATCCTAACAGCTGATTCATAGCACCTGCCGCGGATCTCACAATCTACCCTCCTTCTTACATCTTTCCCGCTATGTCGAGTTACACACTATGGATGGTCTACGACATATGTCAAAGAAGGTTTGAACTTTGCAAGTGCCTCGAATGGTGTCTTGCTTCCCCTATAACGCACGCGGGTCTACCCCTAGGTCTTCGACCAGGTGAGCAAAATGCTTGGGCCCGAAATGTCGGGATTATTCAAGAGGCGTGCTAGTGCGTAAGCAGGATGACTGAGACATGGTCGAGATCTGCTCTTTATGGCCGAAATTTCGCTAAGAGTCACGATACTTGGGCGCCGAAACTTCGCAATAGGCTTAGTGCCATTACCTACGCAGAGACATATAGGAGACCGGACGATCAACGCGCTGCGAAACGTGGCTCTTCTTTCAACGCCATGCGGTCCACGCCTCCGTACAGCTGGCAACCGCAGACCGGCGAGTCTTACGAATTTGTTGACGAGCGAGAAGTCATTGACACGACAACGGTGTGTCCGTCCCTCAACGAGCCAATTAACTTCGTTCATCCATGACTGGTAGCACGACATATACCCGACGATACCACCTTCTACCTTGCGCAAGTGGAAACAGAAGAGCGCTAAAAGGCCGGGATACATCCCACGTCCTCCGAATTCTTTCGTTTTCTTTCGCTGCGATTTTGTGCGTCAGAATGTTGGCACCGGCGGCGACTTATCACGACGTGCTGGGGAAGCATGGAAGCGGCTTCCGAGTGACGTCAAGAAGGCCTACAAAGAACGAGCAATGGCAGCTGCGGAAGAGCATCGCCAGCTCTTCCCAGACTATATCTACCAGCGCAGCCACGTAGCAGGTTCCAAATTCCCCCCTCAGCAACCCGCAGTTGCGCAAGTCGCACCTCCGTCAAGGCCATTAGCGGACTCCTCTACGACCCTAGACACCGCCGCCGCCGCCGCCACCGCCACCACAGCTCATCCTGCCGTAATGTCGCCTCAGCACCTCACATTTGAACCCTATAACACTGAGCAGCTCGTACGACTCGACGACGAAAAGTGTTCGCAAGATCTTCCCGCGCTGACTGCTCCGAAGCGATCCCGACGGCCGGTGTTGCTGCCTCTGGAAGCCTCGTCCTCAAGGAGCTCGATGTCCGAGTCGGCAATGTCGTCACCGCTGGTGTACACCCCACCCCCGTTGTACACCTCTCCCGTAGCAGAGCCGACGACGCCCGCGCGCTTCTGCATCTACAACGGTGTCGGCCCAGGTGGCGCGAGATCGCCGACGTACGACGATATGAAGGTCGGCGCTTTCCTGAAAGCAAAAGGAGACCCGCGGGCCTCTCTCCCGAATTTGTTCCTGGGCGCTTCCCCATCCCACGCCAACCATGAGCACCTGATGGACTGGCACGCGCGGTACGACGACGTGAGGCACTCGCCCGTCCTGCCTGCGTACTTCGACGTGGTGCCACAGCCGTACGACCAATATGGATTCGAGCAGGGTGTCCAGCCCTCGGCCATCGCCACGGACATCAGGGACGCCCCGTTGCCTATGTATTGCGACCCTCAGATCATGAGCGACGAAGCCACTTGGCGCCCAGATCCCTTCCCTCCTTTCCCCGCGTGGCAATGAGCGGGCCAGCAATGGTTCAATATTGGGGTTTATCTATTACGTCTACGTATTGTTTATTATGATTTTTATGTCCCTCTCCGGTTGTATGTAGGTTGAAATGTACTTTTATGATTGTGCTCTTACGATGTGAAGATGCTTTTGGGGCTGAGTTTGACCACACCCGCGATCAAGTCCAGATTTTGGCAATGACCATCTTGTATCCCTACCACGCCATCACGACTACTTCGCAGAATGGCAATTATTTGACCAGGTATGTCAAGGCTGTTGGTCAATCACCGCCGCCAAATCAACCAACGCATTGCATATGCCTCTTACGACATCCACACCAATCTACTCAGCTATAGGGCGGAACAGTCCCTGGCATGTGAAATCCTCGGTGCACGAAAAGATGCATAGACATGGTGTTACAAGCAGAATTTGTCATAGACTAGCTCTCAGCCTTTGGTATACAGTACTTTGCTTCAATCCCTAGTCTCCTGATGACGCGGCAGAACAAATCGCTGAAAAGAGAACGAGCCACCTAAGAGGTGGTCTACAATGGGTGCCATGCTAGCAAGTAATATGGGATGCGACATACAAGTTGAGATGTGCAAAGCCTTCCATTGCCTTCACGTGTGAACAGTAGAGGACATCTTGAGAACTGGGGATGCTGAGTTGAAGGTGTTACCTCGGAAAATAAAAACTATGACTTACGAGCAATGCCGCGGATAGCCATGCAGCATCGTTGAGACAGAAATGGCTGCCGCAATCCAAAGGATGAGGCTGAAGGACCCACTACAATATGGTCAGCATGAAATGTGAAACTGATGACGAGAAACCTCAATGACAAGCGAGTAGCTCACCTTATAAGCCCGGCAACTCGTACAAAGAACAATGGCAACAATAGCAACGTGAAAATGCAGCAGAACAGAACGAAGTGCGTGCGGGCAAGCTCGGTGTGGGGAACCGTATTAGGTTGCATTTTGAATTGAGCCGTGAGCCATGAAGAGATTGCAAGCTAGGCACATAGAAAGGTGTTAGCCAATTCGCGCATCAATCGAGAAGAAGTTGGAGAGCATGCCTCAATCACCAAGGTGATAAAAAGAAACACAACTGGAACTGCCAAAGATCCATCAAATGAGCAGGGTTGTAGGTACTTGCAGCACTCACTGATCTGGAACATGGGGGTGTCAGGAGTGTGGGCGGCTATCTGACGACGGCCATGAATTCCGACACGTAGCGGTCTGGAACGTTCCTTATCATCACGAGCGCTCAGATACGACTGAGGGTTACTGTAACATTGACTGAAAGCTGAAAGGATTAACGGACGCGATTTGAGCACATGACTGCTTACGTCAAGCATCCCCGTGACTCAAAGGTTGTGTGCTGTGCTGCAAAATCTTGTGCAAGCGAGCGACCTGTATCAGCGTCTCATAGACATGCGGATTCTCTCCGTTTCTCTACTCTTACTCTTCCCTCTGCTCATACATGCCCAAGTAAGCAGACTGGTCTCACTAATAGTCAACATTATCTCATCTCTTCATTGTAGACTCGAACAATCACGTCTGTGGGCGCCTCCATGGGACCCGATGGCAATCCAGTTATATTCACTACGGTCTCGTGTTCCCAAGCTTTTCAAACTACCACAACAATACTCATTCTAGGCGCTTGGGCCTTTTAGACCGCCGTGATAACTCAAGCTAACACCGGCACAGCGAGCATCACCGGCAGCTCAAGCGGATCCGGCAGTAGCGGCAGCGGCAGCTTCAGCACGACCGGAACGGGCAGCTCCAGCGCCTCTGGCAACTCCAGAGCCTCTAGCAACTCCACCTCGACAAGCACCACCACCACCAGCAAGACGACCTCGATCCTCCCCACCGCCCCAACGGACGTCAACGGCGGCGGGAACGGCCCACATGGTGCTCCCAGTCCGGGCGCGAGGGGCCCCGCGGGCGTGTATGGTCCAGACGACAGCTACACATCCAGCGCTGGGCGGCTGCGGGCTCTTTTCGGGCTGGTGGGGCTGGTGGGTGTGCTGTTTGGTGGTGCTATGGTGCTATAGTATGCTGGACACTGAGCTTTGCCGATTCATTTTTACGCCGCTTGGTTGGACACTTATTCTATCCATCGCATGGGACATCACGAAATATCACCGTCATCACTTAATGCGCATCATGGTTAGCGAATCACTGTGACAGACGTGTACCGAAAGATCTCCAAGCATCCGACGCCGTACACTTTGCGCCTCAGAACCAGCAGCCCCTTGAGCTGATAGGACACGCACCGGTGCGGTTTGAGCCAATCTGGTTCCTTCCTCGGGTGCGATTGCATGCGACAACTGCTCGTTACCACTGCGGTTACCACGTGATCGACTTTACAGGACTCAGCGTGAAAGCGTCTACGGAAGTTTATAACTACAATCATTTACACACTGACACTAATAATGAATCGTCAGCGAGTGTGTACCAAGGATTTCTCAAAAAAGGGCCATCATATCATGGAACGGAATTACAAGAAGGCAGTATACGGAGAAACAAAAACGCGAGTCTCCCTCACGCACACACATCGCATGCTCAACATGCCCCTGCCATCCCAGGTCAGCATATGCTGTCTAGCAGCAACCGCCGTTCGAGTCGGCTTTGTTGTCCACGCTCGGAGTAACAGTTAGGGTATCGGTTGGGGGCCTGATCGGGTCTGAGGCTTGTTCCAGCGATTTGCTTGACACGATGCGGTATATGTCTGTCGCATCTTCGTAAGCCGTGCGACCTCTAAGCAGCAAAAACTTCAAGGCTCACCAGATAGGATGCTCTGGAACGCATGTTCTACATTTGAAGCATCTAACGCTGATGTCTCGATGAACGACAGTCCGTTCTCCTCTGTTGGTCGCCCTGCTCGCTCAAAATGTTCAAAAACAAGAATAAGCAGCGACAAACCAGAAAATGCCTTCGCCTCATCAGTGGTGACGGCTCTTAAATGCTTTAAGTCGCTCTTGTTCCCTACAAGCATGATGACGATGTTCGAATCTGCATGGTCCCGCAATTCCTTCAACCACCGGGTGACGTTCACGTAGGTTGCATGCTTGGCAATATCGTAAACCAGGAGAGCACCGACTGCGCCTCGGTAGTAGCTTGGAAGAGACCAAGAGGTTGAGAGGTCGGTGTCAAAGAGAATAAATGACCTGACTCACGCAGAGGTGATAGCTCGGTAACGCTCCTGGCCAGCTGTTAAGGACATATTCATCAGAAAGAAGAAAATGCCAACCCAGATCACGGGGGTTCCGAGTTGTCCAGACGCCTCAAGAAGAGAGAGGAGGACAAACCTGTGTCCCAGATCTGAGCTTTGACGGTCTTGCCGTCAACATTTATTGAGCGTGTCGCAAACTCAACGCCGATAGTCGACTTCGACTCGAGGTTGAATTCGTTACGCGTGAAACGCGAAAGCACTGTTAATATGTCGTATCGCATATTCGGCATTCAAGTCGGCGAGGAAAGCAACGCATGGCTTACGGTTGCTGCAGAGAATTATGATTAGTCAGGCTGTGGGCAGGTGGGAGTGTTATTGGACATACGACTTTCCGACGCCTGAATCCCCGATCAGGACAACCTATGACGAGAGTTTTAATGCTGAGTGAGACTACGCAGCGAGTCGGGTGGAGGTACCTTGAAGAGATAATCGTAGTTGCTGCCTTCAGTCATTTATCGTTACTTATGTGGGTGTAGAAGGATGAACGTTCGTCTGTGGTGTGTCGTGAACAGGGTGCAACAAGTTGCCCATACTGACGACGCACCTGATAGCGGACCAAGAGCTAGAGTAAAATGTTTGCTGGTTGCGTGTTGCGTTTCGGAAGGGTTAGGCGCAGCCGTTGGTCGTTGTGGTCGTTGTGGTCGTTGTTTGGAAATTGAGCCAGTACGCGGAGTTCCAAATTATTTCGTGACCATCACCCGCTCACTGCACTGTCCTCATCACCGCAGCAGCACGGGGTAAGGCATCTTCGAGAACATCTGCACGAGTGCTACCAAGTCAACGGAGAGATGATATTCGATACCATCTTGTGATCCGACACTCTGCATATATCTTTTTTTTTTGGCTTCAGCGCGCATCAGGCCTTGGTAGATCAAATCATCGCTATGCATCAACGCGGGCGTCCAGCGAACATAACGCCAGTAATGACAACGGTCCACTCCGGTTCCTTGCTTAGCGCCGAGCCTTTCTGTCCACTCAGTTTCTCGCCAGTGTCTATCTTTTCCATTGTGATGCACTTGCACTTGGACGTGCGTCATTCTACTTCGTCGATGGTGTACGTCCTTACCCTTCTTGGTCATTGCTTGTTTCTACTCAACTCAAACATTAAAGTGAACGCGCCTGCAATCAAGTTACAGAGTCAGGAACGTACTCCATGACATCAACGTCGCAGCTCTAATTGCGCGTGTGATGTTCGTCCGCATTGGAAATTCCTTTGCGGTAGGCCGCCTTTACATCAAGATGCCATGACTTGCATGATGGGCGGGATCAATTATCCACGTTGGATGTTCCAATTCAACCCGAAGACGTTGTTACAGGGTTCTGCAGCTTTGGTATCGCCATCCCACTACTGAGGCAGCCACAGTTCGTCATCACACGAGCACGATTATTCCTCTAAGCTCTCGATTTTCGATCTATGTCCGACTCACCCTAGGCAAGATGAACGGAGTGTTTACAAACTATGGCGTCACCCCCATCCTTCCAAGCTAGCACAGTCTCGGGTGTCCGTAGAAAGAACCGTTCTCTCCTCTCCCTCTCTCCCTCTCTCCCTCTCTCCCTCCCTCTTTCTCTCTCTCTATCTCTACAAGATGTCGGCCACCTGGCTGTTGACTATAGCTTTGCGACTGCTCGTTTTATTACGCGAGTTTAAAACCATCGAACACAATGGCAGTCTAGTAGGCAGTGACAGTTTCGGGCGATTACTAGTAGGACACCTCGACCGTGGCTCCTGTTCAGCGGGTTATTAGCAACACGTTTCGTTTCTATGAAATTATTGTTAGTGTTCCCCAGAGAGAGTTGCGACAAATTAGCAGCTTGTTTTATGCACTGGCCAAGACAAGACACTGAATTTTCAATGCTCAAAGCTCTGTTCACTAAAACGTAATACAAATTACTGACATTCAAAGCAACTTCGCCTCACACTTTTGTTCATCCGTACCAACTCTTCTCTACAACAAGAGTTCAACAATCCAAGTAAATGGTCCGCCGTAGCTGGCAATCGACCACATTCTCATCAACACCCTATTTCTCTGACCAAGTTCACTATGGTGCGGCGACACCCATATCGGAGAGGATGCAGGTAGGATTCTCCCCTTCAAGTTGGTCTTTTGTCCCCACTGTACTGGAAAATTCGACAGCCACATTCTCGGCCAATAGTGTCATATTACTATCCGCACCGTGTGGGTGAGCACCACTATGGAGTAGGTCTGGATGTTCTCCTGCAGGAATTTTTAAGGTCTTGACTGTTGGTTAGGAGCACCATCCAATGAAACCTCATAGGCTAACCTTGACTAATGCATTGATCTTTGGATACGACCTCGGCAAGAGGATTGATCACATCTACAACCCTCGTCTTGCGACGAAGGAAGAGCTCGAAGCGTATCATGACCACGACTACGTTGATTTCCTCTCAAGGTGCATCACAACACTGTGTAGACTGTCTCTACCACACACACACTCATATCGTTTCCAGAGTCACTCCTCAAAATCAATCAGAAATGAAGGCAATGCTGGAGACCTACAATTGTGTAGAAGATTGTCCAATATTCACAGACATGTTCGACTTTTGTCGAAAGTATGCAGGGGCTTCGATCGCCGGAGCACGGAAACTCGCTGCAGGGACGACGGACATCGCCATTAACTGGTCGGGCGGGCTACACCATGCCAAGCGCGGTGAAGCCAGTGGCTTCTGCTACGTCAATGACATTGTCCTCGCGATTCTGGAGCTTCTAAGGTAACGTTACACACACGCCGGCGTTAGCGAGTGCGATCTGAGAAAATACCAGGTACCATCCCCGCGTGCTATACATCGACATTGATATTCATCATGGCGATGGGGTTGAACTAGCGTTCTGGGAGTCTAACCGCGTGATGACCGTGTCTTTCCACAAGTACACTGGCGACTTCTTCCCGGGCACCGGCAAACTCGACGATAACGGAAGAGGGATCGGCAAATACTTCTCCATCAACGTCCCGTTACTCGACGGCATCGACGACGAAATGTATGTGACCACATTCAAAGCCGTGATAGGGGACGTCGTCGCCGCGTTCCAGCCCTCGTCCATCGTCCTCCAATGCGGCGCCGATTCCCTCGGGTGCGACCGGCTCGGTGCGTTCAATCTCTCTATCGCCGCACACGGCGAATGCGTCGACTTTGTCCGTGCGTTCGACATACCCCTGCTCGTCCTCGGCGGGGGCGGGTACACCATAAAGAACGTCAGCCGATGCTGGACGTACGAGACCGCAGTCCTGGTGGGCGTGTCCATCCCAGACGAGCTCCCCGTGACCGCGTACGACTCCTTCTTCGAGGACTCGAACTGGCGGCTGCACCCCCCGCTCACGGGCAAGGTCGAGAACCGGAACACGCCCGCGTCGCTCCAGGGCATCGTCTCGAGCGTGCGCAGCAAGCTGCGGTACCTCCAGGGCGCGCCAAGCGTCGCCCTGCAGGAGATCCCGCCGGACATCCAGGGTTTCCTCGCCGATGAGGGGCGCACGGCCGAGGAAAAGGAGGAGGAGCATGGCACCCAGGCGGCCGGCGAGCGTCGGCGCGACCGACATGCCGCATTAAACGAGTTCTTTCACTCAGAGCGCGACGTTGATGCGGAAGATGCATTGAGCATTGGCGAAACCAGCGCAAATCGGCGGGCCAAGAAACCACGTGTGCGCAGAAGCACCTCGTCGCCTCCTCCGCCCTCACCCCTACCTCCACTCACCGTCATGACCAGTAAAGAAGATGGCGATCAAGCCGCTGCTTCTTCTGGGCAGCCTCGACACCCTCGGGTGCGAAACAAAAACAAGAGTCGATCGAACCGAACTAAGAAGGCCGAAACTGAGAAGACTCGGGAAATTTTTGATATCGAGAATACCAGAGAGGTAGGTGAGACAAGGATGGTGAGCGGCGAGGTCGAGCAGACTCGAGACGAAGACCAGGCTGAGACCACGGGAGATAGCAATGTCATGATGGGACAACGTCAGGAATCACCTAATCTAGACGTGCATTGGGATTTGGACATGGATTTAGATGAACCCGGAGATTCGGGCGATGATATAGATTGTCGCTTGCATTGATCATAATTGTACATGCTGCTTTCTCGTTACAGTAAGATCTGTCTGTTGAATCCGGGTTGATCCACGACCCTGGTCTCTTCTGTATATCTGAACACTTTCATATGGATGCCAAACTTGTAATCCGCCGTCAGTGATGGACGTCGTCCATAGTATGGAAAAGATGACACGTTGGTAGTACATCTGATTTCATTTCTGACAACTTGAGTAATCTAAGTGATTTCACTATACTCCATGCGAAAAAAAAACCCTGCACTTCCAGTGTTTCACTGAAAACCAGCAACGCTCAATATTACCAGCGAGTGCATTGATAGCACAAATGTCGCATTACTTTGACCCGAATAACGGCCCATTGGCATTACCATGCAGTACCAAGTCCTGCTACTGTAGAATGGACTACGAAAAGGGGAAGGCGGAGCGTGACGGTCAAAGAGTAAGGAGTGAAAGGAGGAAAACCCATGAACGAATCGACGACGCTCCGGGGGTAGCCAACGAATGTAATGAGCTGAAGAGGCAGCATACGGGAGTGGGCAAGATGATGGCGCTAAACGGATATATAGTTGGCAGGGGGAGACATGGAAACACAAAGGCGTCGTGATGGTGGGGGGACTGGTGACGTAGTGGCAGCTAGGTTCAGATAATGACACATTTTGTTTTTCTTTTGAGGACGGGGGGCTCCAGAGCAGCCACAATAGCCTGAGGATATCTCGTTTCAATCGACCCGACGAAAGCCAAAAAAAGTTGCTCTCACCTCGTCGAACACATTCTTGAGGCCCTTTTGAGTGAGCGCCGAGCATTCGACATATCTGACCGCCCCCAACTCCCGTGCGAGTCTCTCTCCCTGCTCCATAGTCACTGGCCTCTGCTTCTGCCTCGCTAACTTCTCGATCACCTGCGAGTCATCTCTTAAATCGACTTGCGTGCCAACGATGAGGCAGGGCACGCCTGGGCAATGGTGGTGGACTTCCGGAAACCATTTTTCCTTAACGTTCTCAAAGGAGGCTGGGGATGTCACGCTGAAACAAACCAGAAAAACGTCCGTCTGCGGATAAGATAAGGGGCGAAGACGATCATAATCTTCCTGACCTATAAACGCGTTAACGGACAAAAATGACAAATGTCCTATGTACACACCAGCTGTATCAAATAAGCCCAAGGTGTACGGGTCTTCTCCGATCATCACTGTCACCGCATAGTTATCGAAAACCTAATTGTTGCATGTTTGTAAGGACGTGGCAGAACGGCATCGTGACCATACCGTCGGAACGTATTCACTTGGGAATTTGTTCGTCGTGTACGAGATCAATAGACATGTCTCAAGAAGACCATCAATGCATGCGCAACGGCGAGATCAGGCAAACTCACCTTGCCCACAGCACCATCCCCAACCACTACACATTTGATTGTTTGCATGACTCAGTAGTCTATCTAGAACAAGTCACGAATTGGAGAAACCACGAGTGAGTGGACCTTGCAACAGGTTACTCAGAGAATTGTGTGCCCCACCGAAGCCCGAATACCATCCGAAGTTGGCTGTATCCGGGCTACGATGGAATGCACAAGCAATTTGCAATGATAAACTCACAAGAGGGAGAAAAAAGAAGTAAGAGACACAGCCTGAAAACCCTTGATAATTGCAAGAATATTGAGTGCTGCCAAACTTCCTAAGCGTAGACCTCTTCTAGATAAAGGGCCTGGATGTAGCAGTACAGATTGGGCGAGTCAATTGAAGGTGGTACCTCAGATGAAGCGACAGCAGCGAGCGTACGGTTAAAAAAAGGCGAGGATGAATGAGCGAAGCAAGGCTGAAGAGACCACAAGCACTTCTGTGATGCCTCAAGGTGGTTGTCGACGACAGCTGTGGCGAGACACAAATACACATACACAATCACCAAATCATTTTATTTACATCTCCTCCCTGTTCCCGTAACAGGCGGTGTCGGCTATTCAATAATTGCGGCTAGCAATACAGTAAAAGAGTTGGGTATGGCTTTCCTGTGTTCTCTGTGCTCTCTGACTACGGATAAGTGTATATAAACAACAGCCATAGAGTGAATGATTCATGTAAAAGTTGATATGACTTGACGAGATTAGTTCGCTTCGCTTCCACGGCACGGTTACTGCGTTTCATAGCTCCTGATGATGAGACACTATGAACACTTGGACTTGGACCTTGCGCGGAAAGCCACAAAGGAATGACGTAAAAAGGAAATAAAAAGTTTGCTCCCTTGACGATGCATAATAAGATGGAGTGGAGCCTTAGCATTCCATTCCTACATTGCTTGCTGTGAGTTCGTCACACACACGCGCGCACACTTACCGTGCGTCGGCGAGCTTTCCATACGCCGAAAGGACGGCAAGTAGAGGCCAACACGCCGATGAGTTTTGCGCGCCAGGGCCATGAGGATGAATTTCGGAGAATAGAGTGAGGTGGGAGTTGAGGCAGATGAATTAGAAGACGACGTAGGAACGGACGACGGAAGCTGTACTTTGGCAGGGAGACAGACACACGCCGACCGGAAAGATGGAGCTTCAGCACGAGCACCAGCGCATTTCTCTCGGCTCGCCTCGGCGTAAGTCACCAGGGGATGCTTAATTGCTTCGTGGGAGTGTAGGCCGTTGGCAACGTCCGGTAGCGCGACGATGGGGAAACTTCATGCCCGACCAAGGAACCAGCAAGAGGAAGACGACGAGATATCAACCAGTCTCACGGTGTAACTCGAGTTGCGAAACGCGAGTTGAAGAAGAGCTGATGGCCTTCGCATTAGAACCTGGCAAAGAGGGGAAACACCAGTTCGTTGAACTGAGCTAAGATCTTGGTTAAATCGTGTGGATCCTAACAAGAAAGTGGCCAAGACTTACCAGCGATGTAGCTCGACGATAGCTTGATTGTATACAGTGCGGCTTACGAGGGTCATCTCCTTGCGACGGCCTAAATACTGTATCAGCCGAGGTCGACACGGGGATTCATATCGCATCCAATCACCCAATAATCCGCCAAACGGACGAGACCAAACAGTTAAATTTCTATCAAGGTATACGGCATGCGTAGTAAAATACTCTAAAATTTATGAGGGGGAGGGGTTTAGTTAGTATTGCTCTTTGTGTCTTAAGTACACTTTGTACACCTTCGTGTTACACACACTGGCGGAGCATAAAGACCAGAGAAATAAGGAAGAGACATAAGACCGCCAAAAAACAGGGGGTGATCCAGGAAAGGCCCGATGAAATACGTTTACATACCGCAAACAAAATAATCGCGGGGGTAGCCGGAGGTATGGCGCTTTTTTCGTTTTCGATATCTTCCCAGTTGTTTCACGTAGCAAAATTTGGCGCCGAGGAGGCGGTCCTTCAGGGAAAAGTTAAAAAGAAAGTGGGGGGGTGGGGGGCGGGGCAGGTGCCTAACCATCATTCCACCTCCTCTCGCACGACACTCCCAATAGTTTCACTGTTCACCAGTTGCCCTTTGCCATCCATCTCGCCGCTGCTCCCACCCCGCACCCATTCATCCTCCAGCACCTCCGCGACCCTCGCCCTCGCCCTAGGATCCCTCACCAACAAGCGCCCGACCACTCGCCTCAGCCCAGCACAGCGCACCAGCTCCCCAGCCTTGCAGCCTGTCCCACCCAACCTCGGTGTGGTATCCGGCTCGTCAGATGAAGACCCAGACCCAGACCCAGGCCCGACACCTCCTGCCTGGCGCGCCTCGGGCCATGACCACTCGCCCTTTGCGATCCTGCCCAACCACACACGGCGCGCCTCGCGCTCCCGCTGGCCCTTCCTCCATGCCGGCGTCATTCCGCCACGCGCGGTCACACGCCCCGCAGGTGCCTCACGCCCGATGCACCCAGGATGCACCTCTCCGGGTCCTTCGCCAAACGGTAGCTGTCGACATGCCAAAGCGTACATCACGACGCCACACGCCCACGCATCCGTGTCGCGCCCGTCATATCCTTCGCCGTCCCCGCGAGAGACGACGAGCTCCGGCGCAGCGTACGCCTCAGATCCGCAGCGGGTCGTGAGCCACGGGTTCGCGGGGTCGATGAAACGCGACAGCCCGAAATCCGTGAGCATGATCATCTGGCTTGGAACGTGCGTCCACGGCATCGGCGAGGAGAGCAGTATATCTGCGGGTAGTGTAGACGTTTGATTTGACACGGTTTGGGGCAAAAATCAGCGTCGTACGAGCACGCGTTCGAGGCAACACGTACTCTCGAGCTTAATATCACGATGCACAATGCCAACACTGTGCATCCACGCCACCGCGCTAAGTAGCTCACGTGTCATCCGCTTCATAATTCCCTCGGTGATCTTGGCATCCGCAGAATCATTATTCACGAGGCCCAGCAGGTCACCACCCGGCATATAGGGAAGTACAAGCACAAAGTGCGTCGGTGTGGTGAGGTGCGCCAGAAGCGGGGTGATGTGCGGGTGGACAATGTGCTGATTGCAAGTCAGTCAATCAGGCGCGGGAAAGACAGAAGCACCAACACGAAGAATTTCGACCTCTCGCACGAAGCTCAGTTTCGTCCGGTTCCCGTCTTCAGCGGCGGGTAAACGTGGAGTCAACTTGACCGCGACGAACCTGGCCCCATCGCGATCGCTAGTAGTTTTCGCAGGGGGATGGGGACTGAGCAATTTCGCTCCTGCCGCGTTGTTGGACCTCTTTAATAGATTATCGGACAAGCGGGGGGCGAGCGGTGCGGCGGACTTGTCTTCCGCCAGCCAAACGCTGGAGAAAGTGCCCTGACCAAGGGACTTGACAAGGGAAAGACACACGTCAACAGAGGCAATATTTGTGCCAGGCCCTGGTGTGTGAGTGGAAGCCGGCGCCTCAGACAGAGATAAGGGCGGGTCGGCCGATCTGGGGTTGAGCGGATCGGGATCATCGGTTGCGGCAAATTTCGCGGATAAGGGATTGGGTCTAGAATCAAGGTGGATATTGAGCTGCGGGAATTCCCGACGGGAGTTGGTATTCCCTTCGGACTTGTAGCGGGATGGGAAGAGACGGGCTAGGACCTTATTCGCCTGAGCTTGGGTGAAGTGAGCGTTGAGCAAAGAATGTGTTTCGACGTGGGGGTCGTTGTCATGCCGTCTGTTATGTGTCGGTGTGGGGGTGTCTTGGGGCAGAGGTGAGGGTGGACGGGTGGAGAAAGGGGAGGCAAAGAAAGCGTTTGTCTTGCTCGAGATAGACGGTGCTGGAGTTGAGAAAGGGGATAAGGAAGAGGGAGAAACTGAGGCAAGGCTAGAAGCGTCTGAGAAGCTGGAAGACGAAGCTGAAAGGAGGGACTTGGAAGAGCGAGGAGAGGAGGGAATCGAAGACAGGGGGGATCGCAGGGGTTCGACGGGCGTAGTCATTGAGGTCGCCATAGGGGATGCCCAGGGGAATGGTGGAGCCGGTGAGCGGGAAAGGGGGGGGGGGGTAAAATGTCGTTCAGAGGAGGGCGGGTTCTTCACTTGCTGTGCATTTGGAGGGCGTTATGTGCTCGCCATAAACGACGACGACGACAA
The DNA here is from genome assembly GCA_951802425.1 of Clavaria fumosa. NCBI lineage: Eukaryota > Fungi > Basidiomycota > Agaricomycetes > Agaricales > Clavariaceae > Clavaria > Clavaria fumosa. Next base: position 637,532 of record OX637794.1, on the reverse strand, counting down.
CGACGACGACGATGACGAAAAAGCAGCGGTACAAAATTCTTGCAGTCTTGCGCAGTGAATGACTCCAAAAGAGCTGGGTTCATTCATACTCCGCCTCAATGCATCATCACGTGAGTCATAATAAGCGCGTCTCTAAGAGCACAGCGTTTTCGTCGTGGTCGTGGTCGTCGTTCGTCGTCGTCGGTAACAATGTCAGGTGATCCTGCACGGAGAATCAAGGGTAAAAAAAGAGTCAAGCATGGCAACGAGCACGCGAAAAACGAGGGCAAAAACCCACATTGGGCTTACGAACCTCCAAACGCGTACGGTCTGGCAGATCACGACGTGGACTGCGCTGAATTCGACTGGGATGCGGTGAAGAACGATCCAGACCTCGAATTGTGGCTGATAAGAGCCCCGCACGAGGTCAGCACCCTCGCTTTGCTTATTCTTCTGCGCTCTCGCGATTAATTAATAATGGGATCGTCCAGCTGAAGTCTAACCACCTGGAAAACATCGAGCTCACCTCGTCCTCTCCTTCTGGTACCCTCACACGCAAACAAGCAACCTATGATGTATGGTCCATCGAAGCGGGTGCGGACAGCGCAGTTGGCGCAGAGGAAATGCGGACCATCTCTTGTCTCCTCCCCCGACGAGCTAAACATGGGAAACTCTACAAAGGCAAGGTTCCGATTTGATGCCGCATCAGGAGTCGTCCATTCTCAATAACCAACCCCCCTCCAGCCCCGGTTCCCGTGTCTCGATACCTCATCGTTTCTTCTTCACCTGCAATACCTATCACGGATCCTCCTATTACAGAGCCCGCGAAGATGCAAAGCGCTCCGCGATTCTCTTACCCCGACGAAATGCTCAAACACAAATTTCTACCCATCGGTTCTGAGTCAGTCATCCAACCCAGCGTAGGTCCAGATTTTGGAGATGTTCGCACCCCGGTGGTGAAACAAGAGAAGAAGAGGAAAAGGCACAAGAGGGATGCGAGCAGGGCCCGAGGATAATGAAATGAACATCACAATACAATTAGTTGCGTCTTTGCGATATCGTTGTGTAACCCAAATGGGAATGACAAGGGAAAGATGATAAGAAACCCAAGGCTATGAAATATCCTCTATCGCTTTCTCCTTCCCTTTTGCGCCAGTCCGTCTGGGAACATCGAGACGGACATCAGGATTCCGCGGGGTGATAATGGATTTCTGCATCTCCCTCTCAATATCCTCTTCAATCCCACCGTACACACTCTCCTGCGGTATCCCCCATATCCTCCCTGGCGTTTCCCGATTCCGCTCCGCAAACGTGTCTCCAACCAAATCGACCCACTCTCTCCTCGTCTTCGTTAGCTGATACAGCGCATCGTTGACCACCAATTTGTGTTCTTCGTCCGGCCCGAACCCCAACGACGCAGGGTTGGGCAAGGGGGCCGCTAGCCCATTTGCGTCTCGCCCGTTAGTCTTCCCCGTCCCATCCGTTTTGTGTTTCTTTTTCTTGTTCGCCTTCGGCAGATCCTTCTTCTGTAACTTGGTATACATGCTTACGATATTCTTGTCCAAAGAATCGCGCAGCTCCACATATTCCTGGCAGGCCATTCGATCGCGTGCGACAGCAAGAAGCCGTGCTTTTCTGGCGTTGTTAGTCGCCATTACGGTCCGCAGCTCTTGCTGTGCGTGTCGCAGGGCAGTGGCTATTGGATCATCCACTTTCGCGGTATAATCAGGCTTTTCATCCACACATCATCACCAGTGACCCTTAGTCCCGAATAAGACTGAGAGGAGAAAACCCCATACCATCGCGTCCAAAAGCCCATGAAATTTCATCGTGTCCCTTATCCTCTCCTCCAAATCGCCCACGTTCATCTTCTCCTTCTTCGCAGCAGCGGAGGCGCTGCCGCTCGGCCTCCCCTCCATCGCGTCCTCCGCAGCCTTCACGCCTTTCCACACGGTCATGTCCGGCATCGGCAGCAGCGCACTGATCAGCCGCTCCGTCAACGGCCCATGGCCTTTCTCCTCCGTGAGCAGGTCCGGTTCCGCCAGCGTCGCCGACTCCCAGTTCGGCTGCGGCGCAACAGTTGATACGTGCTCCTTGCTGCTGCTGCCCCCGGCGCCGCCGCCCGTCCGGCCGGACGGGAAGCCCGGAAGAGAGGCGCCATAGAGCTTCGTGTCTTCCTCCTCCCACGCGTCCAAGTAATGTCTTCCAAGTTTCGGCATGACGAAGGGCTCGACCTCGTCTAGGCGCCATTCCAGAAACCCCACGTCCTCCTCTTTGACGCCTCGTAACCACGGCTCGATGCTGGCGTAAAATGTGCCAACGGGGACCGGCTGTCCGGTCGGTTTTAACTTACTAAAGTCGTCATGCACATCCAGCGATTTACTAGGACCAGGGATAGGTGGGGCGGCTATTGGCGGTCGGCTTGGGAGAAGAGAGACAGCTGGGGGGACTGAGAATTCAGGCCCGGCGGGAGACTTGTGACACAGGCAAGTGTTGTCGGTCAGCTTCTCCGTAGGCAGCTCGCAATAGACACCGTTACCTTCACGTGAGGATGGGATACAGTGTTGGCAAGTTTCGTAGCTTTCGGTGTCGTATGTGGGTGAGTATATTGAGGAGGTAGTGACCCTTTTCTCGGTCGCAGAGCGTCTGTCCCTAGCCGCTCAGATGAGGGGCTGCTGGCGAGACAGCAGAAATCGTACCATGTTCAGCCTCGCTGTCGTCATCTCGCTTCCGTTTATGCTTCTTCTTGATGTCGTCTCCCCTGGGTGTCTGGGGTCAGACCGAGCCCGAACCACGGAGCGACAAACAATCTGGGGAGGGGAACTCACAGTCGGCGAGCGTCCAACGCGGAGCGGGGGGTGGCGACCACCGGCACGGAGTCGTGCCGCTGTATTGGCGGGGCGGCTTGCAAGCTAGTCGCTCTCGGTTCGTCATGGTCGAGAACAGGCGTGACTGGTGGGAGTCGGCGAAGGGGTCCAAATCAGGCGCAACCGGACATTTTCCCGTGGTTATGTCGTGTGACGGATACGAGAGCCCGGGTGCGGCGGGTTCCGCGGCGCATAGATACGGATGACACATACCACCAGGACGACAAGACACGTTCGTATGGCGACAGCGCGTAGCATAGACATCACGCCCCGCGGGAAGCGGGCGGACAAAGGGGGAACGGGGAACAGCCAAGCATCCTAGCGAGTCAGCAAACAACCCAACAGCCCTAAACCAGGGAGAAACGCACAGTCTCGCTCGCGCTTCACGTTCTCTATCGCTTTTGCCTTGCCCTTCTCCCGCTGCTTCATACGCCGGATGGACTCCTGGATGGTGCGCAGATCGTCCTCGGCCTTCCGCGCGCGCTCGAGCGACCGCTCCTGCGCCGCGGCCAACTGCTGCTGGAGCGCGACGAGGTCGTCCAGCGGCGGCATCGCCGCCGTTGGGTGCTTGCACAGCGGTGAGGCGACGCTCGGTGGCGTGGGGTACCTCGTGAGTCGCGGGAGCATGATTCAAACGATACGGGTGGTGGGTGGGGAGCGGATGGTGTGGGGGGGCGACGCAAAGACCGGCACACAGAGTTGAGTGCAAACTCGCGTCGACGAAGAGCGAGTCGGGGCACACCGAGCGCGACTATCTCGGGTCGGTGCTATAAGTTACCTTGGGGAGGAGTGTGGCTCAGCTAAGGAGTGTGGTCACTTGAGATTATGTAACGTCATGCTTTGCTTGCCTTATTTGGCAGCTTAGCAGGATGAAACAAAGAGTCAAGATTGCTCTAACGACGGCGGACTACGAGGACATTGAACCTCCAATTATGTCTGATGCGACATTTATTCATCACCAGTTCGCAGCATTGCATATTGGAATCTCGACTTCGTATCCTTTACTCTTCCAACCCTCCTCAATCTTGACCAAAGCATCAACCGTATCAAGCACCGTCTCCTCCCATGTCCTAAACTCTTCCTTCTTCATCCCGAGCACGTCCTCGATGCGCCCAAAGTCGACGGGAATCCGTGAGAGCGGGTACTGCGGCGCCTTGGCGACGTCGACGAGCCGGTCCTTCAGCTCGGGGCGTTTCTCCGCCACCAGGCGCACGGCGCCTGCAAAGTCCGATGCATGCGGGGACGAAAGGAGGATGCGCTTGCGGCCGACGACGGATGTCGGTGGCGCCGTGAGCGCGAGGACGTGCGCGCGCGCGGCGTCGCGGATGTCGGCGTGCACCGCCATGCGCGGGAAGACGCCGTCCGGTGTGAGAAGCCGGTGGATCAGCACATTCGTGGAGAGCGCGGCGTGGTTGGGTGTCGGCACCGCGAAGTTGGGGGCGAATGCTCCATACAGGAAGGGCGGACGCGTTCGGGTTTGTCAGAAGGGGGCTGGGAGGAGGGGAGTGGGGGATAACAGGGCTTACACGTGGTGATGTCGATGTCGGGATGCGCGTCGGCGAACTCCCAGACGGCGCGCTCGGAGAGTGTCTTAGACGCCGCATACGTCACATCCGCGTTGCCGCTGAGTGCCTCTTCCATCGTGACGGGATTCCAGTCTGTGAGATGGCGCGTCACCAGATGAGTGACAAACGGGGCATACTCTAATTGCGCACCCTCGTCCGTAAAGGAGTTCCTGGGGTTCAACACGGCGTACATGGAGCTTGTCGAGATGATCTTCTTTACACCAGCCTTTTCGGCTTGAAGGATAACATTCATAGTGCCTTCAATAGCTGTCTACGGTGCCAAAGTGAAGTTAGCTTCGCCGTAGGGATCTACGCAAGGAGAGAGCGCTTACGGTCAAGGCCTCCTCGGCATTACTCGCATCAATGGGAGACGCGGTGTGGATGACGGCATGTACACCCTCGAGAGCGTCGGGGAACTGGTCCTTCGCGATGTCAGAGATAGACACGACCTCGAAGCGCTTCCCTAGGTCCGCATAGAAGGTCCTCAGGTGCTCAGCCTTGGCACCACGAGCCGCCCTAGGTAGCACGGTATGAGACGACAGCTTCGGCAGAAGTGGAGAAAAGAAGGTAGCGCACGCTCGGACGGCGTAGCCTTTCGCCAACAGCTGGTCGACGATGTGAGACCCAAGGAAGCCAGTAGCGCCGGTTACCTGCAATAAAATATTTGATACGTAGCATTATGAAACTCGATAAATGGGACGTACAAAAACGATTTCAGGCATGTTGCTTGGGCTGTTGTTGGGTAATGCCTCGAGTGCACTAGAGGTGCCTTGTGGTTGGCGAACACTGAGCTCATTTTATACCGCCGGTTCATCCAAGTACTCGGGCAAGGCTCGGTGTTCTTGCCAGTGGTAGGTCCGCAACCCCTGGCAGATTGGGTGCTTCGTCGGTGATGAAAGCCTGTGCTTATTCATAGTGCCTCGGGGAGAGTAAGCGAGCAACCAGACCATCAGTAAGGCAATCTCTTCGAGTATATTTGTGACAGGAGACGCGTCAGGAGATGATGCGTTACTCAGTTAGGTTATCGGTTGCGACGAGGATCGTCTGGTCATATGGCGACAGCGCGTAGCATCAACCGCGGGAGGTGGGCAGACAGAGACAACCAAGCATCCTAATGAGACAGCAAGCAAGCCAACAACCCAAGCCAGGGAGAAAGAGACAGTTCCGCTCTACTATCTCGGGTCGGTGCTATAAGTTACCTTTGGGGAGAGTTAGCTCGGCTAAGGGGTGTGGTCACTTGGGATTATGTAACGTCATGCTTTGCTTGCCTTATTTGGCAGCTTAGCAGGATGAAACAGTCAGGATTGCTGATGGCGGACTACGAGGACATTGAACCTCCAATTATGTCTGATGCGACATTTATTCATCACCAGTTCGCAGCATTGCGTATCGGAATCTCGACTTCGTATCCTTTACTCTTCCAACCCTCCTCAATCTTGACCAAAGCATCAACCGTATCAAGCACCGTCTCCTCCCATGTCCTAAACTCTTCCTTCTTCATCCCGAGCACGTCCTCGATGCGCCCAAAGTCGACGGGAATCCGTGGGAGCGGGTACTGCGGCGCCTTGGCGACGTCGACGAGCCGGTCCTTCAGCTCGGGGCGTTTCTCCGCCACGAGGCGCACGGCGCCTGCAAAGTCCGATGCATGCGGGGACGAAAAGAGGATGCGCTTGCGGCCGACAACGGATGTCGGTGGCGCCGTGAGCGCGAGGACGTGCGCGCGCGCGACGTCGCGGATGTCGGCGTGCGCCGCCATGCGCGGGAAGACGCCGTCCGGTTTGAGAAGCCGGTGGATCAGCACGTTCGTGGAGAGCGCGGCGTGGTTGGGTGTCGGCACCGCGAAGTTGGGGGCGAATGCTCCATACAGGAAGGGCGGGCAGACTGGTATGCGTTCGGGTTTGTCAGAAGGGGGCTGGGAGGAGGGAGTGGGCTTACACGTGGTGATGTCGATGTCGGGATGCGCGTCGGCGAACTCCCAGACGGCGCGCTCGGAGAACGTTTTGGACGCCGCATACGTCACACGCGCGCTGCCGCTGAGTGCCTCTTCCATCGTGACAGGGTTCCAGTCTATGAGATGGCGCGTCACCAGATGAGTGACATACGGAGCATCCGCCTATAATTGCGTACCTTCGTCCGTAAAGGAATACCTAGGGTTCAACACGGCATACATGGAGCTCGTCGAGATGATCCTCTTGACTCCAGCCGTTTCGGCTTGACGGATAACGTTCATGGTACCTTCAATAGCCGTCTACGGTGCCAAATTGGGTTCAGCTTCTCTGCAGGCATCAATGCAAGGAGAGAGCGCTTACGGTCAAGGCCGCCTCAGCATTACTCGCTTGGATGGGAGACGCGGTGTGGATGACGGCATGCACACCCTTGAGAGCATCGGGGAATTGGTCCTTCGCGATGTCAGGGATAGACACGACCTCGAAGCGCTCTCCTAAATCCGCATAGAAGGTCCTCAGGTGCTCAGCCTTGGCACCTCGGGCCGCCCTAGGTAGAGACAAACAGTCCGGATGAGACGACAGGTTCGGAAGAAGTGGAGAAAAGAAGGTAGCGCACGCTCGGACGGCGTAGCCTTTCGCCAACAGCTGGTCGACGATGTGAGAACCGAGGAAGCCAGTAGCGCCGGTTATCTGCGATAAAATAGATACGTTGCACTAGGAAACCCAACAAATGGGACGTACAAAGATGATTTCAGGCATTATGTTTGGGTTGTTGTCAGGTAATGCTTCGGGTGTACCAGAAATGCTCTGCTATTGACGAGCACTAAGCTCCTCTTATACCGCCGGTCCGTCACAGTGTCGGACAAGGTTCGGTGGTGGGTGACAAAGCCCCGAGTGTAGGTCCGCAACCCCAAGCAGATTAAGTGCTTCGAGCACTTTTTCTCGAGTCTGGCATGAGGAAACTGTAGACAATCAAACTTGTTGGGTAATAAAAAATGTGACTAAATGGGTTGTGATGCGTGACAAGTAGTCTGTCACACAGGCTCACCATGAATGAATGCCACATAACATACTGGTAGTGTAAACCAGGCATTACTAATATGGTTCTGGCTTTGTCAGTTAAACATAACCCTGCCATAACCCTAAGGGAAATATGAATACATGATTACAGCACACTGGACAGACTCATGTGCAACAACACAATTCAAAGCAAATGTAAGTGCGAGGATCTACCACCTCCTGAGCACATGAAAAGGCCATGTTAAAAGGCCACGTTATCACGGTGCAAATTACTGACATGATAAGACAAGTTCACTCACAGCCTGGAACAATAGAAAGCCAGGACATGATTCACATGGTCCTCAGGTCAAACCCAGACACCCACTGGGAGCGGGATTATTGAAAGGAGGAGACACAATCAGTGTGAGGTTCTGCAGCAATGGATTGAGTCCACGAACTTCCTGGGTTTAGGGAAAGGCAGGGAGGCGGTCAGTTTTTATGACTATGAAAGGAGTTCACATACTCTCTGAGAATGGGGGAAATGTCAGGAATGGTCAACACAAGCTTCTGCAACTATGGGACAAGGTCACGCACATTCTAAGCAGAGTGAAAGGCCGAGATATGGTCAGTAAAAGGTTCCATGGCTATGGGACATGTCTACGCACTCGCTGAAGGTCGTAAAGGCCAGGAGATGGTCAGCACGAGGTTCTGAGATTATGGCACAAGATTACACACAAGCTGAGGGCAGGAAACAACCGAGACAGGGTCATTGCAAGTGTTGCATCAATGTGACAAGTGCACCTACCCACTGATGGCGGAAAAGAGTTGGAATGCAGTGAGGACAAGTTCGTGCAGTTATGGAACAAGCTTACGGACTTCCTGAAGACAGGACAAGGCCAGGGCGATGTCAACACAAATTTCTAAAGATATAGGATAGGTTCACATACAAACTGAAGGCATATAAAAGGCCAGGAGATTGTCAGCTCAAGTTACGGGAGTGGAACAAGTTCACACACTGCCTGAAAGCGAGAAGGTCCAGGAAAGAGTCAGCATAAATTTCTGCAGCCATGGAATGAGTTCGCGCACAAGCTGAGGGCGAGAAAACGCCGGGACAGTGTCAGTACCGATATCTGTGCCTGTGGAACAGGCTCACGCACAATCTGAGGGCGAAAAAGACGAGGACAGCATCAACACGGATTTCTGAAGCTATGGATAGGCTCACGCACAACCTGAAGGTGAGAATAAGCCAGGATAGGGTCAGCATGGATTGATGCTGCTATAGACTAATTCACACACTTCCTGAGGGGGAGGAAAAGCGGGGATAGAGTCAACACAGATGACTACTGCAGCTATAAATTGAGTTCACGCACTCGCTGAGGGCAAGAAAATATAGGGACAGCATCAGCACAGATTTCTGCAGCTATGGAATGAGTTCACGCACTAACTGAGGGTTTTAAAAAAACCAGGACAGCTTCAGCACGGATTTCTGGAGCTATGGAACGAATTCACGCACTCGCTGAGGGCAAGAAAACGGAGGGACAGCATCAGCACGGATTTCTGCAGCTATAGAACAAGTTCACACACAAGCTGAAGGCAAGAAAATGCAGGGAAAGTGTCAGCACAGATTTCTGCAGCTATGGAACAAGTTCACACACTTCCTGAAGGCAAGAAAACACGGGGACAACATTAGTATGGAATTCTGCAGCTATGGAACAAGTTCACGCACTCGCTGAGTGCAAGAAAACATCAGGGACAGTGTCAGCATGGATTTCCGCAACTATGGAACCAGTTCACACACAAGCTGAGGGCAAGAAAATGCAAGGACAGTATCAGCATGGATTTCTGCAGCTATGAAATGAGTTCATGCACTTCCTGAGAGCAAGAAAATGCAGGGACAGCTTCAGCACAGATTTCTGCAGCTATGGAACAAGTTCACGCACTTCCTGAGGGCGGGAAAATGCAGGGACAGCATCAGCACGGATATCTAAAGCTATGGAACAAGTTCACACACTTCCTGAGGACAAGAAAATGCAGGGGACAGCATCAGCATGGATGTGTGCAGCTATGGAACAAATTCACACACAAGCTGAGGGCAAGAAGATGCAGGGACAGTATCAGCAGGGATTTCTGCAGCTATGGAACAAGTACACGCACTCGCTGAGGGCATGAAAAAGCAGGGATAGTGTCAGCACAGATGTCTGCAGCTATGGAATGAGTTCACACACTCGCTGAGGGCAAGAAAATGTGAGGACAGCATCAGCACTGATTTCTTCAGCTATGAAACGAGTTCACGTACTTCCTGAGGGAGAGAAGCGCCGGGACAGTGTCAGAACGGATTTCCGCAGCTATGGAATGACTTCACACACTTGCTAAAGGCAAGAAAATGCAGGGACAGCATCAGCAGGGATTTCTGCAGCTATGGAAGAAGTACACTCACTCGCTGAGGGCATGAAAAAGAAGGGATAGCATCAGCACGGATGTCTGCAGCTATGGAATGAGTTCACACACTCGCTGAGGGAAAGAAAATGTGGGGACAGCATCAGCACTGATTTCTGCAGCTTTGAAACGAGTTCACATACTTCCTGAGGGAGAGAAGCGCCGCGACAGTGTCAGGACAGGTTTCCGCAGCTATGGAATAACTTCACGCACTTGCTAAATGCAAGGAAATGCAGGGATGGTGTGTGAGCATCGATTCATGCAGTCATAGAACAAGTTCACACACTTCCTGAGGACAAGAAAATGCAGGGACAGTATCAGCACGGATGTCTGCGGTTATGGAATGAGTTCACCGCACCTGAGAACAAGAAAATGCAGGGACAATGTCAGCACAGATTTCTGCAGCTATAGAATGAGCTCACGCACAAACTGAGGGCAAGGAAATGCAGGAACAGAAATCAGCACAGATTTTTGTAGCTATGGAATGAGTTCACACACAGGCTGAGGGCAGGTAGACACCAGCACAGCATCAGCACGGATTTCTGTAGCTATGGAATGAGTTCACGCACGGCCTGAGGGCAAGAAAATGCAGGGACAGCATCAGCACAGATTTTTGTAGCTATAGAATGAGTTCACCCACCCACTGAGGGTTAAAAAAAAACAGGACAGCTTCAGCACAGATTTCTGCAGCTATGAAATGAGTTCACACACGGCCTGAGGGCAAGAAAATGTGGGGACAGGAATCAGCACGGATTTCTGTAGCTATAGAATGAGTTCACACACAGACTGAGGGCAAGAAAATGCAGGGACAGATATCAGCACAGATTTAGCTAAGGAATGAGTTCACGCACTGTCTGGGGCAAGAAAATGTAGGGACAGGAATCAGCACAGATTTAGCTAAGGAATGAGTTCACACACGGCCTGAGGGCAAGAAAATGCAGGGACAGGAATCAGCACGGATTTCTGTAGCTATAGAATGAGTTCACGCACGGTCTGGGGCAAGAAAATGTAGGGACAGGAATCAGCACAGATTTAGCTAAGGAATGAGTTCACGCACGGCCTGAGTGCAAGAAAATGCAGGGACAAGAATCAGCACAGATTTAGCTAAGGAATGAGTTCACGCACGGCCTGAGTGCAAGAAAATGCAGGGACAGGAATCAGCACAGATTTAGCTAAGGAATGAGCTCACACACAAACTGAGGGCAAGAAAATGCAGGAACAGAAATCAGCACAGATTTTTGTAGCTATGGAATGAGTTCACACACAGGCTGAGGGCAGGTAGACACCAGCACAGCATCAGCACGGATTTCTGTAGCTATGGAATGAGTTCACGCACAGCCTGAGGGCAAGAAAATGCAGGAACAGAAATCAGCACAGATTTCTGTAGCTATAGAATGAGTTCATGCACCAACTGAGGGCAAGAAAATGCAGGAACAGAAATCAGCACGGATTTCTGTAGCTATGGAATGAGTTCACGCACAGCCTGAGGGCAAGAAAATGCAGGAACAGAAATCAGCACAGATTTCTGTAGCTATAGAATGAGTTCACGCACCAACTGAGGGCAAGAAAATGCAGGAACAGAAATCAGCACGGATTTCTGTAGCTATGGAATGAGTTCACGCACAGCCTGAGGGCAAGAAAATGCAGGGACAGGAATCAGCACAGATTTAGCTAAGGAATGAGTTCACGCACAGCCTGAGGGCAAGAAAATGCAGGGACAGGAATCAGCACAGATTTAGCTAAGGAATGAGTTCACGCACTGTCTGGGGCAAGAAAATGTAGGGACAGGAATCAGCACAGATTTAGCTAAAGAATGAGTTCACACACGGCCTGAGGGCAAGAAAATGCAGGGACAGGAATCAGCACGGATTTCTGTAGCTATAGAATGAGTTCACGCACGGTCTGGGGCAAGAAAATGTAGGGACAGGAATCAGCACAGATTTTTGTAGCTATGGAATGAGTTCACACACAGGCTGAGGGCAGGTAGACACCAGCACAGCATCAGCACGGATTTCTGTAGCTATGGAATGAGTTCACACACAGCCTGAGGGCAAGAAAATGCAGGGACAGGAATCAGCACAGATTTAGCTAAGGAATGAGTTCACGCACAGCCTGAGTGCAAGAAAATGCAGGGACAGGAATCAGCACAGATTTAGCTAAGGAATGAGCTCACACACAAACTGAGGGCAAGAAAATGCAGGAACAGAAATCAGCACGGATTTCTGTAGCTATGGAATGAGTTCACGCACATCCTGAGGGCAAGAAAATGCAGGGACAGGAATCAGCACAGATTTAGCTAAGGAATGAGCTCACACACAAACTGAGGGCAAGAAAATGCAGGAACAGAAATCAGCACGGATTTCTGTAGCTATGGAATGAGTTCACGCACATCCTGAGGGCAAGAAAATGCAGGGACAGGAATCAGCACAGATTTAGCTAAGGAATGAGTTCACACACGGCCTGAGTGCAAGAAAATGCAGGGACAGGAATCAGCACGGATTTCTGTAGCTATAGAATGAGTTCACGCACATCCTGAGGGCAAGAAAATGCAGGGACAGGAATCAGCACAGATTTAGCTAAGGAATGAGCTCACACACAAACTGAGGGCAAGAAAATGCAGGAACAGAAATCAGCACGGATTTCTGTAGCTATGGAATGAGTTCACGCACATCCTGAGGGCAAGAAAATGCAGGGACAGGAATCGGCACAGATTTAGCTAAGGAATGAGTTCACACACGGCCTGAGTGCAAGAAAATGCAGGGACAGGAATCAGCACAGATTTAGCTAAGGAATGAGCTCACACACAAACTGAGGGCAAGAAAATGCAGGAACAGAAATCAGCACGGATTTCTGTAGCTATGGAATGAGTTCACGCACATCCTGAGGGCAAGAAAATGCAGGGACAGGAATCAGCACAGATTTAGCTAAGGAATGAGTTCACACACGGCCTGAGGGCAAGAAAATGCAGGGACAGGAATCAGCACGGATTTCTGTAGCTATAGAATGAGTTCACGCACATCCTGGGGGCAAGAAAATGCAGGGACAGGAATCAGCACAGATTTAGCTAAGGAATGAGCTCACACACAAACTGAGGGCAAGAAAATGCAGGAACAGAAATCAGCACAGATTTTTGTAGCTATGGAATGAGTTCACACACAGGCTGAGGGCAGGTAGACACCAGCACAGCATCAGCACGGATTTCTGTAGCTATGGAATGAGTTCACGCACAGCCTGAGGGCAAGAAAATGCAGGAACAGAAATCAGCACAGATTTCTGTAGCTATAGAATGAGTTCACGCACCAACTGAGGGCAAGAAAATGCAGGAACAGAAATCAGCACGGATTTCTGTAGCTATGGAATGAGTTCACGCACAGCCTGAGGGCAAGAAAATGCAGGGACAGGAATCAGCACAGATTTAGCTAAGGAATGAGTTCACACACGGCCTGAGGGCAAGAAAATGCAGGGACAGGAATCAGCACGGATTTCTGTAGCTATAGAATGAGTTCACGCACGGTCTGGGGCAAGAAAATGTAGGGACAGGAATCAGCACAGATTTTTGTAGCTATGGAATGAGTTCACACACAGGCTGAGGGCAGGTAGACACCAGCACAGCATCAGCACGGATTTCTGTAGCTATGGAATGAGTTCACACACAGGCTGAGGGCAGGTAGACACCAGCACAGCATCAGCAGGGATTTCTGCAGCTATGGAAGAAGTACACTCATTCGCTGAGGGCAAGAAAATGCAGGGACAGGAATCAGCACGGATTTCTGGAGCTATGGAACGAATTCACGCACAGCCTGAGGGCAAGAAAATGCAGGGACAGGAATCAGCACAGATTTTTGTAGCTATGGAATGAGTTCACACACAGGCTGAGGGCAGGTAGACACCAGCACAGCATCAGCACGGATTTCTGCAGCTATGGAAGAAGTACACTCACTCGCTGAGGGCAAGAAAATGCAGGGACAGGAATCAGCACGGATTTCTGGAGCTATGGAACGAATTCACGCACAGCCTGAGGGCAAGAAAATGCAGGGACAGGAATCAGCACGGATTTCTGTAGCTATGGAATGAGTTCACACACAGGCTGAGGGCAGGTAGACACCAGCACAGCATCAGCAGGGATTTCTGCAGCTATGGAAGAAGTACACTCACTCGCTGAGGGCAAGAAAATGCAGGGACAGGAATCAGCACGGATTTCTGGAGCTATGGAATGAATTCACGCACAGCCTGAGGGCAAGAAAATGCAGGGACAGGAATCAGCACAGATTTTTGTAGCTATGGAATGAGTTCACACACAGGCTGAGGGCAGGTAGACACCAGCACAGCATCAGCACGGATTTCTGTAGCTATGGAATGAGTTCACGCACAGCCTGAGGGCAAGAAAATGCAGGGACAGGAATCAGCACGGATTTCTGGAGCTATGGAACGAATTCACACACAACCTGAGGGCAAGAAAATGCAGGGACAGGAATCAGCACAGATTTAGCTAAGGAATGAGTTCACGCACGGCCTGAGGGCAAGAAAATGCAGGGACAGGAATCAGCACAGATTTAGCTAAGGAATGAGCTCACACACAAACCGAGGGCAAGAAAATGCAGGAACAGAAATCAGCACGGATTTCTGTAGCTATGGAATGAGTTCACGCACATCCTGGGGGCAAGAAAATGCAGGGACAGGAATCAGCACAGATTTAGCTAAGGAATGAGCTCACACACAAACTGAGGGCAAGAAAATGCAGGAACAGAAATCAGCACAGATTTCTGTAGCTATAGAATGAGTTCACGCACCAACTGAGGGCAAGAAAATGCAGGGACAGGAATCAGCACAGATTTCTGTAGCTATAGAATGAGTTCACGCACCAACTGAGGGTTAATAAAAAAAACAGGACAGCTTCAGCATGGATTTCTGTAGCTATGGAATGAGTTCACACACAGACTGAGAGCAAGAAAATGCAGGGACAGATATCAGTACAGATTTAGCTATGGAATGAGTTCACACACGGTCTGGGGCAAGAAAACACAGGACAGTGTCAGCACAGATTTCTGTAGCTATGGAAGCAGTTTACGCACAGACTGAGGGCAAGAAAACACAGGGACAGCATCAGCACGGATTTCTGTAGCCATAGAATATGTTCACGCACTCGCTGAGGGCAAGGAAATGCAGGGACAGCATCAGCACGGATTTTTGCAGCTTAAGAACAGGTCCACGCACACGCTGAGGGCATGAAGAGCGTCAGCACGGATGTCTGCAGGTATGCAACAAATTCACATACAAGCTAAGGGCAAGAAAATGCAGGGGCAACTTCAGCACAGATTTCTGTAGTGATGGAAGGAGTGTGCGCACAGACTGAGGGCAAGAAAACACAGGACAGTGTCAGCACAGATTTCTGTAGCTATGGAACAAGTTTACGCACAGCCTGAGGGCAAGAAAACACAGGGACAGCATCAGCACGGATTTCTGTAGCCATAGAATATGTTCACGCACTCGCTGAGGGCAAGGAAATGCAGGGACAGCATCAGCACGGATTTTTGCAGCTTAAGAACAGGTCCACGCACACGCTGAGGGCATGAAGAGCGTCAGCACGGATGTCTGCAGGTATGCAACAAATTCACATACAAGCTAAGGGCAAGAAAATGCAGGGGCAACTTCAGCACAGATTTCTGTAGTGATGGAAGGAGTGTGCGCACAGACTGAGGGCAAGAAAACACAGGACAGTGTCAGCACAGATTTCTGTAGCTATGGAACAAGTTTACGCACAGCCTGAGGGCAAGAAAACACGCCGGGACAATATCAGCATGGATCTCTGTGACTATGCAACCAGCTCACGCACCCGCTGAGGGCATGAAAACGCCGGGACAGGTCAGCATGGATTTCTGTGACCATGCAACCAGCTCACGCACCCGCTGAGGGCATGAAAACGCCAGGACAGTGTCAGCATGGATTTCTGCAGCTATAGAACGAGTTCACGGACATACTGAGAGCATGGAAACGAAGAGACAGTGTCAGCATGGATTTCTGTGGCTATGGAACGAGTTCACGCACAGGCTGAGGGCAAACAAATGCAGGGACAGCTTCAGCATGGATTTCTGCAGCTATGGAACAAGTTCACACACAAGCTGAGGGCAAGAAAGTGCAGAGACAGCATCAGCATGAATTTCTGCAGCTACAGATTGAGTTCACGCACAAGCTGACGGCAAGAAAACACAGAGACAGCATCAGCGCCGATTACTGCAGCAATGGGTTGAGTTCACGCACAAGCTGAGGGCAAGAAAATGCAGGGATAGCATCAGCAAGGATTTCTGCAGCTATGGAATGAATTCACACACTTCCTGAGGGCAAGAAAACAGAGACGGTGTCAGCACTGATTTCTGCGGCTGTGGGACGATTCCACGCACTCGCTAAGGGCGAAAAGATGCAGGGACCACATCAGCACGGATTTTTGCAGCTATGGAACGAATTCACGCACTTCCTGAGGGCAAGGCAACACATGGACAATAGAAGTACAGGTTTCTGCAGCTATGGAACAAGTTCACGCACAAGCTAAGGGCAAGAAAATGCAGGGACAGTGTCAGCACAGATTTCTACAATCAAGGATTGAGTTCACGCACAGGCTGAGGGTAAGAAAATGCAGGGACAGCATCAGCACAGATTTCCGCAGCCATGGAAACAGTTCACGCACGTCCTGAGGGTAAGAAAAGACAGAGACAGCATCAGCAGGGATTTCTGCAGCCATGGAACAAGTTCACCCACAAGCTGAGGGGAAGAAAATGCACAGCGTTGGCTCGGATTTCTGCGGCTATGGAACAAGTTACGCACTTCCTGATGGCGAGAAAATGCAGGGACGGCTTCAGCATGGATTTCTGCAGCTACAGAACGAGTTCACACACAAGCTGAGGGCAAGAAAATGCAGAACAGCATCAGCACGGATTTCTGCAGCTATGGAGTGAGTTCACACACTTCCTGATGGCAAGGAAACACAAGGACAGTGTCAGCACAGATTTCTGCAGCTATGGAAGGAGTTCAAGCACTCGCTGGGGGCGAGAAAATGCCGGGACAGTGTCAGCACGGATTTCTGCGGCTATGGGACGAATTCACTCACAAGCTGAGGACAAGACAACGCAGGGACAGCGTCAGCACAGATTTCCGCAGCTATGAATTGAGTTCACGCACTTCCTGAGGGCAAGAAAATGCAGGGGCAGTGTCAGCATGGATTTCTGCAGCTATGGAATGCATACGCGCACTTTCTGAGGGTAAGAAAATGCAGGAACAGCGTCAGCACGGATTTCTGCAGCTATGAATCGATTTCACTCACTTGCTGAAGGCGAGAAAACGTCGGGACAGCATCAGCGGATTTCTACAGCTATGGAACAAGTTCGCGCACAATCTGAGGGTGGCCAGATACAAGGAATAGTCATTGCGAGTTTCTGCGCGTATGGGACAAGTTTGCGCACCCACTGAAGGAAGGCCAATACCGGGTCACTGTCAGATTGGGATTCTGAACCTATGAACTGAGTTCACCCACTTCCTGAGGATGAGTAAATGTTGCAACGCAGTGAGCATGAGGTTTTGTACACATTAGACAAGCACACGGACATTTATGCGAATCGGGAACTTCCTGAGTATCTGAAAAAGACCATCCGGAAAGTTGAACAATGACTAGATATGTGAGAATGTTGCGCAATTTGCGACAAGGCAGAGAAATAGAACTAACCTTTAGCTTGCACACCACGGAATCCAAGTCCTCGAACGTGTTTCTCGCGCTCCCACCCATAGCCAGGATCTCCATCCAACGGTCGAACGATTTGTCCATCAGATTTTGTATGCATTCCCCCAACTCATCGTGGTTTCGTAAATCAAGAGGACTGCTCTGCCCCTTGTTCATCAAACCGCAACCCAAGTGGTAAAGCCAATTCTTGCAGGCATAAGAAAATGTTGACCCGTATCCATCAACCTTCCGAGGTACTGTTATGAAGTTTAAGCAACCGAACACGATTTGCCCATGGTATTTTGCAGGATCAATGAAAAAGTCTCCCGAACGGTCGCCGCTATTGGTCAGAAAGTCATGGAATGAAGCATGCAGAGTCCGAATAACTGCTCCACGGTCCTTAGGTACAATCAAGACAGATTGTACGTTGCGAAGACGTCCTCGAACATGATCAGGATCGAGATTGAGCAATGGCCCAAGATCGTTTAGAGAGAGCTGGGTCCGAAGAAGAATGATGGTCCCGATAATGTAAAGCCACTCCTCTGCATCTTCTGGATCTGAAAACCTGGATGATGCATTTTGGAGGATTTCTTGATAGAGTGCATCGAGGCCCTTAATTTGACCACCAGCAATTTTTCGGAGTAGATGATCAGGTCCGCCATCACCCTTAACGTACTCACAAACAGTCGATGCAAAGATGAATAGACCCTCTGCCTTCTTAACTAGGTTTTCAACCAGGTCCGCAGGCGGCCAGCCAGGCGTCGAGAGTTTGCGACGTTTCGCCGTGTCCTGTAGTCTGTCGAACAGGTATCTCCGGATGTCGACATCAACATTATGCCTTCGAACGTCATGGAGATAAAATATTCTTTGATACCCCTGCAAAGCCTCATTGGCAAATGCGTCCTCAATTGAGGAGGTGGGACGGCTGCTAATGAAAACCTTTAGGGAGGGGACAGATTTGAGTTGTGAAGCGAGGGCAGCAAGAATTTTCTCCGGTGCACAATCAGCGGTGCATTCATCGAGGGCATCGATGATAATCAGGATAGACCGTCGGTCGTGTTCAGGATGCGACCCCAGCTTCTGGAGGGGCTCCACGATCAGTCGCTTCAGCTGGTCAATTGGCAGAGCAGATCCAATCCTCTGATTCTCTTCTACAGCTTTGATAAGCTGAGCGCGAAACTGGGTATGCCGGTCCGCAAGATACTGAGCAATGGAGGGAAAGATGAGGTTCACATCGCTTCGATCTGTTGTGTTGCGTGAACAGAAAAAACTTGCAATGAGTATGTTGTTGTCCTCTGTGACATCGTCGGCGATGGTGAGAGCG
The DNA here is from genome assembly GCA_951802425.1 of Clavaria fumosa. Classification (NCBI taxonomy): domain Eukaryota; kingdom Fungi; phylum Basidiomycota; class Agaricomycetes; order Agaricales; family Clavariaceae; genus Clavaria; species Clavaria fumosa. The sequence goes on along the minus strand of OX637794.1, from coordinate 618,708 downwards.
ATTGTTGTTTTTCCGGTCCCCGCTGCTCCGTTTAACCAGTACACCCGTCGTTCATCATTCCTGTAGATCCAGTCCTTAATTTCTTGCAGTACACTTGCACGTGTTTTGTCCAAACACCTGGGACGATCGACTTGGTCGTGCTGAGCACGTTCCGCACGAGGGAGCTGACGCAAAGCCTCTAAATGCACGTTACAGTGTGCTCGAAGCGTAATATCGTAGCAAATTGAACGTACCGCGAGCGTGAGAGTCCTGATCGGGCCAGCCCAAGGAGGCGAAGATGGCCGTATTAAAATTTTGACGGCTTGGCTTTGTCATATATTCTCACCTCAAGAGTTCTATCCACTTTTCGCAAAAGCATCTCTTTTGTAACATCGCCTCCAAGCTGCAAGAAAATATACATTACGCTTTACATAGGAGCCCGCAAGGGTGGCCACGTTACCTGAAATTCTGTCACTGCATGGCCAATCTTCGTGTTCAGGGTGTTCAACGTTGAAGCGAGTTCGGTGTTGCGGAAAAAGCGGCGAGTCTTGCCGTAGGTAGCGAGTTTGTTTGTCTCTGTGGCGAGTTCGATGAGTTGGCTATAGGGATATCAACGAAATTCAGATCAGATAAATGGCCAATTTGGATCATGGGGCACTCCAACGAACATGGATAGTGTGCTAATTCTCTGTTGTAGATCTTGGGGCACTACAATCTCGTGTTCGGAAATCGATTTGGTTGCATTGACGATTGGGGTCAGGACAGAGGTGACGAGAAGTTGGAGAGTTCTCGCCAGTTCTTTGATTTGCTTCTTGCTTTGCGACACATTCTGAAGACGACATGATTGTAAGACTCTGACATTGTTAGATGCGCTCACCTCAACGGCTGTAATTAACTCCAAGACAGCACTGATTGCGCCTGGAAGTGCAGGAATGCCTAACAGGCCAAGGGGACCTCTAGCAAGCGTGAGGGTTTGCTTCAAACCGCCCAGAATGTCCTTGCCGAGATCTTTCCGCCAAAATACGGGAAACCGTGAACTCCCGGCCATTGTTAATAGGCGTTTAGAAAGTATTATAGACCGTCGAGTAGTTGGAGAGAGATGCCTCCACCGCTCAAACACGGGCTGGGCCGGCTCGCACGCACAGGCCATGAACCGCTAGGTCGGGCCTGACATACCCCAAGTAAAAGGCTATCAGCACACCCGCCTATAAGCGCTCGACGATGGAGTAGATGGCCGAAGTCTGACTCAACCTTCTTGAGAGGGCTGACGAACTGAGGGACTGCATCGGGCGCCGCCTGGTCATTGGCTCAGTGCGGGACGTGGCGGACAAGGCGATGGAGTAGAACGACGAAGTTTGCCGGTGCGCCTTGGAGAGAGTGGAAGCGATGTTGTGACTGGAGGAATGTCATGATGAGCTTGGGAGTGCGTGCTTAAATTGTCAATGTTGTCTCGATTGGTTGAGGAGAGGTGGTGGCTTGGGCGTACTGAACTTGTCGTGTTGAAGATCGATGGTGCCATTGTGGATGTGCGGTGCTTCTCAGATGGAGGGGGGCGTTTGGCGACGATCATCCCCAAAGCGGCGGCAACCTCTGCAGCAGCATCGTCAGGATTACATCTTCAGGATTACATCCCCGCCTCCTCTCTCGATGTAGCGAAATCGCGCAGTGAAAAACGAAGGCGATACGCCAAAGAGGCAATCGTACAGAAAATACACATGCAGTAGTAGGTAGACGATGTACTATCCCAGCGCGTTGCTTTCAAGCCATTTGACTTGACACTCTCGATTTTAGGGACGAGGACGTCATCTACCGCGCAGGGTAAAAAGAATGCTTCGGAAATAAATGAGGCCAAGGACGAACCCAGCTTTGCAGACGAGTTCCTCGATCTCGTTTTCGCGACTTGCACTTGATGTGGTGGCTGGTGAAGAAACGAAAGGTTCTGGGGACGGATGAGCATCGGCCTTATGCCCACAAATTGAAACGCGTACTCAACCCGTCCACGTCGGCAATATCCACATGAATTTCTTGCTCCGTCTCCCCTTCAACCAGGTTGGGGTAGTGCGAGAGCTACGTGAGTGATGAGCACAGCATGATGGCATCTTTACATCCGATCACCGATGATCAATCACATGAACCCGGGCATCTATGAACCCAGACCAGATGATCCTCCTACCCTGGTACCTCGCTGACACGTCTCCTGTTGCAGATATAAAAGACAATGTCTTATTGAAGGTCGGTTACACACGCTTACTCTCCCCGAGGCACTATGAATAAGCGTCACCGATGTGGTTGTGGACACACACTCTGGGCTTTGTCACCACCGCTGGCAAGGACACCGAGCCTTGCCCGAGCACTTTGACGAACCGGCGGTATAAAAGGAGCTCAGTGTTTGCCAACCCCAAGGCATCTCTAGTGCACTTGAAGCATTACCTGACAATAACCCAAGCAACATGTCTGAAATCATCTTTGTACGTCCCATTTATCAGGTTTCCCAGTGCAACGTATCTACTTTTTTGCAGGTGACCGGCGCTGCTGGCTTCCTCGGTTCGCACATCGTCGACCAGCTGTTGGCGAAAGGCTACGCCGTCCGAGCGTGCGCTGCCTTCTTCTCTTTACTTCTTCCGAACCTGTCGTCTCATACCATCCTGTTTGTCTCTACTTAGGGCAGCTCGCGGTGCCAAGGCTGAGCACCTGAGGACCTTCTATGCAGACCTAGGGGAGCGCTTCGAGGTCGTGTCTATCCCCGACATCGCGAAGGACCAATTCCCCGACGCTCTCAAGGGTGTGCATGCCGTCATCCACACCGCATCTCCTATCGATGCGAGCAATGCCGAGGCAGCCTTGACCGTAAGCGCTCTCTCCTTGCGTCGATGCCTGCAGCGAAGCTGACCCTAATTTGGCACCGTAGACGGCTATTGAAGGCACCATGAACGTTATCCTCCAAGCCGAACAGGCTGGAGTAAAGAAGATCATCTCGACGAGCTCCATGTACGCCGTGATGAACCCCAAGTATTCCTTCACGGACAAAGGTACGCAAGTGTGGGACAGACACCCCATTTGTCCGTTGTCTCAACGGCACGCCGTCCGACAGACTGGAATCCCGTCACGAGGGAAGAGGCGCTCAGTGGCAACGCGGAAGTGACATATGCGGCGTCCAAGACACTCTCCGAGCGCGCCGTCTGGGAGTTTGCGGATGCGCACCCCGACATCGATATCACCACGTGTAAGCCCCACCGTCCCCCACTACCCCCCCTCCCAGCCCCCCTTCTGACGAACCCAAACACATACCAGTCTGCCCGCCCTTCCTATACGGTGCATTCGCCCCCAGCTTCGCGGTGCCGACGCCCAACCACGGCGCGCTCTCCACGAACGTGCTAATCCACCGGCTTCTCACGCCGGACGGCGCCTTCCCGCGCATCGCAGGGCACGCCGACATCCGCGACGTCGCGCGCGCGCACGTCCTCGCGCTCACGGCGCCGCCGACGTCCGTCGTCGGCCGCAAGCGCATCCTCCTTTCGTCCCCGCATGCATCGGACTTTGCGGGCGCCGTGCGCCTCGTGGCGGAGAAACGCCCCGAGCTGAAGGACCGGCTCGTCGACGTCGCCAAGGCGCCGCAGTACCCGCTCGCGCGGCTCCCCGTCGACTTTGGGCGCATCGAGGACGTGCTCGGGATGAACAAGGAGGAGTTTAGGACGTGGGAGGAGACGGTGCTTGATACGGTTGATGCTTTGATCAAGATTGAGGAGGGTTGGAAGAGTAAAGGATACGAGTTCGAGATTCCGGTGCGCAATGCCGCGAACTGGTGATGAATAAACGTCGCATCACACATAAATAGAGGTTCAATGTCCTCTCCGTAGTCTGCCGTCGTTAGAGAAATCCTGACTGTGCCATGTTGAGCAGCCAAATAAGGCTGACCGTTACATATTCTCAATTGACCAGCAAAACTCTGGTAAAGGCAGCAAATGTCATTGCAGGTGGTAGGTGGGCAAGGTGGTGCAGGAAAGCTTGCGCAGGGTGCAAGCAGTGCGGGTGGCATGCAGGTGGCGGCCGGGGCACAGGTGGCATGAAGCAGACGGCGAGGGCAGCGGGTGCGCGGTGCACAAGGTAAGTCGAAATGGCACCGGGCAGCGTGGGGAGGCACCAGGCAGTGTGGCGGGTGGTGTTGGCAACATGCAGGGGAGCCTGGTGGTGCGGTGGGGTGAAGGCGGCGCAGTCAGCAAGCAGGGGGACCAGGTGTGGGCAATGCCACGGCAACTTAGCCGGCAACTTGGGACTGCAGTGGTTGTGCTTGGCGCCAGCCAAGGGAGATGCCTCACCCAAGCATGGGTACGCGGGCGCTCTACCTCGCCCAGTGTTGGAGGTGCAGCGACACTTGTCACTTGCGTGGGCTGGACCACTGTAAACAAGTCTGAACACAATGCACCACGAACAGAACAGAGAACAGAACAGAGATTGACAAATTCAGTAATCATCGGAGATCGGAGAGAACAGACATTTTACAGACGTTTACAAAGCAAACTGTACGAGATCTGTGTAACAATTGATCACCACGCCATTTCTTTGCCATTTGGGCCAATGAACAACCCTAAGTACACATAGAGTTGTCAGATTACAGAGGAACCGAGAGAGGTGGCGGAGAGGGCTCGTTACCTGTAGGTCCATCGGGGCCCAACAACGCCCAAGGCAGTAGGATCTCAGCCCCCTGCTTCGGCGTCTTACCCCCAGGCCTAAAGTCATTCAGCTTCGTCGTCGTGAAACCAGGCGTGACGCAGTTGACTTTGACCCCCTCCGCCTTGAGCTCCTGCGCAAGCGCGATGGTGTACGAGTTCGCCGCGGCCTTGGAGGTGTTGTACGCGACGACGTGCAGAGTCGCGTTCGGCCCCGCTTGCTTGGAGTTGGACGCCATGTCGGTGGTGACGTTTAGGATGACGGCCTGTGGCGATTTGCGCAGGAGGGGCAGGAGCGTCGTCGTCGTCTGCACCAAGCCGAAGAAGTTGGGCTCGAAGGCGTCGCGCAGCACTGAGACGTCAACGTTTGTGGCCACTTGTGGTTTGTTCATGAAACTCGCGCCTGCCAGACCGATGAACATGAGATCGGTGATAAACATTCTCATCGTGGCATCATTGGCATCACCTACCCGCGTTGTTCACTAGCACGTCTAATCGCCCTTTCGATCGTTCGATGTGCTCTTTCGCAGCCGCGATTGACTTCGTATCTGTCACATCGAGTTGTACAAATTCGACATCAAGGTTCTCCTTCTTCAAAGTTTCCCTACGATGGACGAGGACACAGTCAGACAACGTTTAGAACACCCCAATTGATTCCATACTCTGCTGCTTTCCCAGCTGCTTCGTTTCTGGCACCTAGAAAGACAGTGTGTGCTTTCTCGGCGAGCAGACGGACGAGTTCGAAACCGATACCGGTGTTGGCTCCAGTGACGAGGATGATTTTCGACATTTATGAGGATGAGAGGGTTGGTGGTAGAAGACTGGTCTGCTCGCAAACCTTTTATTAATAACGATGTGCGGATGACGTTGTTCGGCCGGCCGCTCAGAACTTGCTACAGTGAATGGTCGGCTATCATGACGTGGTTTCTCTGCGGGGCTAGCTGTGACGTAAGTTTCACACATTGTCCATGACACATGACACATATTGTCATTGTTAGTACAGATGGCGCGTGGGCACCCGGTCCCAGCTCTGCTCGTTCCTCGTCGCCCGCCCTGTCGCACGCATATCGCACACGACGAGCCGTCGCGGGTGCTGGCTTTCCAGCGACGCTAGGGGGGTGATAGCAAGGGTGTCCAATTCGGGGTGCCCTCTCAGGGCCGACATGCCGCAAATACGGCCACACTTGTACAGCTCTATGGGCGATGGGCGTCGTCCGCCACACTCACTAGGATTTACTCCCCAGCTACGTCCGACCCCCCAATCCGCACGTCTGACAGTTTTTAGTCTTCCCCGCTCCCTTCTTTGTGTGATATTTCGGACGTATTACCGTGCGTACTGGGGTGCCGGGCTGCTACTTCGATAAAATGACACTTTCTCTTCCGCGCTTATCCGCATCACAGCAGCATGCCCGATGATGTCGAAAGTCCTGCCGCAGACCACGACGACGAGATTCCGACGCCGCCACTCTTGGTCAAACTTGCGGGATATCGGGGGCGATGGGCGTCGTCCGCCACACTCACCAGGATTTGCTCCCCAGCTACGTCCGACCCCCAAATCCGCACATCTGACAGTTTTTGGTCTTCCCCGCACCCTTCTTTTCGTGATATTTTGGACGTATTACCGTGCGTACTGGGGTGCCGGGCTGCTACTTCGATAAAATGACACTTTCTCTTCCGCGCTTGTCCGCATCACAGCATGCTCGATGATGTCGAAAGTCCTGCCGCAGACCACGGCGACGAGATTCCGACCCCGCCACTCCTGGTCAAACTTACGGGATATCGGCTGCTCGTCATCGCCACCACTGTGGCTCTCGGAGTGGTGAAGCTAGTGTTGACGAAGCGCCGGGAGTCCTCAGCATTGACATGGCTAGACTTCGCCACGGCAGCCTTCATGGCTCTGATGTGTGTTTGCACTGCATAGCATTGAAATTAATTCTTGATGTACAGGAATTGTTTCAGACTCTGGTGGCTCGGACTGTATGAGGATCTTCCAGTTGCGTCGTGGTTCTTTGACAGAGATTATGCTCCACACATTGCTCATGGTATGTATTTATCAATAAAATCATTGCTCTCTGAGTGTTTCTCACATCCAAATGACTAGCTTTCGTCATTGAAGCATCATTCCTTCTTTGGTGCAAGTATTCAAGCCAAACCCTCATCTGATGTGTCTGACATTCGAATTACTAGGCACACCATTGGTGTGCGCCTGGATCATACTTTATACCTCAATATTTCCTGTTATAGATTCTTTACCTTACTTGGGGGTATTTTTCTCACAGTTCTGGGTTCGGGAATTGATTGCGGTGTTATGTGGTGCGATGCTGAATCCTTCCATATATGTCATTATGGTGAGTACCTTTTGTCAGTGTATTCACCTTGGTGCCAATATTTTGCAGGATTTCCTGGTCAGCAAATTCCCTTGGCCATCCCATCTACGGGGTCTACCACGGTACTGGATAACAAGTAAGTGACACTATATTGTACATCATTGTCCCTTACCAACAGTTCTTGCTGCTAGATACCCCCAGATTTGTTGCCATAATAATTTTTGGAAGCCAGTTGTTGCTATTATGGATAGCAACTGCATATTTTATATTATTTAATAAATAAATAAATAGACAACTTGTGTGTTGGAGATATGAGGAACCATAGTCATCATAGTTAGGCAATGGTGTGGATACTCCATGGATTCATTTCTCTGTATCTGTATTCATACTCACCATGGATATGGATACAAAATCCATGGATTTCTGATTAAATGACACCAAGAACATCCAAAATGGTTAAGAATTGACTGAGATATGCTCAAAACAGTGTTTTGACTCTATCCCAGTCAATTCTTGACTGTTTTGGATGATCTTTGGCTTGTTTTGAAGCCCATGGATATAAATTTCTGTATCCATACCTGTACCCATACAGATACAGATACCCACAGATATGGATTTATCCATATCCTTGCCATTCCCTAATCATAGTATAGATATTAATTATCCACATAGAATGGGATGTGGGGCATCTAGATGTGCAGAGCATGAGATGCACAGGGTGTGTTGTGCATAAGACAAAAATGAATGGAGCATGATGTGAGGAGGCAGGGTACTCAAGTCACAAATTAAAGCTGATGAGTGAGTAAGATTGTTGGAGCCTCAGTAAGTGGGCCTAGTTAGGTGAACACAGCATGAACAAGTGCCTGCAGATGAAATTGGCTAGAAAGGAAGGGATTGAAGGAAGGGTTAGTGTGGGTTGGCATCTCTTTGTCAAGAACTACTCTGGAGAATGCCAAACTATCATATTCATTAAATGATAAATTCTTGTTACAAATAACAGATTTGGTTTTATCTACTGAGCATTAAATGTTATAGATCACTGGCTAAAGAAGGTTTTGTTCATACAATGTGACACTGTGACATATGGGATCCCAGACACAGCCACAACAGTTCAGACAGTGCAATGAAGAATGATGACATTGACTTGATGACAGAGATAACAATGATGATGACACAGGGCCCTAATGACATGACCAATTTCTCCCTCATGGAGGGGGAAAGCTACCCCAGCTTGGGTACTTTTTAACAGCTGCCATGCCCTTACATGAGCCACTGTAAGACACATCCTTTTTCTCACATGACATACATGCCTCTTCTTCTCTTCTCTAGCTCTTTGTCATGGTTGATCCAGAGGTTGAGGACAGTAGTTGCGGAAAGGTTGCAAGAAGGTTGCGAAGCCTGGTTTCCTAAAGTGGACTAAAGTCAAACTCATAGCAGAAGGGTGCAAACTGAAGAATATCAAAGTCTGAGGAGGTACAGGCCATTCTACTTGTATATATACTAAAGTCTGAGTCCATAGAAATGGCAGAATACAAGGTAGCGGTGATGGGGCATCCAACAGAAATGACAGTTGAAGGGGAATGAACATATCCCAGAGATGATCGTGAGGTTGCTGTGGTGCCAAGAAGGGAAGCATCGGTTGGTGGGGGAATGGGATAATGGTAAGGAGGGAACAAGGATGCCAAGGGGATGGGATAATGGTAATGGGGAGGAATAGAAAGGGTGATACCAAGTCAGGGTTAATGACTTTGATGCCAAGGAGACAGGTGTCAGGGAGTGACACAGTGATAGCATCCCGCACAGGCACACCATCATGAAAATGGGCTGTTCTGTCAGTTATCATCATGTGTGATCTCATGACTTACCAGTCATGTGACTGCGACCTTTGAAGGTCATGTGATGTTGCCACAACATATCCCCCTTCCTAAGATTTGTTCTCCTGAACAAACTCTGCAATGGCCTCCTTCATGCCCATGAGGTTTTCCAGGGGCTCCCATGTATTCTCCTCAGGTGGATAGCCAACCCAGCTCACTAAATATTGGATCTTCCCCCTCTGCTTCCTCTTAGCTAGGACTTTCTCAACATCATACTGCTCTCCTCCCTCAATGAGTTTGGGTGGTGGGCAGATGGTGGATGGGTCTCCCTGGAAGGGTTTGAGCAGGGTTTCGTTGAAGACCAGGTGGATTCACCAACTCGGGGGGAGGGTGAGGCGATAGGCTGATGCTCCTACCTTTTCTTCTATGGGGAAGGGACCAACGAACTTAGGGCTGAGCTTCTTAGAAGGGAGATGGAGAGGTTCCATGAGTCCAAATATACCAGGCTACCCCTTTTGTAAATCTCCAGCTCCCATGAGTGGTCATCATAAGTTGTGGAGTTGGTGCCCTGGCCCTTTTGCAGGATTTCCTGGAGTTGGTCACAGGTAGCAGAGACCCTGGCAAGGAAGTCATCAGCTGCAGGTACATTGGAGTCAACAGGGAAACTGGGGATTGGGGAGGGGTTGAAACCATGAAGGGCCGAGAAGGGGGTGATGTCCAAGTCACAGATGGGTCACAAGTTGAGGGCAAATTGGGCAAGAGGGAGGGTGGCAGCCCAGTCAGCCTGATCTTCCTTGGCCAGTGCCCAAAGAACTACCTCTACTTCCTGGTTGGCTCTCTCCACTAATCCATCCATCTGGGGGTGATAGGCAGTGGAAGCAGCTGACTTGATACCCAACTTGTCATAGACCTCACACATAAACTTGGAAATGAACTGTCCTCCCCGATTGGACACTACCTTCTCCAGAAGTCCAGTGACTCAAAAAACTGTCCGGATGTTTTGTGCTTTTGGATTATTTCAGCAATATCTCAACAACAGGTCAAGATGCAGACATGTAAAACACACCATCTGATAGCCCTACTCCTTGGCTATTTATCTATGTGTTCAGCTTTAATATATGTTTGGTTTAAGCTGAGATATTCTGCCTTGTTTGTGGGTGTGTCATCCGGACAGTTTTTTTGCAGGCATCAAAAAGTATAATAATTGAATGAATTTGTTGAATGGACATCCCAATAAACAAAATAATGCTCCCAGACCACCTTCTAGTATATAAGGAGAGCCTTCCTTCACTTTCCTCCAACTTTCCCACCATGAAGCAGCTCCCTACTAAGGGTAAGGCATCCATCATCTCTATGGTGGGAAATGGTGATTCCTGTCACAAATTTGCTGTTAGGCTTTGTGTTAGCCACTATACTGTCTCTGGACTGTGCTATCAGACTTCTAAGACTCTTTCTGGAAGTGATTTGGTCACTTTTGACCCCCAGTTGCTATAATTCAGTACAGCTTATCACCACAAACAAGGCTGAGGTAGCTTCCCACCTCCAAAATAAGCTTAGAAATCAATGGGAGAGTATGTAAAACTGAACTACAGTATGTCTAGCAGTGTTTTAAAAGTGTTGGGAGTTATGCAAAGTACAAAATTACTTGTTGTTTACCTACTTTGAATGTCTGCAAATGACTGTCAGGATGACACCCTCACAAACAAATGCACATATCTTAGCTTATGCTGGACTTGTGTTGAAGCTAAATATATGGACAGATAGCTGAGCAGGAGGGCTATCAGATGATGCATTTTTTATGTTTCCTCATTTAGTCATTAATGAGATATTGCTGACATAATCCAAAAACATGAAACATCTCACTGCAAGACCAAAACCTGGTGAAAATCACCATATGAAACACCCTGAGAAGTGGTGAATAGCAATGGTTTCCTAGGTGAAAATCACCAGGACTTGTTGATAATCACATCTTTATTGGGTACATGAAATGGGTGATTTTCACCACTTATATGACCGAATTCACCCACTGTTCTTTGGGTGAATAATACTACAATTCAAGTGTATTTTAAACTGATCTATAATAGGTGAATTTCACTCTATCACAAGTGCATTTTAAACTGATCTAATAGGTGAATTTCATGTTGGTTTTTGGGTTATCTTAGCCATAATCTTAGGTGTTTTTCACTCTCTTTCACCACAAGAAATTGCACAAAATTAATTTGTTGATGATATCTTGAAACTGTATTGGTTGATAATCAGGTAAATCAAATGGGTTATTTTTCAGCACATATATGACCAAATTCACCTGCTGCTCTCCAGGTAAATGTCACTGCTATCAAGCACATTTTAACTTGATATTTGAGATGGTTTCTACATACTTTTAGTGATTTTGACTATATCTCCAGGTATTTTTTTAGCCTCTAAATTATGCACTCAATGGGAGTTGAACTCAAGTGCTCAAAGAATTGGACTCAACCCACAACTGCTATGTTACCCATTACACTACAGTCCCCATCTAGACAATAAGATTTTGTGGCTTAATGTCATTCAGATTGAGAGATGTATCACTCAATATCCTCCAGTTTAATATCACTCAAATTCATGGGGTGTATTGTATCACTCAATATCCTTCAGTTTAATGTCACTCAAATCAAGGGTGTGTATTGTATCACTCAATATCCTCCCAGCTTAATATCACCCAAATATAGTGGGTGTATTGTATCACTCAATATCCTCCAGTTTAATATCACTCAAATTCATGGGGGTGTATTGTATCACTCAATATCCTCCAGCTTAATATCACCCAAATCAAGGAGGTGTATTGTATCACTCAATATCCTCCAGCTTAATATCACTCAAATTAAGAGGCCTATTGTATCACTCAATATTCTCCAGTTTAGTATCACTCAAATTGATGGATGTGTTGTACCACTCAATATCTTCCAGCTTAATGTCACCCACATCAAGGAGGTGTATTGTATCACTCAATATCCTTCAGTTTAATATCACTCAAATCAAGGGGGTGTTTCATATCACTCAATATCCTCCAGTCTAATATCACTCAAATTGAGAGGTGTATTGTATCACTCAATTTCCTCCAGCTTAATGTCACTCAAATTGAAGGTGTTTTGTATCACTCAATATCCTTCAGTTTAATATCACCCAAATCAAGGGGTGTATTGTATCACTCAATATTCTCCAGTTTAATATCACTCAAATTGATGGGTGTGTTGTATCACTCAATATCCTCCAGCTCAATATCCCTTAATTCCAAAATCACCCATCACCTGTTTTTTGGGTGAAAGTCTTAAATCATCTGACCTGATATCAACCTGCTATTGGGTCCATAGTGTCTGTACCATTTTTTGAGTCACTGTCAGTAAACAACAAGTAATTTTGTACTTTGCATAACTCTCAACACTTTTAAAACACTGCTAGGCATACTGTAGCTCAGTTTTACACACTCTCCCTTTGATTTCTAAGCTTATTTTGGAGGTGGGAAGCTACCTCAGCCTTGTTTGTGGTGATAAGCTGTACTGAATTATAGCAACTGGGGGTCAAAAGTGACCAAATCACTTCCAGAAAGAGTCTTAGAAGTCTGATAGCACAGTCCAGAGACAGTATAGTGGCTAACACAAAGCCTAACAGCAAATTTGTGACAGGAATCACCATTTCCCACCATAGAGATGATGGATGCCTTACCCTTAGTAGGGAGCTGCTTCATGGTGGGAAAGTTGGAGGAAAGTGAAGGAAGGCTCTCCTTATATACTAGAAGGTGGTCTGGGAGCATTATTTTGTTTATTGGGATGTCCATTCAACAAATTCATTCAATTATTATACTTTTTGATGCCTGCAAAAAAACTGTCCGGATGACACACCCACAAACAAGGCAGAATATCTCAGCTTAAACCAAACATATATTAAAGCTGAACACATAGATAAATAGCCAAGGAGTAGGGCTATCAGATGGTGTGTTTTACATGTCTGCATCTTGACCTGTTGTTGAGATATTGCTGAAATAATCCAAAAGCACAAAACATCCAGACAGTTTTTTGAGTCACTGTAGTAGGTGTATATCTTTTCCAGGAGAATTGAGGCTGCTCCTTCTGACATAAGCTCCTGGACAGTCAGAACAAGGATGATTGTTTTCGTCAAGTAGTCCTTGATTACCAGGATCATGTCATAACCCACAGATTCTGAGATGGGGCTGATAAGGTCCCAGCCAATGACCTGCCAAGGTCGTGAGGGGATAGGGAGAGGGTGGAGGGGAGCTGGGTTGGGGTTTTATCCTTGGGCAGATGTTGCAGGCAATAACATAGGCCTGGGTGTCCTTCTTGAGCATAGGCCACTACCAATATTTCGCGACTGCAACCTGGGTCTTAGTTATCCCCAGATGCACAGTGTTCTGAGCTGAGTGGTGGAGGTTGAGGATGTCCTTTATGAGTGATGACAGGACCCAGAGCTTCTCCTGTACTCAGAGGTATCTTTCCTTATCCCTCTCCACCTCCTCTGGTGGGGTTTCTAAAGCCTGTTTGACCTTTAATCTTTCCATCAGGGACAGGGTCTTGTTGACCCGAAAGAAATGGTCCGGCAGTAGGACTTGGGCAGGGTGAGGAGGTTGGTCATCATAATCAGGGTGGCAGGACAGGGCATCAGCAGCAGCATTTGACTTCCCAGAGCAGGGAATAATCTTAAAGTGGAAAAGTGATAGGAAGTGTCTCCAATGATTCTGGTGTCCATTGAGTGGGTTTGGTTTCTGGAAATATGAGAGGTTCTTGTGGTCTGTGTGGACCTCGAAGTCCTGCCCAAGGAGATAATGTTGCCACTCCTCAAGGGCCCATATTACCACAAGAAGTTCCAAATCGTAGACTTTGTAGTTTAGCTGGGCATCCCAGAGCTTGGTTAAGAGACAGTCCACCATTCTCCACATCCCATCCTGTTGTTGGTATAGAATAGCTGAGGTTGCAACCTCGCTAGTGTCTGTCTCGATCTTCCAAGGCATACCATTCTGGGGAATTGCAACTTGCACCAAGTTCCTTATGGCATCCTGGATGTCATAGAACAACTTCAGTGTGGTGTCCATTAATTTAAATTCACCTTTGCTGGTGAGGGTGTGGAGTGGGGCAGCAATCTTGGCATAGTTTGGAATATACCATCAGTAGTAGCTCCTGAGGGCTGTATACCTGCATGTATCCCTGGCAGACTTCAGAACTGGCCAGTTGTCAATTGCTGAGCATCGCTTCCCACTCTTCTCAATGGTCCCTTGTTGGATCTTGTTTCCAAGGAAGGTGACCTCTGTATGCTCGAATTCACATTTTGTGGTGTTGGATTGATTAATGTGGAAGTCAATCACAACAGGGATGAGACACTCTGATCAGATGACCTCTGAGTGCACCATGTGACCAAGTCAAGGAATGACCTCTGAGTACATCATGAGTGACCAAGTCAGCATCAGATATCTGTCCCCCTCATTGGACTATAATGTAGACCATGTAGCTCAGTGGTTAGAGCACCCACCATGTGTTTGGGAGGTCCTAGGTTCAAACCCCAGTGTGGTCACCCTTTTATGAAACATCACAACAACAGATTATGAGACCCGCGTTTCAGATGCATGTTGCTGACATAAGAAGGTGTGGTGGTTGAAACCTCAGAGTTGAAACTCAGAGGTGAAACTCCAAGTCATGTGATGGTCATGTGACTTCCTACATTAAGGGGGAGTGTTGGATTGATTAATGTGGAAGTCAATCACAACAGGGATGAGACACTCTGATCAGATGACCTCTGAGTGCACCATGTGACCACATCATGAGTGACCAAGTCAGCATCAGATATCTGTCCCCCTCATTGGACTATAATGTAGACCATGTAGCTCAGTGGTTAGAGCACCCACCATGTGTTTGGGAGGTCCTAGGTTCAAACCCCAGTGTGGTCACCCTTTTATGAAACATCACAACAACATGTGGGTTTGACAGTCAAGTGGTTTTCCTGGAGAACTTGGAAAACCCATGCCATGAGGTTGTGGAGTTCCTCACAAGTATTGGAGCAGATGAGGATGTCATTGATGTACACAAAGACCTGGCTGGTGGACACAAGATCTTTCAGGGCATTGTCCATGAAAGCCTGGAAGATCACAGGGGCATTAGTTACTCCAAAGGGCATGACTCTGCAGAGGAATTGGCCGTATTCACAAATAAATGCCAGCAACTTCTCACTCTCCTTTGATGCCCAGATATTGTTGAACCCAATCCAGATGTTGATTTTCAAGTAATATCAGAACTTCTGTAAGCGATTGTAGATGTTCCAAATGAGGGGGAGGGGATAGGCATTCTTGACCATAACCTCATTCAACTGTTTATAGTCAACCACCAGTCAGAGCTTGTCTCCTTCATTCTTGAAGAAGAGGGGGCTTGCCCAGGGCAACTGACCAGGATAGATTTGTCCAGTTGCAAGGTTCTCATCTAGCCACTTCCAGAGCTCTGCATGATAAGCCTTGGGTGTCGGGTAAATTTGGGATTGATATGGGCAGGCACCATCCTCTAGCCAGATGTCAATGTTGACTCTGGGGCAGTGTGGGGCTAGGACATTATAAAACTCCTCTCCAAATACTTGCAGGAATAGGGTCAGCCAATTGGGGGAGTTGTTTGAAATAGTTCGGACCATGGTGGCACAGGGCTGGTCATGGCAGTTTCGGAATTCGGGGGTATGGGACTGCCAGTCAATGACGGGGTTGTGTTTCCAGAGCCAATCTGTCAAGAGTAGGTCAATTCCATCTAAATACAAGTATAAATGACAGCAGGGAGGGGCATAGTGGCAATCCCGACAGTGGGCAGGAATTCTGCACTCAAGCCACATCGACAGGAAGGGGTGTGGGCACAGCAGGAGAGGATGGAAGATGACAGGACAATACAAGGAGAAGATTTGACCTGGAGACTGCATGAGAGAGTGTCCCTGCAAGCCCCTGCACTGCTGAAAACAAGTACCCTCACATCTGTGAGTATCCTGGACACCCAGTTTCCCAACCATGGCCCCACCCCCAATTGGCCCAGCTGTTACCCTTTGGTCTGGTCAGTGATCACATGGGATATAGTCGGACCCCTCCCCCTCTCACATTGGCATAATGCCATCCTTGTCATCATTGACAAGTTCATGAAACATACATTGCTGGAAGGGATTGGACTTGACCTCACAGGACTCAGGGCAGTGCACCTCCTCCAGGATTGAATATTCCATGACCATAGAGTCCCACATAAAGTTGCAAGTGACCAGGGGTCCCAGTTTGTGTCTCAGTTCATGAAGGAGTTCTGCTCCATGATCTGAGTGAAAGCAAACCCAAGTACAGCCTTTCATCCACAGACTGATGGGCAGACAGAGCAGGCAAACTGTTAGGACTTGTCCCGTTTTGTGAATATAGTTGAAGGTTGACTTGTTGGTGACTGGTCTTGGAGACTCACTAAGATCAATCAACTATTGAGCACAGTCAAGAATGCTCAGTCCTGGAAGGTCGCGGAAATGTTTGACGAAATGTAGAAGGTGGAGAAGACAAGTTTGGAAGAAATAGACGATGTAGAGAAGGTTGCGAGAGGTCGCAACAATGTCGAGAAGTAGTTCAATTGAAGGTGATGACCTTGCCAACTGATGAGAGAACCTGTAGGGTTCCGGGATCAGTACCAAGACAAGTTTAGAGAGAATACTTAGTTGTGTGAGTTGCACGAGTGCAGAGGACGAAGTAGAAAGAAAGCAGAGTGTGTCTTGGTGTGTTCTGGTCACCAAGTGAGACAAGCACTATCAATCGTGCTGGTTCGAAGCTCAAAGGGCATCAGGCCTCAAGCTTAAACCAATAATGCGTCAATATCAAGTCTAGTGTAAGCATACTGTAAGTACATGCAAGACTTTATATACATGTGTACAAGAAGCAAAACAGAAAAGGAAAAGTACAGAGGTCGCCAAGCGACAGAATTATAGTAGTATGGAGTATAACTAATCATGGAGTGACTGTGTGCATGTTCTACTAAGGTCATGAGGGGTAAAGAAGACATAAGTAAGGTTGTGAACCTGACCAGTCATGGGTCGCAACCTAGTTAAATAATCATATAAGTAACTATAACTACGAAGAGATGTTCTGATCATAACTAGCATAGTTATAGAGGACTGGGGAGAAGAAAGGGAGCATAATTTGAAGTAGCATACAGCTGACTGTCAGCGGTGTGTTTCATCGTCAAAGTCGCAAGGTCATGCAAGCGATCATGTGGATGTCAGTAGTAACACAGGTGACCTTGGGTGGCGAGTCACTTGAGCAACACTGATAACACAGGTAATGCTGGTAGCGCTGATGGTGCCACATGGCAAGTCACATGTCGGATGAAGAGATTGCATAACTGCATGTTGCACATCAATTTGGTGGGTTTGGGTGGTAGGTATGTAAGGTGCGGTAGAGAAGTGCGTCGCGAGTACAGTGTGGTGGTCGCGAGTGTCGTGTAAGGGCGGAGAAGGTCGGAGAGGCTCCCAGAAGGGGACAGCAGGTTCCGGAAGTGTGTAGAGGGGCTTGCGAGGTTATAGAGGGCTGTCAGGAGGTTCGTAGGTATTGGTAGAGTTGGTTTGAGCAAGGGAAAAATGAATGGGTCCTGACACAAACCAGGAGATTGAGATCTATCTCCATGCCTATGTGGATCACCTCCAGGATGACTGGGCTGAGTGGTTGTCCACTGCAGAGTTTGCCCTTAACAACTGTGAGCACTCAGCAACAGGACAGATGCCTTTCTTCCTTGAGTATGGCTGGCACCCATGGAATGAGGGACTCCACCCACCCTCAGAGGTAATCCCTGCAGCAGACAAGTGGATGGCTAAGCTCATGGAGTTCCGAAGAGCAGCCAAGGAAGCAATGGAGAAAGCAGCAGAAGCAATGAAGAAGAGTTACAATGTGGGAAAGCACCCAGGTTGTGAGTACTCCAAAGGAGATCTGGTCTGGCTGGACACTAGGAACCTGAAGATGGACTGACCCTCTAAAAAGCTTCACAACAAGTGTGTGGGCCCCTTCATGGTCGAGGAGAAGGTGGGACCTGCTGGGTATCACCTCAAGCTCCCTCAGGCCTGGCATATCCATCGAGTTTTCAATGAATTGCTGTTGACACCATACCATCCCCCCTCTTTCCCCTCTCAGAATCCTCCACCACCACTTCCTGCTATGATTGAGGATGACCACTTGGAGTATGATGTTGAGGTGATCCTTGATGTCAAGAAGGTTGGGTGTGGGGTGAGGTACTTGGTGAAGTGGCTGGGGTACCCAGCTGAGGAGAACACTTGGGAGCCTTGCTGGAACCTCACTAACATCACACAGGTGCTCAAGGACTTCTTCTGGCAACACCCCAACAAAGCAGAGCTGGCAGGTTGAGACACTCAGCCTTGAGAGGGGGGTGATGTTAGGATTGCTTATGTAAGCCACCAAAAAGTAGTGGTAGAAGGCTGTGGGAAGGTTGTGGACAAGTCACATGATCTGGATGGGAGCTGGCTTACCTAAGGCACAGGTCACATGACCCAGGCTTTAGCACATCACATGATGCAAGAGGTCTGAGTGTGGGAATGCTGGCAAGTGCCAAAGCATTCAGTATATATACACCTTCACTTTTCCTTTTTTGTACTCTTTTTTTCTTATGTTGGTATTGTCATCATGACCTTACATTTAAGTTGTGTGAGATCCAGTCTGATACCTGGGCAGTTAGAAAACAAAAGCAGCACCAGCAGGTCTCACAAAGGGCTATGATGGACATAGAATCTGTTTTAAACTGATGGCAGTAGTCATGAAAATTTTGATTTTTTGGCTCAGAATTTTGGTGGGCCAAAAAAGTTGTGGGAATATAGAACTCAATGGATTTGGGTTTTTTTTGTGTCTCTGAATCCAGATCTGACACTCATTTTGTCCCAAAAAATTTACCTTGGTCAGGAAAAATTGGATGAGTTTGTGTCAGACTTAGTCTCACACTTCACACAGCTTAACGTAAGGTCGATGATGACGATACTAACATAAGGGGAAAAGGGTACAAGTAGGAAAAAGATAGCAGGAACCCGAGGAGTTGCTGGTGTTCCCATGCTCGGACCCCATGAGTCACGTGATGCACCCAGGCCTGGGTCATGTGACTTTTACATTACATAATCTGCCACCCATCCAGGTCACGTGACTTTCCCACAATCTTCCCACATCTCTTTCGCAACCCTCCCTCACGCTTCTCAGGTGCTTATGTAAGCAGTCCTGACATCACCCCCCTCTTAAGGCTGGGCGTCTCGACCAGCCAATTTTGCTTTGTTGGGGTGTTGCTGGAAGAAGTCCCGGAGTAACAGCGTAATGTTAGTGAGGTTGTGACAAGGCTCCCAAGTGTTCTCCTCCACCAGGTATCCCAACCACTTCACCAAATACCTCACTCCCCGTCCAACCTTCTTGACATCAAGAATTGCCTCCACATCATACTCCAAGTGGTCATCATCAATCATGGGGGGTGGGGGTGGAGGCAAGTTCTGGGAAGGGAAAGAGGGGGCAACATATGGAGTGAGTAGCAGCTTGTTGAAAACCTGGTGAATGTGCCATGCTCAAGGGAGCTTGAGCTGGTACACAGCTGGTCCAACCTTTTCTTCAATGGCAAAGGGTCCAGCATGCTCGTTATCAAGCTTCTTGGAGGGTCAATCCTCAGGTTCTGAGTGTCCAGCCAGACTAAGTCCCCCTTTGAGTATTCACGACTCAGGCACTTTCCCTTATCATAGCTGGCCTTCATCGCATCCGCTGCCTTCCCCATTGCTTCCCTGGCTGCTCTTCAGGATTCCGTGAGCTTGGCCATCCACTCATCCACCACAGGGTTCACTTCAGTAGGTGGCCAGATACCACCATTCCAAGGGTGCCAGCCATACTCCAGATAGAAAGGCATGAATCCAGTGGCTGAGTGCTCACGGTTATTGAGCACAAACTCTGCTGTAGACAGCCACTCTGCCCAATCATCCTGCAGATGGTCAACATAGGCCTGGAGATACACTTCCACTTCCTGGTTGACCCATTCTGTCTGCCCATCCATTTGTGGGTGGAAGGCTGTACTCGGGTTCACCTTGACCCCAATCATCCCATAGAACTCCTTCATGAATCTGGACACGAATTGGGTTCCCTGGTCACTCACAACTTTCTGTGGGACTCCATGGTTGCGGAAGACCTGGTCTCAAAGGATCCGAGCAGCACCAAGTCCTGTGAGGTCAAGGCCAATCGCCTCGATGAGAGTTCACTTTGTGAACTTGTTGACAATGACAAGGATTGCATTGTGACCACGTGAGAGGGGGAAAGGCCCAACAATGACAAGGATTGCATTATGACCACGTGAGAGGGGGAAAGGCCCAACAATGTCCCAAGAGATAACTGCCCAGAGGCTCTCAGGGACAGGGTGTGGATGGAGTGGGGCGGCGTGCCTGGTACAGTTGGGCTTTACTCGTTGGCATGTCTCACATCCACCTGCATATCAATTGGAATCCTTCACCATGCCCACCCACCAGTAGGACCTCAACAGTGCTGCCCTCAGCTTTCATGGACCAGGGCACCCAGTGATGGGGAGGTCATGCTCAAAGGTGAGCACTGCCTCATGTGCTTCTGGGGGCACCCATGTGATTTCCGCCTTCCACCAGAGCCCCATCCGATCTCTCATCCACTCATCGTTGGGCTCCTCCGGCTTCTGCACATGTATCACACTGTTTTTCTGCAGTAGCATCTCCATTTCCGATGTGAATGACACACGGACTTCTGTTTCCAGGAAAACCTGCACTGGTGCATCCTCCTCTACCATCTCTCCATAGTCTGGTCTCCATGAGAGCACATCTGCCTTTGTGTTTGACTTTCCAGTCTGATACTTTATTTCGAAGTCAAAGCACTGGAGCTCCCCAACCCAACGGACCTGCCTCCATTTCAACTTCTGGGGCTTCCAGAAGTACTGGAGGTTAGCATGGTCTGTCCAGATTTCAATGGTCTCTTCCACCCCAATCAGGTAAGCCCGCCACTCATGTAGTGCCCAGATTACAGCCAGGAACTCCTTGTCATACACATCGTAATTCTTCTCAGCTGCAGTGAGGGCCTTGGAGATATAGTCTACAACTCTCCAAGTCCCATCCACCTGCTGCTGCGAGAGAACTCCTCCAGTTGCCAAGTTGCTCGCATCCGTTTCTACCTTCCACCTCCCTTTGTCTTGTGGTAGAGCCAAGACTGGGACTGATACTAGTGCCAGGCGGAGATCTCGGAAGGCTGCTTCCTCCTCCTCCTCCCATCTCCATGGGACCTTCCCTGTCAACCGGAAGAGTGGCTTTGCCCAGGCAAAAAGGTTCAGGATGTGCCAGTGGAGGTAGTTCAGCATCCTGTTGAATCTTTGTACCTCTTTCACATTCCTCAGTCTGGGCCAGTTACAGACCACCACGCCTTTAGCTGGGTCATGCTCCAAATGGTTGTGGGAGATTTTCATCCCAAGGAAGAGGACCTCATCCATCTCAAACTCACACTTGCTGAGTCTGAGGCACAGCCCATTCTCCCTGAACTTCCACAAGACCCGATCCATCCAGTACTGATGTGTTGCCAAATCCTCTGCAAACACAATCACATCATCCACATAAGCTCAGACATGTCCTCCCGCAATCTCCTCCCTCAACACATGATTCATGAAGCGCTGGAAGGTGGCTGGTGCATTCTGCAGTCCAAACCACATGACAGCTGGTTCAAAGAGTCCACAAGGTGTCAAGAAGGCACAGCAGTGCTGGTGCTCTGGCCAGACCTGCATGGATGGGAAACCTCCCTTCACATCAATCTTAGAATAGATGGTTGCCCCCTTCAACACATCCACAGTGTCTTGGATGAGGGGGAGGGGGTACTTGTCTTTAATCAGATGTGCATTAAGCCTCAAGTAGTCAATAATCGGTTGCAGTTTGTCCTTCTCGCATTTGAAGAAGAAGGGGCTCGCATACGGGGATTTTGAAGGTCAGATACATCCAGATGCCAACTGCTCATCCACCCATCAGTTCATCTCCACCATCTCTTCTTGCATTAGTGAGTATAGCTTAGTGGAGAGGTGCCCAGGATCAGTCTTGAACTCAATTTTAATATCAAAGTCAGGGTGGGAGCAGGGGAGCTCATCCCACTTTGCTTCGCTAAAGACCAAGGGGTAGAGGCTGGGCCAATTGGGAGTGGGGCCAGTGTTGGGAAAACAGGTGTCTGGAATACTGGCAGAGGCCAGGGTACTTGTTTTCAGGGGTGCAGGGGCTTGTGCTGGGGTCAGGTGGGAGTGAGGGGAAGAGGTGCAGGCACTGGGGCAGCGAGTAAGCTTCACTTCAGCTTTCACCCAGTCAATGTCTGGGTTATGTCGCTTTAACCAGTCATGCCCAAGGATCACCATATGGGACTGGGTCTTCCCTAGCAGGAAGTGGATCTGCTCCTGGTGGTCACCAACTACAACAAGCAAGTCCATCCCATACTGGATTTTACCATTCCTGTTCTGTGTTCCATCCACATTATACATGGTGATTGGGTTCAGCAAGAGAGATAGTTCCAGTCCCACTTTCTTTGCCCACTCCAAATCCATAAAGCAGTTGGTGCAGCCTGAGTCAACAAGGGGTTTCATAGTTGCCCATTTGCCAGTGCTGAGAGCTTCCAGGTGCACCTGGATGGAGAGCTCTTGGGGCATATGCAATAGGGTGTCCTTCAGCACCTCTGCAAGGCACTTTGTTGGCTCCCCTTTCCTGCTGGTCCCCATTTCGCTTTCAGTATTTCGCTCTTAGCAGTTTCCATTTCTGCTTTGTCCTTCATCTCAGCCCCAATCCAGGTGTGTCTCCGCTGCAAGATAGTGTATTTTGGAATACTAGCTGTGGATACAGGGATGGGAGGGGGGCTGGGATATCTACTCCCGAGGTGCCAGTTTGGACTCACTGGACCTCATCTCCAAAATCCGGCTCCTCAACAGGAGCCCTCTTTTCTCTCTCAAGCAACTCCACATGGTCTTGGAGCAACGTGATCTCGTTCTCATAGTCCTCAGCATTTTGCATCTGGCTTTCCATGGCACAGACCTGCAGTCTCAGGATCTGTGGGCATGTGTCTGGGAGGAGGCAGTCTCTCACCATGTGGCCAGCTTGCCACATCAGAAACAGGTGCATCCTACTCCAGGAGCACAGGCATGATCAACCAACATAGCATCACCAGCACTGGCAGGACATGGCATGATGGGAGGGGCAGGGGTGCGGGCCTGTGGCTGGGCCAGGAAGGGGCGAGGGGCTGGGGTGAAGTGGGTTGGTTGGCAGTGGGTGGGGTAGGGCGCACAGAGTTCTGCTGGGCAATAATGCTGTTGAACCATTGCTGCTGGGCATCCAGCCTCTCAGCAAGTGCCTTCCACCCTCTGTAGTCTTCTGGCATTGGAGAGACACCATAGATCCTCGCCACCAATCTCCTGCTGAGGTTCAGCTCCATCCAGTGGACCAAGATGTCCAAATCCCTCACTTCATCCAACTCCACTCTCCGGAACAGTGTCTCAAATCTCGCAAAGAACTCAGGCGCAGTCGTAAGGCCCTGTTTCAGCTTAGCGATGTCAGTGAGCGCAGTTGTGCAGTCATTCAGGTTGTCAAAGGCCCGCTTCATCTCCTCCATGAATTCTACCCAGGTTCCAACCTTGTCATTACCCAGGATTTCCTCTCCCTTCATATTTGCCCACTCAGTGGCAAACCCATCTCCAGCGATTTCGCTGAGGGTGTAGAGGACCTTTGCCAGGTCCATGGCATAGATAATCAGATTTGCCATAAACTGGAGGTGAAGTGAATGGAGGAATGTGTGGAAGTTCTTTTTCTGCCCATCGAAGGGGGCAACAGATAAGTTAAGCCTCATCGGTGGGGCTGCAGGCAGGCAACATGGTCTGCCATCTCAGGCCCTGGTGGCAGTGATGGGGTCTGGGGTACATCGGTTACTGGTGAATTGGGGGGGAGCTGGGCTCAACGCAGTCTCAGTCTTAGATGCTGTAAATAAAGTTCCGGGCCTTGGGCACTCAGGATTTCTTCGATCTCTTAGCAGTCCTGTCCTCTCAGGCTGCTCTTCTATGTACTTAAGTACCTATAGAACACTGAAGCTATTGCTAGCGTGGGGCCCAAACAGTGTCCCAGGTGGTCACTCCACAACTCTTAATGAGTTGCCCATGTGCCCTTCTGACAATGGTCACAGAGCAAGGGCCCTGTCCACTGGACCAGGAAACTACTAGAAGACTATGTAGAGGGCCTTTCTTGCCCTGTACACTAAACAATTCACTGGGAGGAGTACAGTGGCTGTGCTCTGGGTTGGGTCACATGTATCTATACACAGTAAAAATTTCACGTGGTTCTGTTGCACACTGCAGGCAGGGTAAAGAGATAGAGGATGAGGGGGATAAGCTGTGACAGAGTGTGACAGTTTGAGATAGGGGTCCAGGCTAGCCGGGTTAGGACACAGGGCTAGGGTGGATGGGTGTGATGTTAGTATTGTGTCAGACTTAGTCTCATGCTTCACACAGCTTAACGTAAGGTTGATGATGACAATACTAACATAAGGGGAAAAGGGTACAAGTAGGAAAAAGACATAGTATATATAGCGGGAACCCTGGGAGTTGTTCCCACGCTTGGACCCATGAGTCATGTGATGTGCCCAGGCCTGGGTCATGTGACTTTCACATTACATAATCTGCCACCTGTCCAGGTCATGTGACTTTCCTGTGATCTTCCCGCATCTCTTTCGCAACCCTCCCTCACACTTCTCAGGTGCTTATGTAAGCAGTCCTGACAGTTTGCTTGTCCACAACTGTACACAGCACAGACTTTAGAGACTGCAAAACAACATCTGAAATACATATAGCTCCTGTGAAGACAACAACTGGTCCATGGTAAGAGTGGGCACAGTTGAAGGTAGCAACAGCCCCAGCCTCTCTTTTGAATCCAACCCAATGGAGGTGGAGAAAGCAGCACGAACATGTGAAGGCACAGATAGAGGGGCTGGCAGTGCCAAATCCAATCATGGGGCCTGGTTGCACTGTGGACAGTGGGGCAGAGCCTGAGGGAGCGGAAAGGGCCGGCGTCGGAACCTTGTCCAGGGTCGGTGCCTCAGGCCTGGGTGCAAATGGTTTCCCCAAGTGCAGTTTCCTCTTCCTACCGCTCTTGCTCGCAGGTACAAGCGGAGATCCCAAAGCGGTCCTACGACGAGCACGGGGTGATCCTCAGATGCGGCGGGTGAGAAAAAGAAAAGGTCTCGAAGAAGGAGTCGGACGAGGATATAGCCATTAATCTATGCATTTTCAATGAGTAGGAGGCAGACATGTTAACGAGCACGTGACATACAACAAGGGTGAGACTCCGCCTGCCCGCCGCCACCCGACGAGCGCTGATTGCGATAACACCATCCTCGTCACCGTTGGCCATATCATGAGTCAAGGCTTCAGTTTCGCAACGATCAGTGAGCTTGTTTAATCTCGTGCTGCATGACATTGACTCTTTTCTCTAGATACATCCAGTGCGACAGGTTGCGGCGGCGATGTCGGTAGTCATAACCTCAATGATAACAGAACGATCAATACTTACACCAATACTTACACCATTTACAGTGAGTACGAGTGAGGTCAAATGCATAGGATCATATCAGTCCATGTCTCACCTGCAACATAGATCAGGCTGCCGCCAATGTGCCCAAACAATTACAGCCCAAGACTCCATACCGCTTGATGCCTCCGTCCAGTCCTCTCTTCACCGGGCGCGAAGGCTATCTAGACAGACTCCGACAATACTTCAACACACCGGTCGGGTGCCAGAGACAATTTCTGTTATATGGAATGGGTGGTGCGGGGAAGACTCAGATTTGTTTGAAATTTGTTGAACAGAACAGGGATGTGTGAGTCTGGTTCCGGTCTACCACAGACACTGTCAATCTCACCAGTCTTCCCAGGTTCTGGGAAGTGTTTTGGATTGATGCGACCAATAATGCGACTGCTGAGCAAAGTGTCAAAGACATTGCAGATATCCCTGCTGCTCAGTCATGCGGAATCCAAAGCTCTGTGGAGTCTGTGCTCCTGTGGTTGTCTTACACCACCAAGAACTGGCTGCTTGTATTTGACAATGCAAATGATCCTGACATGCTCTCCAAGTTCACTCCCAGAGGCAGTCATGGAAACTTGTTGATCACAAGCAGAAATCCAGACATGCGCCGCACCGTGCATCCTAAGGCATGGGAGGAGGTTGAGAAAATGGAGGAGCAGGAAGCAATATCTTTACTGTTGAAGGCTGCATGCCTTGATGAGTCTGCTGAATCATTGAGGGACGCCTCTCAGCCTGTTGTGGCTGAATTGTGCTGTTTGCCTTTGGCAGTTGACCAGGCTGGAGCATATATTGCTTCTGGTCTCTGTGGACTTGGTGAATACCTCAGGAAATATCAGCAACATCACCATGATCTATTAGCACATCCATCATTCAGGGGAGCATCAAACTATGGTCAGGCTGTGTATGGGACATGGGACCTATCCTTCCAAGCCATAGCAGCAAGAGCTGCAGGACAGGAAAATACCAAGAATGTCCAGGCTGCCAAAAGTGCCATCCTCCTTTTACAAATATTTTCTTCACTTCATCATGACAGTATATCAGAAGAGGTATTCCAAAGAGCAGCAGCCAATTTGCTCACTGATAGTCATGCTAAACAAATCAAGCTGTTCCAGAAGGTGCTCTCCTCTATGTCCAGAGGTAGAAAGCAAAGGAGACATGTGTCAGAAGCATTCTTAAGGTTTCATGCTACATTGTTGCAAACAGATGAGGAAGGTGAATGGGATGATGCTTGGTTGAGAGAAGGCATTGCCATCTTGCTATCATTTTCCCTTATCAAGAGTCTGAAAGGCAATATCTACTCCATACACCCATTGGTGCATTTGTGGAGCTGGGATAGAATGTCAAGAGTGGACCAGCAGATAAGCTTTCTTATGACAAGGAGAATGCTATGTCATTCAATCACATGGCCAAGAACTGCTGAAGACTACAGATATTGCAAGTCACTCATTCCACACATTTTAAAAAATGAGGGACATTGCAGGACTGTGAACATTACCCAACAGATGACTGATGAAGAAAAGGGTATTTCAGAAGAGAATAGTTTGGGATTGGTATACTTTGTGAATAGTTATTACAAGGAAGCAGCAAAGCATTATATGGATGCAAGGCACATGTGCAATAGGATCCTTGGAGCAAAGCATCCAAAGACACTGGAAATAATCTTGGGACTTGCATTAGCATATGTAAGACTGGGTCATTTCCAGGAAGCAGAACAACTACAAGTTCAGGTGAGGAGGGAGAAGGAGAAGGCACTTGGACCAGAGCACCCAGACACTTTGTCAAGTATATCCAATCTGGCAGCAACATACTGGAATCAGGGGAAGTTGGATCAAGCAGAGAGTCTACAAGTGCAAGTGATGGAAGTGAGGAAGAGAATACTTGGGCCAGAACACCCAGACACTTCATCAAGTATTGCCAATCTAGCAGCTACATACAGGAATCAGGGGAAGTTGGATCAAGCAGAGAGTCTAGAAGTGCAAGTAATGGAAGTGAGGAAGAGGATACTTGGGCCAGAGCACCCAGACACTTTGACAAGTCTTGCCAATCTAGCAGCCACATACAGGAACCAAGGGAAGTTGCATCAAGCAGAGAATCTACAAGTGCAAGTGATGAAAGTGAGGAAGAGGATACTTGGGCCAGAACACCCACACACTTTGACAAGTATTGCCAATCTAGCAGCCACATACAGGAACCAATGGAAGTTGGATGAAGCAGAGAAACTACAAGTGCAAGTGATGGAAATCAGGAATAAGATACTTGGGCCAGAGCACCCAGACACTTTGTCAAGTATTGCCAATCTAGCAGCCACATACAGGAATCAAGGGAGGTTGGATCAAGCAGAGAGTCTACAAGTGCAAGTGATGGAAATGAGGAATAGGATACTTGGGCCAGAACACCCAGACACTTTGTCAAGTATTGCCAATCTAGCAGCCACATACTGGACTCAGGGGAGGTTGGATGAAGCAGAGAGTCTAGAAGTGCAAGTGATGGAAATGAGGAATAGGATACTTGGGCCAAAACACCCAGACACTTTGTCAAGTATCACCAATCTGGCAGCCACATATTGGACTCAGGGGAAGTTGGATCAAGCAGAGAGTCTAGAAGTGCAAGTGATGGAAGTGAGAAAGAGGATACTTGGGCCAGAACACCCAGACACTTTGACAAGTATTGCCAATCTAGCAGCCACATACAAGAATCAAGGGAAGTTGGATGAAGCAGAGAGTCTACAGGTGCAAGTGATGGAAATGAGGAATAAGATACTTGGGCCAGAGCACCCAGACACTTTGTCAAGTATTGCCAATCTAGCAACAACATACAGGAATCAGGGGAAGTTGGATGAAGCAGAGAGTCTACAAGTGCAAGTAATGGAAGTGAGGAAAAGGATACTTGGGCCAGAGCACCCAGACACTTTGTCAAGTATTGCCAGTCTGGCAGCAACATACTGGAATCAGGGGAAGTTGGATCAAGCAGAGAGTCTAGAACTGCAAGTGATGGAAGTGAGGAACAGGATACTTGGGCCAGAACACCCAGATACTCTGTCAAGTATTGCCAATCTAGCAGCCACATACAAGAATCAAGGGAAGTTGGATGAAGCAGAGAGTCTACAGGTGCAAGTGATGGAAATGAGGAATAGGATACTTGGGCCAGAGCACCCAGACACTTTGTCAAGTATTGCCAATCTAGCAGCTACATACAGGAATCAGGGGAAGTTGGATGAGGCAGAGAGTCTACAAGTGCAAGTGATGGAAGTGAGAAAGAGGATACTTGGGCCAAAACACCCAGACACTTTGTCAAGTATTGCCAATCTGGCAGCTACATACAGGAATCAGGGGAAGTTGGATCAAGCAGAGAGTCTACAAGTGCAAGTGATGGAAATGAGGAATAGGATACTTGGGCCAGAGCACCCAGACACTTTGTCAAGTATTGCCAGTCTGGCAGCAACATACAAGAATCAAGGGAGGTTGGATCAAGCAGAGAGTCTACAAGTGCAAGTGATGGAAATGAGAAAGAGGATACTTGGACCAGAGCACCCAGACACTTTGACAAGTATTGCCAATCTAGCAGCCACATACAAGAATCAAGGGAAGTTGGATAAAGCAGAGAGTCTAGAAGCACAAGTGATGGAAATGAGGAATAGGATCCTTGGGCCAGAACACCCAGAAACCCTGGCAAGTATTGCTAATCTTGCAGTCACATACAGGAAGCAGGGGAAGCTAGATAAAGCCCAGAGTCTAGAGTGCAAGTGATGGTAGTGAGTAAGAGCATACTTAGGTTAGAACACCTACCAATCTGATAGCTGCCACATTCAAAGATCAATAGAAGTCTGGGAGCCTAGATGCACAAGGTGCTCAGGATACTTTAACCACAATCTTTCTTGAGCCATTCCTCCATGGATACTGTGCTGTGCAAGTCAACACTTTCACAGAAGGACAGTGCTGCCATAGTTTGTTATGCACTGACTTGGATTTATAAATGTCCTGTACAATTTGATGAGGCAGTAACACTCCAATCACCTCACTCATCATAAGAGTTAGGTGTAACGCAGCCTGTTTAGACCAAAGTTTAGGCCCCTCTCGAACATTGAAACTGCCGATGTGTATATATACAAAGCCAATACGGTATCAACGATAGCATAATATTATTTTTGGGAGACAGCATGCAGTGGTCTCTGAAAAAACACGGATGAATCCTGCAAGTCACTCTCTCGATTACTCCACTCGTTCACTCAGCCTTCTTCTTCCCCTTCCGGTCCATGTCCCTCACGTTCCCTCCAAGCCAGATGGCTGAAAACAGCACGAACCCAAGGCTCGTGCTCACAGCGCCCGCATAGTATGGCCACGCGGCGCTGAGGAACCGCGCGTACCCGTCGTGCTGCGGAGGCACGATCGCCACCGTCGTCGAGCTCTGCAAATACGTCCATCTTTCAAAAGAGAGAAAGGTGAAATGAGCACATGTATGCGAAGAACGGGAGGGGAGACAGCACAACACAACCACACGCACCCTTTGCGCTTGTAGTCGATGACGAACTTGAACACGCCGTGCCGGTCCGGCGCGCGGAACGTGACAGCGTAGTGGCCGGGTGCGTCTGGCACGGGCAGCAGCGCGGTGCGGATGTGCGGGTCGAGCATGGTGAACTCGAGTTGCAGGTCGTACAGCCCGGAGTACGGCTGCCACGCCGCCGCCTCGGGGTCCCAGCGGGAGATGACGGCGTTAAACACCTGAAGGTTAAAGCGAAAAAAAAAAAAAGATTGAGTGACGTCGTTTTTTGGGCGGAGTTATTAAACTTGCAAGGTTATCATTGACCGTGTAACGGTCCCTGGGAGTGGACTCGCCAACCAGGTGGTGCGTTGTGCTGTCGATGCGAAGGACGAGCGATTCCTGGAACACCCACGCCGAGACGTCCTTTGCAAAATCACGGTTGGCAGACTTGACTCCCCTTGCCAGTTCAAAAACAAAACAAAAAAATTAGGGTGGTGTCCAAAGCGACACGGAAAACACAACTGACTCGGCCGCCTCCATGTCCATGAACCGGTCCGAGAACATGTCCAGCCCGCCGCACCACAGGGCGCGCGTGGCCAGCCGCGTCTGGAAGCCGCTGACCAGGCCCAGATGCGCGCCCGCCCAGAGGCCCTCGCCCGCCCGCTCCGAGGCGTCGACCACCGCGTCCGCGTCGGCATCGGACGTCGAGTCCGCCGCGAAGCCTTCCGCCGGGGCGAGGAGCAGCGGCACGACCTGCGGGTTCAGCGCGTGCGCGTGCGGCACGCCCGTGAACCACACCGTGCCGCCGCGCGAGCGCGCGAGCACGGGGGAGGGCGGGAACGACGGCAGGGAGGACGCGGTGGAGACAGGGATGGTGTGCGCAGCGCCGCCGCGCGCGGGGAAGTGCGAGAGGAGCGGCGTCTCGGGCGGGGGGAGGATGAGCGAGAACTCGTTCGCGAGCGAGAAGAGGGGCGTCTGTTTGGGCGAGAGGGTGATGAGAAGGTTGGTACCCAAGGAGAGCAGCTTGAGGAGCGATTGCGGTGTGATATCTGGCGCGTACTCTGGGGTGGAGAATTTAGTGGGTTGTGATGTTTTGTGGGATAGTCCTCGGCGCCTCACTTTTGGACTCTGGGGAAAACAGGATGACATGGTCGAACTTGGGTTCACCGAACTCGATTATGGGTGGGGTAACGTCGAGGGGCGCACGAAAGGTGAGGTGGTATCCCCGCTCTGCAAAATGAGAGGTACGCAATTGGCCACGCGAAGAGACATGGTATTCACCTTCCAAGTCCGCGAAGAAAGTCTGAAACTCGGCTTTTTGCCGTGTTGGCTCCAGCACCACGAGCACAGAGTCGCCATGGCTAGATTTTGCGAGAACGACGTGGAGTAGGCCCAGCAGACAGGTGAATACGAAGGACCACATCATCGACGTCCTCTGAGGCGTTGGCATGTTTACATAATACACACTCGACTTTGCCCCACGCCCCATGTCTGGCGCAGCGCACCGTCCGTTGCCGCCTGCGTTCACGAGCCTCTATCGTCTGTTCTTGCGCGCGAGCTCTGCGTCGGTGCTGCACCACCGCAAAGCCCGGCTCAATGTCCGCAAACTATGGCGACCGACTTTCGAGGACGCCGGGCACGCGACGCACCGACTACTGCAGCAGCACGACCCGCTGCCCGATGCGGAGCGCGCGCGTCTGGAGGACTGGCTCCGCGTGTGGGAGACGCGAAGTAAGTGAGCCGCTGTTGTGCCTCCTCTCAGAGACGTTTAACTTTTTTTGTGCCGCAACCACAGTGGATACCACGCTCTCCGGGTTTGTCGTCGCGGCGCGCTCGCGCGGGCTGTCGCACCGCCTGACGTCCAACATGGCCTGGCTGTTTAACCACCACCGCATGTGGTCAACGACGTTCTACTACGCCCACAAGCAGCCGTGGAGGCCGCATCTGCCTCCCGATTCTCCCGAGTACCGGCCCCGGCTTCCTAGCTCGAAAGCGAGGAAGACGGAGGAAAGGTTGGCGCGGCAGGCTGCGCTAGACCTGAAAGCGTGGGGAGCCTTGGGAGAAGTCGTACAGCTAGCGGAGGGTCGAGATGGCCTCTCGTTTGGAAAGATGACATTCCCGAAGAAGGCTTGAGGAAGTTACCCCGCCCTCAACTGGCTCGAATGGAGCGATATCGCTGCGGCAGTTCTATCTATCGACGACACAATTGTAGCGATATTCAAATGTAAGTATTCTTGTCCACCGCATACTCCTTCACGTTAACAAGGCCTTCTGCACGATCTAATACTAAGGTCTGGTAAATTGTTATATAGCTGTAAGCTCGAAATTGGTTATTTTTTTTTGGCTTTATTACTACTGTACTTGGGATGATGGTCTATGTACGAGTACCAGACCATGAGCTATACCCAAGACTTCAAATATTCCCAGCTCTTGTGTTTCAAATCAAAATCCGTCATCGTTGGAGAGCAACCCGTATCACAGATTTGATAGGACATCCTACCATGCCTTCAACGTATCCACCTATCTCTCATGAGCGTGTCCGTCAATGTCCCAAAATGGAGAACATCTGTCATGATTCGACACCTCCCTAGGTCACGTGCCTTCACATCAGTCAAAAAAATTGCTATTTGAACAAGTACAGTGGTTACCAATGAAGGTGCGTCGATGGGCTAGAAGTTCGCTCTTTCATGAGACCCTTCATCATCTTCCGCATCGTCTCGTTCTGTGAGCGCTTCAGTAGCTCTTCTCCTTGATCTGGCTGACCTTTCTATTTAGCATTTCTGGCTATCTTTTCACTGCTAGTCCTTGGGCTTTCCGCTGCTCTCCTCGTCAGAAAACAAACCGTCGCCATCATCAAGGCTAGCCCAGACAGCAACCCAACTCAAATTCAGGATGTCTTCATATCCCCGGCCTCTGGTTTTGACCTCGCTGTGTCATTCATTACTCTAATCATTGTCATTCCTTCGTAAGTCAAACAACTTCTTGCCGTGAAGCATCTCTCAATCAAGCATGGGGACAGGTTGGTTTTCACTCAATTGCTCGAAACGGCGACATGGCTTCGTTTTTTCTCCTTTGTATGTCATTTCCCCGTGACCCATCCATGCTGCTGTTGAGAAACAGTTTACAGGCCTGGGTAGAGGTCATCTGGATCACACTTCTTTGGATTCTCTGGATGGGTTCGTGTATACGCTTTCACTTGTGGCTAAGAATGACCATATCTCCAGTTGCTGGTGCTTGGTTGCAGAGCATCACCCTTGTACCCACATTTGATACAGACGTCAGCGGCGTCGCGTCTTGCGGAGGTAAGCAACATTCTATTCCGGTTATTCAGCTCAAAGGACATTCCTTTCAGGCCCTTGCGCGCAAACCATGGCTTTGGAAGCCTTTACATGGCTGGCTTGGTTGACAGGTATACTTCCGCTTGAGTCCATTGATTGCACACTAATCATCAACGGATAACAACAGTATTTGTGTACCTGATTTGGCTTGGCATCTCCATCATCGCCAGCATCAGGGGAAATATCGCGAGGTTCAAGACGCTAGAACTTGAGCAAATACTTCAGGATGCTCCTTCGGAGCAAACGCGGCTCAGTCCTGCTCCAGTAGAGAAACGAGAAGAAGCGTAACTTAGTCACGATGCTTATTCTTTTCCCATTTGCGTTTCTTTTTTCTCTCGCAATATTGGAAACGATACCTTGTATTTTCTATATATTCTCCGCGCGAATTACACTAAAATGTGGATGCGCTGAAGGCCCGATGGGGAGCTCCATCGGGTCTACATTATTGACAATAATCCAGTCCCTTACCTTGCCGTAAGCGATGACCCTCTGACCGTTACAAACGCGCAATGTCGTGACAGGTCCTGCAGTCCTGCTCGGCAAGAACGCGTTGACGCGTGAGCCATGCCGAAGCGGCTACCAAGGGGCGCTGCGCAGCTTTCCTTGCTCTTGCTCAACTTATCAGCTCCAAACTTGCTGTCACTGGGGCAAAAGTCGGAATGAACAAGCTAACGCCTTTGCCCGATATCACCAGAGTATGCATTTCGTTTGATTAGATGGAAGATTGTAAGCCATAGCAGAAGTCTCATCTTGTTTCTGCAGTTGAGCGACCGAGTCGTCAGAGTGCTCGCACAGGTATGTCGTTTGCATGCCCAGTTGCTCTTGAATCCTGATCAGAAGAGTAGAATCCTGGAAGCTTCACT
The DNA here is from genome assembly GCA_951802425.1 of Clavaria fumosa. NCBI lineage: Eukaryota > Fungi > Basidiomycota > Agaricomycetes > Agaricales > Clavariaceae > Clavaria > Clavaria fumosa. The sequence continues at coordinate 584,645 of OX637794.1, read as the reverse complement.
CTGCAAGGTATTCGCACTTGACTCGATTCGTAATCATCGTATGACTCGGAATTTCAGGAACGAATGTCTGGATATACGGTGCCCAAAACCCGTTCACCCTTATTGACGCCGGTGAAGGAGTTCCCAAATTCATTCCTGTTCTGGAGCGCGCTTTCCTAGAACATGCGGTGGCCACGAACCCCAAGGAGCCCTATGTGTCTGACATTGTCATCTCCCACCTGCACCGCGACCACATAGGCGGCCTCCCCAGCGTCCTCACCTTGCTGAAGAAGCTGTGGGACACCCGCCATGTGGGAGAGCATCCCTACAAGCCTCCTCGGTTGCACAAGTTCCCCAGCTCGTCGGACTCAGCCGACTTGCAGACTGTCATCTCCGCTTTGCCACCAGGGTCTTACTCGCCGAGCCCGACTGGAGCGCCCTTCCATGACCTGTACGATTCGCAGATTCTTCCTTCCTCTCTTCGAGTCGTCCATTGCCCTGGCCATACCACCGATTCCATATCCCTTTATCTGCCTGCTGACCGCGTGCTCTACACTGCGGATACCGTGCTCGGCGAAGGCACGGCGGTGTTCGAGGATCTCGCTGCGTACCTGCTTACTCTGCAGAAACTTCTCGACTTTGGGACTATGCCAGACAACGATTACACGAAGTTGTACCCCGGCCATGGTCCCGTCGTCGAAAATGCGCGCGAGCACATCGAGATGTACATCAGCCATCGCTTGGAGAGGGAGGCACAGATAATCGAGGTGCTCAAGGCAAAAGGAGGCACTGCGACCGTCTGGGAAATCGTTGCCACTTTGTATGTTGGCTACCCGAAATCAGTGTGGTTGGCTGCTGCTCAAGTTGTGGGATTGCATTTGAGGAAGTTGGAGGGTGAAGGTCGGGTTGTGAGACTCGATGGTGAAGGAAAGGATTCAAGATGGCAACTGAAGGTGTAGAGTCACCATAAATGTATCATGTAGCTATTTTTCCCCATGGTTGTCCTGCTAATATTGTAATTGTACCATGAATTTGATACTGTCTCATGTCATGGTCTGCTGTCCAAGTACTAAATGTACTGTACTGCACTGAATGATTCAGCTTCAGCACCATGGGATCCCTGTACTGCCTAATGTGACCTTGGTACAGTGACCCAAAAAACTGTTGCAATGTTTTGACATTTTGTGTTAAATGAAGTGTAGCACATGCAATAAATTTGTTAAATTCATAGAAATATTGGAAATGGTAGCCCTCCTTCTTGGCTATCTAATGGTATTTTTGCTACATCTCTACCTTCCTTATTTGGTATGATATCACATGATCTTTCTTGGACACTCATTGCAACAGTTTTTGGCTGACTGTTATAGTGCAGAAGTCAAGACATTCTAGTATTTTGTGTACCCCCCTTTGGCCTTCAACACTGCTTCAACCCTCTTAGGCATGCTTTCTACCAATTACTGAAGATTCTATCTTCTCCCACTCCACCTGGACCCTTTGATAGCCAAGAGGGCTACCATGTCCAATATTTCTGTGATTTTAACAAATTTATTGCATGTGCTACACCTCATTTAACTCAAAGTGCCAAACATGGCAACAGTTTTTTGGGTCACTGTATATCAAGTTGATTGGCTGAGCTTATAGAGCTACATCTCAGCTGACAAAATGAGGCCCTTGATATAGCAGACAGAGTTTATTCCTTTGTGTCATGGCAACATCACGTGACCAGTCCAAGGTTGCAGTCACATGACAAGTAAGTCACGAGGACTCACATGACTACTACCAACAGTACAGCCCATTTGTGTTATGGCACATCAAGCAGGATGCCATCACCCTGTCAGGTTCATGACAGCTGTCACCTTTGCATCAAACAACTGTCCCTATCACAACCTTATATTACTGGACCTATCATGATACCACTATCCCATTCCCTTGGCATTCTTGTCCCCTCCCCACAATGGCTTTGTATTCCCTTACCAATTCCTTGTACCCCCGCCAATGTCATGGTACCACCATGATCATTACTTGGTTACCTTCATTCCCTCCCCATGGTCATTCCCACTGCTTGTGATCCTGTTGCAACTTTGTACTTACTCTGTCTCTATGGACTCAGACTAGGTATATACATGTATACCCCTATGATAGAATTTTTCCTTAGCTTTCAATATTCTCAGACTCTGCATCTTTCTACTTTGAAGTCAGCCCTAAGTGTCTGCTAAACATGTGACTCTTGCAACCTTATCACAACCTCACTGTGACCTTTGGACTCCAGATTTAGGATTGACTGTGACACTTTGGTCCCAACTTGTGTGCTCTGACAGCACATAGAGGCACAGTACTGCTGATGGTAGTCCTGTCTCCCTTATTGTCTGTTATCCAGGGTGTTTAGAACAGAGGTTGGAGCTGTAGTGGTGTGTTGTGTGCATTACCCAGTTGCCTTGTAAGAGCATGTATTATGGGTGTGTCCTGCATGTCCATTTGAACACTGGCAGAAAAAGTCTGACACACAGGTTTCATCTGTACAATATTATTATCAAGGGATGTAGATCTGCTTGGCAGTGAAAAAGTCAGTCATTGCTTCTTTCACTGTCATGTCTAGACTGGATGGATATCCTGGCCTGGTTAACATCTGGTCTAGCAAATTAGATATGGATATCCTTTGACAGACTTCAGTTGACTACTGGACATGTCTCATACCTTGAAAGGGTCCATACTTAATTTTCTAGACTAGACAATATCAAGGCTAGGATTTCATCTGGTACCCATTATACAGGACATATTTACACCATCCAGTACCTTGTTTTACACTACAAAATTGATTGCCCATGTGTGTGCACAGTACAACAAGCTGTAGCAGTATAAACAAAGACAAACATCAGCCTTTGAAATTTCACAGACGAGCGAGCTTAGTGACCAGCGACCATGCCATCCGACACTCCTCTACCTGAAGTTGCAGCGCACAAAAGAAAGAGGTGAGAACTGTCCCTTTATCCTGTTGATGATTCGTCGTGAAGTCACTTCCAGGTCTCAGTCACCCAAGGGTGCAAAGGAAGCCCCCCCGTCAAGCCGACGCCGTTCTCGTTCGCCTCCCGCCCTTAAAACTAACATACCTCTTCCAAAAGTCGTTGACGCGGACCCCATCCGCCGCGCCGAACGCGAGCGACAACTCGCCATTCGTATTGCCAACAAAGAACTCGAGGATTCCGAAGCACGCAAAAAGGAGAAGGAAGACGCTCAAGCCGAATTCGCCAAGCTCACAAGCTCGCGCTCAGGCGGGGTTTATATGCCTCCTGCGCGGCTGCGCGCCCTGCAGCAGGCGGCCGCGGCGGATAAAACCAGCCCGGAGTATCAGCGGCTTGCCTGGGACGCGCTGCGCAAGTCGATCACGGGTATCGTCAATCGTGTAAACGTGACGAACATCAAGCAGATTGTGCCAGAGCTCTTCTCAGAGAACCTCATCCGTGGCAGAGGCCTGTTTTGCAGGAGCGTGATGAAGGCACAGGCCGCGAGTTTGCCGTTCACGCCGGTCTTTGCCGCCTTGGTGGCCATCATCAACACGAAACTGCCGCAGGTCGGCGAATTGGTCGTCACCCGTCTGTTGAGCCAGTTCCGGCGAGCATACAAGCGGAACGATAAAGTGCGCATCTGCTCTTCTTAAAAAGTCAACCGACGTTGACGCATAGAGAAATGTAGATCATATGCCACTCTAGCACAACATTTGTTGCGCACCTCATCAATCAAGCTGTCGCTCACGAGATTGTTGCGCTCGAAATTCTATTCCTTCTCCTTGAACGCCCCACCGACGACTCCATCGAAATTGCAGTTGGCTTCATGCGCGAGGTTGGCGCCTTTCTCGCGGAGAATTCTCCAAAAGCGAATGCATCCGCATTTGAGCGTTTCCGGGCTGTGTTGAATGAGGGCAACATCAGCCAGAGAGTCCAATACATGATTGAGGTTCTGATGCAAGTTAGAAAGGACAAGTATAAGGATAACCCCATCTTGCCCGAGGGTCTGGACTTGGTTGAGGAGGACGAACAGATTACTCACCAGATTCAACTAGAGGACGAGCTGCAGGTGCAAGAAGGGCTCAGTGAGTTTCTTCCTTACGAAGATCTTGGATGTTGAGCTCACGTGTGGTAGATATCTTCAAGCACGACCCCCAATATCTGGTGAATGAGAAAAAGTATCAAGCGATAAAAGACGAGATTCTGGGAGAAAGTTCGGGTGATGAGGAAACTGACCCTGATGAGTCCAGTGACGAACAAGAAGGTAATGTGATGTGACTTCCCCGTCTTTGACATCGGTCTTATGTTCAGCGCAGTTGTTGAAGAGAAAGAAGGCATTGAGGATCATACAGAAACGAATCTCGTGAACCTACGTCGCGTAATCTATCTGACCATCATGAACGCTCTCAACTACGAGGAAGCTGTCCATAAACTCTTGAAGATTCAGCTTGCTGAAGGACAGGAGGTTAGTGAGCTCTGTTGAACCCAGCAATCATCGTCGTTGAGAGCAATCCTTCAGATCGAGCTAGTGAACATGATTATCGAATGTTGTTCCCAAGAGCGCTCGTATTCGACCTTCTACGGCCTGGTCGGCGAGCGGTTCAGCAAGCTCAATCGGGTGTGGACGGACTCTCTCGAACAAGCCTTCAACAACTACTACTATACTATTCACCGATACGAAACTAATCGCCTGCGTAACATCGCAAGATTCTTTGGTCATCTACTTGCGACGGACGCTATGTCCTGGGCTGTGTTCTCCTGTGTCAAAATCAACGAGGACGACACTACCTCGAGCAGTCGCATCTTCATGAAGATTCTGTTGGGCGAAATGATGGAGAGTATGGGATTAAAGACGCTCGCTGAGCGCTTCAAGGACGAAGAAGTCAAAAAATCCTGCGAGGATATGTTCCCCATGGATATCCCGAAAAATACACGATTTGCCATCAATTATTTCACGAGCATTGGCTTGGGAGTCATAACCGAAGAAATGAGAGAATACCTGAAGGTGAATACCGAAGTGCCAATGTCATCCATTGGGAAAGAAATTCATCACGCTACATTTCAGAATGCTCCGAGGATGATCATGGAGCAGAGACGGGCTATGCTCGAGGCGGAAAGCTCGTCACCAACCGATAGTTCGTCATCAACCGATAGTTCGTCTGATTCGGATTCGTCCAGCGAGTCGGATTCATCTGGCAGTTCGGGTTCTGCCCGTTCGCGCACACCGGATCGCCGCCCAAAATCTTCTGCTCGTTCGCGCACACCGGATCGCCGCACAAAGTCTCCGCCGCGGACGGCGTACCGAGAGCGCGTCCGCAGCGAGAACCGCCGGGGGCCGTCGCCCGGCCGGCGCCGCTCCCCATTGCCTCGCTCCCGGTATTCGCGGTCACCACCGCGTCGCGCGTCGCCACCGCCTACGCGACGTGAACAAGTTCCGTATGCCCGGCACCGCGGCGAGGACCTGACGCCCCCTGGACGACGTGCGAGATCGGACTCCAGGACGAGGCCCAGGATGAGACCGAGGTCAAGGTCAATATCGAGGTCTGTATCAAGGTCCGTCTCAAGGTCACCGCCGAGGCGGAGAGAAGACCTGCCTCGACGGCGGCGGGACGATTCGCGAGAACCGAATGAAGTCGCCCGCTTTGGCGGTAGTCGCTCACGTAAATGATGCTTCGGCTCCACTCTGCTCGTGTAGTAATGTTTTCATGTTGAGTCAACCATGTATGCTACGTACACCTCGTGACTATATACTCCACCCAGTGATGTCTAATCAGCCATGCATGAACCCAGCTCTAGGCGAGAAGGATTCAGCTGTGCACCTCATATTACAACAAGGGCAATTGCTTACCAGTAAATGATAATCTCGATCACCCCATATCACCACCTCTATATCTCAATCCTCACCTGTAAACATGCCTCTGACTGAGGTCAATCTGGCCTTTGAGATGCGTGTTTGTTAGACGGGCCTGGCGCTGTCTTGGCGCAGTTTGTTTGCCTTTCTTCTTCATCGGAGCTGTCGGAGTCTCTGACGGCAACGGAGTCTCTGCCGCAGTTGCTTGCAGGCCATCTGACATGAGAATAGTGAGCGAGTGGCGAGTCTGGCTATTTCATGATTCATTGCATGAAGAAGGCGCACCGGTTGCGAGACTCTTGAGCAAATCAACATTGTTGGGTGTCTTGAGTGAATGCCACAGGTCCTGAAACTCTGTTTTTATAATTTTTTTTAAAAAAAAGGGAACGCAAGGCGCTCGACATTCAAGTCACCCAACAACAAAAACAGACACATTCCTTTCTCGATTTCTTCAGGAGGCTTGACCTCATTCCAGAATACCATCCGTAGCTGGCCGTCCTTAACGGTACGCGTGAGGAGAACCTCGCCTTCTTGCTCGAGCTCCTCGATCGCTTGGGGTGCCTCCTTCCAAGAATCCTTCAGCGCACGCACGGAGAGCCCTGATCCCTTCTGCGTCCGCCGCTGGATTTCTGTCAGCAGCGCCGCCTTGTTCCTGAAGTTATACTCGTTCTGATAGCCGTGAATCAATTAATAGAGAGGATAAAATACGAGACGGGAGAGGGCATGCCTTGTATGAATAAAGGTCGGTCTTGGGGTCCCAGTGTACGCGGTCATGTGCTCGAAACTTCTCCAGTAGCACTTTGTCGGTATCAACGGGTGTGTTCGTGACAATGGCAATGTCTTGAAGCCTCATAAGGCTTTGCGTCGACTGTTGGGAGTCTCGTGGGCGAGAAATGAGGAACGCAAGGGATGTGCGCACCCAAAGGTGTTCAACGATGTAAACCAACTGCGTGTTTACATTGTTGCCTGTCCCTGTATCAGCAGGTTGCGAGTAGACAATGTCTATGGCCAGAAAATCAGAGTTAATCAGGGATGCAGCCGACCATGGCGTACTCGTCTTTGGTCGCTTCTTCTTTGGAGTTGACGCAGTCGACGAGGCGTCAGTGGGTGAAGGAGCGCTAAGCGGTGGGGGCTGAGAATGCCAGGATGTGTAATCTTGTCTCTGAAGCGCATTTTTGAACGCTGCAGTATCTTTGGCGAGCGCGGACATGACGGTGGATGGTGGAAGGCAAACTCCAAATCCATATACATACGCTGACTCATCAAAAAACCGAATGTGTTCAGGACATGTATTCAAGGCTGCGGCACCAGCACTGCGATACACGTCCAACATCCGCTACCCGCCTCGGAATGAGGTGCTTAGCCGCGTTGTCTGTGGCATTCTGCTTGTTGCCGCGCTCAACAACAGCAATATGGCCATTTCCACCGAAGCGATTCAGGGGCAACTCCTTCATTGAAGCGGGACTTATGGGTCTTCACCATGACGGCCGAATCATTGCATTCGGCGATTTCAATGGGGACCAGTTGTGAGTACGCGTTCGCGCTTCTGAGACGAACCTGTCTATGGCTGAGTCTTCAAGTCTGGACGTACTTTCCCTCGGGACCGATATGAAAACAGTGACTGTGCATGTATGGAACCACGGTGAGCTTGGTATGGAACCAATCTCACTGTAACTAACCGCCTGGCTATCAGATAATTTTCAGTTTGAAGATTCATACAGCTTTACCCATCCACGGCACATTCATAATGCAATACCCGGCGACTTCAACCAGGATGGCCTGGTCGACTTGCTGGTCATAAGTGAAAGTTCAGCATCCGGTCAGCTCGACATGGCAGTGTATCTAGGCTTGCTTCATGGTGGTCTTGGTATGTACGTTACTTCTGAAATACGGTATCCTGATTTTCAACGTCTTCGTCACAAGATGCTAACCCAATCAGCGTACCCCCTTCCTCCCTTTCCCAACCTATTCCAATCGATATGAATGGAGACATGAAAATTGATCTACTTGGTATGAGTCCAAGCCATGATTCACATCATCTGCAGCTGTGGTCGAATATATGGAATGCCTCCATACCGCATTCACCACTCTTTGAATTGTGCGTGCCTCATACTTACTGTAGCTCCCACTGAGATATCCCAACAGAAAAGATGCTGAGTTGCTGAGCTCACGGTGTAAACTTTCAAATCCACATAGCTCTGCTTTTGTAGATCTAAACGGGGATTGTCTTGCTGGTCGGTGTCAAATTATGAATCATTGGTTGTTCCTTGTCCAAGGTTCTATGTAACAGATCTTTTCCTTGTTTGCGATGGCAACGACGAGGACAAGTTCTTCGAAATATGGGTCAACAACAAATCCAAGGGATTTTCCCTCGCTCAGACTGGCAAACTTCCACCGGGTGTTCAAGCCATTTCTTTCGCCGATGTCGGTCAGTCCTAATTTCTAATGTCTTCAAGTACGCATCTAAATGCTTCCGCGCAGATCGAGATGGCACAATTGACATGGTTTTCTCTACCTGTTCGTCAGTATCCGCGTCCACAGGAGTTGGCATAGATTGCTACTTGAACATCGCCTACAATCAACAACTACCACTATGCACTTCCCGAATAGGCGCAGAGCCTGGCAGTCGGTCTTGCAGGCAACCGAATGATCTTTGTACAGCCGACCCGAAATTTAAGTTCGATCTTTCGGAGGACCATAATACAAATGTGAGCTAACCGCATTTGAGGTCGAAAGCAGGTTCATTGAATAGGCCCCTCTCAGGCTTTCTCCCGATTTTCGGTTTCAAAGCTTTTCCCTTCCTCGCCTAGCGCCCTTCTTGTCCTTGACACGAGTTCCTCACCGCCCCTCCCTATCCCCTTGAAGATTGGCGACGTCAATCTTGACGGCTTCCCAGATATGCTACTAATTGTCGCGGACGAAAAAGATCGTCGCATTCCACGTCTATTACTAAACGTGGGTTGCAAGAGTGGTATCGCAGGTTGTGGTGTGGATGGTCGCGGAAGAAGAGGGTGGAGTGCGGACCGGCAGAAAACGGAGTCACTCAGTAAAGTTGAAGACGCAAGAGGCGCAGCTTTCTTAGACATGGATGAAGACGTGCGATACTTCCCGCCTCTCTTTGGGGCGTTGAAATGCTGATGTAGTCCAGGGAACCCTCGATCTCATGATCTTGAGGACAGGAAAGCAAGGAAAAGGGACTGTTGTACTCATCCAAAACAATATGTATTACGATGCGTTCTTCCTCAAGGCTATCGGTACGCTACTGTATTACCACTCAACGCGGACTTACTGACTTGGCGGTCTTGGTCCGAAGTACTGAATAGCGTCTGCAGTAATGGTTGGTGCTCGCCTCCAAACACTACGGAGAAGTATCACGTATGTCCTTTTCGTTTTTCATGTTGATCGCCCATAATAATAGCCTTGACAGCCGTTCGGCTTGAGTTATCCCGGTGCAACGTACAAATACACGGTATTGGATACATCTGGGCGCCGCTCTGCTGCTGGAGGTGAGGCTCTTTCGCAGATCTCTCATTCAATCCTCTCAAGTTCCGTTCAGTTGCTCAGCTCCCACAAGCTACGTATCAGTCTTTATTAACCCCATATACCTTCTTCGGCCTTGGCCGGACGAACAACTACATCGAGAACCTCTTCGTCGGTTCGACGAAACACGTCTCGAACCATTACATCAACATGGAAGGAGTCATTCCGAACTCTAAAGTTGTCATCATGCCTCCTCCCGGGATCGCCACCGATGGGTGGAAGCGTGAGCTATTCCTGAGGCCCGGCGAATGGATCCCGTGGGTAACCGTCACCGCCGTCGTTGCGACTGTGGTCTTGGCTGCGATCACGGGTATCTTGCATTGGAATGAGCAGGTAAGGATCCGTATCTTTTTTTCTCCAAGGCAGAGAGGCGTTTCGGTGGCTTACGAAGACTCCAGAGAGAAGACGAGTTGGAACGGAGGCGGGCTTCACACCATATCAATTTCGATGCCCTTTGATGACATTTCAAGTGGCCAGTATTGTATACTAATGGATCAGGCACCCTGGTGTAAGTGATTTATCTCTGCTGAGTCGTTCTTACTGATACAGTTACTGTCTTTCATCATGGTGTCCTCTTAATAGTCGGAGTGTTTGACTGCGACGTTTGTCTATTTACATCGTCCGCTCAAGGCTAAATGTATGGATGTAGTGATACTGAAACAATGTTACTTTGACAGCATGTAGATTAATACCAATAATCGGGATTCCACCCAACGAGAGGATTCAATACTTAGAGTATCACACAGTTCCAAATTCTATTACTGTAACAATCATAGTGCGTGACTTACGTACAGTAAGCCTTGGCTTTGGTATTTTCATTGTTCCAGTTCTGTTAGATCCTCCAAAAACAACTGTGTCAAGTCATGGTAGACATCCACTCTACTACGTTGCGCGAAAGACCTTTCTTATACTGTCCCACACCACGGCGGGTGATTGCGTCGCGTCCACGCCACGCCACAAGCCCTTTCTCTTGTAATATTCTACTACCGGCATCGTCTGCGAGTGGAAGACGGACAGTCGCTTCGTCAGTGCCTCGACGTTGTCATCCGTGCGGTGCACTAAGGGCTCGCCCGTCACATCGTCCGTCATCGGCTTCTTTGGGGGGCTGGACCGTAAAAAAGAGACGTTTCAATGCTAATTCCTTACACGGGAAAGTCAATGCAAACGGCATGCACCTGGACTCTTTGTGGTATGTGCGTCCACTACCCGGGTGGACAAGACGCCCAGTGATACGAGAGATCAGTAGTTGGTCAGGAATCTGCAGCTCAACGACGGAGTCTAGTTTTTCCTTGCGCGCGTTGAGCATATCCTCTAGCTTCTGAGCCTGAACTACTGTGCGTGGAAAGCCGTCAAGCACGAAACTAGAATTAGAGCGACGCGTCAGTAGAGTTCTTCCTCAAAGAAACACAGTTGGGGGACATTTCTCTCACCCATTCCGACACTCCTTGTTGTTCTCCAGCTGATCCTGTATCATACCCACCATGACCTCGTCAGGGACTAGCACACCCGCATCCATTTTTTGTTTCGCCGCAAGGCCTAATGGTGTCTTTTGCGCGACCTGCTCGCGTAGCATGTCGCCCGTCGAGAGGTGGCAAACGCAGAACTCATTGCGAATATGTGGCGCTTGCGTACCCTTACCTGTTCAGAGCCCACGAAAGAGGGCGAGAAAGAGATGTGTCAGAGAGCGTGCGCGGGTTCGAAATACGAGACGTCCGCCCTACCGGCGCCTGGGGGACCAATGAGGATCGTCCGGAGCTGCTGCGCAGGGGTGGGGCTGGTCGACTCGCGTTTGGCTTTCGCTCTCGCCTCTAGTTCGTGGATTTTCGTGTTGAGCTGGGCGACGAGGGACTTGAGGTATTCCATTTCGTCGGACAGAATGGTCATGGTTCCACGAAGCGAGACGTCGATGGCGAGCGACGCGGCGATCGGGAAGCGCGGAAGCGAGCATCGTTTTGCGCGGACGAGTTCGGAAATCCCCAGCTTGAGGGAAGACCGCTATCCCCGTCACTAGGAATGCATCGGAGGCATTATTGGACGCGTTTTACGGGACTATACAGCGCAGTAATTGATTTGTATGATAGGTCGTACGAATATATGGGGTGTCTCCAGCCCAAATTCTGGTCTGACGACCCAAACGGCCAACCAAAGTGGTCGACTCTGCAACCCGTTGTGGCTTTGTCTCGAGAAACCAGGCCCTACTCTGCCAGCGGCCAGCTATTGATATGTAACATTGGAGCAAGTCGCAGATATGCACCCTTGAACTCTAGGTCAACCCGTTGAGGATTGTGCTACGGCACGGCGCAGTAATGCAAGCTTAACAACTGTACACTTGATTGCTTAAGAGATCATGTTCATCACAAAAATATTCGGCGCCGTATATCCCAAGCGCTTCGTCGAGTATTCGTCCTTCTTCGTCAGACCCTCGAAGTAGTGTCGTTCGCGCAGCCAGTCTGTCGGGATTATGTGCAAAGACAAGTTAGTCCTGTACTACAGTGGGTGGAGAAAGGCCAAAAACGCACCCACTCGACGATACCGCCCCGGTACCTGATTTTGATAATACCAGCCAGCAGCAGCAGAGTGCTGCGCGTGTCGCTTGATCTGCTCTTGCAATCGCGGCTGAAGCGCCGTGAGCTCCGCTTCCGTTACCAAGTTATCCGTATAGCTTATTTTCTTCAGTCTGACCATTCTCGGGAAACGAGAACACCAAAAACTCACTCCTTCCAAATTTGTTGACAAATGTCGCCGAGAGTAACGCCTTTCTCGTTCTTCACGATAGTACACCACGGTGAGAGCTCGCAGATCAAGATGAGCTGTTGCACGCGTGGCAGAGTCGCGGGTTCGTCTTTCTGTGAGAAGGGCAGGTCGCGATCGCGATCTACAGGATTGTATCCGCCCGTTTGGCCTTTCAGTCGCAAAGTCCCGGTCTGTGTGTCAACCGACATATTAGCGCGCGCAGGGTTTCAGAGACGGACCTGTTTGGACGTTGAAGACGAGGTGGAAGCTCGGGTGCGAGGCAACCAGGATTGGGTGAAGCTTGAGCTCCGTGTTCAGCAGGTACAGGTCTGTCTGTGATAGGACAGGTGCATCTGGAAGCTGTGATCAAAGACGGGCGAGGAGGCGTATTAGGAAGGCGTTACAAGATGTGCCTGCGTGCCATTTGTCGGCCAGATCTGACATGTTGCTAGAAAACAGACCAAGAGATGAGAGAAGGGAGGAAGTCCCTAGTGGAGTAGAAATCTGTTGACGCTGTGTGATGGAACTCAGTTTGGGCGATTGGACAAGACGAGATGACTCGAAAGGAACTCGAGGCTGATGAAGCACCACTCAAGCGCCCGAGACGGATTTGGCAGCTCTAACCACACTGTTGATTGAAATTCATCTGTCCAACGAAACCGCACTCCAATGCGCTGTAACTTCATCAGGGGATACTTAGATCCGGTGAGGTCTTCTTACCTGAGTGTCTTGAAAGGGTCCAGATCAAAGGCAGAAGCAGAAGCAGAATAGAGCAAGTGATTGCAGAGCAGGTGGTTGCAGAGCATGATTTTGGAGCATGTTAGAACCCATTTGTACAACTTGATGATATCTCTCTCTCACCTGCACACCAGGACCTGTCTTCTTCAGTAGTACAGGTTCTGTTACCTCCATAATTGCCAAATTGTTGGCAATTCTGTAAAAATTGCAGCAAGTGAAATTATCATGCCTCGACTGCTACGAGTTCGGAATGTTTGTTGTATGATGCATACTAGTAGCACGTAGAGGCTGGCCTTGTACAGTAATTATTGACCTGGCGACCGTTGGTCATGGCTAAAATCAGCGTAGAGCAACTATCGCCCGGATTTTACCGTCGTTTAGCACGAGATCAAGGTTCATGTTCGAGTAGACTAACTGTTGACCATTAAAAATTGTAGTAAATAAACAGAAAATTTGCAAAATCTCTTTACGAAAAGATTTCCGCCGAGGAGCTTTGGCCGGGAAAAGGGGGCAAGCACCATATGAGTGATGTTAGGATGATGCATTCAGTGATGATGCCCGAGTGTGTCTTTTTTCTTAAAACAGGATGGGAGAAATTGGTGGTGCGCGTTTGAATTATCGCCTTGGCACGCGAACGTGTGCTCCGACGTCGTACGGTGTGAAACCTCCTGTATGCGCACAACTAGTACACAGCACTTCATTGAAGACCCTTCTTTTACCCATAACGTCTCTTCTACGCCATCACAGTCTTTAGCTCCAAAGCCCCACAGCGCGTCACTGTTCGTGGGTTTCGTTTCGCCGTCCACCACAGCCAAGAGTCCAAGAAGAAAAGTCCAATGTCTGACCCACCAGGCACTGACTCTCGTCCCAAGGAGACGCTAGCTGGTGATCCAGCTTCCCAGGGTGCCGTCGCTTCGTCGGACGCAGATATTCGTCCTAAAGGCATAGAGGCGCCAACCAAGGATGATAAATCGCTTTCTCCAGCCGAGGCATCTGCCGATCCGGAAATCCCACCTGTCGAGAAGCCTGCTTCTCCGGATGCCGTCCCCGCCCCCAAGGACAGTCAGGAGAAGGAAGCGACCCCTGGAGCCGCGGAGGGACTCATTAACGAAAAAGGGGATCCCAGTAAAGAAGGATCCTCCGATCCCAAACCTTCGCTAGTTGAAGACTCTGCTCCTCCGCGCACCGTCGCCTTCCCGCATGGGGACGTTCATGAGAGGATACGCGCGGACGCGCTCACGGCAGACGAGAAGGAGCTCGCTGAGGCGGGATACCAACACCTCAGCAAGAAGGACACCGGCGGTACGGCGGACCCGAAGTCCGGGCTCGAGCACGTCGACATCACCGAGCATCGGCTCACGCTCAAGGAGGTTGAGAAAGTCCTCGAAGCCAGCTTCGACGCGAAGAGCCCCGGCAGCTCGCGCGGGCTCACTGTGCAAGAGGCGGCGAAGCGCCTGGAGAGAGATGGGAGGAATGTTTTGACTCCGCCCAAGAAGAAATCTGCTTTTCGAAAGGTGCATCTCGATGTTCTCATCCTTCTACCCTGCCGCTTATCTTGCCGCCTCGTGCAGTACCTCGATTGCCTTTTGACCATGTTCAACATCCTTCTTATAATCTCCGGCATCCTGGTGTACATCTTGCTTGGGGTTGACTTCAAGGCAAGCTTGCTTATCCCTGCCCACTCCGACCCGTGAGTGCGGGAGCTAATAGCCTCATTAGAACAACTTTGCCAATACATATCTCGGCGGGATCTTGATTTTCGTCGCTTTCATGAACGCATTGATTGAGTTCTATCAGCTTCAGAAATCTGAGGCGATTCTTGCTTCTTTTCTCGCATTGATTCCTCCATCCTGCCGTGTTCTCCGCGATGGCACCATCTCAACTGTGCCTGCATCGGACCTGGTGAAAGGGGACGTTGTCTTGCTCGTGGGTTCCCAATTTGTCGCAGAACGCATTTTTCGTGCTTATGCAGCTTGTGTTTCTTGATTCTATCTACGCCCACGGATATTAGCGGGGTGGAGACAAGACACCAGCGGATCTCATCCTCTTTGCCAGCACAGACTTCAAGGTCGACAATAGCAGCCTGACGGGAGAATCCGAACCTCAAGAACGTTTTCCCCAGTCTGAAGGATCAAACGCCCGTCCAGTAGAGGCAGATAATCTGGTTCGTCCCTCCTTCAACGAATCGTATTTCAACGCAGACTGAACAGGCGACTTGCTAGGTCTTCAATTCCACTTTGGTCGTTAACGGCGAGGCTTGGGGAGGTGAGCGACGGGCCTGCCAGTTTGAACATTTTGACTCATATACATCTAGTGGTCGTGCGCACCGGTGACCACACTCTAATTGGTGACTCACGACGTTTTCTTTTTACTTGCTGAACTATATTGAAGTTCCGGATGTTCAGGTCAGATTGCTGCGCTCACGGGCGGTGAACAAGGAAACAAGAGCCCTCTCGCCGTGGAAATGTACGTTTTATCATTACTATGTCAATTAAGCTAGAACTTTGCGCAGTGGTCACTTCGTCACCATGATCTCCTCGATCGCGATCATTTTCGCCCTCGTCTTCTTCACGATCGGCATCACCACCTCTTACAAAGGCAGGGTTGTGCAGACGGTCACATTCGCGATCTCCGTTCTTGTGGCGTTCACGCCTGAAGGCTTGCCGTCCGTTGTGACTTTGTTGTATGCATTTATTTTCAAATGAATTTGGATTTCATCTTGTGTTAAACCAATTTTGACAGGCTGTCGATCGCTGCGAAACGCATGGCAAATCAGAATGTGTTGGTCAAGGATCTGCAGGGTGTGGAGACGCTTGGTAAGTCCTTCCATATGGATTTATAAACAATAGCTAACTGAGGGGCCCTAAGGCTCGGTATTTCGCTTGCATCTTCTCTGTCGCTTCTGCTTATCACAAATTTAGTTAACGTTGCTCGCCACTGATAAGACCGGAACTTTGACCCGAAACCAAATGACTGTTAGTATTCCTGTACTCTTCTCCTCCTGGCATCATTTTTCCCTCTCCGCAGGTCACGAATCTGTGGAGCGGTGGCAAAATGTACACTGCTTTCCAGGTGAGAGGAATGTTGCTTATTGTTGCATCTGCTACATGACCATCACAGTCCAACAACGATGACGAAGAAACGGCACCCTTTACGTTGAATGCACTTGGAATGACAGAAATGGTGGATATCGCTGCCTTGAACTCTCGCGTTAAATTCGACAAGATGGATGTACCTTTTGAGCAACGGCAAATTCTTGGAGACGCTACGGAAACTGGCTTGGCGCGCTTCGCGGGCCGCCACCTCTCTAACTATGACGCGCACCATGAGAAGTTCACCAAAGCTTTCGAAGTTCCTTTCAATTCTACGAATAAATGGGCGTTGGTCATCGTGGGTGTTCTTTGCTGATCCGATCGTGATCTGCATCGGCCTTACATTTCTTAGCTCAACAAACCCCATGACAATGGCATATTCACGGCCTATATCAAGGGCGCACCTGAGCGAGTGTTGGCTAAATGCTCCACTTACCTCGCCGACGGAGAGAACCGCCCCATCACGGATGAATTTACGGCAGAATATGACAGGGCATACGACGTGCGGAATTTATGTGCCCTGACTCCGCAGTTGAGCTCATGTGCCAATTTTGGTAGTACATGGCTTCTCGGGGTCATCGTGTGATCGCTTGCGCGCAGGCTCTGCTTCCTGCTGACCAGTACTCTGAGAAACATGTATTTTCCAAGACAGATTTTCCGACGGATAATTACTGCTTTGTTGGTCTCGTTTCCTTGGAGGATCCGCCGAAGCATGGCGTCCGCGAGGCTATCGGTACCCTTCGGCTCGCCGGCATCAAAGTCATGATGGTCACGGGTGAGGAGCTTTCGTTCTTGTGTTCCAGAGGGGTTACTCACCTCTGGGTCATCGGCACCAGGTGATCACCCTAAGACGGCAGAAGCCATCGCCCGGAAGATCAACCTTATACTGAGTGATACTAGGGAAACGTTGAGCAACAAGACCGGTCGTCCGATCGAGACAATATATGAAGACGAGGTCAACGCTGTTGTCGTTCATGGTGATGACATCGATGGTCTACAGGCATGGCAATGGGATCAGAGTGCGTTACGCTTTCCTTCCAAGCGGAAGAAAAGGTCACTCAATTATTATTCGAAGTTTTCGCCAAACAGGAGATCGTGTTTGCCCGGACATCTCCGAAGCACAAGCTGGAAATCGGTATGCCCTGCGTCCGATTCCTGTAGTCGGTTCTTTACTCATTGAGAGATGAAAGTGAAACGCGCACAGGCTCTTGGGCATATCGTCGGGGTGTGAGTTGAGTTGCGTGCCGCAACTTTCGTCCCCTGACGTTTTATCAGCACGGGCGATGGCGTAAACGACTCCCCGGCATTGAAGAAGGTGAGGGATATGGCTCTGTGGTACTGTACCTAGGCTGATTTTTTGTGTTCAGGCGGATCTGGGTATCGCTATGAATATCTCTGGTTCGGATGTCTCAAAGGAAGCGGCGAACATGATTCTTCTCGGTTCGTAGGCTCCTCCCTTTCGTTGCTTTGTGGATTTGACTTGTCTGGCAGATGACAATTTTGCATCCACCGTCAGTGAGTCTAAGCTTTTCTTATTATACTTCAATACAGCATAGAAATCGGTTGCACATCAGAGGGCGTTGCTGAGGGTCGACTTATCTTCGCTAACTTGAAGCGATCAATTCAGTGCGTAGATCCCTCGGTGGAACTACCCTTGCTGACATAGATATCATCGCACAAGGTACACTATATCGCACAGCACGCCTGAAGTCGTGCCCCAGTTGTTATGTATGTTCCAGCCTAATTTTCCGTCAGGTCATAGAGTTAATCGTCGAGCCGGACAGACGTGGTTGTGCCTATACCGCTACCTCTCTCGGCCATTCTGATTCTTGTCATCGGTTCGTCGATAAACACCCTTCGCTTGCAACCTCTGACCGATTGAACAGATCTTGGCTTCGAGCTTTTCACGGGCGTGCGTCGCTGCTGTTGCACTCTTAATCTCAAGTGAGATCTTATTCATTCCCTCCTGCAGTTATCCTTCGCCTGGGATAAACCTGAAACTGTGGATGGTCTCATGCGAATGGCTCCGCGGAAACCAGGTATTTTAAAGCCTCACGTTCTTCCTAGGATGCATTCTAATGAACCTCAGTCACCGAACGCTCCATCTTGTCTAGAAAGAAACGAGCTCTCCGGCGTACTAGAACTATTATGGATGCAGAAATTCAGACCAGCACCCGTAAACAAAACTGGCTCTACAAGATCTTGCAAGCAATCAGGGCGCCGTTTACCCGTGCTTTCTGGGAGGATGCTTTTGAACGCACCGAGAACGAAACCCTCGTCGATGCTAAGCTCCTTAGTTATGCCTATTTGGAGGTCGGCCTGATTGAGACGCTTGCGGCGTATGTTCTGGCGTCTGTTCTTCGTTGATTGGCACATTTATCGTGACTTGTGGGTCTACGCAGGCTTTTATCGTACTTCGTTGTGTTTGCCAAGGCGGGTTTTAGCCCAAAGGATTTACGCAGGGCACAACTCGATGGCCGTTAGTAGGCTGATTTTAATGTTCTTGCTTCGCGCTGATTACCTTGCTACAGGCTTTTTCGTCAAAAAGAGTCCGAATTTCATCAATGGCCGTGGACGATCTATCAACGCTGCTGCTCAAGTGGACGCTTTGGCACAGGCTCAGTCGATAGGTGGGGCCTCCTGTGAACCGGCTTCGCGTTAATTGACATTTTCATCCAGTGTACCTTTCCATTTTCATAACTCAGTGCTTCAATGTAAGCACTTCTGCGGAGCGATGATTTATATATATATGTCGTGCTCATGTTCCTTCTCACTCAAGGTGTTCGCTGTTAAGGCCAAATTCACATACCCGTTCGGCAAGCATGCGATTGGAAACATCTACAATTTCTACGGCATCTTCCTAGCGGCCTGTCTCGGGATCTTCATCATATACACACCACCTCTGCAAGTCGTATTTGGAGGATCTTTCCGTACCTCGCCGTTGTTCTGGCTGATACCAGTAGCATTCGGCGTTCTGATACTTGCGTGGGCATCTCTACGAGTCGTGCTGCTCCGCAAGTCGATCGCGTCGTCCCGAGTCAAGGACATCAAAGGTCTGCAAATGTGTAAGTTGCAAATAACCCATTCGATCTTTTTTCCTTTTGCTGAGATGATTCATTTCACCCCTAGTCCCGACGATGCGGACCATGAGTATGCGCTCTCGCGGGGAGCGTGGACGATGAGGTGCACACGGAACGTTGATTAAACGACGTCGATGCTATTCCCTAGATCTTAGAGCTGACGTATAAGCCATCAGGGAGTCCGCATTAGACCTTACGAACTGTCCTTTACAACTTTGGCGTAGAATGAAGAAAGTTCAAAAAATGATTAGATGCCCCCTATGACAGA
Source organism: Clavaria fumosa (assembly GCA_951802425.1). Lineage (NCBI taxonomy): Eukaryota > Fungi > Basidiomycota > Agaricomycetes > Agaricales > Clavariaceae > Clavaria > Clavaria fumosa. The sequence continues at coordinate 565,362 of OX637794.1, read as the reverse complement.
GTGCGGATATTGGAGTATACTGGTACTGGGTACTGGGAACCGGGCCGATGCCCTGCCGAGACGCGTCAACCCACGAACTGAACTTGTTCGACGACTTGGCCCAACTGCCTACTCAACTTGAACCCGAAATTTACATCGACTTTTGATTGTCCCCGCCAGGAAACTCGGGGTCGAGATTGCTGGCTTCGCGACCACTGACGTCCAAACGACCAACACTCATGGCCACTGTAAAATTGGGCACTCTGCTGATTCGGGTGAGTCCATTTCTTATGCTCTGCTAACAAACTTATGAAGCGACTCTGAGAGACCGTAGCCAAACCCATTAGCACGTTGCTGAAGCAACGAGCCGAGGGGTGAGTCTAGCGACCTTTCCGCTCCGTGTTATGTTATTTACCTTTCATGAAATGATATGGATCAGACATCCCAAGTTCCGAGGGTTCTGCGTCGAACTGGCGCAGAAAATGTATCGCGCTGAGTTGAAGCTGCGTACCAGAATTCTCGGTCAACCAGCCAAGCATGTCCGTCCCTTATCAGAGACTCGGTGAGCATACACACGTATAGACCTTGTCTGGCTTGCTCGATACTACTCGTTAACGCTTCACTTACAGCGCCATTGAAAACGGGGCTAATGCTCTCGCAGAGGGGTTCCTCTTCAGCGTGGCAGGCAAGTCCATTGCTTGCTTGGCTGAACGGGACTTGTGCTAATCTTGAGGCCCGACACAAACTCCGGCCTTCAACAAGTGTAGCGATGTTAATTGTTGGCGAGACGTGGCGCTCGTCACGATCCGAGTCAAGACGGCGCGATGATGCCGCAAAGCGGTTGGCAGACGTCGAAAATAGGATTGGAGAGCTCGGCGCACAAACCGAGCGCTTGGCGCAAACCTTGGAAGAAAAGTGGCTCGCGGAGCGAGAGCGGTTCGTGTTTCCTTTACGGCTGACAAGTATTTGTGGATTGAATCTGCCGAATGTGCCAGGAATGTTGAGCTTCGACGCGTTTTGGAGAGGGTGGTGCAAATCGGCTTACACAGTAGTTGGTCAGAATTAGAGGGTACTGGTCTGGCAGTCCCTCGCATATGGCTCCCTCCACGTTTAATCGGTGATTCAAATGACGGACTCGTTGACAACTCTGCTCCCGTCTCCCCGCAGGTGGATTCATCAGATTCTACTCCCGCCTCTCCACGGCCAGACTCGCGCTCTGAAATCATTGATGCTCAACATTAATAGAATAACGTTAGCCTAGACAACGGGACGAAATATCACGAGTCCAAAAACAATACTATCATCAGGATCGTCGCATACGTCACATAATCCGACAGTCCGAGCAGAATCGATCGAAACACGAGCGCCATCTGCCCCGCCGTCGCGCACCGTAGCCTGAGTCCTTGGTTTTGATTGGCCCACCGTTCCGCTGGATACGAATGGACACCTCTTTCATAGCTTGCCCGGGTGCAGGTGTTGAGTACCACCACCTAAGCGTCTGTCCATCCACCTCCCACCGTCCCTCTGACACTGTCACCAAGAGGTCCAGCACGGGCGCGGCAGGGCCTATCAAGGCTAAGGCGTGCTGGAGTGAGAGGACACTCATGCTCAGGCTGCTTGGAGATGTGGTAGGTGGTGGGAGCTCGTCCGACGAATCGCATGCAAGGTCGAGCGTTTCCTCGTTCAACGATTGAAGAACCCGGCCAAGTCGTTGCTGGTGCGCGTAATGTACAAGTGGGACGTAGATTTCGGTAGCAAGCTGCTCTATCTCCCCCTCAGCGCGTGGCTTGTCGTCTGCGTCAACTTTCACCACTAGGGTGAAATCTGCCTTGGTCATGTCGAATTTTATGTCGACGGGTACGCCTACGGTTTTGACAGGCCATGGGCGACAGAATCCCCGAGAGGCCCGAGCGCCGTCGGTTAAGAACTCATAGGAGCTCTCGGGTGATTCTCGTATGCCCATGCTCCCCATTTTACGTTCCTCTCGCACCGCGACGCCATTGGTAGGAAGCATCGCCGCCAAATAGGTAGTGGAGCTGCTTGCCTCAGCGATGTTCAGGGAATATGGAGACTTCAACAACGACGTGTCTGATCGGTCGTTGGGCAGAGAGATCATCTTCGGTTCGATTACTCGGGGGCGTAAATCATCCGCAGACCACAGGCTGAGGTCTTCCAAATTCCATCCATCTCCCCAGAGATGAGTGGCGTCAGGACAGTATTGCCAGACAGTCCAGTTAAGGGCATTGGGGCCGTCGCCAGCGTTTAGGCTCGCATCCAGTGCGCGTTCATGTTTGGAATAGTCGCCCTTACGCTTGCCATACGCTGCCTTACCATCCAAATTGAAGGGGATGCCGATCTCTCCTATGATGGTAGGATACAATCCAAGCGTGCCAGCATCTCCTTTAAATACCCCGAGTTGTTCCTGGAACGACTTCCGGATGGCACTTTCGCCTATTTTGATTGCTTGAAATGGGGTCTTGTACTTTCCGCGCAGAAGACCAAACGCATCTGCGTTGAACCAGTTCCAATGGCGACTGATGAGGGTGAGGCCATCATACCAGTGAGGTGAATACGCGGCGCGCCCATTCATGTCCTTCTCTTCAATTGGTGGGGGATGCACAAAAACAGGAGGTTGGACAAAGATGATAGCTTCGGGATGAGCTTGTCGTATGCACTGAGCGTACGCTCGCCAATGGGATAACCAAAAGTCTTGGAGAAAGTCAACTTCCTGGCCCTCGGCGTCGAATCTAAAGTAATCAGGTTGAAGCACGAAGCCCGTCTCGATGTCCCAAACCCCGTGCTGAGCCCAGATACATTCACCCAGCTTCCATGCAGGGTCGCGAGTCCAGTGCCACTTGGGGTGGAAACCATCGACCTCTATTGAGGGGTCAGCCCAAGCTGTGCGCCCTTTTGGGTCTACGGTGACAGTCCCGGACTTCTTTGGCCCGAAAGGACCGAATTCATAGCTGTCCAGTGTCTGCGCCTTGCCCATGCCGAGGCGGAATGACTGTGCAGGTGTCGGGAAGGTTCCCATTCTGAGCATCGATCCTTGTTTCTCGGGATTCGCGTTGAGGTTTTCCCAACTAATCAGTCCCTCGAAGGGTTCGTTGAGGCTATCCCATCCAATGACACAGTCGTCCAATAGATCACCTGCATCTCGTATTCTTTCGGCAAGCTTCGAGAAGGCGTTCAGGAAATGGCTTTGAAGGTAGTCCTGAATGTTTTGCCCATCAATCGTGCATCGAGGAGCAAATTGTCGACCAGCGAAAAAGAGCGTGAAGACGGTTTGCGAGGTGAGGCGGCCGTAATTGGTGTTCCATATCATGGCAGGGAGAGCGGCGGGGTTGGGGACATGGGGGAGTGGATATTCACAATGGATAATAGCAGCTTGGGTAGCAGTGAAATTACGTGGGTTCATGCCACATGCGACAAGGGTCCAGTATGGGGCGCCAGAACCACCAGAGAAGCGAGACCACTTCGTGCAGAAATCAGGCATGACCTGCACATCGAAGAGTTGATACGCACAGTGTCTTGGTGTGGATCCATATATACTTTAAACCCAAACTCTTTGCACTTCCGCAGAACTTGGACTGTGTAATCCATGAACTCATAATCGTACTTGCCGCTGTTGATCGCCTCAGTTAGCATACAAGGACCATCGGTTCGAGGACTCACGGCCCTTCGTGCTCCAGGGCTTCCCATGAAACCGGGAACCTCAGCATATTGAAGCCCCATCCCCTCAGCCTGGCTAGGTGTGCGTCGGCAGAGCCATCTCGCAGATCCAGTGGTCTGCCGATGAAACTGTACTGCCCGCCTTCTCCGGCCTCCCAGAACCCATCTAAGAGGTAGGAAGGCGCTCCGACAGGACTTTTAGAGGCTCCAGAAAGGTTGACGCCGCGAAGTAGGAGAGTGCGACCAGAATTATCAACGAAATTTGCGTTAACGGTATGGACGAAAGAGTCTGATGTTTTTTTGCCTGTTGCAGGCGAGACGGAGGGAACTCTGGGCATGAAATGGAAATTCTAGGCGCTCCGTGGCGCAAATAGTGAAGAGTGGAATTAGTTACCAGGCGAAGGGCATCTGCAATTCCAGAAATCCCGCCCCCAGAATCGTACGACGACTTATGAGCTGTAACAGGCACGGCACCACAGGGCAGCGTGACTGATGGAAACATCACATACACCGCACTTTCACCGGGGTCTACGGCCGGTGATAGTAGAAGAGTTACAACTTTAAATCTGATTGTGGTATTCAACACTTGCAATATCGAGGCAACGAGCAGCGAAGCTCAGCTACACCGGCGACAATCCGTGATACGAAGTTTCAGGATCTCTTCTGTTCATGCAATCCTCGGTTGCAGGTTGTTGCGACAATTGTTATTGGGGGAGGAAAGGGGAGCACACTGATGGTGACAAAGGCAACTACAAGAGAAATCACAAGATGATGAAGTCTATGATGATGACTTGGCCTCTGCTGCTTTCTTTGCCTTACCCCGTAATTTCTTGGGAGGAGTCGCTTTACGAGACCGTTGGGAGCGCATTATCGCTGAGACACGAGCTAGAGATGGCTGGGAAAATATTATCAGCTAAAGTCGCAGGTTCGTTGATTGACAAGAATAAAATTCGTCAGGGAAAGAATGTCATCGCCCAAGAGTCGGAATGGACCGCGTGGCAACGACGAACGGCGACCGATAGCGACAGGGCGAGGTCCTTTTACCAGAGTTTGATCTGTCTCTGGAGAAAGGCTGATTCACTCTTGCAAACATGTCCACACCCAACTTTCATTTAGCGGATCCAGTGGGTTCTAACGGGAGTGCAAGCGGAAATTTCATCGAGAGAGGGGGCGAAATAGACGGGAGGAGAGAAGACGAAGGTTTCGAAATCTCACTTTGAGCAGATCAGGTCTGTGGTTTTGCTTTGCGATCTGGGCCACAATACCCAGCGCACGCCTTGGGCCTGAACGATGTCTGATGACAGATGTGTATTTGGGATGTTTGGAGATGCTCAGGCCTGCGCTTGTCTCTTTCACGTGTATCGTCTGGGGTATATTCAGCGTCCCAAGAAATCCCAAAAATGCGGAGCGCTCACCTTGTCAGAGAGGCCAGAGTACTTGTAGGAATGGATGTTGCGAGGGTTACCCTGCCGGCCAGGTCATTTGATGAACATTCGCGGGCACGCAGACAAGACTCACAGGCTCCTTCGAGAAAATGGTGCTGCCTGCTATCTGGGATTTCACCATAAATGAATTGTTTTTCTGCACCAAAAACATGAGAATTAGACAGGAAAGGCGTGATAGAGCTACGAACGCGGAGGAGGACCCATAGCAGATCGGCGGTCATTATGCACTGCACTGTTATGCGCAACGACGGTGCGCGTGTGATGCTTTGTCCAGCGCTGGGCAAATAAACTGTATAGGACCATCGCCGCCGAGTTCGGCATGTGTGATATTTCAATCTCAGATTGAAATTTGTCACGTGATTTACGCCTGCATTATGCATTTGTAATACATGAATCAGAAAGAGAAAAGGAACAGGATAAAGCAGTACATTTTCATAGAATAGAATACTAGTCATCAGACATATAATCATCGGATATCACGCTAGTATGATGGAAAGACAAGAAAAGCACGCGATCAAGTAGTGGCTGTGTACGGCGTAAAGCACAGCCATCACACTACCTCCAAATATTAGCAGACACCATTCCGGCTTGATGTGACAACGCTGGCCCTCCCCTCTTCGAAGCATTAGCTTGCTTCGTTCCTAGCCCCTCTAGACTGAGCTCAAGCACGGCCTCACTGAAGTCGAACAATGTCCTCTCAAAGTAACTTACAATATGCTTGTCAGTATCGTCCCGTTTTGTGTGCATCTCCGTCTCATTATGCTTTGGCTAGTCCGCGCCCAAAAATATTTGGGTTTGGTCGGAGGTTCGCCCGACTACGAGCCACTTGAGAGTTTCGTCGCACCCGATGTTCCCACACGGACGTTTACTTACAGTTCCGATGGGAGACTCTTTGCGTACGCAATGTCTGGCTAGTGAGTTGCTTGCGGTCTTCACCATCCCGAATGTCGCCGACATAAATTAGCGTACGCATATTCCAAGCAAAGGATGCATCACTCTTGCAAGAACTTGTGATGGCCAATGTACACGAGCTCAGTTTCTCTCCCCGTGGGACTTACCTCTCCACATGGGAGCGGCCAGGTCGGCTACCGCATTTGCTTCCCGATACCTGCAATACTCACATGTTAATTATAGTCAAGCGTGAGGATGGCGTGCAACATTTGAATTTGCACGTCTTTTCCGTGTCTACAGGAGAAGTCCTGGCGCAATTCAGTCAAAAGTCACAAGAGACATGGGATCTGCAGTACACCACCTCTGAATCGCATGCCGTTCGCTTGGTTGGCCAAGAGATACAAGTGTATCGGCCGGCGGAGTGGGACAAGGGAATTGAAACTAAGGTGAAGGTTGAGGGTGCCACAAGCATCGCCCTTAGCCCGGGTTTAAACCCTTCAATCGCCGTGTTCTTCGCCGAGAAAAAGGTATGTGTCTTTTCACTCTTTGTAATGCGTCCGTCAGACTGAAGAAATTGCAGGGTGCTCCCGCTAGTATCAAGATCTATGGGCTTCTGGTCCTCAGCAGTCCGCCATCGTGTCAGAAGTCGTTCTACAAGGCCGACCAATGCAAGATCAAGTGGAATACTCTTGGGACACAAGTACTGCTGCTGACTTCCACAGAGGTTGACAAAACTAATAAGAGTTATTACGGCGAGACGGGACTGTATCTTCTGAGCGCCGCTGGAAACTTCGACTGCCGGGTTACTCTTGATAAGGACGGCCCCATCCACGATTTTGCGTGGAGCCCGAACTCTAAGGAATTTGCCGTGGTTTACGGATGTGAGTGATGTAGCTCCACTGACTTGCTTGTGTTTGTGCTCATCGAGGCGCAACTCTAGATATGCCGGCGAAGGCCATGCTCTTTGACCAACGTGTGAATTCCCTTCACGATTTTGGTTCTTCGCCACACAACTACGTGTCTTTCAATCCCCAGGGTAGGCTGGTTGCCCTCGGGGGGTTCGGTAATCTGGCTGGCCAGATCACGATCGTCGACCGTCGATCTCTTGTTAGAATAGCTACCATCTCAGCGCCAAACACGTCCCATTGTTCGTGGTCTCCGGACGGCCGTTTTCTGCTCACGGCCACCCTGTCGCCACGCCTCCGCGTCGATAATGGTATCAAGATCTGGCACTGTTCCGGGTCCCTCCTGCACGTCCAGCTGGTAGAAGAACTGTACCAGGCGGAATGGAGGCCCTGTCTTGTGGAGAACGTGCCCGCGTTCGGGAACGCGATTCCTCCTGCGCCTGCGCCGAGCGCGAGCGTGGGCTTGGTGGTGGAGAAGCCAGCTGGTGCAAAGGCTGCGGGCGCGTACAGGCCTCCCGGCGCACGGGGCCTCGCGACCCCTGCGATCTTCAAGAGAGAGGACGAAGGCGGGATTGGGACACCTCCTGGGAGCGGAGCAAATACGCCAACCAAACCGTATAGTCGCAGCCACAGCATGACCGGCGGACAGGACGGCCCTGTCAATGGCAGGAGGCATGTGCCCGGTGCCCCACCGCCCTCTCAACAAGACGGTACTCCGAAAGGCAGCCGTCGGAAGAAAGTCCAGAAGGAAGAGAGAGAGTTTCGTAAGAATGGCGACATTGATGGAAATGCACCTGCTCCCCGCACCAATGGTGTCGAGCCCCTTGTAGAGGTCAATACACTGCTTCCCACCAGCATCGAACCCTCTTTGAAGTCCCCGAACGACATGGCACTGGATCCAATTGCGAAGAAGATGCGAAATCTCAATAAGAAGGCAAGCTATAGCAAATGTACTTTGCCCATGTCTGAACTCATTTATCCACGTAGCTCAAAGCCATCGATGAACTCAAAGAGAAGGCTAAGAGAGGGGAACGACTTGAGGCAACGCAGCTCAAAAAAATCGAGGGTGAGGCTGATATACGCAAAGAGCTTGATTCGTTGGAAGGCTTAGCGTCATGATTACGCGGCAGATCTGAATGTACTGTCATTAGGTACCTTATTTATTCTGGTGAGTTGGTGAGCTGTGAAAGTTCTGGCGTGTGCCCAAAGAGGGCAAGACGTGGCCCATATCTGGAACGTGATGTGTGTGCCTGTTTGCTCAATTTGGTCCTTTTAACTTGGTACGAACGCTTGAAACGGCCACGACAATATCCTTGAAGAGCAGTCACTGTCATGCGTCATGCCGCACGTGAATTTTCCTCTGATTGACGAGTTACGACGGGTCAAAGGAGATTTCGCGTCGCTCTCCACGATGGTGGAGGGTTTTGTGAATGGGAAAGATGACCACTCTGAACCTTCATTGCAGGATCCGTTCCGCACTGCAGAAATGGCTCTGGAAATTCAACTGGAGAAGATGCATGTCGCTGAAGCTATGAATGCGCGCGATGCGGCGGTTCAACGTCTCGCAGACGCATATACGGCACTTCGACAGAAGACGGCAGCTATTGAACGATTACTTTTCGAGAAGGAGGAGATCCTGAAAACTCCCCGGAGCTCAGTTTCAGAAATTGAAGACGTCAAGAAACACGCACAGCTCGAAATTGCGAGGCTTGAGGGAATCTGTCAAGATCTCCGGGACGAACTTCAAGCTCTGAAATGCGCTGGCTCTGGAGGACCAATTGTCAAGGCCCCTGCCGACCCACCTCCCAGCTATGAAGAAGGCGCTCAGGTTCTATCTAAGGTATTCTTGATGTTGATATGAAGCCTTGCTCTTATATTGTTTGAAGTCGGATATGGAGACCGTGGGCCCGGCTACTGGTCAGGGCGTTCCTTGGGCTCAAGCGTTCAGGAATAACTTACACTCCTTGTCTTGGCACCGAAGTGGCAGCCAACATTCTTCTCGGAGAGGGCACGACGCATATAGTACGTGAGCAGAACGATCTCGACTACACGGTCAGTCAGTTTGTCACTGGTCGATGTGAATGCAAAATCCCGCATCATTTTTCTAGGTCACACGATATTCAAACGAGCCTGAAGGCAGGATGGACGCGAGATATGCCGTACTTGCAAGTCTACCGATCCCTCCAGGTATCCCCGAGGACGCGCTCAGACCTATTGTTATCCCACCTCCAATTTCTTTACATGAATTCCTTGTAAACATTCCGGGTGTGCGAGCGTTTGCATTGTGACCTAATCTGTGGCTGACTTTAATTATTCCAGGCCTTCAGAAATTCGTGCGCTTCTACCGATTAGTTCGTTCGCCCAAACAAACTGACACCAATTATAAGTTCCTCGAATTATCGAGTCTTCCAGCAACTCACGACTTCTTGGTGTCCCGAACGCGAGGAACATGGCTACTTCATTACACCGGCTTTTAGATGCAGTACCAACCCACGCGTCGTAACCGCTCACCGCTGGGCTCGTGTTGATGTGGTGGGTAGGTTGAGCAGGGCCACAGGTGCGTCTGTCATTGAAATCCTTTCGTGTCTAAGATGCGCTCTTCGATTGGGTTCCATCGTACTAGAATGTTTCTATAGCAAGGATGGAAAGTGGTATTATGCTGGCGTTTACACTGGATTCAAGATGGACGACTTGACGACGAGGGAGTGGGAAGCCTTATCGAACGAGGTCCATCAAAATCTGTGCATCTCTCTCTGACTCGTTTTCCATTAACGCATGCAGACTACACAAGCCCTTGTCAAGGAGACGCTGGCAGCCCGCAAGAACGTCTCACCGCAGAACTTCTACGAGACTGCTCAACTGTACGCCGCGGGGGCTTTGAAAGTTGGATGCGTGGGTATTAGGTGTATAGGATTCAATACCGCGTTCTACCACTCGATCCTGGAGCAGGCTGAGAAGTTTTCTGGGAGAGGGGGGTGGAGGAGTGGAATGGTGGGCTGTGCCACAGGCAGCTCGATAAACTTGGGCACTCCCGATGAGGAGACAACAAGGATAGAAGGGTGAACTAGCGAGGCAGGCAGATAGAAGGGCGGTCGTTGCAGTGTGGTGTGGTTGGTTTTCCTGACGGCTACTTTTGACTGGACGAATCGTCGAACATACCCAAAATGACAAGGGGTTCCAAAATGAGGTGCATCAGTCAGGTGATCACGGCGAATTATGTCAGCTGCGTCTGGCACTGCTTGCGAACTTGCGCACTGCGCAGCGCCGTTGTTCTGACTTTGATCCCTCTACTGACACCATATCACGATGTCGCAGTGGGGACAACCAAATTTTCAATACCCACTCCAGACGGGTGTCCCAGTTAGTAGATTTCATTTCATTTTCTAGCGGAATGGATCATCTCAAGTGCTGTGTTCAGTTGCAGCCGCAGAACCCGCAGCAATTCCAGCAGCAACGAGGATTGCAGACCGTTGGACTCCTTCAACAGCCAACGAATTTTGGCTTGCAGCCCGTTGGGCTCCCTCAACAGCCAACGAATTTTGGTCTGCAGCCCGTTGGGCTCCCTCAACAGCCAACGAATTTTAACCTGCAACCCGTTGGACTCCCTCAGCAGCCAACGAACTTTGGTCCTCAACCAGGATTTCAACGGCCTCAACCGTCGGGTATCCTTGGAGGAGGGCAAGGATTCTTGCATGCGCACGGTGCCGGAGGTCTTCCGCAGCTCCCTTCGCAGCAGCTTCCAGGCGGCGTTAATCTACAGCAGTTATTCTTGCAACATAGTCAAGAACAGCAAGGGTCCTCATTGCAGCTGTCTTGGACTCCGAGCAAAGCAGAGAAGAAGAACTACGACTCCATCTTCCGTGCTTGGGATACGTCGGGCAGCGGGTTTATCAGCGGACAGACCGCTCTGGAAGTCTTCGGTCAAAGTGGACTCGATAAGAATGATCTCGCAAAGATCTGGTATGGAGATGTTCTATTCTCGGGTGATATTCCTGACTCTGCATCTACAGGAGGCTTGCTGACATTGACGACCGAGGTAAACTCAACCTCGCAGAGTTTCATGTCGCCATGGGCTTGATCTATCGTAGTATGCATAGTCACTTAAGCGGCTATTCTGTCCCACTCATATACTGCCAGGACTCAACGGGAACCCGATACCGGAGGAACTTCCGCCTGAGTTGGTCCCGCCTTCTGCTCGAGACCTTGACTCGTCAGTCAACTTCCTCAAAGACATACTCAAGAACGATACTCGCGCACGCTCTCCTTCTGCTCTCGATGCACCTGTCTCTCGCCTGAAAGAACGTTCGTTCACGTCAAGTGGCGCTCCGGGCGCTGGTGGTCGTCAAGACGCTACGGTCTACCGTCATGTTGAAGATGAACCTCCCGGTGGTGTCTATCAGTCACGTGCTCGGCGCCTCGATCGTGCTGCCATCCGTGCGCACGGTGACGACTCTCCAAGCTCAGATCTGAGCGATATCAAGAGGCAGCTCGAGAACACTGCAAAATTGCTTGACAAGGCTACCGAAGATCAGGCGTCTAGGACCGCTGAAGATGAGGCCCTCGATCGGGAGATGGAGGATTTAAGATATCGAATCAAGAGACTCCAGGATGATCTGGAGTATGTTACTAAAGGACCCAGATCGAGCGGCAAAGACGAGGAGAGGAGGCGTCTGGAGAGGGAGCTCCTGAAATTGATGCACGAACGCCTCCCTGACGTAGAACGCAGAATAGAGGACAGGGAGAGACGCAAGGAAAGAGAAAAACGAGAGTGGGTAAGGGAGCGAGACCGAAGAAATGAGCGCTTTGGACGTTACGACGATCCCGACTCTAGAAAATACAATTCGAGGTACGACGGTGGAACTCGTGATCAAGATTACCGCAGAAATTCACGAGAACGAGAGTACGACCGCGACCGCGACCGAGACCGAGACCGAGACTATGACCGGGATCGAGATCGAGATTATGACCGCGATTCATTCCACCGTGACCTCTCAGGTGATCGCTCCCGGACTCGGGAGGGGGGTTCCGATCGGCGTCAGGGTAATCCTTCGCCCGCTTCCACCCCGCCGCCTCCGCCCCCACCGGCTTCCGCATCGCGGCCTGCGACTCAGCCGTCCGCAGCCACACCGCCCCCTAAATCAATGAAGGACATGTCACCAGCGGAGAGGCAAGCTTTCATCCGGGAGCAGGCGCAACAACGGCTTCTCGCTCGTAAAGCAGCGCTGGGAGTGACCGCTCCTTCAACGACGTCTCTTGTTGACACATCAGCCGTACAGGAGAGACTCGCCGAAGAGAAGAGGGAGGCTCTAGAGAAAGCAAAGGTGGCTGAGCGACTCGCCGAAGAGAGGGAAATGCAGCGCAAGGACAGATTGGAGGCGGCTAAAGCTCTGAAGGACGGTAGGACAACACCTGCTGTGACACCTCCACCTACCGCAGCCATTTCTACTAGCACCCCTACCCTTGCTGCTCCACTGTCAGGTGGCACCGCTACAGCATCCACTCCCGTGGCGAAAATAGTCCCGCCGCCTCCCAAACCAAGAACCCGTGCGCCTCCTCCTCCTCCGCCCCAGAAACCATCTGTCGTTGCCCGTGGTCCGGTGCCGCCGGCTACTGCTCCTCGCGCCCCTGCACCACCTGTGGCTCCTCGTGCTCCCGCGCCACCAGTCGTCTCCCGTGCCCCCCCGCCACCAGCCGTCCCTCGTGCTCCCGTGCCACCTGTGTCCAGTCGCGACCCCGCAACGCCTGTCTCTCCTCGTGCTCTCGCACCGCTAGCCCCGACCGCACAGCTCACAAGCCCACCACAGCCCGTTCAGCCCCAGGTTGATCCGGAGGAAGAGAAATTCCGTGCTCGTGAGGAATTGTTGCGCAAGCAGCGGGCTGATCGAGAAGCACGAATACGACTGTTGGAGAAAGAGGAGGAGGAAGCTCGTCGTAAAGATCGTGAAGAGGAGGCTCGTCGTAAAGATCGTGAAGAGGAGGCTCGTCGTAAAGATCGTGAGGCTCGCGAAGCACGGATCCGACAACTCGAGATGGAGGAAGAGGAAGCAAGGAAGGCAGAAGAAGAATATCAGAATCGACGCCAGCGACTGTTACAGGCGAAGCGCGTCCCGAGCCCAGCTCCCAGTTCTCCTGTGATGGTCTCGCCCCCCGAGTTGACCCCTTCTCAATCCCCAGTACCGATAGCGTCGGAATCCCAGCCTACTGCTGCCCCCGTTCAATCTCAAATCGAGTTCTCCAGCACTAATCCCTTCAGTCGTCTAATGAGGGAGACTAGCGATGCTACCCCAGTAGCGATCTCTCCCACCAACACTCCGTTGCACAGCACTAATCCGTTTTACCGACCTCAGGTAGTAGCACCTTCAGAGACCCCGTCTGTCACTGCGGTGATTCCTGCCGTTCCTCCCGTGAAGGCATCATACTTAACGGCTCAGACGGTCAGCGAAGATGACTGGGATGACATAGCAGAGAGAGATCAAGACGACAGTAGTGATGATGAGTTGTCTTCATCCAGGGATACACGTCAGAAAATAGCACAGCAGCTTTTTGCAAGCGTTCTTCCTCCTGCGAGTCGTCAAATGGCTGGCCCTTCGCCAACGACCGCTACTTCACCAGTCCAGCGCCGCACAGACTCTCCTATAGAGTTCCCCAGGCCGCCATCAGCGCCGTCAGCGCCGCCCGTACCACCCGCGCCCCCAGCTTTTCCTGAGGCACCCGTTGCGTCACCTGCACCACCTGCACCACCTATGCCTGCTACGTTCCCTTCGTTTCCTGCACCCCCAGCGTTTTCTGCGCCGCCTGCACCTCCAGCACCATATGCGCCTTCAGCACCGCCGGCTCTATCGCCCTCCCCCCCTCCCGCACCTTCCGCACCCCCTCCGCTTGCATCAACTCAACCCACAGCTGAGGCTCGACCAACTGACGGTTTCAGCGCCTTGTTGAAGTCCATCCATGGAGGTGCCAAGTTAAGGAAGGCAGTGACTTATGACAGGAGTGCGGCTGGTGTCTCTGGAAAGGTGTTGGGCGATGCTGCACCGCCACCCTCTATCACGACGAATTCTTCGACCCCACACCTCTCGTTTGACGCTCCGAAGGCGCTAGAGCCTCTTCCTTTCGTTTCCCGAGATGATTCAAGCACCAGGGAATCAATCGATTGGATGCGCGGGCTTGGCGTTGAACAAGGAGCTCGGTTTACTAGCCTACCTGTCGCAGCTAGAGAGGAGGATACACGATTCACTTCAAGCACTAACATTCCTAACATTCCTCATATCCAGATCGCCGAGCCTGCCATTGAAGGCTCAGATTCTATGCAAGATATCGATACTGGCACAGGTCAGTGACTGCGATCGAAAGTGCTAATGCCTCTGTAACGTGGTCGTCGTAGAATACCGAGTACGAACCCTTTATCCATATGAGGCTGCTCGGCCAGAGGAACTTTGTACGTGGGACCTACAGCGCTCTTGCTGCTTTCACACTAAACTGGCGTTTCCAGCATTCCTTGAGAACACCATTCTGCTCGCGTTTGCCTCGAAATCGGGCAGCGACTGGTGGTATGGCACATCATTGACCGACGGAAAAACAGGGTTTATTCCCAGAACTTACGTGCAGATGCTGGAACATGGTCCGTTATTGTTCTCGGCCCGGTAAACAAACTGACCCATCCTTTAGTGACAGTCAAAGCAATATATCCGTACACAGCAACTGGCGCCGATCAAATGTCCTTAACGGAAGGTGACGAACTTGTGGTCGTAGATAGCAGTGATGCCGAGTGGTGGAAGGTTGAACAAGACGGCATGATTTTTATGGTACCTGCGGCCTTCGTAGAAGTTGTTGAGGGTTAGTGCGGTTTACTCTTCTTGAGTGTCTTTTGTTTACGTCTGGTGATGGCTGCAGGCTGAAAGTCATTTCTCTTCCCTTTTCTTATGTTGCCACTGAATTGCTCAATGAACGATTTTCCTCTGGATTGATATCAGCCCCTTTGGAAAACGAGAAGCCTGGCGTCACGCCTTTTGCGGAGGAGGCCCAAGTTGCCCTACAGCAGTCAGAACCCCGCGTCTCTGGCGCACAACACGACGCCTCCGAATTTGAGTATCACTCGTTCTCGGATTGCTCAGACGACGTTCTTGACGGGACTCGCGAAGGAACTGAAGGAGACAATGACGCTGCCATTACCGAAGGCGGGGTAGGTATTGAAGCTCCTGGATCAATCCACACCCGAGAGGTTAGCCAATCTCAACGATCCCATCAAAGACGTCCAGCACCTCCGGTGCCTACCCAAGACACCAATCTCGCAGACAAAGAGCTGCCTCCGCGCCCAGCGGATGACTCTCTGAATGATGAACAACTGCTTGATGATGCTTTTGAACGTTACGAGAGGTATAAGAAAGTCCATGGAGACACCAGTCTCAATCGCCTGTCGATAGCGTCATTGACTGAAAGCCTATCATCTCCACCTCTTTCCCCTGCTTTGCCGTTGACTCGCAGTCCTTCCCGTGAAAATGAAAGTCGTGGATACAGTCACTTGTTCAATTTCCTTGGACGGACCAAGACACTTGCCGTCGACGCAGAGAAGTCGCGTTCCAGCTTGGTAATATCAGGTCCTTTCCTCAACCCAAGTGATGAACCAAATCGGCAGGGTAGTCCTGCGTTTGGGTCGGTAAGTGAACAGTTTCCCAATCCTCATATGACGTAGAAATATTCTGTTGGTACAGTCTTGGTCTAGCCTTGTTGATCAATCAGCATTGGAGGGGATTCCAGCTGAAGAACGGCGGCGTCAAGAGGTAACCCGGGGTTGACTTTATGCCCGTTTATTGTTTCTGACTCCCGTCCAGGCAATATTTGAGCTCATCGCGACCGAGGCTGCATATGTGCGAGATCTTCAATTAATTGTGGAGGTGAGCGCGGTGACCATGGATCTGAGACTGTTTAGGACTCATTTCTTTTCAAAAACGTTGAATCAGGTTTTCTATGCTTCGATGATGAAATTACTCGATGAAAAAGCGATTACGGTTATCTTCGCCAACGTTGAAGACCTTCTTTTGACAAACACGGTATGAGGTTTATCTACTTCCGCGCCGAACAATATAATTGATAGGAATACCAGACATTCCTGAGTCTGCTCGAGGAGCGGCAGAAAGATTGTCGGTTGTATGTCGACAGGATAGGTGACCTCATCTACGAAAATATCTCAAAAATGAGTTTGTACAAGGTATACCCCCTCCGCGCCTTCATGTGAGCTGACTGAAGCGAGCAATGCAGGAATATTGCTCCAATCAACGCACAGCTATCAAAGTCCTTCAATCCTTGAGAACTTCGGATGCGGCGTTGGAAGCACACTTACAGGTAGGTTCATGTCATTCCCACGAATCTCTTAATATTCAGACCATATCAGAGCCTATTGAGTGATCCTGCGCTACGCAATTTGGACCTGTCAAGCTACCTACTGGTGCCCAGTTAGTCGTTGATATCTGATTTGCCAAAAGAATAACGCCTGACATGTGTGAGGAAGTGCAACGAATAACTCGTTATCCTCTCCTGATCCGTCAGGTTTGTGTTGTCATAAAGGACAACTTGATCAATGTCCGGTTGAATATCTCGATAGATCTTCAGTTATACCAACTCAGATCAGAACGCCAAAGAATGGGAAGACTTGACCAATGCACTATCAGTTGCCGAAAACATCTTGGCCTACATCAACGAGAAAATACGGGAGCAAGAAGGCAGAGATCGATTGAAGGAGTTATCTCAGCATTTGTGGATTGGCCAAGGGTAATGTCTCCGTTTCGCGTTTCCTTTTCTTCTATCGCTTCAACATTACATGTTAATGGGTGCAGACAACTCGATTTGACGCAACCGACCCGTTTCATGGGAGAACGCAAGCTGCTAAAAGAAGGTCCCCTTCTCAAAGCTAAGAGTGGTCGACGGCTTTGTGGTTTTCTCTGCACCGATATCCTGGTGCTGACAGACGATTCTGCCAAGTCGCTTTATCGTATGGTGTGTTGACTTGGGCTGTTGAGATCCCTTTGAGAGTCTAAATTTGAGTGCAGCCCATTCCGTTAGTGGACGTTCGGATCAACAAAGAGAAACTAGGAAAAGGTACGGCGCCGTCGTTCCTCGTTCTTTTTGCTAACCCTGCAACATCTCAAGATGGGTTAACATTTCAATTGTCTTGGGCGTATCCTCGTGGAGGCGAGTCCATCGTGCTTCGAGCGACTTCTGCCCGTGATTGTCAGACATGGATGTATGCTATTGATGCTGCCTGTGTGAAGTGCAGGGCAGCTACACATGCCCGTACTCGTTAGATGTGCACTTCGCAATGATGTGATACATGCTATTTCATGTTGTAATTAGTAATTAGGGAATGTATTATCATACACACCAATCTGCCTCCTCTTCAGTATCGTACCATTAATTTTGAATTGTTATTACCACTGTCTACCATGCCAGTTACGAGTCAAAAGACGATCAAGGAATTATTATGGGCAGGATATGAAGAGCCATTCCTGACCGAGACACACAGCAACTGTGACATCGCCATGTGCAACCTTTAGACCAAAAAGGTTTCTCTTTGTCTCCATTCTAGATGTGCGCCGATTGGCGGAAACGTTGAGCGAATCGCTTCCATGGCTGTCGGAGAGTTAGCCTCAACGAGGATACAGACTTCGTCATCCACAAAAGCAGCCCAATACCCAAGAGAGTTCGCTCAGCACCATCAGCTTCGGATGCATTGCGTGTATGCCAAAACCTGTCTCGGTCCAATTCAGGTGAAAGCTTCTCTGTATTAATAGTAAATCATTCGCTTCAGGCAAGGGTACTGTATTGGTCCTAGAATTTGTTGTAAAAAATCAGAGAGATTTGTCGATAAGAGCGGAGTCTTGGATGACACGCCGTGCCTTCCAACGCCATCAGGCGAGTCTGTGGCATTTCTGGGTTGAACATGTCGAAATCGGATGTCAATACGAAGTTGCATGTTCTATGCACATGTCGATATGTCCTTCAAAAACAAGTCCACCCCAGATCTTCTCAAAAGCACCACCACATCTGGCAACACCGCAGAAGTTTCGGGCGCCTTGCTGTCTAGGGTGCTGTGACCGATTTCCCGAGTCACGACCCGCCACGAGCCGATACCGATACCGAACCCCTTTTCAAAGAGACAGGGTGCGAGATGGTCAGCATGCTTTGTGAAAGTACAACGCCGTCTTTTCCGTGGACAAAATTCTAGATTATGATTGCAACAGCATAAGCGCAATGTTAGTTCTTAGGCAACATCAGGAAACCTCAAAATGTCTTGGCCCAGCTTGATCTGTCTTGACCTTAGTGGTCAAGACAGATCAAGAACTTTTTTGGTCAAGAACTCCGTCTTGAAAACGCAAAACGAACCTACTTATACAAGTTAAAGTTCTTGATTCAAGAACAATCAAGTGTACAAAGTAATCAAGTGTACAAGATGTGATAAGGGGTCAAGACAATGGTTCCGCTGCTGCCGCCGCCGTTGTGCGCTGCTACCGCTGCCATCGTGTGCTGATGCCGCCGCCACCGCCATTGTGCGCTGCTGCCGCCACTGTGGTTGTGCGCTGCTGCCGCCGCCGTCGTGCGCTGCTACCGCTGCCATCGTGTGCTGATGCCGCCGCCGCTGCCATTGTGCACTGCTGCCGCCACTGTGGTTATGCGCTGCTGCCGCCGCCATCGTGCGCTGCTACCGCTGCCATCATGTGCTGATGCCGCAGCCGCCGCCGCCATTGTGCGCTGCTGCCGTCGTGCACTGCTGCCGCCGCTGCGGTCATGCGCTGCTGCCGCCGCTGCGGCTGTGTGCTGCTGCTGCCGCTGCGGTCGTGCGCTGCTGCCGCTGTTGTGCGCTGCTGCCGCCGCTGCTGGTGCCATCGCCGCTGCTGCTGGTGCCATCACCGCTGCTGTTGGTGCCACCGCTGCCGCCGCCGCCGCCACCGCCGTCGCTGCTAGTGCTGCCGCTACCGTCGTCATCGCTGTGCTGCCGCTGCCGCCGTCACTGCTGGTACCACCGTCGCCATCGCTGTTGGCGCCGCCGCCACCGCTGCTGCTGGTGCCGTCGCCGCCGCCGCCGCTACCGTCATCATCACTGCGCCGCTGCCGCTGTTGCTGGTGCTGGTGCTGCCGCTGCCGCCATCACTGCTGGTACTGCCGCCACCGCCGCTGCTGCTGGTGCCATCGCCGCTGCTGCTGGTGCCACCGCCGCCGCCGCTACCGTCATTGTCACTGCGCCGCCGCCGCCGCTGCTGGTGCCACCGCTGCCGCCGCTGGTGCCGCCGCCACCGCCATCGCTGCTGGTGCCGTCGCCGCTGCTGCTGGTGCTGCCGCCACTGCCGCCACCGCCGTCGCTGCTAGTGCCACCGCTACCATCGTCATCGCTGCACCGCCGCCACTGCTGCTGATGCCGTCGCCGCTGCTGCTGGTGCCGCTGCTGTCGCCGTCACTGCTGGTACTGCCGCCGCCGCCATCGCAGCCGGTGCCGCTGCCGCCGCCTTCACTGCTGGTGCTGCCTCCGCCGCTGCCACCGCCGTCGCTGCTGGTGCCGCCGCCACCGCCACCACCATCGCTGCTGGTGCTGCTGCTACTGTCGTTGTCGCTGCTAGTGCCGCCGCTACCATTGTCGCTGCTTTGCTGCTGCTGCCGCCGCCGTCCATTGCCGCTGCCGATGTCGACCGCTTCTGCTGCCACCGTCGTCGTTGCCGCCTGCCGTTTCTGCATTTGGGGTCATGAGAAAGGGAGAAAAAGAGAGGGGGCGGCATCACCTGAGTTGTCGTCCATGGTTCCTGCTGTCAACGTCGGGATGCGTAGGAGGTGTGCAGGCGTGCGCGTCAGGTAGAGTCGGTGCAATGCATCTTCTGCAGCCTAGACGGGTTCAGAGGAAAGTTGAGTTTGCGGCAGCGCAGCCAGGTCAGAGGGAGGGAAGGCGCCATACGCGGTACTCTGCCATTTTGAGCGAGCTCCCAAACCCCTCGCCAAGCTGGTCGGCGCCGGAATAGATCCCGACGACAAATATGGGAGAGTTGGAGAAGCAGCTGGTCTCTTTGAGCAGACTTTTGGCATGTATACAGGCGCCAGGAACAGATGAGCTCTGGAAACAACGCAGAGACCTGGTGCTCACCGAGGTTTTGGACGTTTGCGCTTGAACTTGGCGACTGTCTCAAGAAGAGCGCGTTTGGGGTCTCGGAATTTGAGCATGTTTCGGAGGTCGATTTCACAGGAAAAGAAGGCGTTGGTGAACTTGCGGGCCGAGAGCAGACAACGGTGTTTATATACCAGGGCCACGATCTCTCATGGTATAGACGCGAGTGCGTCTGCGTGAAGTACGCCCACTGTCGTCGGAGTATTGGCCTCTTTGTGAGAGGCAATGTGGTGAGAAACGGCATTGAGAAATAGGAAAGGATGCATGGTACGATGCCACCGCAAGAGCTGGGTCGCACCCATCTCATGCACGATGCTGGCGCATGTTACTGGGCCGACGTGTGCGCTTACTGCAGCCTTGAGGACGCGGGTGGGGAGGTGGGGGTAGCTCGCGTGGACGTATTCGGTGGCGAAGAGGCCGAGGATGGGATTTCCAAGAGATGAGAGCTGATCGTTGGACGGGGGCGGAGCAGCGTTGGGATGGTGTTGCTGGTAGAACGGGAGGAAGGAGGGGTGACTGCAGGGGCGGCATCACCTGAGTTGTCGTCCATTGTTCCTGCTGCTGCTGTCCACTGCCGCTGCCACCGCCGTCCACGTCACCCACTGCTGCCGCCGCTGTCAACGCCATCTGCTGCTGCCGCCGCTCGTCGTCCGTTGCTGCTGCTGCCGCCGTCGTCACTGTCCATTGCCGCTGCTGCTGCTGCCACCGTCATCGTCAACAACCGCTGCTGTCGTTACCCCTGCCATTTCCTTACCTGGGGTCAGCAGAGGGAAAGACAGAGGAGGTCACCTGGGGTCGTTGCCGCCATTTTCGTTGTCACACAAAGAGAGAGAGAGAGAGAGGGAGAGGAAGAGGAGCAGGGGGGTGGTGAGAGTAGTGTGGGCACGACTGACAAGCGGGGTCGGACTTTGAACAAAGTTCAACGTAGATCATGTGACCTTATGTCGAAATTTCTTTTGAAGTCCAATTCAGGTTTTGCTGATGTTGATGTCTTTTGTAGCTACTATGTAAATAAGTTCATTGATCACCATGCTTTTGAGATAGCTTCTTGACATCTTTTTTACTGATTGTTTTCTAATTAGTCTTGATCATCTTATTGGCTCTTGACTACAATACTCTCCAAGATAAAATACATGTGTTGATTTTCTTATTAGTCTTGACCATCTTATTAGTTCTTGACTACAATTATTGCTTGTTTTCTTATTGGTCTTGACTATCTTATTAGCTCTTGACTACTTAGCATATCCTTGACTACAACACTCTCCAAGATAAAATACATGTCTTGACTTTCTTGACTGTCTTGACCAATTTGTCAAGACAGTCAAGGTGGGTCAAGACAATTCGAGGTTTGCTGATGAACACTCGCTCACAACACTCGCTCCGTTGATACTACAGTACAGCACCCTGGAACTGGGATGGCCTAGCATCTACGAAAACTCTGCTCGGTCATGCAAACACAACTAAGCAGAATTCAATCTACCCCTTTGGCCCTGTCCAGGGGTTCAAGTGCGTATTTTGAAACTGCGTTTCTCCTTGAACAGCTGCTGTGAGTGGGGCACTGAGCGCTTAAGCCTTATCTTCTTCTGTGGCTGTTTTGATGTCGGTGGGTGTTTACCTGTCCAAAGGCGAGCCTCATTTATTATTTCAGCCGAGGACATCGAACAGTCAGTAGCAAGCCAAATCTCAGGGGACTGGTTGGACGACAAGCAACAGTTTCACAAAACGACGGGAAAACATTGAGATAACACAGCAAACGACAGCATGTTTTTTTCTTGGTTCCTCTTTCATCTATACTGTGACGCCTCTGACAACCCCGCGTTGCGTCATGATCAGTGCGGCCACGATGCAAGAGCACACCCCCACGGCTAGTGCAGCCACCATGACGGCAACAAGCCATGCTGATACATGGGCTATTTCGACAATGAAAGCCGCTACCATTCCAATAATGCTCAACAATGTGAGCGGGACAGCTACACCGGATGCAGCGCGGAGCAGTGCACGGGCTGGCGTGGCGACGGTGTTGCGGCCGGCCTCTCCGTTGCGACCATAGTGCAAGAAGCAAACCGTCGTGAAAATGGCGAGGAGGTCGAATACGATGCCCGTGGAAAGAAGAAGGGTGCGCGTGGAAGTCGATCCAGTGGCAAGCATCTGGACCTGCGCGGCGACAAAGATGCTATTCTATCGGGAGGAAGTGAGCGGACATGGACACGGCAAAAGGCAACTCACAGCTAAGATGATGTGGCTATTTTCGAAGTCTGAGTTTGGCTATTGTCAATCTCATGGCTGACATAAAGGCTGACTGAATACCTGTTAGATGATCCCGGGCCACGACGGTCGGAGCAGGTGTCTCTGTGATTGAAACCACAGAACCCCCTGCGCTATCATCATCTGGGATTGTGGAAGGTACGTTGGTCATTCGAGAGTCAGCGCCAACGGTCAGCGTGTGGTCAGTTGGATGGAAAAATAATGAGCGCAAGGTATTAGGTTCTCTCAGCATATGTTACCTTCGTTTTTGTCTGGTTGGATGGTGTGGGGCATTGTAAACCTGGATCTTTTTATGCCAGGGAGATGTGGGATGGAAAACGAAACACGGAAGACTTGAGGTTTTCGCACTCATATATAACGCCCGAGTAACTGAACCCACGGATAAAAAACTTTAGGAAAAACGATCAGTAGCAATGTGCTTATCCGAACCTTTCCGCTGCTCAACGGCTGCCCAACGGACGCCTTGGAGCGTGACGTGACAGATTGCGGTATTTTTGATGGCGCCACTGCAGTTCCCCATCGCATCCCCCATGTGTTAGCTGACGTGACTGCGATCTGGATCGCGGTTTCAGGCACAACCTGTAGAGCAAGTATGCCCGCGGCACAACCTTTTTTTGTTTGAAATCACCCGCTTATTTATAGCAGAGGGGAGCTGTGTCGTCAACGGTGCGGCTCTGTCTACCCCCCCTGCTACAGCTCCTGCCCCGTACGAATCTCATGCATAGTGTCGTTCCCCTGCAATGATTTTTCTTGCAGACTTTCTTTGGACTTAGTGCAGTAGTTTACACACTTTATTCTCAAACATTCAATTGTGCGCAAGCAAGGGCCCTGCCGTCGCAAGACGGCGCTTCCCTCGTTCTTTAAATTGGGTTGTCAACCTACTGAGGGGAATATATTATAATACACTATTCTGTCTCATATCCAGCTACCCTGCAGCAGTGGCGACAACTCAGGGCCGCTCAAAGGAACCTAGCGCCTCTATACTTCTTCGCATCTTGTCACATTGATCGTACACATCCTGCAACTTATTGCGAAATTCGCTCTCAAGCTGCTCGTACTGTAATCTCGTCTCCTGGCGGACCCACTCTTCAACAGTCATGTCCAATTGCTTGTCGGTTACCGACCTCAGTTTCACGGCGGGCGGTTCGTATTCCTCGTCATGACGGTCAGAAGGTGGTGGGGCTCGGGCGGATTGTACTGCCTCAACAGTCATGTCCAATTGCTTGTCGGTTACCGACCTCTGTTTCACGGCGGGCGGTTCGTGTTCCTCGTCATGACGGTCAGAAGGTGGTGGGGCTCGGGCGAATTGTACTGCCTCAACAGTCATGTCCAATTGCTTGTCGGTTACCGATCTCAGTTTCACGGCGAGCTGTTCGTTTTCTTCGTCATGACGGTCAGAAGGTGGTGGGGCTCGGGCGGATCGTACTGCGGCAATGAAAGCGCATTTGCGACCTGCTTTCTTATCGCGCTTCACATGCTCTTGCCTGTACGGCACATCATCAGGGTTGCACAAGAGACGGGATGGAACCGAGAAGCATGGAAACTATACCAAGGGTCGTCGCCTTCGTCCCAACTGTTGAGTGAGATGTCGCAGTAGAAACAGGATGCCGTATCATCCCCGCGTTCCTCTGGTGTGAAGACGAAGCCTGCGGCCGCGATCTGGCGATCTCCCCATGAAGATGGACAGATAATCTGCATAGGGATAAAGACTTACTTTCCTGGATGTTGCCCCATGATTTTCATGCTTATCGTGGGGCCACCAGTTCTTGAATGATGCAAGCCTTGCTTCCGTCATGTGTTTGCTTGTGGGTAGGCGCGTAATGTCTTTGAATACATATCTACGTATTGCAGAGGAGCATCGTTTAGGCAGAAGCACTTCGCAATTAACAACGAAGTAGAGGTGTACGGACTTGCCAGAGTCATCGATATCCTCCCTCAAACCACACCTGACGATCGCCCAAGGACAATTATTGCGACATTTCTCCCAATGAAGTGCAAAGGGGTCGTCCTCGGGGCTCCATTCGCTTAGTTCTTTACCACACAGAAAACAAGCGACGTTATCTAGGTCGTTCCAGGCAGGATTGTAGTAGAAGCCTGCCTCTGCAAGGGCAGTGGGATTCGCAGGATAGGAAGCGGGGTGTGGCCACTTGAGTAGAGCTGCCGAAGACTTGCCCGCGGGTGGCCTAACACGCTTGGCTTTATTGAAGGAGTCAAGACGCGCCTGGAAGACCTCCATCTGTTGGCACGGATGAGTGCAACAGGTGATAAGTGTATGATTCCCACGTCATGTCACGGGCTCTCGTTTGACTGAAGGTAAGTGCCCTAAGATGTGTCAGATTGGGGGTATGCCCCATGTTATTGCAGGGACGTCTAGTATGACTTTGTATGACGAATTAGTATGTATGCCCCTGGGACCATGTCCCACATTCCCTGGACATGACCACCTGTTAACAGCTCTTCCCATCATTTTCCTTTTCCATCTTGTTGTGATTATGTGGCTTTGTTGACCTCCACATTGCCCATTACCCAGACTAGCCAGAGCCTCATATTGAGGGAGGTCGCGACTTGGACCTGATGACTAACCCACCCCTATATCATGGTGGTGCAAACACCCAGGTTTCTCAGTCCAGTATGCCCCAACTAATGCCATCTCAGAACAGATTACTCCTATTGGAAACCTTGGGATTGTGGAAGGGGGCCACAGCTTCCTGAAACAGCCAGGCTATGGTGTAGGCACCTGACCTGGTCTTACAAATCAGGTACCCCAGGAGACTGAACTTGTCATACTGCAGTTGTGTTCCTTTCCTTGCTATTTGGGCTCCCACCATAACATAAACTGGGCCTGGGACCATTTCCTTTCCCCAGCAAGTAAGTGGCCAAGACTTCATCATTAGAGTGTGGGGACAGTTGGTTGTCATCTGCTACAGCTGGTCCCTGGACCCAGGGCCTAAGATACCCCACCACCAGCTGCTGACCCTCCAGAATGGGACACATCCCCATCCAGGGGTCCACAGCCTCAGCAGAAGCTCCAAGGTTATCCCAGACCCAGTTCATTCCCTGTGACTATTGGTCTCAAAGAGTTGGCATTTTAAGGCTCCCAGCTAGTCACATCACCTGCCAGCACATCATCACATGATGGTGGTTACTGGAGAATTGATTTAACTGAGAATTTATAATGACCCCTCAGTGGTTCAAACCTGTGACCTCAATTATGGGTTTGACCTGCATCAGGAAAAAGAACCCCCAGCAGTAGCTATCAGCATAGACTATGTAGACTTCACAGACTGTATAGACTGCTGTAGCATATGTAGTGAGAAAAATAGTAATACATAGAAGGTATGGATTACTATATAGCATGCAATAGACTGGGTAGCATATTATGAGTGCATTGTAGTCACAGTAGTAGAGCCTATGTACTATGTTGAGCCTAGTAGCATATTATGAGTGCATTGTAGTCATGGTAGTAGAGCCTATGTACTATGTTGAACCTAGTAGCATATTATGAGTGCATTGTAGTCATGGTAGTAGAGCCTATGTACTATGTTGAGCCTAGTAGCATATTATGAGTGCATTGTAGTTACAGTAGTAGAGCCTATGTACTATGTTGAGCCTAGTAGCATATTATGAGTGCATAGTAGTAATAGTAGTAGAGCCTATGTACTATGTTGAGCCTAGTAGCATATTATGAGTGCATAGTAGTAATAGTAGTAGAGCCTATGTACTATGTTGAGCCTAGTAGCAACTAGTGATAGTGCTGTTGGGTAGGATAGTAAGCCTTTGTACTACATTGAATTATGTTGTCATGATTATGATATAATCAGGAGCTGAGTGGAGGTGAGGTGAATTCCAGTGCAAGGTTGAAGCAATAAACTCATGAGTGTTTCAGCATGCTATAGATTAGGATTAAAATGAACAATTCATGATATTGTGCAGTATATGACAAGTACATAGAGTAGTCTCTTTTTGTTAGGATTGCTTACATAAGCCATCCCAAAGAGGAGTTGTGGAGAAACTGGGGAGGGTTGTTGGAAGGTCACATGACCTGTGGCTGGGGTCAGATTACATAATTGTAAGATCACATGACCTGGAGCCTGGGCATGTCATGTGATCCAAGGGTCTGAGCATGGGAACACAGTATCTTTTCCTCTTTTGTACTCTTTCCCCCTTATGTTAGTATTGTCGTTGTGACCTTACATTTAAGTTGTGTGAGACCCAGTCTGATACTTTTGGACTAAAATTGTTACAAAAATTTGTACTCCATAAATGAATGCATATCAGTACAGTCATCAATCAGTCATTGATACATATGGGTCATTGATACACTCTGTGAATTCTCAACTATCTGACCTTCTGGAGGGCTCAAATTACTGGCAATCACTTTGCAATACTCATTGTTATGAATTCACTGGCTAGTTGACATAGTAAGCACTGTGATGTGGCCTCTGAAGTGTCCAAGGACACAAAACTGAAAAAGTCTGCCACATTTGGCAGAATGATGACTAATGTCACACCTCATTCAAGTATGATGACTAATCATGGCAAATCTTTATTTTTTAGCATGCATGATGGTGGGCCGAAGCAAATCAGAAATAAAGAAGACCCAGATAAACCAGGAAATAAAGGATAGCTTAATGGCTCATGCTGCCATGTCATGCAGTGTTATTGATGGGAGGTCCTAAAATGGGAACTATTGTGACTAATTGTGACTGTATCAATGACCCATCTGCTGTAAAAGCTGCTTCTGGGAGTGTTTATCATGGCTCATCCATTTCTTACAACATCTTCCCCAAGAGAGTTGGGGAAAATATTCTTCATATGAGGGCACATCCTTCTGTCTATTTAGAATTTTGAAGTTGGTTAGTAATGAACATTAATAAGCACTATAAATTTGACTGTATCAATGACTGATTGATGACTGTATACTTGTTGAGATAAAATTGAGCTGCTGAATCAAGAGCATTATTTCTGGTCCATGAGATAGGTACATCTGCTGATCCAAAGTGAGGAATCAACAGACAACTGTGCCAAATCCTATCAATGCTGACTACTTCAGCATTTGCAGAATTTTGTCAAGTAGACAAAATAATCTGATACATGCCAGTTGCTAGATCAAAGCTTGTAAGTGGTCTGTACCAGTGAACATATGCTAAAGGATGTGGTACTATGCCCAGGCCATCAGCAAAACAGCTTGGCTAAATGTAAGTATGGACTGGTATGGACTGGTGTGTAACACCCCAAGTTGTCTTGGGGTGTTACATACCAGTCCATACCTCTCTACTGTACCATTTCATTCAATTGACCAGGTGGTGTGATGCATTCCTCTGGTCAAATTTTGAATTGACTGAAAGTAGAAGTCAAGTGTCACATGAGGGATAATTGACTGCCCCTCCACCAGTATATATTAGGTAACTGTCACCCAAAAAGGGAATTTCACCTTACAAATTGACCAATTCCTCAAATGATGTGTGACCAGTGTGATTTTTGGCCAATTTGGGGAGGTGCATGATGCATGACAGGTCAATTGAATGAAATGGTACAGTATACTGACAACTCAGCTGAGCTGTTTTGCTGATGAGATGCTTTGGAAGATCAAAAATCTTGCTACATGAAGACCTAGTTGAAGTTGACATCAAATTGTAGACAATTGATAGCCTTAGACTAACCTTTTAATCCATCCTCTTTCCACTGTGATTTGTTTTCAATGATCAAGGTAGTGTCAAAGCATGGTGGAGTTGCTGGCTTGCATGGTCCATTAGAATGGCCAGGCATTCCATGAATCTGATATAATTGTTCATCAGCTTGGGGCTTGGATGGCAACTTGACAGTAATATATTTATACACATCAAATCAATCATGATAGTTTGGATGAATATGATCTCTTCCAAAAGATTGCTCCAAAAAGGTGTTCAAAGCTTGGATAAAGCTAGGTACCCATTTATTTTGGTAAATTAGTACAGAAAATATCAATTTTTTTTTTGACATATCCACATTAATCTACAGATCAAGTAGTGTCTTATGAAAAAAAAAAATCTTGAGAATTGCTTGAGAATTGACTGAGAAATGGGCCAGAACATTTGTGGGTCACTGATTTGGTAAGCTTGCTGTACTTGTGGCATGGTGGGAATTGCCGTCCCAGAAAGTCGTCACATGCTCTGTGTTGAACTTGTCGTTCTCTCTCTCGCCTCCCACCATCACCCTCTCTCCTCCCTTTCTCCCATCCCCAGCAACGACGACAGCGGCGACGGCGCCCTCACCCTCTCTCCTCCCTTTCTCCCATCCACAGCAACGACGACAGCGGCGACGGCACCCTCACCCTCACCTCCAGCGATGACGACGATGGCGGCAGCACCCTCACCCTCACCCTCCTCCAGTGATGACGACGACGGCGGCAGTACCCTCACCCTCTCTCTCTCCTCCAGCGATGACGGCGGCGGCGGCGGCACCTCCTCCCTCTCCCTCTCCCTCTCCTTCAGTGACAACCACGGCAGCGGCGGCACCCTCAGCGAGGGGCCACCAGGTGCGCCCTCTCCCTTTTTTCCATGATTCTTTTCATTTTTTTAATCTACAGGGCGATGGTGAGGGCGGCGGCACTTCTCCGTCTCCTCTCTCTCACTCTCCTCCCTCTCACTCTCCTCCCTCTCCTCCCTCCCTCTCTCCTCCCCCTCCCTCTCTCCTCCAGCAACTACGACGATGGCAGCGGCAGCAGCAACGCAACAGCGGCGGCAGCGACGGTGACGGCGGCGGCAACAGCGACGGCAACAGCGACGGCAACAGCGGCGGCAACAGCGAGGGTGGCAGCGGCGGCAGCAACATCAACGGCAGCGGCAGCAACAACGACGGTGGCGGCGGCAGCGATGGCGACGGCGGCGGCGGCAACAACAGCGACGGCGACGGCGGCGGCGGCGGCAACGACAGCGACGGCGGCGGCAACGACAGCAACGGTGGCGACAGCAGTGGCAGCAGCAACGACAGCGACGGCGGCGACAGCAGCGGCAGCAACGGCGACGGCGGCGGCAACGACAGCAATGGCAGCGGCAACGACAGTGACAGCGGCGGCGACACGACAGTGACGGCGGCGGTGACGGCGACGGCGGCGGCAACGACAGCAGCGGCAGCGACGGCGACGGCGACGGCGGCGGCAACGACAGCGGTGGCAGTGACAGCAACGGCGAGGGCGACGGCAACGACAGCAACGGCGGCGACAGCAACGGCAGCGACAGCAGCGGCAGCGACGGCAACGGCGGCAGCAACGACAGTGACGGCGGTGGCAATGACGGCGACGGCGGCGGCGGCGATGGCGGCGACAGCGGCAGCAACGACAGCGACGGCGGCGGCGGCGACAGCGGTGGCAACGACGGCGGCAACGACAGTGACGGCGGTGGCAACAACAGCGACGGCGGTGGCAGCGGCAACGACAGCGACGGCGGCGGCAGCGATGGCGGCGACGGCGGTGGCAACCACGGCGGCAACAACAGCGATGGCGGCGGCAACAACAGCGACGGCGGCGGCGGTGATGGTGACAGCGGCGACGGCGGCGGCGATGGCGGTGACGGCAGTGACAGCGGCGATGGCGGTGACGGCGGTGGCAACGACGGCGGCAACGACAGTGACGGCGGTGGCGGCGGCAACGACAGTGACGGCGGTGGCGGCGGCAACGACAGCGACGGCGGCGGCAGCGATGGCGGCGACGGCGGTGGCAACGACGGCGGCAACGACAGCGACGGCGGCGGCGGTGATGGTGACAGCGGTGACGGCAGCGGCGATGGCGGTGACGGCGGTGACAGCGGCGGCGGCGGCGATGGCAGTGACGGCGGCGGCGGCAGCAGCAGCAGCAATGGCCCAGGCCCCCTACTGCAGTCCCAGACTGACAGCGGGGACCTGGGCCATTGATTTTGTGGTGGCTGGTGTGCAGAGGAAGGAAGGAGCAGTGGTGGCAGCAGGAAGCGGCACATAGCACTACCATAGTCTACTGTAGTATCAACCCGGGCTACCATTTGAGACAAGTGAACTACCATGTACCATTGAATCACATTTATGTCCTTTGTATACTCTGGTGCATTGTATGGGATCTACTCAGTGCTACAGAGCAATATATAAGAACTACCATTACTACAGAGCAATATATGGGAACTACTGTTACTACAGAGCAATATATGGGAACTACCATTACTACAGAGCAATATATGGGATCTACTGGGTCTATATAACTCGTTACTAGCTACTGAGCTACTGCTGCTACCATGACTACATGGTACTATATTGTTTGAACTTTTTTTCCTGATGTGTGGCTGTGGGGGTGTCAGGATCGCTTATGTAAGCCACCACCACTGAACTCCGGAGTGCTCCAGAGACCAGCAATGAGGGATGGATGAAAAGTCATGTGACTGCCCACGACCTTGAGGTCTCCCCTTGGGCAGCCAAGCCTGCGCCAAGTATTTCCCTTGTCTGCATTCCCTATCTGTACCTCGCTGCTGCCTTCCTTATTTAGCAGCTCGTTTACCCTAATCCACCTCCCCTATACCTCATGACTCAGTGCGTGTAGCCTCGCTCTCATCCTCATGACTCACACACACCACACAGCCCCCTCTCCTTGTATATATAGTGCCCATGTAATAGCAGTAGTTCCTTATGTTAAAATCAAGTTACTTCCCCTTATGCTCTCTGTGAGGATCCTGGACTGACACAATTTCAACATCCACCCCTAGCTACCTTGACCCTGTCCACCCTGGTCAGCCTAGCTTCCTTCCCATTCCCCTGCCCATTGTGCGAAACAGAACAATGAGAGAATAGCCCTGGCATACCTGATGCATAATGACGATATCACGGACAAGTGGCTCACCACTGTACTGGACTTCAGAGAAGACAAATATTGGAGCAGGTATTTTGATAGCCACATAAGAACAGAATTCTACCTGGACACCCCAACTGAATCAGACTACTCAGAGACTGAAACTGCGGTGCTGAGACCACAAGAACTATGCCTGTTCAAACTTTGGATTATAGAGAAAGAAAGATGACTCACACCTTACTTTGCTAGGTTATATGCGCAGGAACAGAGCAGATGAGAAGAGAGGTTGAAAGAAGCCTTGAGAGCAGCTCTGCCAGAATCTGCGACCTCAGGTACAAGGTCACCAGCCCACAGCACCATCGACATCAACCTCGACGACCTTGAGGAATATGTAAACTCTGACAATGACAAGCCAACAACCCAACTGGTGCACATTTCTGTGGAGATCCAGACTGAACTTAGCCTCCTCGGATACGAGCAATTCATCCTCCATGAGTACCACCCCATTGGCTTCATCTGTTGACCAGTTAACCCCATCCCCCCCAGCACCACCAGTTCCTACCAAGCCCCCTGTAGACTTCGCGACTTTAGATGAGTGCCTAGTCTGACCAGCACCGTCACCAGCACCACAGCCACCTGCAACTCCAGAACTGTGACCCCAACCCACAAGTCCATCGCCACCAGAACCCTCACCGCTGCCCTTGCCTGAGCCTGAAATGGCTGACCCTGTCCCTGCAGCCCAAATGCTGAGGCTGGACCTAGCCATTGCCCCATTTGATGGCAATAAGAAGAACTTCAGGACCTTCCTTAGGTCCCTCTGATTACAGTTCCTGGGCAACCAGGGACTATATGCTATTGACCTCAACAAGATTCTCTTCGCATTGAGCAAGATAGCATGAGAGCTGATGAGATTTTGAATGCTGGAGTAGCAGGGACTTGGGAGGACTTCGTCGCAGACCTGAGGCAGGCCTTCGATGACCCCATGTCAACAAATGTCAGGTTGACTCCCAGTATCCGAGGGACTTAGGTAGAGTTGGCCGAATGGAAGCAAACTGATGATGCGATAGGAAGTAACAACCTAAGGAGGTTGTTACTTGCATGGCTACTTTATATGTACAAGGGTATGAGTCACAATGAGTCACAATGGAGAGGAACCGACACATGTAGACAGTGAGGTGCGGCATGAGTCATAGTGATGGGATAGAAGGGGGGAGAGCATGTGGCATGTGATATGTGAGGGGGAAGGGTGTGTGCATGGTGTGAAGAGTGGAAAAAGGGGGGGTGATGTGGTGAAAGTCTAACATAATCCCCTCCCAGTGGTCCGACGTCTCGACGGGCCCGCTAGGCCTCCGGACTCTCTTGGCATTCACGCGGTTGCGGTTCGGTCAGTGGCTCGAGTTCGGTGGGGGGGTTGATACTGGTGTCACGTGTATTGGGCATGAGAGGGTGTTTGTAGGCATCGGCGGGGATGATCCATGGGGTCATCACGTCGGTGGTGACGGGTATGACCCAGGGGGGACCTGTGCGGCTATGGTGTACGGCCCACTCTTCTTGCAAGATGGGTTCGGGCGGTAACAGGATTTCGAATCATAATCTTGTGCTCCGGGAATTGAGCCATATTTCAACGAGGACGGGGGAAGTGCGGAGGATGCGCCATTGTTGTTCGTACTGCAGTCCCCGCAGTTCGGTCCACATTGCGCGGCTGAAACTCACACTGAGCCGTTCAGCCATCCTTCGGAGCCAGACGTCATCTTCGGGCTCCAGAAGTTCTCTATTTTGTCGAAATTGCGGCATCCGTGCAGGGGGGTCGTCAGTCATAAGTGGTGGGGGGTCTAATCCCAGCACTCGTCATGTGTGGGGGATTCGCACTGCGTCCAAGATGTGGCGCATACGGGCAGTTGTGCAGGGGGATGATGGCGGGCGTTCGAGTCTCAGTGGCGTGCCTCGTGGGTCAGGCCCGGGTCGCAAGTCGAGCGCAGGTCGTTGGCAGGTGGTCTCGGCAGGTGGCGGGCGCAGTAGGCGGTTCGGCCATTCCGCTGCTCGGCGGGCATAATAGGGCAGTCCCGGGGTCCCATGGCATGGGATCTGAGGGGTACGGTCGGGCGGCATGGTAGAGAGAAGGGAGATGTTTACAGGAGAGGGGGAAGGGTGTTCGGTGGGTGAAGTCGTTTGCGGTTTTTCTTTTTAAGTGCTCGACCCTGAGCGTGTGATCACTCAGGCAAAAGACACTGTGAGAGAACATGCCGCCTCAGGGTGTTTTCGATGAAAGTCCGCAACGGCCTCGGCCGCGTCCTTCAGGTTTGTCCTCGGTTCCCATGTGTTGTCTTCATGGGGGTAGCTGGCCCATTTCACTAGGTATTGCAGTTTGCGCCTGTGCCTCCGGCTCTTTAGGACCTCTTCTACCTCGTGCTGTAGGTGGTCGTCGATTAACACGGGTGGTGGGCGCTCATCCAGAGTTTGGTTAGGAAACTTTCCTTCCTTATACGGCGTGAGTAGTGCCTCGTTGAATACTGGGTGGATCTTCCATGTGACCGGTAGGTTGAGTCGGTAGGTGGCCGGTCCTACTTTCTCTATTACTACGAAGGGGCCAACCCTTCTATTGGTGAGTTTCTCTGATGGTCGCTCAGTGTTTAGGTTAGTAGCATCCAGCCAGACCAAGTTTCCCTTTTTGTAGTCGAGTGTTTTTTTGTTTTTATGTTTATCATAGCTGGTTTTCATGTATTGTGCGGCTTTCTCCATGGCCTTTTTGGCATTTTCTCTGGCTTTCTGTAATTTTGTGGTGAAGTCAGAGGCTTCCGGGGTGTGCGGCACATCGGGCAGGCTAATGTCACCCATACGAGGGTGAAAGCCATAGTTTAAGAAGAAAGGGCTGTACTTGGTAGTGGAGTGTTGTCGGTTGTTCAGGGCGAATTCCGCGGTGGGTAGCCAGTCCGACCAATCGTCTTGCATGAAGTCGACGTATGAGCGCAGGTATATCTCTATTTCCTGGTTCATTCTTTCCGTTTGTCCGTCGGTTTGTGGGTGGTAGGCCGTACTCGGGTTTCCTTTTATGCCAATGATCTTATAGAACTCCTCCATGAAGTTCGAGACGAATTGGGACCCTCGGTCGCTTATCACCTTGCAGGGTACTCCATGGCTGTGAAGTACTCAGTCCCGCAGGATTTTTGCTGCCCCTAGTGCTGTAAGCTTCGTGTCCGTGGCTTCCAGTAGGGTCATCTTTGTGAGTTTGTCACATATCACAAGGATGGCATTATGCGTAGCGGATTTTGATAGTGGTCCGATAAGGTCCCAAGTGATGGTGTGCCACGGGCAGGGCAGTATTGCATGCAGGTGTAGGGGTGCGCGTCGCTTCGTCCGGTCAGGTTTTGTCCTTTGACATTTCTTGCAGCCGGCCACATACTCCGTTACGTCTTCCTTCACTCCTGACCATGTAAATTGTCGGGTGACACTCTCCAAGGTCTTTTCAGGTCCAGGATGTCCTCCAAGTGGGGAGTCGTGTAGTTCCATCAGGATTTTGTGTACCAGGTCTTGGGGTACCCAGATCTTTCCTTCATGTCTGAAGAGTCCATCCACTCCTTTTTCATAGGGTATTGCTTTGGGCGGTGTAGTGGGTATTACGGTTCTTGCTGCAACTGCTTGATTACAGTCAAGTCCTTCAGGGGTTCCTGTAAGGCGTTAGAGATTCACCAAACACCCTTGAGGATGTGGAGTATGAATTCAAAATATGTGAGAAATAGAAATATACGGTGTCCGGGATATTCTGCTATGTGTCCGATAAAATCCGATAAGGATGGTGCGATAAGACGAAGGGCCGGCAACGACGGAGGCCAGCGGATCGAAGGTTGCGACGACGGGTGAGCTTAGGTGAGGTTTCTAACAGAGAGAAGGGGTTCAGAAAGCTGTATTTCAGAGAGGTCCGGAGTGTACTTAAGTACAGTTCTGTAAGTACAGCAAATTGGAATGTACGGAAATGTCCGGAAAACACATGGAACAGCGCCATGTCGCGTGAAGGGTTACATGAAGGAGTTATATCACAAGGGAAATGAGTAGCTCGGAGGAATGAAATGTCCGATAACTAGCAAATGTCCGGACCGCTCATAAACTGAAGGAAAGTGGGGCTGGTACAGCAAAGGGGTACTAAGAACAATGGACAAGGTACTGCAAAGGGTTTGAAACGTTTAAACGATTGAATGGTTGAAAGGGATCATAATATGAAATTTACAGCATGGTATATGAAATAAAGGAATGGGAATGGAATAGTGTGTATGTCGAGCGCTGACCGTGCTGGAGAGGTGAAATAGAGAGGCGTGGGCGGTGTGTGAGAGCGGTGGGCTGTGATCGTCACGGGGGATTGAAGACCGAAGTGTCCGACATCGGACATGTATCGGATACTATCGGTCGTTATCGGACGGTGTCGGATCGTTATCGGTTCGTATCGCACGTAATTTCTTTGGATCGCAAAACATCCGGATAGTCGGTATCTGTCATGTTTCCGTGTTTAGATCGCATATGGTCCTTACATTCTCCCGGGGGCTGAAAATGCAACCGCCCTCGGTTGCAACCAAACAAGGCCAAATAACGGTTTGTTGATCGTGAAGTACGCGTCGTGTGGGTGCACATAGGTCCAAACACACCCTTGTGTTTTCTCCAGCGACAGCAACACGTCAACTCTCCGACAATGGAAAACTTCGATTCTTCAATCTTTCGAAACGCAGTCCAGGCGATGACCGAGGCGCAGGCCATGGCGCCGGGCGAGGAGTTGCCGGATCGGGGGCAGGATGGAGAGTGCGCGGAGTGGGTGGGGACGTATGCGGGTGACGCGGTGCGTGAACGAGAATCTTTCGTACTTTTTTGTATCGCACTGACAACGTTTTTAGGACGATTTTCTTGCCGGATATGTGGCAGCGATCGACGACGACGTGGAGGTGGACGAGGGACTCGTCCGGGTCGCGCGAAGGCTCAAGAAGTGGCGGAAGCTCCGCGGGGACGAGTGGTCCGCTGAGCGGACGAGAAGGCGGGAGGAGGTCGAGGCCGAGAAACAGCGCACGAGCGAGGAGAGGGCGGCTACTGAGCGGGCCGCAGCAGAGGCGGAGGCGGAGGAGAGGCGGGCTGCCGAGAAGAGGGCGCGCCTTGCCCGGGCGCGCTTAATTGTCGTAAGTGACAGCGACGACGAGGGCGAGGCGGCGGCGGCGGCAACAACGACGACGACGGGAGCGGCGGAGTCCGGTGCAGCGGCGGTAACAACGACGACGATATCACCGGACGCCGGAGAGCTGCGTGTGGACGAGGTGGCGGCAGGGGAGGATCCGGACAGTCATCGGACCGTGTGGGGAACCGACGGGGTGACGCCCGTCGGTGTTATCGAGGCGGCGGCGGTGAGTGCGGTGGCCGGGGGAGGCGAGCAGTCGGTGGAGGAGCCGATGTTCGTGCACCGGGACGGTGCGCGGATGATGGCGACTCCGGTGTGGGTGGAGATCGCGAGGCGGAAGGCAGCGGAGCGAGGGCGAGGGAGGAGAGGCGGGGCGAAGAGCGACATAGAGTCCCGGGCTGCGCGGCAGCCTGGAGATAAGGTGAGTGGTTAATTAAGATATGTGAGGCTTTTTCGACGTCTGATATAATGATTAGGAGCACGTTCCGGGGTGCAAGGAGTGCACCCGGAAGTGGCGGGCGTGCTACGGAGTGGAGGGGATAGCGTGCCGGTGGTGCCGGACGTATAAGGTATCGTGCAGTCTGTCGGCTGTGCGAGGTAAGTGGTATTCTTTTTATTTTTCATGATGAGACAAATGATAGGTGTGTTTCAGGAGCGAAAACAGAGAGAGCGGCGGTGTCCGGAACGGAAGGTATGTCGAGAAGGTATCGGGTCCGCATTTGCTAACGTATCGGAACAGGTCCGAAGGCGGCGGGAGCGAGCGGAAGTAAGAGGCCGAGGCGAGGTGCGACGCGGGTACCGGTTCGCGAGGAGACGACGCCGGAGGAGGAGGACGAGATTGAGGAGGATACCAGTGTGGAGCTGGTGGAGGAGCCGCCGGCAAAGAAGAAGAAGGCGGAGGCGGGACCAAGTCGGAAGGGTAAGGAGCGGGAGGTGGCGCGAGGGGTGTCCGGGAGGGAGGCGCTCGATAGGGCGCTGGAGATGATGGAGAGGGGGGCGGACCAGGTGAAGGCCGGAGCGGAGCTGCTCCGGATGCTCCTCCTTGGCGAGTCGTCCTCTAAGTAAATATTTTGTTTTTGTTTTTATATATGTTTTTCTTTTTCTATTTGGTATGGTATGTCGTGTGGGATAAGTGAGGAATGTGAGAATGTGAGAAAATGGTTGAAAGAACGTCGGGTATAAAGTTTGGACTTGTCCGAAATTTCGATTTTTTTTTTTTTTTTTTCCATCTTCTCCAATTTGGAAGAGTGCGAAACCAACGGCGATATTTGATGAGTCGACGGCGAGGATTACGGGTTGTCCGGAGCGGTAGTCGATTGGTCGGATGGCGGATGAGTTCAGAATCGCGTGTTTGAGTCGGTCCATCGAGTTTTGTTCTTCTTTTTCGAATCTGAATGGCACGTCCTTGCGAGTTAGACTGACAAGAGGTCGGGCAAGTACGGCGTAGTTTTTAATGAATATCCGGAGTAGTCCGCAAACCCCTAAAAATGATCGGACATCGGTCAGGGTTTTGCAAGGAGGCCAGTCCCGGATACGCTGAACGTTGGAGGCATCCGGAACTCGTCCTTCGTATGTGCACGTATGTCCGGTAACGACTGCTTCGGGAACGCAAATTGTCGTTTTCTTGCCGTTAAAGGTTCCTCCGACTTTCTTGATTCGTTGGAGCACCCGGTTGACGTTATTTAAATGCTCCCAAACAAATCGTCGTATTTGCGGATTCTCAGGGATCGTCTCGTAGGTGCCGTCCGGAAGCTCGTATCGGGTTTCCGGGCCCTTGATCGCTACATCGTCTACGAATGGGATGGTTACGTGCGGAATTTCATCTTGTAGAACATGCGTGACGTCTCCATGCATAATCTGCGTCGCGTTGGTGTATCCCATGGGGACGCAGGTGAGCCGTTTTGCTCCGAGAGGGGTTTGAAACGTGGTGAGGTCTCGGCTTCGTTCGTCCAGAGACCGCTGATCGAAGGAGACGAAAAGGTCGAGTGATCCGTAACATCCGCGTCCGGCGAATGATTCCGCAAAAACCTCCATTATCGGGGGGACCGCAGAATCGCCGATAGTGATTTTGTTAAGCGGCTGGAGGTTGTGCACGAGTCGGAGAGACTTTCCGTCTTTCTTTAACACGCAAAACCACTGGGACCGATAAGAAGAGTTGGATTCTTCATAAACGCCGGCTGCGATCTTTTCTCGGATTACTTTGAGAACTTCGTCGTAAATACCGGGGGGAATCGGTATATTTTTGAAGATCCAAGGGATATGTTCGACTGTCGGGATAATAATCGGATCGAAGTATTTTGCGTCGAATCGTCCTTTTTCGGTCTCTTTCCAAGCGAAGGCGTCTTCCTGGGCTTTAATAAGATGGTGAACGAGTTTTTCTTCCTCCGGCCATAAGAATCCGGTGGGGTTGGCGTTGTGCGTGTCTTTCCGGTTTTGAGTGTATCGAAGACCGGGGGTGAAATCGGGGGGATGGGTCGGAAGAGTTGGCATATCGGCTAGGGGGTCCGGGTGTCGGCGTCGGACAATCCGGAATTCTTTGGGTACTGTCGCTTTGATCGGATTGACGCGATTCGCGACTTTCTTATATTTCTTTCCCAAGTAAACTGGAAGAACGGCGTCCGTAGACAGGGAATTTATTTCGGGGGTTTTGTTGTACAAGGGGGTTGCAACATTTGGATGCGACGGTTCACGTCCGATAGCGACTGGGGAATCAGCGGAATCGAGAGAAACGTCCGAGATACTGATACAGGGGAAGGGGTCGAGAGAGACTGGGTTTATAAGGGAAAACGATAAGGGAACGTGAACGGAAGTAGGAAAAATGGCTGGAGTCTCGTATCTGGGTATAGCTTCCGTGTCCGCATTGATCGGAGGTAAGTCCGTTGGTTTGCGGACATTCGAGGCTCCAGCTCTCAAAAATCCGGATGCGGTTTCTTGTTCTTCAAGGATTTGCGGATCGGGATTCGCTCCTTCGTTGGCACTATGATTCTTTCTCCGGTGTTTGGATCGTTGAGAATAAGGTCCTGGGCCCCGTGGGGATGGTCAATCGTTTGGGAACCGGTTAACATGAAAAACGGTCGTCCGACAAGAACCTCGCAGGGCAACGTGTCTGCTACTTGCATTTGAACATGGAATGTGCACGGACCGATCTGTAGGGGGAAATTCTTGATGAGTCCGAGGGTCGGAGCGATGGTGCCATGAGAGGATTCCATGTGAATAACGTTCTCGGAGTGTAGTGGGTTGCCGAGTTTCTCCCAAACGTCTCTTCGCATTGCCACGATTGAGCTGCCTTGGTCGAGCAGGCACTCCGCGGCGATCCGGTTGTCCAATATCCCTTCTACGATGCGGAGTGGAGCAGCGTCGACGGCGACAACAAGATCGGAGGTGTCCGGGACCGTAATGTTTGTATAGAGCGTATCCTGTACGACGGACGCGGTGACCGGAACGCGACGAGCGGTAACCACATCCTTCATCTTTTTGCGGATGTCTCCGGAAATGGCGAGTAGTTCGCGAGGTGTGACGCGGACTGGCATGTCGAGTGCGCGATCGAATACTTGTTGAACGGTTACCGGATTTTCGATCGGAGCTTGGTAATGGTACTGGACGTCGGGTCGTTCGATTTTCTCCGGCTTTGATGGACGAGTGACCTGAGGCGGCGTAATAACAACGGCGGGTGGGGGCGGTAACCTAGATGGCTGAGGATCGGTATTCCTGGGTGTGGGTGCTTTCCTTTTGCCCTTGTCTACTTTCTTCGCGACATCGTTTGCAAAGGTGCGGACCATGTTTTCCAACACGGTATTCTCGTCATCTTCCTCGTCCGAATCGTCTTCCATGTCCGGGGGGTGAGCGGATTGTCCGATCGGCTGTGCTTCAAATACCGCGGTTGTCGCCGGTTGCGTGTTCTGGGATTGGTATGTAGCGTAGTACTTGTCGAAGCGCTCGGATAGGTTGTTCCCTGAGATAGTGCCTGGCAAATATCGTCCGGAGGGGAGACAAATCCTGCCTTCTGTGTTCCGTATACATTTGCCGGACTTAATGTATTCGAGGGCCTTCGGACAGGCACTAACAAAATGACCTATTTCCGAACAGAAATTACACGTCCGGCCTGCGGGAGAGTTCGTTGTCCGGGGAGCGGAGTGTCTTGCCGGTTCGAGAGATTGGGCTGTCAAAATCGATTCCAGGCGAGCCATTGTGGAAGCGAATGTTGCCCATGCTGCGGACATATCAAATTCTTCCTTCTTGACTACCGGTTTCGTTTCTCTCCCGGGGGCTGAAGATGCGAGACGGACGGGTCCGGAAAGTTGATCGGTTGTCGCAGAGTGGGGGGACGTCGAGGAGAGAAGAAATTCAGCTGCACCATGTACTTCATTCATGGGGTAAGGATCCTCCGGATGGTGGTTTGGTAGTATGATAGCGAGTCGGCTTTCGATCCGACGCCTTGTATGATCCCCAAATCCGAGGATGTAAAGTCGGTTCCTGTCATTTGTGGACATACGCTGTGATGTGATCAAGTGCGAGGTGATCCGGAGAAAGTCCCGATAGTATTCTCCGTGTTCTGCGCGCGTGTAAACTCCCTTTTGGGCCGAGTCCGATATGAAACAGTCCAGGTCGGCGACGGAAAATAAGCGACCTCCATCAGATCCTGGATAAAGTCGTCGGACGGCCGCTTTGAAGGTATCCCACGTCCATACCGGGTCCGGGTCAGGTGAAAGAGTCTCCCAGAGGAGACACGTATCGGTGTCGAGATAGTGCTTGGCGTACCGAATTAAATCGGGTTCTGGAACGTCCGGGTTGACGCCGGTGAGCACGATGTCGATGTCCTCGAAGTACCGGTTGAGGTGTGTCGGTACTCCGTCAAAGGCAGGGGCCCCGTGGGCGCCACGGAGCGGATATCTCGGTTGGTTGGCCATTTGTATTGGTGCGTGGGGCGGTGAGTGAACTTCGTCTGGTGAATTCTGAGGTGTTTCGGGCGGGAAATGAAGGATGTCTGGTTCAAGGGGAAGTGGTGTAAGCGGTGAGTGTGGTTGTTCGAAGGTCTGTGGTAGTGAGGGATCCGGAGTGGTGAAACTCGTGTGGGAGTAGACAATGGATGAGATACTGGGAATGTCCGATGGAAGAAGGTGGGAAGTTTCAATTACTTCTCCGGGGGGTTCGGAGGGCGGTGGTTCTGTGATCGGATTCGGGTTTCGACTTCTCAGGCGTTCGGAGCGTCGAGGCTGAGGAGCGGATGAGCCTCTGGGAATCCTTGAGGGTGGTAGTGAAGACGTCTTGTTGAACCCCTCGCGGTGGGCTCCAGAATTGTAGTGGGTATTACGGTTCTTGCTGCAACTGCTTGATTACAGTCAAGTCCTTCAGGGGTTCCTGTAAGGCGTTAGAGATTCACCAAACACCCTTGAGGATGTGGAGTATGAATTCAAAATATGTGAGAAATAGAAATATACGGTGTCCGGGATATTCTGCTATGTGTCCGATAAAATCCGATAAGGATGGTGCGATAAGACGAAGGGCCGGCAACGACGGAGGCCAGCGGATCGAAGGTTGCGACGACGGGTGAGCTTAGGTGAGGTTTCTAACAGAGAGAAGGGGTTCAGAAAGCTGTATTTCAGAGAGGTCCGGAGTGTACTTAAGTACAGTTCTGTAAGTACAGCAAATTGGAATGTACGGAAATGTCCGGAAAACACATGGAACAGCGCCATGTCACGTGAAGGGTTACATGAAGGAGTTATATCACAAGGGAAATGAGTAGCTCGGAGGAATGAAATGTCCGATAACTAGCAAATGTCCGGACCGCTCATAAACTGAAGGAAAGTGGGGCTGGTACAGCAAAGGGGTACTAAGAACAATGGACAAGGTACTGCAAAGGGTTTGAAACGTTTAAACGATTGAATGGTTGAAAGGGATCATAATATGAAATTTACAGCATGGTATATGAAATAAAGGAATGGGAATGGAATAGTGTGTATGTCGAGCGCTGACCGTGCTGGAGAGGTGAAATAGAGAGGCGTGGGCGGTGTGTGAGAGCGGTGGGCTGTGATCGTCACGGGGGATTGAAGACCGAAGTGTCCGACATCGGACATGTATCGGATACTATCGGTCGTTATCGGACGGTGTCGGATCGTTATCGGTTCGTATCGCACGTAATTTCTTTGGATCGCAAAACATCCGGATAGTCGGTATCTGTCATGTTTCCGTGTTTAGATCGCATATGGTCCTTACAGCGGTATAGTGTTTGCGTGTGCCTCTAGAAGCATTTGGTCGATTGTTGGTTCAGGGATTAGCAATGTGGCAAGACGGTGGGTGGGGAAAACCTGTACTGTGGGTTTTTCATATTTGTCTGTTCCCTCCCAGTGGTCTGGTCGTCGGGAGAGTGCGTCCGCTTTCATGTTTGTCTTTCCTGGTTTGTACTTTACTTCAAAGTTGAAGCACTGTAGCTTTGAATGCCATCGTGTTTGTCTAGGGTTGAGTTTTTGACTTTTCTGGAAGTATTGAAGGTTTGCATGATCAGTGTGGATTTCAAAGGGGTCCTTGGCGCCCAATAGGTAATGGCGCCACTCTTCTAGTCCTCGGATGATCGCCAAGAATTCTTTGTCATATGTTGCATAATTCATCTCCGCTGGGGAGAAGGTTTTTGAAATAAAGTCTATCGGTCGCCAGACACCGTCAGGCTGTTGTTGGGACAGTACTCCCCCAGTCACATAATTACTTGCATCTACTTCCATTTTCCATTTGCCATTATCTTGTGGGATTGCCACCACTACATCACTCTGTAGTATATCGATTAGGCGCTTCCAGGCACGTTCTTGTCAGTCCGTCCAGATATATGGCGTGTTGTCGCTCAGTAGTTCGTAGAGTGGCTTGGCGATAGTGGCGAATCCCTGTATAAACCTTCGGAAGTAATTTAACAGCCCGATTCCCTTTTGAAGAGCATGTTTGTTCTTCGGCACAGGCCAGTCGGCTATTCCCCTGCACTTCTTGGGCGAGTGTCGAATTCTTCCTTCTGAAATGAGCAGTCCTAGGAACGTGACCTCTGACTGTTCTATTTTGCACTTCGACTCTCGGACGCACAGGTCATTTTCTTGGAGTATCTTGAATACTTCGTGTAGTAGGCGTCGGTGTTCTTTGATCGTCTCTGTTGCTACAAGGATGTCATCGATGTATATGAATACCTTTCCAGTGGCTACTAGCGTATGAAGAATGTAGTTCATTCTCCTTTGGAAGACCGATGGGGCATTCATTAGTCCGAACTGCATGACGGTGGGCCATACCGTGCTGTATTTGGTGATTATTGCGGCAAGGTGTTGTGCCCATTTGGCCATTGCGACGTTCCAGTAGCCCCATTCCACGTCGACACTTGTGAACACCTTAGCCTTCTTTAGGCTTGCCACAGTCTCGTCGATCCTAGGTAGCGGGTATATGTCTTTTACGCAGAACGAGTTGAGCCGTTATAGTCGATAATGGGTCGCAATTTGTCTCCTTCGTCTTTGAAGAAGATGGGACTAACATAGTCTGATTCTCCCCACACTAACCGTCCATTCTCTAAATTTTCTTTGAGCCACACCCTCAACGCCTCATCTTCCCTGTTGGTAAGCAGGTAGACTTTCGAACGCAAGAAACTGGGGTCGTTTTTGAACTTGATTTCGTAGTCGATTCCCAGTAGAGATTTGGGTAGCTTCTGGCCAGTCTTCCCAGCAAACACCAGGGGGTATAGGGCCTTCCAATCGGGTGTGGTTGTTGTATCGTGTAGGCTTCGAAAGCCATAGCCGTAATCCACAATGTGACAGTCTTTCTTTTTGCACTTGTCGAAGTGGATGTACTTTTCAAACCACCAGATATTAGGGTTATGGTAACGGAGCCAATCATGCCCCAGAATCGCCGGGTGGCCGGTAACTCGTCCCAATAGAAACTGTTTGATTTCAACGTGACCTCCAATGTTGAGTCGCAGGGCTACCGAATGCTTGAAGGCCCCTGATACATTTGTGGTCCCATCGATATTCTTGAATATTATAGGAGTTTCGAGTTTCGTGAGGTTTATTT
The DNA here is from genome assembly GCA_951802425.1 of Clavaria fumosa. Classification (NCBI taxonomy): domain Eukaryota; kingdom Fungi; phylum Basidiomycota; class Agaricomycetes; order Agaricales; family Clavariaceae; genus Clavaria; species Clavaria fumosa. The sequence continues at coordinate 521,096 of OX637794.1, read as the reverse complement.
TCCTAGCGACGGCCCACTCCAGGTCCATAACAGACATTGTGCAGCCAGAGTCAACTAACAGTTTGATGTCGTAGGTCTCTTTGGTGTCCAGTGTAGTTATAAATCCTGGCATATCCAATTGTCATTCTCCTCCTCTCCCATATGTGGTCCTGGGATCGGTGTCCCAGTCCACATCATCATTATATCCTGGGAGCTTCTTAGAGGTGAGGTCCTTGAGGGTGTGCTTAGCCCTCTCAGCCTCTTTTGGCAAAGGAAACAACGGCTTGTCATTGGCAATTTGGTTTACATGGTGTCGACGGGCGGGAACAATATACATGGATCCTACTTTAGCACTTAAGTGGATCTGCCCTGAAAATCCTGTTGTCCATTATTCGTTGTTGTTTCAGTCGAGGGCCCTGGGCCCGGGTTTGGGGGCGCCTTGCGATATCCAATTCGTCACGTAATTGCGCAATTCGGTTTTCCATCTCCTCATAGTCATTTTGCCCGATGCTCGTAGCTGCGTATGAGGGGTTGAATGACGTTAGGGACGCTGGATGCGAAGCGGGATATGCGGGGACAGGAAAGGGGGAGAAGGGAGGCGGTGTGTAATATCCGGGGGGGGGAACGTAATTCGTAGGCGTTCCCCGCTCTGGCTTGTTGGCGTGGAACAGTGCGGCGTTGGGGTGGTTCTGGGCATAATCGTGCTGGGTGGCCCACTTGGCCGCAGTTGTAACAGATGAGGGGGCGTCAGGGCCCCGCTCCTCGGCTCGTATCCATCGGGGTGCCCTGCCTGGTACCAGGTGGTCCTTGTGTATTCCATTGTCTAACAGGCATTGCCTGTTGTTGTTGCTGTGGTTGCTGTTGCCACTGCGTGCGTTGCTGTTGCTGCTGCTGCTGGCCTCCCTGGGCTGGGACCTGGTGCATGGGTTGGGGCTGCCACTGTGGCGAGCGCCAAAAACGGTTGTGCGGTGGTTGGCGTTGTGCAGGCCGGTTCCAAGCCGGGGGGGCTCCTGTCTGCATCCTCATTTCTCTCTGGACTGCTGTGTAAAGTTGATGCTGCCTGTCCAGGCATATGGTTAACACTCGGAAGGCCTGGTAGTCTGCGGGTTGCTTGGCGCAGGCGAGAACCCTTTCCAGTAATTTGGGATGCACGGCCCTCATCAATAGGGTGTGTATGACGTTCCAGTGGGTCTCCTCCTCCTAGCCAGCTTGGCTCATGAGGGTCTCGAACTTCTGGAAGAATTGGGCCATGTCCATTTGTATTTGTCTGAAGAAGTTTAGCTTGTGTACTGCAAGCGCCTGGTCTTCGATCGGGGCGAACACTTCCCTCATTCTTGCCTCAAAAGTTGCCCAGATAACGTCCTCGCTTCCATCTTCCAACAGCACTGTAGCAGCTTGGTTGGCCCACTCGGCAGCGTAGCCTTCTGTCATGTTGCTCAAGGTGAACACTACCTTGAGGAAATCGGTCGGGTATTTGTGGGCATTTACTCAGAATTCCAGGTGTAGGCTCCTGAGAAAGGTCTGGAAGCTTTCTCTGTTTCCGTCATAGGGGGCGATCTTCAAGGCGAGCGTAATGGGTGCCGCTGCGGGTGCGGCAGGGGGTTCGGGAACAGCATTGGGGGCTACATCGGCCATGTCTTCAATCTAACTCTTCCAGGTAGATTCGAGGCGGGTCTTGGAAAATATCGACACGTAAGCGGTCTTGAAATCCGGCGAAGGTAAGGTCCATCTGGGCCTCAGTGGATCGGTGTGTAGGGGGTGCTTCGTTGGTCTGCGTCGCAACAGACAAATGCGTAGGTTCCTCGAGTTCTTCAAGAGCGCTCTGATAGTCACTCTCGCTAGCGAAGTCTGTAAAATCCTCGTCTCCTTGGAGGAACTCCGTATCTCCGTCTGTGTGTTTCTGTTCGTCAGCTACTGCTTGTAGCTTCTGTGTGAGCGTTCTTCGGAATGTTTGCCACTCGGGGGCGTGTTCGATGGTCAACGGGTTGTTTCGTGCAAAGTCCTGCGGCACGAAGATTCTTCTCATAGCAAAATGGTAGTGGGGTGCCAATTGGGCAGCCTCGGAATGTCTCGGATACTGAAAGCTTTCGTAAGCTCGATACAGGGTGCTCGGTGGCGTCAATTGTTCAAAATCAGTGTCTTGGTCTAGTCCAAGGAGGGCTCTCCTCCTGATGGATCGTTCGTATGCTGTCCAAAAGCGTGCCAGGGTGTCTTCTCCGAATACGCGAGCCTTGCTTCGGCTCGGGCAGGGGTGTGGGTGCCTAGGTCCGTGAGGAGGTAGGCGGGGGAGAGGTTGTTACTTGTCAACAAATGTCGGGTTGACTCCCAGGTATCCGAGGGACTTAGGTAGAGTCGGCCGAATGGAAGCAAACCGATGATGCGATAGGAAGTAACAACCTAAGGAGGTTGTTACTTGCATGGCTACTTTATATACATACAAGGGTATGAGTCACAATGAGTCACAATGGAGAGGAACCGACATGTGTAGACAGCGAGGTGCGGCATGAGTCATAGTGATGGGATAGAAGGGGGGAGAGCATGCGGCATGTGATATGTGAGGGGGAAGGGTGTGTGCATGGTGTGAAGAGTAGAAAAAGGGGGTGATGTGGTGAAAGTCTAACACCCCAACATTACCGCGACTGCCCTCAATGACATAGCGAAGTTGAAACAAGGCCCCCTGGAGGCCGCAGAATTCTTTGCTCAATTCGAAACCTTGATGCAAAAGGCCGACTTAGATGTGACTGGAGACTCTGACATTCTGGTGCACTGGCTGGAATTGAACCTCAACAGGAGGCTCACTACTCGCATCTACAGTGTCAACTACATATGTTGAGTGGAAGGAACTGGTCAAGCGATTGGATGCCCAACAAAGGAGACTCGATGCGATTGTGTGTGAGCAGAATGCTGGATGCCCTGCCCCACCCCAATTCCAGCAGCCATGCCCACTCCCTACACCCCCACGTTACCCGAACCCGATGCCCCCATGACCCGTACCTCGCTTCCCCTTTGCCCTGCAGCAGCAGCAACATACCCCTGCTCTTCAGATCTTGCCCTGTCCTGCTGGTGCCAGTGACCAGATGATCATGGACCAGATGCATGCTCCTGCTGCTGAGCGTCGATGCTTCCATTGTGGCCAGGTGGGTCACATGGCCTGGAACTGCCACCTCCTGGACACCTGCCCCTATGTCCTGAGGCCACAGATTTGCGCAATGGCCCCTGCACCACTGGAAGTGGAAGAATATGAGAACGAACTGGCCCTGCTTTGCAACAGGCTTGTGATATATGAGAGAGAGAGTGTGCTTGCTGGCACCCCAGCGGCCCAGCAACAACAGCAACAACAGTCCCTGTCAGCTCCTACTCAGGAGCAGGGTTTTGGAGAAGAGATGCAGTTAGGGAAGAGCACGGGTCACGGGTACGGGTACATGCGGGTACGGGTACGGGTATGGATTTCCTTACCTGTCAGCTTCAAAACAAGCCCAAAAACATCCAAATTGGATCAGAATTGACTGAGATATAGTGTTGCCATGGTTCGGTTAATTTCGGTTAACCGAACTCAAACTGATCTCAAATAAAATCTGTAAAATCGCAGAAAAATTAGAGTAGGTTTAAAATATGTGTAGAAATCTCCAGAAATATTTCCATAATTTTACAGAATTTATTGAAGTTTTAAAAGCATCAGTTGGAGTTCGGTTAACTGAAATTAACCAAACCGTGGCAACACTACTGAGATACAATTAATTCATTGTTTTGATCATATCTCTCCCAATTCTTGTCCAATTTGAATGTTCTTTGGCTCAAAATGATGGGTAAACCTGCATGGGTTACAGGTACAGGTATGTGCGGGTACGGGTACGGGTAGAGCCTTGGATACCCATGGGTTACCCACGCTCATCCCTAGACGCAGTAAGTCTGAACTCGCGTCTCTACAATAGTATGAGCAATGTTCCCACCCCTGCCCCTGTACCTGTAGCAAGTATACCCAAATATACAATCTTGCAATGGAGACATGCCCAGAGCACAAATGGACTCGAGGACACAACCACCATAAAGGTTGTGGAGGAAAAACTGAAAAAACAAAAAAGAGACCTGACTCTGCCAGCACATTTTGAGACCTTCACCACGGCACAATGGGGGAGCCCCAAAGTCCTGATAGACTCAGGTTGCACAAATTGTTTTATGGACCTCGACTGGTGCAAAGACCTAGGACTGGAACCTGTGCCCTTGCCAATGCCAATCCAGGTGTTCAATGTTGATGGCTCCATGAATAAGAATGGCCCCATCAGGTATGGGATTGACCTCACCCTGGTGATACTGTAGGTGACCACCAGGAAAGAATTCACTTCCTGCTTGGCACGACAAAATTGCACAAAGTAATCCTGGGACACGACTGGTTGACAAGGCACAATCCTGATATCGACTGGGCCCAAGGGAAGGTATCCTTCAGACGCTGCCCCCAGAGATGCTTTCCATTTCCAGGGCTTCATCCTGCCCACCATTACCCCAAAACCAGCAACTATGACAATGCCTTCCAAACCATTATGGACAACCACTTCTCAGATACCACGACCATGCCAGATTGGCTATCACTATACCCAACGGTCTTCAGTGAGGCTAAGTGGGACAAACTGCCCAAACTGCAACCCAATTTTGACATTAAGATCAAGTTCCGCAAGGATCCAGGGCACTTATCCTCGAAGCTCTATTCACTGACAAGGGAAGAGATGATTGAGACGAACTGATGGATTGATGAGCAGCTGACTTCTGGGAGGATAAAGCCCTCTAAGTCTCCTTATGCCAGCCCATTCTTCTTCAAGCAAGAGAAAGACAAGCTCTGACCCATCATCGACTACTTGTGCCTTAATTTGTACTTGATCAAAGACAAGTTCCCACTACTGCATATCCGAGACTGTGTAGACAAGCTACATGGTGTGAGGATCTTCTCTAAGATTGATGCGAAAGGAGGGTTCCCCTTGATGAGGTTGTGGGAGGGACACCAGGAACGATGTGCTTTTCTGACCTTGCAAGGCCTATTTGAGCCTACAGTAATGTGGTTTGGACTTCAGAATGCTCCTGTGACTTTCCAGAGGTTCATGAACCACATCCTGCAAGAGGAAATTGCTGGCGGACATGTACTCGCATACATCAATGATGTCATTGTATTTGCCGATGACCTCGCGACCCACTGTTACTGGATGGACTGTGTGCTGCAGACTTTCTGTGACAATGGACTGTGCCTATGACTGAGCAAGTGCGAATTTGAGAAAGCCGAAGTCTTCTACTTAGGACTCAGGCTTTCCCATAATTGACTTGAACACGACCCGGCTAAGGCAGAGGCCATAAGGAACTGGCCACCCCCCCGAAACGTCAAGGAACTTCAGTGCTTCCTGGGAATGATCAATCACCTGTGGCGCTTCATCCCTAACTTGTCCTCACGAGCAAAGCCCCTGTTCAAGCTTACCAGCAACATTCCCTGGTGTTGGCAAACTGAACAGGTCGCAGCGTTCCTAGACCTGAAAAGGGCACTTGTCTCAGCCCCAGTTCTTGCTCTACCCCAGGACTCAGGTAAATGGAAGGTAGAAACGGATGTGAGTAATCTTGCCACTGGTGGAGTTCTTTCTCAACTGCAGGCTGACGGCACCTGGAGACTGGTTGACTACATCTCCCAAGCCCTCACTGCTGCTGAGAAAAACTACAATGTCTATGATAAGGAGTTCCTTGCAGTCATCCAGGTGCTCAGAGAATGGAGAGCATATCTCATAGGAGTGGAAGAAACCTTCGAAATCTGGACTGACCACACCAACCTTCAATACTTCAGAAAACCTCAGAAATTGAAGCCATGACAAATACGCTGGTATGGAGAGCTCCAGAGCTTCGACTTCGTAATCAAGTACCACACTGGCAAAAGTAATATGAAGGCTGATACCTTGTCATGAAGGCCAGACTATGGAGATGCCATGGAAGAAGACACTCCCATCCAGGTGCTCCCCTCTACAGTGGATGCACGCACTGGTTTCACTTCGGAGATGGAGACGCTGCTCCAGAAAAATAGTGCAGAACACAACACGAAACCCGAGGAGCTCGATGACAGTTGGATGCAAGATTGCTTTGGGTTGTGGTGGAAGAGTGGCACCATGTGAATACCCCCTGTTGTATGTGAAACAGTGCTCAACTATGAGCATGACCTCCCCATCGCAGGACACCCCAGAGCCAAGAAAATGAAAGCTGTGGTACTCAAATCCTACTGGTGGCCAGAAATGGTGAAAGACGTGGAGCACTATGTGGCTGGATGTGAGGGATGCCAGAGAATCAAACCTGACCAGACCAAGCACACTGCCCCCCTGTACCCACACCCAGTGCCAAATGGACCATGGTTGGCAAACGGCTGGGATATAGTAGGACTGCTACCACAATCCTGTGGGTTTGATTCCATCCTTGTTATTGTCAACAAGTTTACTAAACAGACACTCATCAAGGCAATTGGGTTTGACTTGACAAGTCTAGGAGTGGCAAGGATCTTGCATGACTGAGTATTCCAGAACCATGGTATTCCCCAGAAAGTCGTCAGCAACCATGGTGTAAGGATAATATACAGTTTAAACGAAGAAACATGACAGATACCAACTATCCGGATATTTTGGCATCCAAGGCAACAGTGCCCGATAACGATCCGACACTGTCCGATAACATCCGGAACATCCGATAAATGTCTGATACCAGACTCTCCGGTCTTCAATCCCCCATGAAGATGACAGCCTGCAGGTCACACACACTGCCTACACCTTTCTATTTCATCACTCCAGCATGGTCAGCACTCAACACAGTCACTATTCCATTTTCCTTCCTTTATTTCATATACCATGCTGTAAATTTCATATTGTGTTCCCTTTCAACTGTCTGTTCATTTCAACATTTCAAACCCTTTACAGCACTTTGCCCATTGTTCCTAGTATTCACTTGCTGTACCCCCTACGCTTTCCTTCATTTAACAAGCGGTCCGGATGTATACCGATCATCAGACACCTTATTCCCCCGAACCGCACGACTCCTTTACGACTTATGACCTCCATATGATCTTGCACATGATACTGCATTACCTTCTGTAAGTTCCGGAGACTTCCATAGAATCGGATTTGCTGTACTTAGGAAAATGTACTTAAGTACGTACCAGACTCTATGGAAAATTCGGCTTTTTGACTGTCATCCTCTTGTTGCGACCTTCGACGAGCCCACCCTTTGTAGTACCTCTTGAACCGCTGGCCTTCATCATCACCAGCCTCTCGAACTTTCGATCCGAACATCGGACTCTATCGGACCCGATACCGGATACTCCGGACAATGTATATTTTCATTCTCTGAACATTTTACACTCAACTGCTACATCCTCTAAGGTTCTGTTTAGTGTCTCCGATGTGTAACAAGACCCCCTGAAGAACCTGGCCATGAACACCTATTTGCAGCCAACACCAGTACAGCCTACTACAATTTTGGAGCCCACCGTGAGGGGGTCATAACAATGTCTTCACTACAGCCTTCGAGGATTCCAAGAGGCTCATCTGCTTTCCAGCCTCGACATTCCGAATGCCTGAGAGTGCGAAACCCGAATCCGACTTCGGAACCACTGCATACCAGACTTGCCGGAGAACTAATTGAAACTTCTCATCTACTTCCATTGGACATCCCTAGTATCTCATCAATCGTATACTCCCATACGAGTTTTGCTCCCATTACCACGTTACCACAGATCTTCGAAGAACTGCTTACACCACTCCCCCTCAAATCGAACATCCTTCACTTCCCACCAGAAGCGCCTCAGAATTCACCAGACGAAGTTCACTTACCACCCTATGCACCAATACAAATGGCTAATCAACCAAGATATCCACTCTGTGGCACTCACGGGGCCCCTGCCTTTGACGGAGTACTGACCCACCTCAACCAGTACTTCGAGGACATCGACATCGTACTCACCAGCATTAATCCAGACGTCCCAGAGGCCGATTTAATTTGGTACGCAAAGCATTACCTCGACACCAATACATGTCTTCTTTGGGAAAGTCTCACACCCAACCCGCACCCGGAATGGACTTGGGATACCTTCAAAGCGGCTGTCCGATGCCTTTATCCAGGTTCCAATGGCGGCCGTTTGTTTTCCGTCACCCATTTGGACTGTTTCATATCAGACTCAGCCCAAAAAGGAGTTTACATGTGTGCAGAACATGGAGAGTATTACTGGGACTTTCTTCAGATCACCTCGCATTTGATCAGTTCACAGCGTATGTCTACAAATGATAGGAACCGACTTTACATCCTCGGATTTGGGGATCATACAAGGTGCTGGATCGAGAGCTGGCTTCCTATTATACTACTGAATCACCATCCAGAGGATCCATACCCCATGAATGACGTACACGCTGCAGCCGAGTTCCTACTTTCCTCGACATCCCCGCACTCTGTGACAACTGATCAATTTTCCGGACCCATCCGTTTCGCATTTTCAGCCCCTGGGAGAGAAACGAAACCAGTAGTCAAGAAGGTAGAGCTTGACATGTCCGTGGCCTTGGTGACATTTGCTTCTACAATGGCTTGCCTGGAATCAATTTTATCAGCTCAGTCTCTTGAACCAGCAAAACGATCCACTCCTTGGATCACGAATTCCCCTACAAATCGGACATGTAACTTCTGTTTGGAACTTGGTCATTTTGTTAGTGCTTGTCCGAAAGCCCTCGAATACATCAAGTCTGGTAAATGTATGCGGAACACCGAAGGCAGGATCTGCCTTCCTTCTGGACAATACTTGCCAGGTACTATTGTGGGGAACAATCTATCAGAGCACTTTGATAAGTATTATGCCACTTACCAATCCCAGAACACGCAGCCGGCAACTACTGCGGTATTTGAAGCACAGCCGACCGATTCATCCGGGGATCCCCCGGAGATGGAAGATGCATCTGGCGAAGAAGATAACAAAGGAAGTGCGTTGGAAAACATGGTTTGGACCTTCGCAAACGATGTAGCAAAGAAAATAGACAAGGGCAAAAGGAAAGCGCCCGCACCCTGAAATAACGATCCACAGCCATCTAGGTTACCTCTCCTGCCCGCTGTTGTCATTACGCCGACCCAGGTTGCTCGTCCATCGAAGCCAGAAAGAATCGAACGATCCGACGTCCAGTATCATTACCAAGCTCCGATTGAAAATCCGGTAACTGTTCAACAAGTTTTCAATCGCGCACTCGACATCCTGGTCTGCATGACACCTTGTGAACTACTCGCCATTTCTGGAGATGTCCGCAAAAAGATGAAGGATATGGTTACTGCCCGCTGTCTTCCGGTCACCGCTTCTGTCATACAGGATATGCTCTACACAAATATTACGGCCCCGGACACCTCCGATCTCATTGTGGCAGTCGATGCTGCTCTGCTCCGCATCGTAGAAGGCATATTGGGTGGTCGAATCGCTGCGGAGTGCCTTCTCGACCAGGGAAGTTCGATTGTAGCAATGCAGCGAGACGTTTGGGAGAAGCTCAGCAATCCGCTGCACTCCAAACGAGTGATCCACATGGAATCATCCCATGGCACAATCGCTCCGACGCTCGGACTCATTAAGAATTTCCCTTTACAGATCGGTCCGTGCACATTCCATGTTCAAATGCAAGTGGCAGACACACTGCCCTGCGAGGTTCTTGTTGGACGACCATTTTTTATGCTAACCGGCTCGCAAACAATCGATCATCCCCATGGGGCCCAGGACCTCATTCTAAACGATCTGAACACAGGAGAACGAATCATAGTGCCAACAAGAGAGCGAATCCCAATCCGCAAAACATTGAACAACAAGAAACCGCATCCAGATTTTTAAGGGCTGGAGCCTTGAACATCCGCAAACCTATGGACTCACCTCTGGTCAATGCGGACACAGAAACTATACCCAAATACGAGACTCCAGCCATCTTTTCCACTTCCATTCAGAATTCCTCATCATCTTTCTTTGTAAATCTAGCCCCTCTCGATCCCATTCCTTGTATCAGTGTCCCGGACAGTTCTCTCGAATCTGTTGATTCCCCGGTCGCTACCGAATGTGAACCGACACATCCGAATATCGCATATCCCCTGTACAACAATACCTTCGAAATGAATTTCCCATCTACAGACGCTGTTTTGCCAGTTTACCTAGGAAAGAAATATAAGAAGGTGGTGAACCGTGTCAATCTGATCAAAGCAACAGTACCTGAAGAATTTCGGATTGTCTGATGTCAGCATCCAGACCCCCTAGCCGATATACCAACTCTTCCAACACACCCCCCTGATTTCACCCCCAGTCTCCAATATACTCAAGACTGGAAAGATGTGCATAATGCAAACCCCACCAGATTTTTATGGCCAGAGGAAGAAAAACTCATTCACTATCTTATTAAAGCCCAGGAAGATGCCTTCGCTTGGAAGGAGACCGAAAAAGGATGATTCAACGCAAAATACTTCAATCCGATTATCATCCCAACAGTCGAACATGTCCCCTGGATTTTCAAAAATATACCAATTCCCCCCAGCATCTACGATGAAGTCCTAAAGGTTATCCGAGAAAAGATAGCAGCTGGAGTCTACAAAGAATCCAATTCATCTTATCGGTCCCAGTGGTTTTGCATGTTAAAGAAAGACAGAAAGTCCCTCCAACTCATACACAACCTACAGCCGTTGAATAAAGTCACTATCGGTGACTCGGCGGTTCCCCCGATAATGGAGGTTTTTGTGGAATCATTCACTGGATGCAGATGCTACAGATCACTTGATTTATTTGTCTCCTTCAATCAACGGTCTCTCGACAAGTGAAGCCGAGACCTTACCACATTCCAAACCCCTCTTGGAGCCAAACAGCTCACTTGCATCCCGATGGGATACACCAATGTGACGCAAATTATGCATGGAGACGTCATGCATATCCTGCAAGACGAAATTCCGCACGTAACCATCCCATTTGTAGACAATGTAGCAATTAAGGGCCCGGAAACACTTACGAGATGATCCCAGAAAATCCGCAAATACGGCAGTTTGTTTGGGAGCATTTGAATAACGTCAACCGGGTGCTCCAACGAGTCAAGAAAGTTGGAGGAACCTTTAATGGCAAGAAAATGACAATCTGCACCCCCGAAACAATCGTTACCAGACACACATGCACATATGAAGGGCGAGTTCCGGATGCTTCCAATGTTCAATGCATCCGAGACTGGCCTCTGTGCGAAACACTCACAGATGTCCGATCATTTTTAGGCGTCTGCGGACTGCTCTGGATATTCATTAAAAACTACGCCGTACTTGCCCGACCACTTGTCAGCCTAACTTGTACCTGTGATTATGGCTGTTGATTCGTCCAACATCGCCATCGGCTTTGCACTATTTCAAATCGGAGAAGAGGGAATCCGGTATCCATCTAGGTTCGGTTTGATTACCTGGAACAAACACAAGGCCCGATACTCTCAAGCAAAAATCGAGTTATACAGACTGTTTCACGCCCTTCGGTTGTACCAGATTTACCTTGTCGGCCTTCCGAAATTCACTGTCAAAATGGATGCCAAATTTATTAAGGGTATACCAAACAATCCAGACATTCAACCAAACACTGCCATGAATCGATGGATTGCCAGTATACTACTTTTCGATTTCGACCTTGTTCATATCCCCGCAGATAAACATACCGGAGCTGACGGGTTATCATGCCGATGTGCCACAGATGGTGAAGATGACACTGAGTCCAAAGATCATGAAGAATGGATTGATTGGAGCTACATGTTCGCCATTGAATGCATGAATCAAGCACCCGAATCTTCCTACCGATCCGAGGCGCAGCTCCCTGACATCGCTCACACTGGCTTCAAAGGATCGATGCTACTCAATTTGATGGAGCCATCCGATGATTCACCAGCCGTGAATGAATCTTCCGTCATTGTTATCCCTTGGTCAGACGCAGCAAAGAAAAGAGACGACCAACTCCGCAAAATCGAATCTTTCCTTCGAAACCTGATCTGTCCTTCCGGCATCGACGCAAACCAGTTCCGACGATTAGTCTGCTCCGCATCCGAGTTCTTCATTCTTGATGACAAGCTATGGCGTTGCTGACCCAATGGATGCCACCAGGTAATACCAGCAGACCACAAGTGGCTTGCGATCATCACTCAGGCACACGATTCACTTGGCCACAAAGGTGTTTACGTAGTCCAGACATGTATTCTACATCGGTTCTGGTGGCCGATGTTGAATCAAGACGTAAAGTGGTTTGTCCAAACTTGTCACCCGTGTCAGACTCGGCAAATTCGGAAAATCTTCATTCCACCAATGGTTACCACACCAGCCAGTCTTTTCCGTCGAGCGCACATTGACACCATGTTCCTAACCAGAGTTCACGGTTTTCGATTCCTTGTCCATGCCTGATGTTCATTGTCCGCATATCCGGAAGCAAGACCGTTACAGAATGAGACTGCCTGACTTATCGGAACTTTTATATTTGAAGATATACTATGCCGATGGGGAGCAGTACAAGAGATTATTACGGATAACAGAGCCCCATTTATCAAGGCCCTTGATTTCCTCAAGGAACAGTACGGAATATGCCACATCCATATTTCTGGATATAATTCCTGCACTAACAGTGTCATTGAACATGCCCACTGCTCGGTCCATGAGTCATTGATCAAAGCAGCAAATGGAGATGAATCCACCGGTCACTCTCCATTTTACATCGCACACGGCATTGAACTGCTTTTCCCCTTTGACATATCCGAAGCAACATATCTAATTCCGACCGCCAATGCCCCGATGACCACTCCAGAACTGATAGCCCTCCGTTCCCGCCAACTACAAAAACGGGAAGAAGATCTAACAACAATCGCTGACAAAGTGCTCGCTGCCCGAAAACAATCTGTCAAGCAGTTTATTGATGCACATCGGAACTCTATCATTGACTATGATTTCAAACCTGGATCGTTGGTACTGATCTGAAACTTGGCCGTAGAAATGGAATTAAATCGGAAGACAAAACCGTGATTCTTCGGACTGATGATCGTTGTTCGCCGAACTCAATACGGTGCATATATTCTCTCAGAACTCGACAGCGCTGTCTCAAAGATCCACTATGCAGCTTTCTGCATCATTTCCTACTATCCGCGGTCGCAAACATTGATTCCAGTCACATCTATCATCAACCAAATGACAGAGTTAAACGAGGACATCCCATGCTATCAAATACACAAGGCCTCACATAACTCTATCGACACCGGGGATGGGGAAAGCCAAGCTGCCGATCTATCCGATGAATCTGACAATGAAGCTGCCGACACCAACGCTCCGGAAACTCGTCCGCAATGCTCCAGAGCAACCTGAAAACTTCGGCCTCACTGTTAAGCATTTTCCCCATCGAATCCCTTATTTCCCTTATCATTCCCTTTGATTAAAGTGTCAAAAAAAAAAAAAAAAAAAGGCTAAAATAAATAAATAATAATAATAATTTTTAAAAAAATTTCAGACAAGTCCAAACTTTATACCCGATGTTCCATTTTACCTTTATCTCACACTTTCACATCCCTCACTCACTTTCCTTACACATAATAGTACTATATTGAAAAAGAAGAAAAACACAGATAAAAACAAAACATTTATACTGTTAAGGGCTCACCAAGGAGAAGCATCCGGAGCAGCTTGGCTCTGGCCTTCACCTGATCAGCCCCCCTCTCCATCATCTGGAGCGCCCGCTCCAGCGCCTCTCTCGTGGATGATCCTGCCACTGTCTCCTGCTCCTTACCCTTCCGACTCGGACCTGCCTCCACCTTCTTTCACTTTGCCGGTGGCTCCACCAACTCCACACTATCGTCATCCTCAATTTCATCCTCCTCCTCCTCCGGTGTCGTCTCCTCATGGACCGGTGCCTGCATTGCACCTCGCCTCGGCCTCTTGCTCCCGGTCACCTCCGTCACCTTTGGACCTGCTCCGATACGTTAGCTAATGCGGATCCGATACTTTCTTGACTTACCTCCAGTGCCAGACACCGCCGCCTTCTCGGCCTTCACTCCTGAAACACACCTATCAGATTGTTTCAACAACAGAAATAAAAAGAATATTACTTACCTCATACAGCCAAGAGACTGCATGACACCTTGTAGGTCCGGCACCACCGGCACGCCACTCCTTCCACTCTGTAACATGCACACCATTTCCGGGCGCACGCTTTGCAGGCTGGCTTGTGTTCCTATTTTCCGGATCAGAGATCTAAGCCTCAAAAACCTCATCTGACCACTTACCTTGTCCCCAGGCGGTCGCGCAGCCCGAAGCTCAATGTCCGTCCCCACTCCGATCCTCCTCCCTCGCCCTTGTCCCTCCGTCACCCGTTTCTCATCTTCGGCCTGTACCGGCGAATTGTGGAACGACACCGTCATCCGCCCATCGGCCCGATGCCTCAGCACAGGGCGCACCTCGACCACCAGATAGCGCGTCCCGGCCTTCGCACTGGTCGCCCCCGCCTTGATGACACTGACAGGCGTTACCCCATCGGTTCCCCACATGGTCCGGCCACCGTCTTGATCGCCCTCCGTGGCCCCCGCCTTGCTCACGGCACCCGTCTTCGGATCCATTCCTTCACTCGATCCCGGCTCCAAAACGACCGCTGGATCCGTCGCAGTCGTGGTCATTGCTGCTGCGTTGGCAGCCGGCGCAGTTGCTTCTGTTGCTGTTGTTGCTGTTGCTGCTGTTACTGCTTCTGCTGTAACCCCCTCCCCTTCTTCTTCATCATCCTCGCTCCCGGGCGAGTCGCGCCCTCTTCTCGGCAGCCCTCGCCGCCTCCATCCTTCTCCCCTCCGCTTCTGCCTCCGCTGTGGCCCTCTCGGTGGCCGCCCTATCCTCACTCACGCGTTCCTTTTCGGCTTCGGCCTCCTCCTGTTTCCTTGCCCGCTCGGCGGTCCATTCGTCCCCGCAGAGCCTTCGCCACTTCTTGAGCTTCCGCGCAATGAGGACAAGTCCCTCGTCCACTTCCACGTCATCGTCGATTGCGGCAACATAGCCAGCAAGAAAATCATTCTATAACTTGTCAGTGCGATGTGGAAAACAAAGAAACAGACACCATGTACCGCATCGCCCCTGTACATCTGCACCCACTCTGCATATTCACCATCCTGCCCCTGTTCTGGCAACTCTTCACCCAGCACCATGGCCCGTGCCTCTGTCATCGCTTGGACCACGTTTTGGAAGAGGAGGGAATCGAAGTTTTCCATTGATGAATAGTTGACGTGTTGCTGTTGCTGGAGAAAGCACAAGTGCCTGTTTGGACCTATGTGCGCCTACACAACACGTACTTCAGATCAACAAACGTGTTATTTGGCCTTGTTTGGTTGCAACTGAGGGCGGTTGCATTTTCAGCCCCAGGGAGAATGTAAGGATAATATACAGTTTAAACAAAGAAACATGACAAATACTGACTATCCGGATATTTTGGCATCCAAGGCAACAGCACCTGATAACGATCCGACACTGTCTGATAACGTCCGGAGCATCCGATAAATGTCTGATTGTTACGACCCCATCTGCTTGCATAAGCACGATCCCCGCTCCGGACTCTGAGTTCCGTACCAGCCCCGATCCGCTCTGCCATAACTCCGTGCGCTCCGCTCCGCACCTTCATCGGACTTTACTCCACTGGCCTTCGGACCATTCGGACTTCGTTCTAGAACCTTCTCCCTCCATCCCCTCATTCTGTTTACCATTGAGAGGATACCCTTGACCCATGGGAGTCACTTTTTTGTTGTTGTTTCTTTGTTCCATGAAAATTGCACAGGCACATGTGGTAAAACTCTCCTAGTAATTTGATATGTACTCCGACGCACTCCGACACACTCCGATCACTTCGGAGTTTGACTTACATTCTGATTCTCTCTTAGGTATTGTTCTTGTTTGATAAATAGGGACAAGTATATATGTGGTGGCACGACACATACGTTGAGGCCGCAGTCCCATAAGTCTCCTTCCTCTTGTTTACTTCTCCGTTTCACCGATATCGGACTCCGACCAGACTCCGATAGAACATCTCCGCTAACCCCTTCGCCGCTAACCTTGTTAGGACTGTGACAGTATATTCGAACTTCAAACCTCGTATATACAAACTTAACAATGCCTACTACACGTTCTGGTGCTCGACTTCCACCTCCCGTTGCTGACGACGTCGACATTCCAGAACCGGCTGACAATACTCTGACTCCGAGTGTGTCCGGACCTCTGGACCACGATGAAGAGTCAGATCCCTCGGTCACTGATGACGACGACAAGCTAAATGAACCTCCGACACCTCGAGCCGAACGCGAACTAACTCTGGCGCGTCTCCTTCAGAAGATCATTGATGCTAACAAGCGCCCAGAGACGGTTAAACCATGAGACCCCGATACCTTCGATGGCTCGGACGCTAAGAAGTTGAAAAGCTTCTTGGTCCAATGCCAATTGAACTTCCTTGATCGCCCTAGAGCGTTCAAATCCGATTCTCATAAGGTACGCTATGTCCTTTCCTTTCTCCGGGGCTTTGCCCTGGAATGGTTCGAACCGATGATCCTGGATGGCGAAGGCCATCCAGTCCTTTCGAACTATAAGATGTTCGTTGCTCAACTTACAGAGAACTTTGGTCCTTACGACGCGATCTGTGAGGCGGAGTTTGAACTCGAATGCCTCCGGATGCGCGAGGACCAGAAGTTGACGAAATATACCATTTCGTTCAACAGATTCGCGTCCATTGTCCATTGGGATGAATATGCGTTGCAGCGGCAGTTCTACAAAGGACTTGCCAGCCGCATCAAGGACGAACTGGCCCGCGTTAACCGCATGGACATGCTCCACGGACTCTGCGAGCAAGCCAGTGCGATTGATGGTCGTTATTGGGCTCGACAGCAGGAGATCTCTTGGGACTCCGTTAAGGCTCCGACGCCTAACAACACCATCAAAAAGGAGACTTCGGATAATTCCAAGTCCCCGAACACTTCCGGCGCTAATAACAAGCCCGAGAAACCATCGGAAAAGCGTCTGGTGAACTCCGGTTCGACTTCCGGAAACTCCGTTCCAAAGGCCACTGAGGGCTCCGCCAACTCCGGTAGCCCCAGTGACACAAAGAAAGCTCACCTGGGTCAGGATGGAAAACTGACTCCAGAGGAACGCTGACGGCATTTCGATAATAATCTGTGCCTATTCTGTGGAATAGCAGGCCACAAAGCCAACGAGTGTCGTAAGCGGACCTTGCGGGCCAGTGCCAGCGCTGCACGAATCACCTCCGACGGAGATGACTCCGTGCCAAAAAAAGATTGAGCAGCACAGAGAGCACAGTACGACTCTCCGGCTGCTCCGACTCCGATTGTACTAAACCTATACCCGAAACCCTTTCCTTTCATCGTTCTCTTTCCTTTCTTGCCTCCTCTCCTTCTATTTCTTCTCCGTTCAAAGCAATGATAGACTCTGGCGCTGAACTTTGTTTCATTGATGCCAAATTTGCTTCTCGTTTCCGTCTTCCGAAAACTCCGGTGACCCCTCGGGAGGTCATTTTTATTAACAGGACCACCTCCGTATGGGTTACCGAAGCAGTCTGGTTATCCATTCGGCTCTCTGCCATGGATCCGACCGATGTCTTGTTTGTAGTTACCAATCTTGATCCCTCTAGTGATGTGATCTTGGGAATGAATTGGCTGTTCCAAAACAACCCGCTGGTTGACTGGACTACTGGCCAGATAAAGCCCAGACCATCTACGAATGAGGAAAAATCTCCAAAATCTGATCCGGAGGGTGCACCGGCCAGCACTCTCCATTCTGTCCCTCTGTCCACCTCTGTCCCTCTGTCTGTCTCTGCCCCGTGCGCTCCGGTTCAAATGTTGTCTGCAGTGACTCTGAACCAAGCCCGGACTCCGTCTCCATCTCGGCCTCTGTCTCCGTCTTTGACTCCGTCTCTGACCTTTCCATCTACTCCGTCTCTCCAGGAGACACCCAAGGTTTCCTTTGTGAATGCTGCTGCATTCGCCATGGCTTGTGGACTTCGCGGGTCCCAAGTCTTTGGCATGACGTTGTCGAGCGAGTCCGTGCACGCAGCCTCCGCTTCGTTCAACGTTCCCGACACCACCCCCCAGGATCTCCTCTCTGTTCCGGAGGAGTACAGGGACTTTCCAGATGTCTTCAGTAAAAAGAAGGCAGACACCCTTGCTCCGCATCAACCGTATGATCTAAAAATCAACCTGCTGGATGGCCAATCCCCTCCGCCAGGTGTAGTCTATTCTCTGTCGCAGTCCGAACTCAGCGAACTCCGCAAGTTTCTGGACGAACACCTCCGCATCAGATTTATCCGTCCGAGCCGTTCTCCGCACGGAGCACCTGTGCTCTTTGTCCAGAAGAAGAACGGAACGCTCCAATTATGCGTTGATTTCCGTGGTCTCAATAAATTGACCAAAAAAGACTGTTATCCGCTCCCGCTGACTAAAGATCTTCTCGACGTTCCAGGAAAAGCCCGAATCTATACAAAACTTGACCTCCAACACGCATATCACCTGGTCCGTATCGCTGAGGGTGACAAATGGAAGACCGCATTCCGCACCCGATACGGATCCTTTGAATGGTGTGTGATGCCTTTCGGGCTCACAAACACGCCCGCCACATTCCATCACTTTATGAATGACATATTCTCTGACCTTCTCGACACATTCATGGTTGTCTACCTTGACGACATCCTCATTTACTCCGAGGATCCGAAACAACACGTTGA
This sequence comes from Clavaria fumosa, assembly GCA_951802425.1. Lineage (NCBI taxonomy): Eukaryota > Fungi > Basidiomycota > Agaricomycetes > Agaricales > Clavariaceae > Clavaria > Clavaria fumosa. Next base: position 502,363 of record OX637794.1, on the reverse strand, counting down.
GCACATCCGAAAGGTACTCCGAAGGCTCCGGAAGCACGGTCTCTTCCTGAACCCGGCTAAGTGTGAATTTCACGCTGAAACCGTGGAGTATCTCGGATTTGTTTTATCTCCGTCTGGACTTTCTATGGACATGGCTAAAGTGAAAACTATACAGGACTGGCCGACTCCGCGGAAGGTCAAGGATGTCCAGTCCTTCCTCGGGTTCGCCAATTTCTACCACCACTTCGTCCATGGCTATTCCGAGATCGTCGCTCCGATGAACCGCTTGACACATAAAAACATCGAGTGGCAGTGGTCCGACAATTGCCAGTCCGCGTTTGACTATCTAAAAACCATGTTCTCCACAGCTCCGATCCTCTCGCACTTCATTCCTGGAGCTCCGCTGATAGTCGAAACGGACGCCTCGGACTATGCTGTCACTGCAATACTTTCTACGGTCGCCTCTGACGGTGAATTCCATCCTATTGCTTTCATTCCCACACCCTAGGCGTCTCCGAACTGAACTATGACACCCACGATAAGGAACTCCTCGCTATATTTGAGGCATTTACCGCTTGGAGGCACTATCTCGAAGGTTCTGAAATTCCAGTCAACGTTGTTACCGACCACAAGAAACTAGAGTACTTCTCCACGGTCCGCTTGCTCACCCGGCGTCAAGCCAGGTGGTCGGAGTTCCTTTCCCAGTTCAATTTCATGATCCGATTCTGCCCCGGGCGCCTCAGAATGAAACTCAATGCGTTGACTAGACGTTGGGACGTCTATCCCAAAGAGGGGGATAGTGACTATGCCCGCGTCAATCCGCAAAACCTCTGACCGATGTTCTCCAGCGAACAATTGATATCGTCTCTCCGAGCTTCGTTGCTTTATGTACCCGCACTCCACGCGTCATTTGCGATTGACGATCATCAACTCCGAGAGGACATCCAGTCTGGACTCTTGCTCGATCCTGTGATTGTCCCGATCCTAGAAGACCTCTGCTCGAACTCCGCGGACCCTAAGTGGTCCATGGACGATGACGGACTTCTCCGCGAGTGCGGACGGATTTATGTACCGGACGTCAATGACCCTGACTCCGCGTTTTACGTGCGAGACATGATCACCCGCTCGCCGGACATTTCGGTAGGACCAAGACTACGGCCTTGGTCTTCAGGGATTATACCTGGCCGAAACTCCGAGGATTCGCATCAGACTTTTGCAAATCTTGCACGACTTGTGGTAGGGCGAAAGCCCCTTGGCATAAGCCGTATGGAACGCTCAAGCAGCTGCCCATACCCGAGAAACCATGGAATTCCATTTCGATGGATTTCATCGAGCAACTCCCTGAGAGCTCCGGTTTTACCGCAATATTGGTGGTTGTTGATAGGTTTATGAAGCAGGGGATCTTCATCCCGATGACTGACGAAGTGAACTCCACGGAGTTGGCCTGTCTATTCGTATTCCACGTCTTCTCGAAACATGGAGTTCTGTTGCATGTCACCTCCGATCGCGGCTCCGAGTTCGTTTCCCATTTTTTTCGCTTGTTGGGTAAAGTCCTGGACATGACTTTACACTTCACCTCCAGATATCATCCGGAGGGCGACGGACAGACGGAGCGGACTAACCAGACGTTGGAACAGTACCTCCGTTGTTACTGCAATTACCAGCAGGACAACTGGTCGCAGCTTCTGCCCCTCGCCGAGTTTGCCTACAACAATGCCCCGAGTGCCACCACTGGGGTTTCTCCATTCTTCGCGAACAAGGGTTATCATCTGAATATCTCGGTATTCCCCGAACGCAAAGTAACTTTGGTCCATGCCCAAGAGCTCGCTGTAGACTTGGATCAGCTGCACCAAGAACTCCGTAACCAAATCGCCGAAGCGCAGAGTCGCTATCAGGGTCCGGCGGACAAACATCGGACTCTGGCACCAGAGTTTAAGGTCGGAAACCGAGTATATGTTAAGGCGAAGTTTTTCCGTACAACCAGACCCTCCAAAAACTCTCCGACAAGTTCCTCGGACCTTTCGAAATCATCGGAGAGGCCGGTTCGCACTCCTTCGTACTCCGACTCCCTGAGGCCATGCGAGCTGTCCACCCCATCTTCCACATTTCCATGCTGGAGCCAGTCACTCCGAATACAATTCCAAATCGTACCATCACCCCGCCTCCTCCGGTAGAGATCGATGGAGACTTAGAGCACGAAATCTCCGAAGTGCTCGACTCCAAGATCAACAAACGCCACACCTGCAAACTCCTATACCTGGTGCGGTGGTCCGGATACAAAGGAACCGATGAGGAAACATCCTGGCTTCCTGCTACGGAACTTGTTCATGCCTCCGAGGCTGTTTCGGATTTCCACCAAGCTTATCCGAACAAGCCTGGACCTCTCAATACCCTCTAGACCTTTCTCCGTTCACTCCGATACCCCGAAATTTCTCTTATGCTTCTATTTATGTACATTTTCCATTCAATACAATTCCGTCTCTTTTCTCCGTTCACTCTGATACCCCGAAATCTCTCTTATGCTTCTACTTACATACATTTTCCGTTCTATACTACTCCATCTCTCACTTCTCCATCTTCTCTGAAACAAAATAATAATAATAATAATAATAATAATAATAATTCCGTATTTCTGTCTCTCCGTCTCTCCGTCTCTCTCTCTGTTCCTTTCTCCGAAAACTCCGAACTTTTTATTTTTTCTCCCAAGTCCATCTCCGAATCTCTCTTCGTCTTCTCCGTCTTGTCTTACTTTATTTTCTTTCATTCCGCTTACTTCACTCAAGTTCAAAGATAAAACAATAAATTTATAAAAAAAAAAATAAGAAACAATAAATAATGTAGATAAATTTTTTATTTTTTAGGCGGAGGGGGGCGAGCTGGGCGACGCCTGTAAAACTTCCTCGGACTCCTTAAGCCCGGACTCCGCTCCAACTTCTCCCTCCTCCACTTCCGCCTCTTTCCCCGCTTTTTTTCTCTGCCTCCACTTCTTTCTCCGCTCCCGCTTCCTCTGCCTCCTTCTTCTCCACCTCCGTCTCCACCCCCTTTTCCGAACCCGCCACCTCCACCACCATCTTCTCCGCCTCCTCCTTCTCCTCCCCCGCTCCCCGCTTCCCCATCAGAAATTCCCGGAGGATCTTCCGATCCTCCACCGCCGCCTTCCGCTCCGCCCTCATCTCCTTCTGCTCTGCCCTCACCTCCTTCCGCCACTCCTCCAACTCGAACACCCCGCGGACCACCAACTCGTAGATGGTTTTCACCACCCTGGTCCGCTCCGCCTCTGCTCTGTCCACGTCTGCCCGCGGCGCCCGCACCTCCTTCACCTCCTCCTCCGACTCCACCATGGTCTTCTTCAACCGTGCGGAGCGGAATTTCTTCCGCTCCGGCCCCTCCACCTCTCTGCCCCCGCACCGCTGTTTCGCCACCGCACACGTGACACACGCGGTGCCCCGCCCTCCGCTCGGCCACACACACCCCATCCCGAGCCGGACACATCGCGCGCAGTCCGCACGCTCCGTGTCCGACTCTGTGGCCGGCGTCCGCTTCCTCCCCGTCCCCTGCGCCTTCGCGATTTCCTCCGCCCTCCGCTTCACCTCCACCGCCCTCGCCCTCTCCATCTCCTCCCGCCGCACCTTGTCCGTGGCCTCCCTCTTCTTCCGTTCCTCCTCCTCCTCCCGTGCCTTCTTGTCCTTCAGCGCCTTGATCTGGTGCATGAGGACCGCGATCTCGGGGTCCTCGTCCTCCACGTGCAACTGCGCAGGGACAGCGGCCATGGGGCGTGGTCGAGGGCGGGGAGGCCGGCTGGGCCCCGCTCCGGGTGTGCTCGGGTTGTGCGACATCGAGGTTTTTAAAGAAAATAGTAGGGATTGCCCGTGCTAGGGGCTAGTGATGATGGTAGCAGGTTAAAGAAGAGAAAAAGTGGTGTACGACGCGCGCGGCCTTTTTACCCCCAAAATTTTTTCAGACTCCACTCGAGACGCTGCGAAACTCCGACACTAACTTGTTATGGGAGCCATGTGTTCACGCGGACTTTGGCCACAGGGTCTCAGGGGTTCGACCCTAAGAGGGGGATACTGTTACGACCCCATCCGCTTGCATAAGCATGACCCCTGCTCCGGACTCCGAGCTCCTTACCAACTCCGATCTGCTCCGCCGTAACTCCGTGCGCTCCACTCTGCACCTTCATCGGACTTTACTCCGCCGGCCTTCGGACCGTTCAGACTTCATTCCAGAACCTTCTCCCTCCATCCCCTCATTCTGTTTACCATTGAGAGGATACCCTTGACCCACGGGAGTCGCTTTTTTGTTGTTGTTTCTTTGTTCCATGAAAATTGCACAGGCACAAGTGGTGAAACTCTCCTAGTAATTTGATATGTACATTGTTTCACATTACTCCTATACTCTGTCCTTGCAGTATAAGTTTCCACCTGTATCTCCCTGCTCCTCAGTTCGAATATAACGTCTCTTGATTCCAAAAACATCTCTGAGCTTTCGTCCTCATCATCCTCAATGTTCTCCACGTCATCCGACGGACTCCGATCACTTCGGAGTTGACTTACGTTCTGATTCCCTCTTAGGTATTGTTCTTGTTTGGTAAATAGGGACAAGTATATACGTGGTGGCACAACACATACGTTGAGGCCGCAGTCCCATAAGTCTCCTTCCTCTTGTTTACTTCTCCGTTTCACCGATATCGGACTCCAACCAGACTCCGATAGAACATCTCCGCTCTGCTCCACTAACCCCTTCGCCGCTAACCTTGTTAGGACCGTGACACTCAGGCTCAGTAAATGCAAGTTTGAGAAGAGTGAAATCATCTTCCTGGGAATGAAGATCTCCCACAACCATTGGGAACATGACCTGGTGATTTGGAACATGACCTGGTGAAAGGCGAGGCAGTGTGGAACTGGCCACAGCCTCAGAATGTCAAGGAGGTGCAGAAGTTTAATGGAATACTAAACTACCTCCACCAGCACATCCCAAACCTCTCAGCCCAAGCTAAACCATTATTCTGGCTGACTGGGAAGGTTCCATGGAAATGGGAGGAGGAGGAGGAATTGGCCTTCCAGGATCTTCGTCTGGCACTGGCCCTACCACAAGACAAAGGGAGATGGAAGGTAGAGATGGATGCACACCCCCTTCAGCACACCCACCCCCTATCCAAAAGGCCTAGCCGATTTTGACTGATGCCCTTTTTATGGGCCCAGCCGATCGTCGGCCGAGATATAGCTTTATAGGCTTGGCCGATCAACTTGATATACCAAAATCCTGCCAGGCATACAGGGATCCCATGGTAATGATGATACCCTTTCAAAAGGGCTGGCCGACACCCATTTTAGGAACCAGTGTAGAGGGTCTGAAGCACCCTATTCAAACATTTCTCTCACTTACATGACAAATTAGATCAAAAAGCTGGGGATAAAGCATATGCACAAGATTAGGAAGCAAAGATCAGATGTGCTATTTGATAGATATGTAAATTACAAGGTCATCTGCATCATTTGAGACTCCTTATCATCTGAGACTCCTCCATGACAACTTAACATAGTTGGGTGCGATGAAAACAAATATGCCTTCCAATAGGTCTTCAAAGGGTAGAAGCAAATGTACCAATCGAATATGCAATGGAGCCATTATAAACTAGAGTGAAATGTGGTTGTCAACTGAGTCAGGATATTCTTTGGAAAAGGATGGGCCTTAATATCCTTTCTGAAGAGTATTCAAATCCACTTTGAATACGTGTTCTAAAGGAGAATGTATTGTTATTGTTCAAATATTCTTGCAATGTAGAATGTATTGTTATTGTTCAAATATTCTTGCAATGTAGAATGTATTGTTATTGTTCAAATATTCTTGCAATGTAGAAGTTGTGCATGTGAGTCTGTTATCACACCTTGTGATTATATCATTCTGTGGCTGTGCCCGGAATCCCGGGTGTGACAGTCACACTGTGACCAACTCTGCATAAGAGTATTCAAATCCACTTTGAATATGTGTTCTAAAGAAGAGGAGAATGTATTAGAATTGTTCAGGATGAGCCTTTGTACATAAAAATGATCCATTGTGGTCTAGAATTAAATTGAGGAAGTGATGCAAAGCAGTATATAATCTGATATTCCTTATAAAGAGACAAACCATTATAAAAGGACCCACATATGTGGTTCAATGGGGCACACTCCACCTTCAACAATCTAGTGGGAATAATGAAGGAGGATATTATTATCAGATATTGCTTATAAAGGTATGAATCTTCTGAACAGCATGATGCATCTAATAACAAGACTCAAATATGCTTTCTGATAGGCACAGGTTCTTCAATGATGTAATGCAAAGCTGACTGATTCAGGAAGTGGATCATTATCTGAAATTCCTTAGAAAGGGCCAAACTATAGGCACCACAAAAGGACAGATTGCAAAGAATTATTAGGACCTAGTGAGACATCATGCAGATTGATATGCACTACAAATGACTGTCACCAGTGTCAAGGATGATTTTCAGTGCTTCACCCTTGGTCGCAGTACCCGCTTCTTGGCATCCATGGAAGCCCTCTCTCTAGCCCTGGTCCTATATTGCTTAGACCTCTCCTCCTCCTCTTCATCATGGTATACCCTTTTCCTCTTGGGCAGGCTGGGCCCTGCCTCCTTGTGGATCTGAACTGCCATATGAGCAACAAGGCCATGAACATCTCTATGCACACCCACATCATCCCACATCCCTTGTTCTCCTGTCCAAAATTCCATTATCTGTATTGTATTTATGCTGGACTGGAAAATTCTCACCTGGATGTTGCCTGTCATGGTCACCTTCTAACCCATTCCCCTCAATACCATCACCCCTTCGCATATCCACCTGCTTGCTCAGACAGGATTCTTCTGCATCACTATCAGGGGGAACAGAAGCCTCAACCCTATCATCATTATCCCCATCATAGATGCACCCCGAATCACTGTCTGACTCATCTGAGCCAATGTCTTCACTATGTGCATTTCAAATGTGCATTGATGATGATGATGATGATGATAATGATGATATGAGAACACTCACTCAGTACTGATATGGACAGGCTGGACCTCTCGTTCTTTCCCCTGCTGGTGATAGTTGACTAGATGCCTTGATGGCTTCCCTCTCTGGTGCTGTGGGAGAACATATTGAAACCGTAATATTTTCTGGCCCAAAGTCTGTCGGTGATGCAGGAAATCACAGAGCCTTCTGACATCGACATATTGCATTTTTGAAGGCTCGCGAATTTGCATTCCCTCTGGAAGGTATTCATGAGGAATAAACTTGTGTGGAGCATCAGCTATCAGTTGCCAAGGGACAGCAACCTTCTTGTTTTTTGTTGTATTGCCTACATGTTGGAAGTAACTTGTCAGACTTGGACTATTGAGCAAGACAGACTCACAATAAGTGATAGTAAAAAATGACCGCAAAATTTCTTTGAGTTGTGCGAGTGGTAGGTTGAGTTCCAAAGGAAGAATGGGCCATCCCTCATGATCTGTTAGCAAATCCCATGGCACACTAATATCTCTTCCTTTCCTTGATAGCATCTCCTCTTCATCAACAAAAGGCTTCCTTTGTAACTCATCTGAAATCCTGTCAGTACTTCCCCAACCTTGGCTTCACATCATTTTCTCACCATTCCATGTCTCAGCCAAATATTTATCCCACTCCTCCCACACCTCACAACCAACTTTGTGAAATTGTACCTTGAACCCACTAGTCACAGGTCCAGGGGTCTGAATCCTGGAGCATGTATACAGAGAATTAATCTGATGGACCAGTGGGCATGCAATTGAGACTCACTTTGCCTTCTTTATATTCCCTTTCTCATCTTGCCAGCCAGTCAACATAAATAATTCAACACCCATCTGCTCCTTTGCAAAACGGGCAAACTTCAGGGCCTCATGCATAAATTTGCGAGAAGCCAATCTCCAAGCAACATTTCAGCCATTCTACTGGTTGAGAAAGGTAAATTAAAATACTCACTCTCTCTGCACAGGAACTGGGACAGGCTCCCTATTCCATTTCTCCACCAACCCCATGTATTTCTGATGCTCCTCTTGTGTTAGCTCTTGACAAATCTCAGTCCTAGCACGACGATATGAGCTGAGGAACTGGACTGATCCCCTCTCAGCATTTGACAACTCCTGGGCCCTGGCATTGATAATCCCCTTCTTGCACTGCTCCACAACACGCTGGAGGGTCCACCTCTGTCGTTTGCTGAACTGAAGGCCTTGGTTGCCATCATCTTCTGAACCAGAAGACTCCTCCCCTCCACTGACAGCCCTGCGGTTATTGTGGAGCCAATTGCGAATTTTCTATGAACAGACAAACATCAAATCAACTCAGGAGACACATAAAATGCATAGGTTACGGTGCTAAGATCCTCTGGGACACATTTGTTGTCCTGCTCAGCTGAATCCTTGATTTTCGCTTTGATTTGCTTGACAATTTCGAGGCGGTCTTTTGAGTTTGCCTGTCTGTAGGCTACAAGACTTTCTGTGAGTATTTTGGTATACTCTGGGGTCGTCCACCGTGTCATTTTCTTTGCTGCCTAACTGATAAAGCAGTGGCGTTGTTGGGAAGCAAGAGGTGGTGTGTCACGTGAGAAAATAACTTGGCTCACGTGAGTCACTTGTCACGCGTTGTGACTGTGACTTGCTGAGGCTGTGCCCGGGACCCCGGGTGTGACAGTTACACTGTGACCGTAACTCTCCATAACAATATGCAAAATGTCCTTTGAATATGTGAGCCTTGTGTATTTTTTTAATGTACGAAATTCCACAGCAGTCACATCTCACAGCCATTACGAACTGTTAGTTTCTTTCAAAAAAAGTAAATGCATATATACATCAAGCAAGGGTTCCGATGACTCAGTCGGTGCTTCCTAGTACATGTGCTCTATTCTATGTCTAATCAAAATCAATGGCTAGGGTCAGGCATTGAAACCGCGCCTCTGTCTCACACGGACCATCCATTCCATGTCTGAATTATCTGTTGTATTGATTAGAAAATCTGCTGCGTCTAGATGAAAGTATATAATGAAACACATACCATCATGCGGGGAGAGGGGCCTCTTAGAACGTATTGTCCCCAACTCAGAACGGTCATCTCCTGCATCACTGTCCTCTTGCTCTTCTTCAGAGACCTGTTCATAAATTGGATTGTCCAGCAAATCTTCCAGCTCCATCCAAACCTGAGTATTGTCGCGGGGAAATATGTGGAAGTCAGGGCCATCCCAGGAGAACCAATTACCAGCACTGGTATCGTCATGGAGCAACTTCTGGAAGGCATCCAGAAGGTCTTGCCAGTCTTTCCGAAGGTGCTCAAGCACTGCTGCAATCACCTGCTGTGCAGTGATTGTGAGTGGTGCCTTTTTCTCCCACCTTTTCATGTAAGAACAAAGTGCCGCGCCAAACTGGATGAGCAATTTGTAGAAGAGATATGATGGGTTCACCCCTTGACCACCAATCTCAAGAATGTATTGTTCGATGAACCAGCTCTGGAAGATGCGGTATCGCCACATCGCAACGTTTTGCTCTTCAAGTATTTCAGGTGGTGGTTTCCTCCCATGTGACTTGAGGCCAAGGGCTATCGCAAATTCAAGCATGTTCCCCACCATGATAATATCGAGGAGTCCATGTCTTGTTGTGACATCGGGGATGTGGGCAAGTGCCTCACCAAATGCTAAAACAATTATCAGATGACATACATAATGATGGAGAGATTCTACCATATTTGGATTTCCCCGTGACGTAGTGCTCAACCCAGACCGCCATCATCTTGCACAAGTATGTGGTCGTCGATTGGTGCTCTTGATTGGTGATTATCGGGTTGAGCACAAACGTATGCAGGGCTGAAGCACAGCTGCGAGCTATCGTGGATGCGGAATAAAAGTGCCGGCCGTAAACAATCGTCGGCTCTGGGCCAAGCACAAAATGGAGTGTGCCAGGACGCATGAAACTGTAGGATTGTCAGTAAATATTGCACGTGATAATTATTGCAACTCACAAAATATCTCCTGTCTTCAGGTGTATAGCCTCCACACATAAAAATTCTTTTCCGGTGCTACAATCACCCCAACTGAGGGGGAAGGCATGCGTCGAAAAGATATTGCCGCGATAGTCGTAGTCTTCTGCGTCTGTACGGCGGCGCATCACCACCCACCACTTTGACCCTGACATGACAGTCGAAACAACTGCAAGGCCAACATCATCAATATGGGGCATGCTGATGGTCCCACCAGTGGCTGCAATGCCCCAGATCAGGTCGTCTTTGTCAGGTTGGTTTGCGAAGCCATCCATCTTTTGGGTTTGGTGGCGTGCCCACTCATGAGTTGCAAAAGCGCTGATTTAGTTATTGTTTCAGTTGTCATGTGTCAGAGCAACAAATGGGACATGCCTGAATCGAGGTGGTGGAGGGAGGCTGAGGCTTCCCATCGGGAAGTCAAGGCCATTCAAAATCCGTCATTTTGTAATATCACGTGTTGACTCCAGCAAATCGTGGAGTGTCCCAGTGCGGAGCAGATTTGCATCAGAGTGCTTTCGCATCTCTGCAACTATAGAAGCTGACTTAGATGAATCAACTTGAAAAATATTTTAGACTCACCTTGGAACACACATTCCTGATGTAGAGGAGCCAATGTCGATAATCCCTCCTCATCAAAGTCGAGGGTTGAAATTGGCGTATTCGTAATAAGAATATGTCGACGACGGAACACCTCTTGAATTTCCAGACTAGTCATCTTCATGAACTCAGTCCAGGTTGTGACGAATATCGCAGACGCATCTGGATGGAATGTTCGCGACCTGGCAGTTGGAAGACGATGCTTAGGGACCTGATTGACATATTCCTCTTCGACCATTTCTATTATGTCCGTTAGGACAGGATACTCACGGAATGCCTGCTTTATTTTGAGAGATATCCATGAAAAAAAGTGTTAAACGTACTGAATCTGAAGTCGTGAAATGCTCATAGACGGTTGGCTCGGTATCAGGATTTGCATCATACATTTTGACTTTGATGGAGTGATTCTCCATCTGCATTGTGTGAATTAAAATATTACGCAGTAGTTGAGATTTTGCTTACCTTGGGGAGGGGTAAAGAGGAGAGCTCCTCCACTTTCTCTACGTGCTAAATAAAACAATTCAATCAGCATTTGTTGGGGTGTCAATATAAGTCATACCTTGACCGTCAGGTCAATGATACTCCGAATTGGCTTCAAGGCAGCCTTTCTACCCTGGTGGATGGGTCCAGGTGGCTTTGTCTTGCCTTGGCCCACATGTGTATCCTGTGTCGCCTTTCCTTTCCCTTTCCTCGTCACAGCTTCCTCATCGGGGATCAACTCGTCATCCTTATTCTCCTGGTCTGATTCATGCCGGAGTCTCTTTGCTGCCCTTCGCGTTGGACGATGAACCTCGTGTTTCAGTGGCTTCTCCAATGCACCTTCAGCTTCTTCAGCGTCTTGAGTGTCTGAGAGCTCCTGCTGGTCGTATTCGAGCATGGGGAAAATTGGTGTTTGCTCAATCAGACCTGCTTCATGAGCAGAAGTGACGCCCTGGGGATCTGCTTCCAGAGCAGGAATGATGTCTTCGACATGCTCCGGGGGACCAGCTTCAGGAGCAATGATGGGCTCTGCTTCTTCTTCGATGGAACATGGTTCGGGAGCTGTGATGACACGTTGGACTTGCCCTTTCTTTGCAGTCAGTTTCATTCAGGGACGAAAAGATCAAAATAACATACGGGATGGAGAATACCAATCCATCTGAATTTCTGGCCCCTTGAACTGCACCTGAAGGTCTTGAAACTCTGTAAGGAAGCCATTCAGGGCCGCTGATGAGTCGCCGGTGATGCTTGTTTGCATCAGAGCTCTCCACAGTGCTTTCTCCGTCAATCCCAAAAACGCAGGCTTTTCGTTACCCAAGTACATTGCAGTCTATATTGCCTGTTTCGTAAACACAATCTGACATAAAAATGAGGCACTCACCGATACCAAGAAACTTCGTCGCAGTTGCGACTGGTCAAATGCCCTTGTTGTCAGGGCAAAAAGGGGACTGACAGAGAGGCAGTAGTGGAAGAGTCCGCACACATGCTCGAAGAGCATCGGGCCAAGACGTGGATCTGTGAGCCTTGAGACAAGGCTGGAAGACAGAGGAAGACCCTCGCTTTCTAATTGTCTGTGTGAAAAAACTTAGTTGGAAATTTGGATAAGGCAAACTATGTTGCTCTCACTCATTTAAAATATTGACCCAGTCCTGGGTTGACTCAGCAAAACCTGTGGCATTATTCTGAGAGATTGTTAGTTATAATTCCCAACAAAAAAATTGCTGGACACAAACCAAGCCAAACCAAGTGATGGCAAATGCCATCATCTCAAAGTTTAGAAGTACGGACTTGACCTGGATGTCTCGCATTCGTTCCAGGCCCCCACCAAGGAACTTTACAGCTTTGATCAGTTGTTCCTGCTTTGGCGAAGGGTGTGCAGGAAGGGAGGTGCCAAAATACGCCGCAGAATTCGTCAATGGATCCATGGCTTGAAAGCTTTGAGACCCCTGTGCTTTTTCAATGGGCTTGAGCCAATCCTTAATGGTACCAATATACTATGAAAGATAAGAAACTTGGAATAAGGGAAAGAAATTTAACGCACATCGCTAAACTTCTTGGGCATCTTAGGCAATTCAGATCGAGGCGTTAGCTGGGATGGAGAAGCCTCAACAATCGAAAATGCCAAGCGGTCCAAAAGGGCATGACGAAAAACGAAATGAGCAGCGCTCATGAGAGCCGATGTGTCGTGTTTCTCCCATTTCTCTCTGCTAACCAAGTCACTGTATGATGCCCGGAAGTATTCGTTGACTGCTCTTTCCTTCTTCAGTGCCGTGCTTCCAGGTCCAAAACGATCCAAAGACTGAGCGATCGACTAGACGATTAGCTTTGATAAGCAAATAATCCTAAGTTTATAAGTTTGAATTGAACCTTGCAGAGGGAAACTTGCTCCTCTCCTAAGTTGTGGTGCTGTCCCAGCCAAGTAGCAATGTTGCTTTCCAGAAGTCCAGGCTTCATGATGATGTCGGTCAACCAAGGATAGTTTTGGAAAACAGCACTCGTGCGGACTGTTTGGGGATCGAAGATGGTGAGCAATGCTGAAGTCGACATTTTGCTTGTCGAGGAAGAGGATTTGTTCATCGAAGTAGACATTGAAGTGTGGTTTGGGAGTAAGTTCAAGTACATAACAAGGATTCAAGTACTAAAAAAGGATGAAATTGACGGTGGCAGTGCCCGGGATCCCCACTGTTACATGTCACACCTGTTACACTGTCACGGGCCTCTGCTCTTGTGCTTCTGCTTGAAATCTGAATGTAGCACAATCCGGGTGGTCTCCCTCTAATGACATGGAAGTGTATGAGCACAGAAGGCTCCGAAATGAAAGGAAAGGTAACATGAGAAAAATAATGTCATTTGTAGTACAATTTTCAGCGATATCAGCACTAGGCGTCCCCGCTGGATGACACCTTCCTGTCCTTGGAGACTTCCTCCACCTCCTGACCACCGCCATCCCCTGTTGCATTACATCACCCCCATCTCATCACTCCCTGCCCTGCCGCCACCCCTGATTGGTCTGCTTCATCATGTGTCTGATGGGGCAGGGAACGGCCTGCTCCCTGCCCCGCCATGGTCCCCTGCCATGCTCCTCATCTGCCACACTCCCTGCCCGGTCGCGCTCCCCGCCCTGCTGCCACCCTCGATCTGTCATGCATCACCGCCGTGCTGCTGCCCCTGCTCCCTCCTCCCTGCTGCCACCTCTGTTCCTCCATGCCTTGCTACCGTCCCTGATCCCTGACCCGCTTCCCATCCTGACCTGCTTGTCGCCAACCAATTCTGTGACCTGCTCGTCGCCCACCCATTCCCCGCCCTGCTGCCACCCCGGTTCCACATTCCACACCCTGCTGCCATTCCCTGCCCTGCTGCTCCTACTGCCACTCTCCGCCCAGCCGCTCCTTGCCCAATGGCCCCAGTCCCTGCCATTGGTCTATGACCACTGTTGGGGGCTTGGGCCATTATCACTGCATGCTGCCGCGCCACCGCTGCCGCCGCCGTGCTCGTCGTCCTTGCTGGCCGTGCCAATGCTGCTGCTGCTGCGCCGCCGCCACCGTCGTCATTGCTGGCCATGCAGCCGTCACGATCGTCACTATTGATGGCCGCTGCTGTCGTCGTCGTTGTCGTCGCTGGCCACGTAGCCATCATTGTTGCTGCTGCTGCTGCCGCTGCCGCAATGGCCCCAGTCCCTGACATTGGTCTATGACCACTGTTGGGGGCTTGGGCCATTTCTGCCGCATGCTGCTGTGCCGCCGCCGCCGCCGCCGTCGTCATCGCTGGCCGCTGCTGCTGCCGCCGTTGTCGTCGTCACTGGCCATGCAGCCGCCGCCGCCATTACTGTCATCACCGCCGTCGTTGCTGGCCATGCAACCATCGTTGTCGTTGTCGTTGATGCTGCCGCCGTGGTTGCTGTGAGGCTGAAAGAGTAGCAAGGGGAGAAGGGGGATGGGATAACAACGCACCATTGCTGACATGAGGTTGGGAGTGGGCAGTAAGGCGGGGTTGGTGTAGGCAGAGTACAGGGTGCACCAGATGGCATATGCAGGGCCCAGGCAGTGTGGATGGAACGCGGGGTGCGCCAGGTGTTGTGGATGGAGTGCAGGGTGTGCTAAGCGGTGTGGGCAGGGTGCAGGGTGCACTAAGCGGCAGAAGCAGGGCACTGGGTGCACTGGAATTAGCAGAGCAGAGAGCGGGTGGTCGAGAAGCGGGTCAGACGCGGCAGAGCGAGGAGCGAGCGGGTGAGGCATGGCAGGAGTGAGCAGGGCAGTGAGAAGGCAACACGTGATCGTGTAATTTATTGAGATCATGTGACATATCAATATAAACAAACAGAGCCAAATGTTGAATCGCCTTAGATATCAAACAAACAAACAAAAGATGGTCGCACCATCTTTTGTCTTCCGCTCCATCACCTCACTCTCGTCCGCCTCATCACTCTCGTCCGCCTCGTCACTCTCGTCCGCCTCATCGCTCTCGTCCGCCTCGTCGCTCTTGTCCGCCTTGTTTCCCCTGTCTACCCGCCCACCGAGCCTCCTGCCACGCCGCCTGGGACATCTATTTTATGGTTCGTGATGGACAGGGACAGCATTCTCTGTGCGGCAACTGCAGTGCCGCACAGGGAATGCTGCCCTTGTCTGTCATCAGGTGTCTCTTAGCTCGACACCTGCAGAGGTGCGTGTATTCCAATGCGACTCATTATTGGTTGATGTGGTGCTCGTTGATGTGGTTTTTCAGAATTTTATGTGAAGAGGGTGGCCGTATGGGCCTTTTGGTTTGGTGGCGGCTTAGATGCGAGCCAGCCCCAACCAACCCTCATTCATACCCACCTGGGGTGGCCAATTGGGCCAAGGATGTGAGTGTCGTCTATTATGCAGACGACCTCCCCCAACCCCTCATCATTGTAAGTGATTTTGCCTTGCTTGTGCTCATACCCTGGGGTTGCCGTATGGGCTCCGAGATGGACTGCTAGCCGCCATGTGGTTAGCGTCCTCTCACCCCACTCATACCTTGGGGTTGCCGTATGGGCTCCGGGATGGACTGCTAGCCGCCATGTGGTTAGCGTCCTCCCACCCCAGTTTCTTACAGATTCCCTCTCTTATGGACAACAATCAGTAAGTCCGTTTTTTTTATCTACTCGAGACTGGGGGGAACTCTTGCTTCAGCGAAGTGGGGCACTGCTTAGATTGCAGTGCCCTCTTTGCAATGAAGCATATATTGCGATGTGAATGGCTAGTCAGAGGTGGATTTGGCCACCCATCCTCTGACGTAAATGCCTGACATGGTTTTCTTTTTGATACGTTTTACACTAGACTTGTAAATTATTTGTACTTGACGCTTTTTTTGAAATGAAGATGATATAAAGAAATCATACTGTAACTTATGCAGTTTTGCAGCCCTAACCCTAACCCTAAGCAGGGCTAGTGGCTTCGAAGCCATGCACCCTCTGCTGTCATCACACATCCTGTGAAGGGAGTGTTTTACATCAGTTTACGCCATTTGTATGTGGCGGCAATGACAGTGGTGGCGGCTGCGGCTGCAGCATGCGGCAGCAATGGCCCAAGCCCCCAACAGTGGTCACAGACCAATGGCGGGGACTGGGGCCATTGGTGGCAGCAGGGACAGGGCAGAAGCAGAGCGTCAGGGTGGGGAAAGGGAGCAGCGGTGGCAGCAGGGCAGGGCGGGACAGCATGGCAGTGGCAGGCATGCACAAGGTCTTGTCTCCGCAAGTATCCGCTACAGGGCCATAGCACGAATGCCAAGAGGGCACGACGGCACCAGTAGGTAAATACAAGGAGAGGAGAGCAGGTAGACACAAAGGGACAACTATAAACAAGTGAATGAGAATTATTATAGACACAAGTAAACGAGAGAACGTTTGAGCATTAGCCCTTCTCAACACTCATCACGCTCTCTTGATGCTTTGTCCCAGCCTTGGATATATTCTTGTTGTGCCTTTGTAACTACACATACAGTAGTCTTTCCTGGTCTGAACATGTCTTGTTCCCCCTTTGTCCAATCATTGTACTTGCCTACCCTGGTAGTTATAGAAACTTCCTTCTTGTCTGAACTTATTGCTTCACACCTTGTTCTCCCCTCTGTCTAATCGTTGTGTGGTACCACTGTCGACTGAACCTCCCCTATTCAAGAGATGTAGTCTTGTATTGTTGTAGTCAAGGTGATCTGGAAAACATTATATATGCATGACCCTCACTCTCTCTTAGTGCTTATCCCCCTCGCAATGGCTCGAAACAAACAAACAGCACAGAGAAGTACCGGTGGTCGCGCTCTCCGCATTGTCCCAGGGTCAGCTGTATCCACAAGAACGACAGCTACTTCTACAGCGCTGGTTAGACCAGAATTTGCTAGTGAGGGTGAAAATGTGAGTATTCGCCTTTGCTCTGAGCACTGGTACAAAACAATAAACTTTTTCCACAGTTCTGCTACATGTGCCTTAATGGTGGTTTTCTTTTTGTCTGTGATTACTGTGCTCGGGCGCTATGCACAAAATGCCTCACTGTCCCGACTTCGATCGACACCGAACACCTCAAGTTCATGTGTCTCACCTGCCATGCTCGGTCTTTCAAAGGACCCACCCTCAGCCCATATTATGTGAGCATTGATTTACTTATTCTGTTTCGTTCTCTTATCTTTGCATTGTAGGGGTTCTATTTGACAAAGGGCCTCGACATCATCGACGGGAAGCCCGACACGGCAAGATTGCGACCAGCGTTTGCACAACCTCTCAAGGTAGTAGGCAATTTTCAAATGACTGCAAATTCTCGTGTCAGCAACAAGGGACTACTTGTCTTGCACTTTCTCCTCAAAGGAATGGATCATGCTGGAACGCCGGCAAGACTTCTCGCCAACTATATGCGGTCGTATCTTGGAGATGAGGCGTTGCAGTATGAAGAGGTTGTGTTCGATCTTGCCAATGACATCCTTATCAATTTGCACGCAGAGTACATGAAGAGCTTGGTGCATAAGATTCAGTATGAGCTTTCTGTTTCATATCATATTGTACTAACCATTTTCACAGAAATAAACATCCCCGTGTCGTAATTTTTATTACAAATCATTCTCATGATGACACTGGCGACCTCTTTCTTTCACCTGGGTTATGCACCCAGGTCAAACCCGTGAGTTTGTTTACAATGCATCTGCCTCCAGCTAATTTGAAGCCTTAGTTTCTCGACGTCCTCCTCCCACCTGCCCACTTGACATTCCTCAAAGGGGCAGAGGTCACATTGTGGATGATGTCCTGTGGAACATTAGTCAAGAACTTCCGTAGTTATTCAGAGCTAGCAGAGGCAACCAAGCGGTAAGACAATAACTAGCACTCTCAATTTGCTAATTAATCAAAATTTCCAGCCTTTTGATTTCGGATGTCATCGCATTCACAGCTGCTGAGCTGCAACCTTGCCTTACGGCAGGGTTTGTAGTTGGCTATGCCCAGCAAGTTCTGGTGGAGGGATTCCCTCTGGAGGACTGTCTCCGGAGGCTCCTACCTGCGACATCAGCAATTTGTCACCACACCGACATCGTCCATCTCCAGGCAAGAGAGGGACAAATACGTGGTGCTCGTTATATGTGGGTTCACCCTGAGCTTCGCCCTTGGGGAAATCAGCTCCCAGTGCAGTGCAAGGCTTGTGGCTGCATCCGCTCCTGGGTCTCATCTACTGGTAATGCTGGGGCGAGAATATTTGCTTGTCGAAATCCGCAGTGCACCAACAAACTTATCTTCAATGCACCTGAGGAGAAAGTTTGGCTGGGAGGCGAAATTTTTGGAGGGCGCTGGCTAATTATAAATCAACAGTAGTGTAAAGCATCTGTTCCTTCACGTATGAAGGAACATGGATATCTGACCTAACCGCCTGACCCACACTAAATGATGGCAATATAACCTACAAACCCATGCCACATACCTCTGTCCCCAATTCATCCTTTATCTCATAAATACGTACCATACATACAACCGTGTCTTTGTCTTTGCCAATGTTGCAGTATATAAATGCTGATTCAACAGCCCAATCATCAATTAATGAGGCATACGTGAGGGCCGATCAAGAGACATCATTGGGCAAATGTGTAGGCCCAGCCTGAAAAATGTATTACCTGCGAAGACTGCATGTTGGCCGAATTGTAAATTTGTAGTAATGAACATATAGGCCTACATAACTGTGGCTAATACATTGCTCAATGGCCCATTCATCAATTAATGAGGCATATATCAGGGCCAACATAAAGGCCTAGATGACACTGGCTCTCACATTGCCTTGTTACCAGCTACTCTGATTGAACTTCTCTAAATGACTATCCTCTGCCATCAATGCTGTACTGTGTGCCTGTCATAAGAGAGCATCACAATATATGAAAATACCTCACGAGCCCGAATGCCTCTGCGGAGACACGATCCCAACAACTCCAGCGACGAGATACATAGACCATATATTCCATAATTGCCGAGCATACAACGAACACCGACACATACTATCGGAAGTGCATCGCGACCACTCTCCGCCAATCCCGCTCAGCAGTACCAAAGGACTACTCGCCATCGCGAAATTCTTACACCGAGACATACTATCGGAAGTGCATCGCGACCACTCTCCGCCAATCCCGCTCAGCGGTACCAAAGGACTACTCGCCATCGCGAAATTCTTACACCGAGACATACTATCGGAAGTGCATCGCGACCACTCTCCGCCAATCCCGCTCAGCGGTACCAAAGGACTACTCGCCATCGCGAAATTCTTACGAATCTCCGGAGTATTCACCTCAACCGGAGAGCCGCTCAAACCCCCTATCCCACTAGAACTACCCAGCCTTAACCTCTTCGATACTGCATCATACCCAACAAACCCGCCTGACCCACACTAAATGACGGCAATATAACCTACAAACCCATGCCACATACCTCTGTCCCCAATTCATCCTTTATCTCATAAATATGCACCATACGTACAACCGCGTCTTTGTCTTTGCCAATGTTGCAGTATATAAATGCTGATTCAAAAGAAGAATAGAAAAAAAAGGAGTCATGTGACCTTGTTGACTGTCAAACCCCCTAACATAGATTTGCGAATTCAGCTCATCCAATGGCCAAAAGGAAGCATCAAGAGACTGACTTATCTGGCTCAAACAAGAGGACCAATTATGCTCCTTGTGATGCGTATGTATCGTCTAACTGAGCTGAGTTGATGTCTAATGCCCACCCAAGGCCATCTACTTTGAAAGGCACCATGTGGAGCCTCTTACGCACTACGATACGCAAGCACGTAACTCATAAAATGCAAAAGCCACTCAAGACAAGGCAAGTCATCAATTTTTAATCCTGTTAAGCCAGCTAAAATTGAAGGAAGGTTGAAAATTTGGGGCGAACTTGAGGAATTGAGAGTTGCCATGGATTCCAGCAACGAGAGTAATGCTGACGACCAACCTGTGACTCAAGAAGAACTACAACGTGTAGTTCTAACTGTGGCCTATGCCCTCTTCAACCCAAGTGCGTTAGCTTAAATGACTTGCAACAATCAGCTGAACACTTTGACCATTCAGTTCAAACGGAATGGGACATAGATCGGTTTGCAGACAGTGTGAAACATATCAATCTCATAGCCAAACGCAGCAATAATTTCGATGCAGCCTTGGTGAAATTCAGCAAGTATTTCAAGCAGCCTCAAGACCTCGGTGTTCAAGAGGAACCCTGCACAATAATTGATAAGCACGGTCGTATCTTGCTGTGGGCTCTGCCTGGAATTCTTTCTAGTGCTAGAGTGGTGAGATAAGGCAATCAAATTTGAACCATATTTTCTAACCAATTTACAGGAGCAGTACAACAGAGGGTGTGAGCACATTAGCAAGCATCTGGACAGAGACTTGCCAAGTAATGCTGGGCGTACTACGGGATTTGTCGAACCTGAAGGCGGAGGTCGTTTTGGTGCCGGAATCAAGTCCTTCTCTCCTGGCTGGTTTATGCAAGGCCAGCAACAGGTAATGCTGTCACATAACTACCTTGTTTTACTGTCTCAATGTCAACAGCTCAGTGATAAACTGCATGCTTCGACCAGCTTGCAGACTGCATATGGTTCCTCCTTCATTCGAGGAATCGCACATGCAGAGAAGCTGTGCAATTCAATTATGGCCTTGGTCGCACCAGAACAATATGACTTTGGGAGCTCAGCCATTGACCAAGTGCAATCTGGGGTGGCAATGGCAAAAACATACAAGAATGTGCAGCTTTGGCCCTCAATCTTTACGGCAATGGAAGTCATCGTGAACAGGAAGACTCCTGCACATCGCGACAAGGGAGGCTGCCTGGCTCACTACGATCTTTTGGTTAGTGCTGGAACTCACAAGCAGGCATACATGACACTCCAGGAACTTGGTGGTCAATTTGCCTACAATCCTGGAACTGTCCTTGTATTTGCGGGTAAAGTTTTTCTGCATGAAGTGATGGATTGGGAGGGTGGCGAACGATTGTGCATTGCTCATTTCATGAAAGATTCTGTTCATGACCGTCTACAGATACCACGACCAACTTACCCAACTCAAAATACGTACATGCAATTGTTGACCTAGGTACATTTATATAGAAACTGGTCACTTCATCACTGTTGCTGAACTCCAGGAAAAGAGCTTCTGTCTGGGTGAAATTCCAGTGCTTTGTATCCCCACAATTGATGTGGCTAGCTAAGATTTGACTTGTGGTAGACTCAAAATATCACCCCAGGCAGTAGATGCAGCCTCCTTCATCCACTTCCATACCATAGCCTGCTTCTCAGCATAGCTTCTGTGACCATGCAAGCACTGTGTTTCTGCCCAGACTCTCCTCCTCTCCCATTCCCTTTGTTGGTGTGAATACCATGCCAATGCCCATGTCATTTCGTGTCTCACCAATAACATCTCTTCTTCCCACCTGTCATATCGAGCCTTTGCTCTCAGCCAGTTCACCCTCAATACTTATTTCAGTCAGCATAGAAACATATGAGGAAGCTAACATATCGAAGAACTCACTTTCATTCATCAAAGGGTTCCCGGCATTCCCCCCAGTCCCAATCCTCCAGAACCAGGGTAATGCATCATTTCGCTGCCCAATCCGGTTTTCCTCTGCCACATCTGTGTTAACTTTCAAGTCCGTGTCTTGGAAAACTTGAAACTTCTCAAGTACATGTGCAGGTGCTCCCAGGCTTATCAAGGCAGACCTAGCACACTTGTACCTCCCAGTATACTCCTTGATCTTGTCATTCACTTGGAGGAGTTCTGAGCGGCTCCTGGTCTTGCTTGCCTGGGTTTTGGATTTTCGAATTCGTATCTTGTAAAGCAACGACTTGTGTCCGATTGCCAGTCTGAGCCCTTCAAGTGACTCCTCTGCTTGTACCACCCGCAGCTGTATTTCTTGATCCACAAATTTTTCCCACCCATTTTTCAAGTAGAAGTCGTGGCCAAACGTAGAAGGCATCCAAAGCCTGTTCTGTATGAAATTCTGCTCGTCCATGTCCAGGTCTTCCACGTCACCATCTTGAGGATCATCCTGTGTTTCTTCTCTAGGTCCAGTGTCTTCTGGCATGGTCTCCTGGTGTTGGTCATCCCACTCGAAATCTCCCAGAACAGTATAGACTCGTTGGTTGAAATTTTCAATTTTGGATTGAAGTGCATTCTGTTTATCAATAATGCTTTGCTTCTGAGCTGCTGTGAGTCTCCTCTTCCGGGTTAGGTCAATTGAACATCTGGAGGCTCATTGGCATGTGTGTAGGCTTAGCATCTTGGATGTCACTTACTGAATATGTTCCAGATCCATGCCTTGAGTCAGGAATGATGTAATCCCCGAAGGTACTCCAGTTTCTTTTTCCCTAGCTGAGAGAGTTAGCCTGATATCTGCAAGAGTTGGTGCTTCATATTGAAATTTTCAGATTTCTGTCTCTAGTGATGAAGTGAGGAATATCAACTCACTCTTTTCCAGTTGTATATCGTATATTTTGAGGGCTTCCCCTCGATTTTGCAGAGCAATCTGCTCTAAATTCATCCATTCTTCTCTTGCTTCTGATCCAATCCCTTCATTCAAATCATTGAATGCAATCTTGGTTTGTCGAAGACCTTCTGTTGCAGCATTGTACTTCGCCAGGAGGGCCTTCACTAGATTGCATATTCAGTTATCCCAAATTCGCTTAGAAAATTTTGATACCCACCAATACCCACTGTTTTCTTCCAGTTTGAATCTCGCATGTAGTCGTCTAATATTTCGTGCCGATGTGCCTTGCTCATGGCCCGTATGCTGCTGGAGACCTTGTTCAGGTTTGACCACAGAGTCTCCAAAATCTCTCCATCTTGTTGGCCAGCACCATGAACAAAGTTCAAGGAGAACAGTGGGAAACAGGAACGAATGTGTGCCCCCAAGTGAAATTTACCCACTGCAGGTATGATTGTTGTTGAAGGGTGCACAGACAGATACTGGCTCCCCTGGACCCTCTTGTCGAAATTGCGAATCCACTGACAACAGATATCATAGATGACTAAAGTCTCTGTCATCCCTTCTGTCCTATATTTGATAGCTTGGCAAATTGCATAGTCAATGTTGATGTGACTGGAAGAAAAAGCAACAAGTATTTGCAACCAAATTAAAATATACAGACATTTTCAGCTCACCGCTCGCCCTTCTGGAAATCAACCACAGAATGTGGCATGAAACACCCATGCCGTGAGCAGGCACATGCCCCTATTCCCGTGGCTTCCAGGTGACTTGAGTGAGCATTTGACTGGCTTATAGCCCTGTGATTTGAGCATTTTGATTTCTGTTGTAGGAGTGAATCTCAGGTGACCAGTCCAAGTTAGACATCTACATCTCAAATCTCTAAGCCCTCAGAGAGGTGATGTTGATAATTCACCTCCTCTACAATATATGCCTCTCCATTTGCTAACCTAACATCTTTCTCTGCTCTTCGCATTTTCAAGTGTTCTGCTGAGAAATTTCCATCAACAACCAGGGATCTGCGGAAAAGCCATCTGGCATTTCTTTATCAGGGTTCACATGCATTCAATGAAAACAAGACTTACTGATCTGGTTGACTTTGCCAGTTGTTAGGAAGATTAATGCCAGGTTGAGGGCAAGCAGGACAAAACAGTGCTAGGTCCCCATTTCCTGTTTTCCTATCCAAGTCGTGCCCAAAACCAAATCGTTTTCTATTTGTCAAGTCTCGCCATTGACGAGATACTCTCATTAGTTCACGGTATCGATCCTAATGCCAGCAGCTTGTCAATACAAATGGAGGGAAAAGGAGAGGAGGATACTAACTGGTACAGTGTCTGGGAAAGCATTAGAGGTAAATCTCTTTAGTTTGGAGTAAAAGGCGCCTGCTGAGGTTTTACACTCCATAGCCTCAATATGGAAGTGACCAAGGACTTCAAATGTGAACACTGTTTGAGGTTTCGTATAGCTGGCAGGAAACAGACGGTGTTGAAGCAGCTGTATATGGTGGGAAGGAGCATTTGAGCATTGGCAGTAATAGATGCTCCGTCGGCACACTCCATTTGAGTGTACAACTAGAAGCAGACTTGCACCTGGCCTATCCAAATTAGGTTCATTTCTGGTATCTTGCTCCCATTGATCCTTCTCCCTGTACCCTTCCTCTTTGAATTCTGGACACAGTGAGCCTTGATGCCCTAAGTGAATCGCCAGTCCAACATGTAGGAGATCAGATGGCAGGAAACAAACTCCATTCCAAATGTCAATGGAATGGAATGGGATATTGATGTGAGATTTGGCGCAGCATGAGGAGCAAGTTGCAGGCCGATAGAAACAATCACGGCATCGAAACTTGAAGTTGTTCTGATTGCAGACCTGACAAATTTTGGAAGGGGGTGGAGCTTCTAATTCCAAGATTTCCCTCAGGTAAGCTGTTCTTAAAGGAAGCCAATCCTCAAGGAATTCATTCTGAGTCTGAATGTGTACATTTTCAGATACTTCAGCATACAGAGAACAACTTGGAGTCCTCACCTTTCCTTGCTTTTTCTTATGTGAAATCCTTTGGGCATCAGAATCCAGTATGCACTCAGGGTCACCATCTGCATTAAATGTAAAGGGCAGAGTCTGTTTGGCCTCGCTATGGGGTGTTTGGGGGAGTAGGGAATCATTGGAGCAGGTCCCAGACCAAAGCTTGCTATGTAGAACGTTGTATGGTTGAGCAGGTTGTTTGTAGACATTTCGAGACTTCAAAAAGGATTTCCGCAGTCGTTTATTGTAAATTGAAACAAATTCAACCTCCTGGGCATGTTCTTTTCGTTTAGTGATTGGCATGGCGGAGGTTGCAGTGGACAAAGTGTTGTGTCATGTGATTGGGCTGACTGAAAAACTCACATATGCAAAGTGTTGTGTCATGTGATTGGGCTGACTGAAAAACTCACATATGCAACTTCTATGTTGCAAAGTGTTAGAGTAATACAAATACAAGATACAATAAAATTCCAGTGGCAGTAGAATTACAAGAAGAAAGGCCTGTAAATGGCAATCAGACTATCCTTTGTTTTTCATGCTCAAACCAACTCTTCTCTGCAACGGTGAGGATCTCTTCTTGTAGCCTTGTCCGAAGCCCACCAATCCTCCAGCACTTCCATGCTTGTTCAATGTCTTGTTGAGACATCAAGGGGTTCTAAGGGATGTTGAAATGACATTAGAAGAAGAAAAGAAATATCCAATTACCAGCACCACATCCATTAATCTGTCACCTTCATGCAACCACAGCCTTGCAAAATGGATCGCATATATGCCACAATCATCTCCGTTTTTCTGTTTTGGAACCTAAGCAAGAACATATGAAAATATATGAAGCACCCTTTTTTGCACAATTTGCCACAAACCTTTGGTTGGATAACCTTTGGGTCCTTGGTGTACTTTAGGCCCTGTTGATGCCCAAGCTCTCGGAAGAGGTCTTGGATTGCCTTTGCGTCTTTGGAATGCACCCTGTCACGAAAAAAGCTGTCAAGTATGACAATGGTACTGTAAAGATGTTAGTACCAAAAATATTGCAAGAAATGGTACACTCACCATCCCCAGTTACCATCTGGCTGATCGACTAGAAAGCAATGGCCTGGGTTTGCCACAATTATGGTAAACCAATGCTTCCTGTAATAGGTATAGCATCCCCATAAATTCCAACAAGATATCAGCCACGTACAGTTCCTCACTGAACCCAGGAATAATCCAGTATCTGCATTTGTGTGCAGATTCTGGAAGCCATGCGATAATATCTCTGGTGCCATCCTTTCTTCTAATAAATGATCAGCTTTCACCCACATCATTAAGGGGTGAAATTACCTCAGTACTGGAAGGAAATATGTATTTGCGAGCCATATTCCAGATGCCCCTGTTTCCAATGCTTTGTATGTCTCTCTGTCCACCTTGAGCATTGTTAACAATTGAACATTGGTTGACGTACTGAAGTGCAAAGTTGACAATATCTCCCCCTATCCATTGACCAGCCTTGAGTTGGTCAAGTTCAATATCTTTCAATTGAACTGGACCTAGAAGCATATGTGTGCTCCCAACACTACAATGAGAAAAATATGTCAAATATATTGATTACATGAGGTTATTGATCTACCCTGATGTTGTCCCACCAGATACCCATGCAGCTTCGGATTCCTCAGGTCTTATGATATTGCCAATCATTAATGTTGAAATTTAGCTTTCAAAACAAGCCACATACCTAAGATATTGCCATGTGTCTCCTGGAAAGTTAGGCTTGACAGATTGAACAAACGCTTCGTATGTTTGTTGACTCCAGAGACTTGATTCTTGGTCAAAAAGGAGAAATAGTTTTGGAAACAGTACCCGTCCTAGATCCTCTCAGACAGACATGGAGCAAGCTTTCAAAAGTACATACCTTTAGTCTTGCCCCAAAACTGTGCTAATTGGGGTTTCAAAGGTCGAACCAGATTGACATGGAGGACCATGACCACATGACGCCCTTTCTTATCAGGGTGACTCATCTAATGTCATTAGTAACGCCTATCCTGCAGTTTGGGGAGACTCACTTTACAAGCTGATGAATCCCTTTCTAAGCGAACTTGTACTTGGGGAAACCCCATGCCTGTCAAAGTCATTGCGGCCCTTTCACAACTCAGTGAGGAGATTGAATGGACAAGAACAAAAGTACTTACATGGCACCCTGGACTTGAAACGAGGCAACCAAGGATTTGGGGTTGCTGGTGTTTCCACCCACACGGACAGCAGCACAAGGAAGGATGATTGGGGCAGACATGGTGGATATCGACAAAAGTGTATGTGACAGTCACACTATGTGACATCTGTTATCACAGCATCAGCACAGCCACACTAACTTTATGAGTGGGTAATCTTTTGGAAAATACAGCGTTGTTCACAACCCCTGTGGACCAGCATGACTATCTGACATTGTCTGGTACCACAATTGTGAGCCATAGTTGTATCACAAATTTATGCAAAGATATTCAAGCAAAGGTTCTGCTGACGTTAGTCAGCTTTTCCTAGTTTCTGCAATAATAGCAATACATTCTCCTCTTACCCAGAACACACATATTCAAAGAGCATTTGGATATTCTGATGCCAAGCTATGGTCACAGTGTGAGTCACACCCGTAATCCCGGGCATAGCCACAACAAGTCACAGTCACATCTCCCAACACACAATTCACATGAGCAAAGCTATGTTATTTTGCATCAAAATGTGCCATTGCTTCACTTCAGAAGCAATATCATATATATATAATGCAGAGAAGGCTTCGGATCGAGAGGACTGGAGTTCACGCGAGAGACGTAGTGTATTCAGTAGTGTAATAAAGATCACAAGGATAGCACATACCTGGAGTTCACGTGAGAGACGTGAAGCTCCAGATACGGCGGTACGAAAAATCCTCAGGGCCCTGAGGCCGCTGCGCTGGCAAGCACGTAACCAAGATGTGAAGCTCCAGATACGGCGGTACGAAAAATCCTCAGGGCCCTGAGGCCACTGCGCTGGCAAGCACGTAACCAATAGGAGTTTAAACTAAACGTACTAGTCCTCTTTCAGATAGACCGTTAGCCGAACCTTCGTCATCACTCTGGCTGTAAGATGTGACTGCTGTGGAATTTCGTACATTAAAAAAATACACAAGGCTCACATATTCAAAGGACATTTTGCATATTGTTATGGAGAGTTACGGTCACAGTGTAACTGTCACACCCGGGGTCCCGGGCACAGCCTCAGCAAGTCACAGTCACAACGCGTGACAAGTGACTCACGTGAGCCAAGTTATTTTCTCACGTGACACACCACCTCTTGCTTCCCAACAACGCCACTGCTTTATCAGTTAGGCAGCAAAGAAAATGACACGGTGGACGACCCCAGAGTATACCAAAATACTCACAGAAAGTCTTGTAGCCTACAGACAGGCAAACTCAAAAGACCGCCTCGAAATTGTCAAGCAAATCAAAGCGAAAATCAAGGATTCAGCTGAGCAGGACAACAAATGTGTCCCAGAGGATCTTAGCACCGTAACCTATGCATTTTATGTGTCTCCTGAGTTGATTTGATGTTTGTCTGTTCATAGAAAATTCGCAATTGGCTCCACAATAACCGCAGGGCTGTCAGTGGAGGGGAGGAGTCTTCTGGTTCAGAAGATGATGGCAACCAAGGCCTTCAGTTCAGCAAACGACAGAGGTGGACCCTCCAGCGTGTTGTGGAGCAGTGCAAGAAGGGGATTATCAATGCCAGGGCCCAGGAGTTGTCAAATGCTGAGAGGGGATCAGTCCAGTTCCTCAGCTCATATCGTCGTGCTAGGACTGAGATTTGTCAAGAGCTAACACAAGAGGAGCATCAGAAATACATGGGGTTGGTGGAGAAATGGAATAGGGAGCCTGTCCCAGTTCCTGTGCAGAGAGAGTGAGTATTTTAATTTACCTTTCTCAACCAGTAGAATGGCTGAAATGTTGCTTGGAGATTGGCTTCTCGCAAATTTATGCATGAGGCCCTGAAGTTTGCCCGTTTTGCAAAGGAGCAGATGGGTGTTGAATTATTTATGTTGACTGGCTGGCAAGATGAGAAAGGGAATATAAAGAAGGCAAAGTGAGTCTCAATTGCATGCCCACTGGTCCATCAGATTAATTCTCTGTATACATGCTCCAGGATTCAGACCCCTGGACCTGTGACTAGTGGGTTCAAGGTACAATTTCACAAAGTTGGTTGTGAGGTGTGGGAGGAGTGGGATAAATATTTGGCTGAGACATGGAATGGTGAGAAAATGATGTGAAACCAAGGTTGGGGAAGTACTGACAGGATTTCAGATGAGTTACAAAGGAAGCCTTTTGTTGATGAAGAGGAGATGCTATCAAGGAAAGGAAGAGATATTAGTGTGCCATGGGATTTGCTAACAGATCATGAGGGATGGCCCATTCTTCCTTTGGAACTCAACCTACCACTCGCACAACTCAAAGAAATTTTGCGGTCATTTTTTACTATCACTTATTGTGAGTCTGTCTTGCTCAATAGTCCAAGTCTGACAAGTTACTTCCAACATGTAGGCAATACAACAAAAAACAAGAAGGTTGCTGTCCCTTGGCAACTGATAGCTGATGCTCCACACAAGTTTATTCCTCATGAATACCTTCCAGAGGGAATGCAAATTCGCGAGCCTTCAAAAATGCAATATGTCGATGTCAGAAGGCTCTGTGATTTCCTGCATCACCGACAGACTTTGGGCCAGAAAATATTACGGTTTCAATATGTTCTCCCACAGCACCAGAGAGGGAAGCCATCAAGGCATCTAGTCAACTATCACCAGCAACCTGAACAAGAGCCATCATTGTCATCTGACAAAGAGGTGAAGAGGCTCTCCCTCAAGAAGGGGAAAGAACGAGAGGTCCAGCCTGTCCATATCAGTACTGAGTGAGTGTTCTCATATCATCATTATCATCATCATCATCATCATCAATGCACATTTGAAATGCACATAGTGAAGACATTGGCTCAGATGAGTCAGACAGTGATTCGGGGTGCATCTATGATGGGGATAATGATGATAGGGTTGAGGCTTCTGTTCCCCCTGATAGTGATGCAGAAGAATCCTGTCTGAGCAAGCAGGTGGATATGCAAAGGGGTGATGGTATTGAGGGGAATGGGTTAGAAGGTGACCATGACAGGCAACATCCAGGTGAGAATTTTCCAGTCCAGCATAAATACAATACAGATAATGGAATTTTGGACAGGAGAACAAGGGATGTGGGATGATGTGGGTGTGCATAGAGATGTTCATGGCCTTGTTGCTCATATGGCAGTTCAGATCCACAAGGAGGCAGGGCCCAGCCTGCCCAAGAGGAAAAGGGTATACCATGATGAAGAGGAGGAGGAGAGGTCTAAGCAATATAGGACCAGGGCTAGAGAGAGGGCTTCCATGGATGCCAAGAAGCGGGTACTGCGACCAAGGGTGAAGCACTGAAAATCATCCTTGACACTGGTGACAGTCATTTGTAGTGCATATCAATCTGCATGATGTCTCACTAGGTCCTAATAATTCTTTGCAATCTGTCCTTTTGTGGTGCCTATAGTTTGGCCCTTTCTAAGGAATTTCAGATAATGATCCACTTCCTGAATCAGTCAGCTTTGCATTACATCATTGAAGAACCTGTGCCTATCAGAAAGCATATTTGAGTCTTGTTATTAGATGCATCATGCTGTTCAGAAGATTCATACCTTTATAAGCAATATCTGATAATAATATCCTCCTTCATTATTCCCACTAGATTGTTGAAGGTGGAGTGTGCCCCATTGAACCACATATGTGGGTCCTTTTATAATGGTTTGTCTCTTTATAAGGAATATCAGATTATATACTGCTTTGCATCACTTCCTCAATTTAATTCTAGACCACAATGGATCATTTTTATGTACAAAGGCTCATCCTGAACAATTCTAATACATTCTCCTCTTCTTTAGAACACATATTCAAAGTGGATTTGAATACTCTTATGCAGAGTTGGTCACAGTGTGACTGTCACACCCGGGATTCCGGGCACAGCCACAGAATGATATAATCACAAGGTGTGATAACAGACTCACATGCACAACTTCTACATTGCAAGAATATTTGAACAATAACAATACATTCTACATTGCAAGAATATTTGAACAATAACAATACATTCTCCTTTAGAACACATATTCAAAGTGGATTTGAATACTCTTCAGAAAGGATATTAAGGCCCATCCTTTTCCAAAGAATATCCTGACTCAGTTGACAACCACATTTCACTCTAGTTTATAATGGCTCCATTGCATATTCGATTGGTACATTTGCTTCTACCCTTTGAAGACCTATTGGAAGGCATATTTGTTTTCATCGCACCCAACTATGTTAAGTTGTCATGGAGGAGTCTCAGATGATAAGGAGTCTCAAATGATGCAGATGACCTTGTAATTTACATATCTATCAAATAGCACATCTGATCTTTGCTTCCTAATCTTGTGCATATGCTTTATCCCCAGCTTTTTGATCTAATTTGTCATGTAAGTGAGAGAAATGTTTGAATAGGGTGCTTCAGACCCTCTACACTGGTTCCTAAAATGGGTGTCGGCCAGCCCTTTTGAAAGGGTATCATCATTACCATGGGATCCCTGTATGCCTGGCAGGATTTTGGTATATCAAGTTGATCGGCCAAGCCTATAAAGCTATATCTCGGCCGACGATCGGCTGGGCCCATAAAAAGGGCATCAGTCAAAATCGGCTAGGCCTTTTGGATAGGGGGTGGGTGTGCTGAAGGGGGTGGGATGCAAGTAACTTGGCAACTGGTGGAGTGCTCTTGCAGCAGGCAGACAGGACCTGGAGAGTTGTAGATTACATCTCCAAAGCCCTCACTGCAGCTGGGAAGAATTACGATGTGTACAACAAGGAGTTCCTGGCACTATGGGAGTGGCAGGCCTACCTAATTGGTGTGGAGGATACCATTGAGATCTGGACAGACCATGCTAACCTCCAGTACTTCCAGAAGCCCCAGAAGCTGAAACTGAGACAGGTCCATTGGGTTGGGGAGCTCCAGTGCTTTGACTTTGAGATAAAGTATTGCACTGGAAAGTCAAACATGAAGGCAGATGCACTCTTGTGGAGGCTGGACTATGGAGAGATGGTGGAAGAGGATGTGCCAGTGCAAGTCTTCCCAGAAGTGGAGACCCGCATGTCATTCACATTGGAAATGGAGACACTGCTCCAGAAAAACAGTGTGGTGCATGTACAGAAGCCAGAGGAGCTTGATGATGAGTGGACGAGGGATTGAATGGGACTCTGGCAGAAGGCCCAAATCACCTGGGTACCCCCAGAGGCATGTGAGGCAGTGCTCACCTTTGAGCATGACCTCCCCATTGCCAGGTACCCTGGACCACAAAAGCTGAGAGCAGCACTGTTGAGGTACTGGTGGGTGGGCATGGTGAAGGATTCCAACTGGTATGTGGGTGGGTGTGAGATGTGCCAACAGGTGAAACCTGACCAGACCAGGTGCATTGCCCACTCCACCCGCACCCTGTCCCCAAGGGGCCCTGGGCAGTAATCTCTTGGGACATTGTCAGGCCTTTCCCCCTCTCATGTGGGCACAATGCGATCCTTGTCATTGTGGACAAGTTCACAAAATGGACCCTCATCGAGGTGATTGGTCTTGACCTCACCAGACTTGGCACCACTCATATCCTCCCATGGGGTCCCGCAGAAAGTTGTGAGTGACCAAGGGACCCAGTTTGTGTCTAGGTTCATGAGGGAGTTCTATGGGATGATTGGGGTTAAGGTGAACCCAAGTACTGTTTTCCACCCCCAGATGGATGGGCAAACAGAACGGGTCAACCAGGAGGTTGAAGTGTATCTCCAGGCCTATGTTGACCATCTACAGGATGACTGGGCAGAATGGCTGTCTACTGCAGAGTTTGCACTCAATAACCATGAGCACTCTGCTACTGGATTCACACCCTTCTACCTAGAGTATGGCTGGCACCCATGGAATGGTGGAATCTGGCCACCCTCAGAGGTGAACCCTGTGGCAGATGAGTGGATGGCCAAGCTCATGGAATCCCAAAGAGCAGCCAGGGAAGTGATGGTGAAGGCAGCAGATGCAATGAAGGCCAGCTATGATAAGGGAAAGTGGCTGAGTCATGAATATTCAAAGGGGGACTTAGTCTGGCTGGACACCCGAAACTTAAAGATGGACTGACCCTCCAAGAAGCTCAACAACAAGTGAGCAGGACCCTTCATCATTGAAGAGAAGGTTGGACCAGCAGCCTACTGGCTCAAGCTCCCCTGTGCGTGGCAGATACACCAGGTCTTCAATGAGGTGCTGCTCACCCCATATGTTGCCCCCTCTTCCCCTTCTCAGAACCTACCTCCACCCCCCCCCTCCCATGATTGATGATGACCACTTGGAGTATGATGTTGAGGCCATCCTTGATGTCAAAAAGGTTGGACACTCACTGGAACCTCACGAATGTAACTCTGTTGCTTCAGGACTTCTTCCAACAACACCCCAACAAAGCAAAATTGGCAGGTCGAGACGCCCAGCCTTAAGAGGGGGGTGATGTCAGGACTGCTTACATAAGTGTTGCTGGAAGAGCCAAAAGAGGATTGCGAAAGAGTTACAGGAAGACTGTGGGAAGATCACGTGACCCGGACTGCTGACAATTACATAATGGGTAAGTCACATGACCCGGGCCTGGCGCATCACGTGACGCATGGGGTCCGAGCGTGGGAACACCAGCAATGCCCAAACCATCTGCTATATATACAACATCCTTTTCTTTCTTGTACCCTTTTCCCCTTATGTAGTATCATCATCATTGACCTTACATTAAGTTGGGTGAGTGTGAGACCCAGTCTGATACTATGTGTCATATATTATGTGATATGTGTGATGTGTGATGGTTTCCAAAAATGGTCCAGTGTTGTCTGCTGCACCTTTGCCACCTGCCATCTTTGCAAATGCCCATGAAGGCATTGGGCCTCTTGTGACAATATCTGTGCATTGTCTACCTCACCAAGTCTGTCCAAGCATGCCCCTTCTAGTCTTCTGCACAGCTCTGCCAACTCAGTGTCATTTATCTCTGGTGCAAGCCCCTTCTCTTCACTCTCCAAATCCTTGTCTTCAATGACCTCTCCATGCTTGAGAGGGCAGATGGATTGGCTAAGGCTCATTTCTCCATCTTGTTGCAGTCAGCAAGCCTTCTTGATAATGTTGCTTGAGTAAACACAAGGGTCCCTTCATGCCTGGTATGGAAATGCTCCACAATCTCACTTTGCAACATCCCCTCAGGCTTATGCTGATCCACATAGTCAAAGATGGTTAGCCAGTTGTGGAGTGTCAAGTTTTTTTGTTTGGCCTCATCAACAGGGCTGGCAGGAGTGTCTTTTGGCACCTTTTTTCAAGGTAGTTTATCATAGTTGTTAGGCATAGGTCTCTGGTGCTGGCCTGCTGGCCTGCTGCAAGGGAAGGCCAATGAAAATTTGTATTTTCATTTTAAATCATGCATGATGATTGGACCTGGGTGCCCACAAGAACATATATTTTGGGGCCCAGCCCCATACTTTATTTGTGTTGGGAATCGGCCCGGATCATCTATCTGAGCTATGTGATGATCAGCATACATTAATGATTCCATCATTGCACAGGTTTGATAGCACATGACTTAGCACTGCCAGACACTGCCTTGTTCATGTATATATATTAAGTACAATAGTGATGGGCTAGTCCCCCATCAAATTGACTCAGTATCCCTGTGACTATACCGCTACAACAAGTGTCCTCAACCCTTGTCAGCTTGGGATCCAACAATTCGATCCGGAGACTATGCCCCATTAAATTTAATAATTTGTTATGCCAGTTTTCATATAATTTACCACAAACCAACTTGGTTAGGGCCCAAAATCAATATGTTATCCAAAATATATGTTTACCTGTGATACATTATGCCATGTTCAACTGTACCACAGCTCAGTCTTTTAATCCTTTTTTGCCTGGTACTAGACCTTTTTCGACACCCTAGGATAGAACAGAATACTGTACCATTTAAGTCAATTGACCCGTCACGCGTCACGCCCCCCTCAAAATCGGTCAATTTTTTCCCTTGTAACACGTCACATGGCTGAACGGTCAATTTGTGGGACCATTACCAAATTAGGTTTGCCATGGCAACTTGGACAGTGCATCGTACACATCACCCACAAGCTCCTTCAACTTTGCACTCCCCCTTCGAGACAAAACTTGTAGATACTGGTTAGCTAGCATCCAGGAATCCTGGGCTTTCCAGACACTTTGAATCTCTTGCCAGTATGTGACAAACCAGACAGGAAAAAATTTCGTGCATCCTGATTCAATATCCAGACAGGCTATAGACATGTTTGCAGATGAGGCTGTAGTCTTGAGACAGTTAAGGATGTTGTTAACAACAGATGGCAAAGGCATTGGGTTTGATAGGAGATTTATAGTGTCCTCAATTGACGTGTCTGAAAGATGCTCAGCAAGATAGAAATCCTCTGTTTTGTATTGAATTTTTGGCTCCGGCCTTTTGAATTCTAGGAATGCGGAAACTGAGAGTGTCTGGCTGGGTAGGCCAAGCTGCAGGATCTTGTCAGGAATTTTGAAGGCCATGGCAGTGAAGTTGTGCGGCGGTCAATTTTTGCTGATGTCACATGTCACAGCCATTTTCGGTCAATCTGCCAACCGGTCAATCGTGTCACGCGTCACACCCACCGGTCAATTGACTTAAATGGTACAGTATTCCTAGTCACCAACACCTCAAATGTCAAAAACACCACTGCAGCACTGCACATGTCCCATCACTCTGCCCCCAGAGCAGGCAGAGCCGCGGTTCCCCCCCGGTCGCGGCTCTGCTTGTTCCTCGTTCCTCGCCCTGTCGCAAGCATATCGCACACGATGAGCCGTCGCAGGCTGGCTTTACAGCAACGCTGGGGGTGCGATAGCAGGGGTGTCCAATTCGGGTGGTCTCTGGGCCGACATGCCGCAAATACGCGCACACTCGTACCGCTATGGGCGGCATCGTTCGGAGTCCTTGATGCGCAGGGCCACTGCGCTCACTGGGATTTGCTGCCCAGCCAAGTCCGACTCCCCCATCTGCACATCTGATAATTTCAATCTTCCCCGCTCTGTTCGTGCCACATGTCGGATGCATCACCGTGCGTACTGGTGCCGGGCTGCTACAGAGGATGCTTCGTTGACATGATGCTTTCTCTCCATGCTTATCCGCATTGCAGCAGTGTGCATGTCGGAAGTCCTGCCGTGGACCACGCCGCCCTGACTCCGACACTTACGGGATATCGGCTGCTCGTCATTGCCACGACTGTGGCTTTCGGGGTGGTGAAGCTGGTGTTGACGAAGCACAGGGAGTCCTCAGCATTGACATGGGTAGAGTTCGTGGCAGCCTTCGTGGTTCTGATGTACGTTTGCTCTGCATAGCATTGAGATTAATCCCTGACGTATGGGAATTGATTCAGACTCTGGTGGCTCGGACTGTATGAGGGTCTTCCAGTTGCGTCGTGGTTCTTTGACAGAGATTATGCTCCACACATTGCTCATGGTATGTGTTTATTAATAAAATCATTGCTCTCTGAGTGTTTCTCACATCCACATGACTAGCTTTTGTCATTGAATCATCATTCCTTCTTTGGTGCAAGTATTCAAACCAAACACTTATCTGATATGTCTGACATTCTGATTACTAGACACACCAGTGCTATGCTCCTTGATCATACTTGTTACCTCGATGGGTCCTTTCCTAGATTCTTTATGTTACCTGGGGGTTTCTTTCCGGGTTCGGGTATTGTGTGCGATGTTATATAGTGAGGTGATGCTGTTTTCTTTGTCATCTGTCATTGTGAGTACATTTTGTCAGTATATTGACCTTGTTGCCAATATTTTTGCAGGAATTCCTGGCCAATAAGTTCCCTTGGCTACGGGATCTACCATGGTACTGGAGAAGAAGTAAGTGACACTATATTGTACATCATTGTCCTTTACCTACAGTTCTTGCTGCTAGATACCCCCTTTGTGGCCACACTAATTTTATGGAGCCATTTCTTTCTATCTGGGTCAGCATACATGTATTTCATATTGCTGAATCTCCGTCAAAATGTACACTGCTTGTACTCTTCATGAGTGCTTATTCTTATCTGCTTGGCTCATGTCCTTTTCTGTATTGCCCTTGTATGGTTTACCTTGCCACAACATATTTTTGCAAAAATGTCTCAGTCGTCAGAACTCAGGCCTTTCATCTCTTGCATTTCGGAAGCTGCCAAAGATGGTGCTGTCGGCAATGTGCCTTGCATGTTGGGCATAAATGAAGAAGACTGTCAAGCATCACATCTCGCTTCATCAACACCTGCTTCACCAACCTGGAACTACAGTAGTGATGATGGCAAGCAGCCAATATCCAGGAGCGGCAGTGTCAGAATTGTGTTGCACTGTTGGTATTGGGCAGTCAAACATTGACATGTCATCACCAGGTTTCAACCTGGTCATTCCTGGGCAGTAAATCAGCAACAGAATGAGCCACAGAAATTGGAATGTGTGGCATGTCAGATGATGTGGTCCCTTGTGTAACATTATATTTTGTACAGATTATATAATCTGAATGACTCTTTTTCGTTGGCTTTACTCTGACTCTTTCATTGGCTTTACTCAGACTCCCCACACCACTCTCCAACATGTCTGCTGTACTTGAGCCCGGGAACACAGGTCATGGGGATGTGTAGGCCTTGTCATCACATGCAATACCGCCAGGCTCCATCTGCGCACTTCCCAAAATTCATTTGGCACCCCCTGCTCACAACCAACACTACCTGGAACCCTTTGCTTGCCACCCCTGCTCACAGCCAAACCTGCTCACTAGTTGGCACCCCCTGCTTTCGTTCACCGTCACCCTGGCCGGTACTGTCATGCGATTCGACAGACGGCACTGCTGTGTCCTACACAACTTTCGAAGGCAATAGTCACTTATGACTGCTTCTGCTACCATTCAGCAGATTGACTTACTCTTCTGGTACATTACTCAGTTGATGTCATGTGTCATGTAAGTTTCAGGGATTGAAAGTGAGTGGGAGTGTCTCTCTGACTTTTTCCTTATTGCCATTCTCATCACCATCCTCACTGCTGTTCTCATCCCTGTCCTGTTTGTTGGATGGGGTTCGAGTCGGATTGAAGGGCACCCGTCGTACAAGAGACATTGGTGAGGCAACTAAAGGCGTACTCGGCAAAGGGGGATTCCTGGTGTAAACTGTTTCAATCCGATGGGGGATCAAGCCCCATTGTTGCTACTAAATACACTACACAGATAGGGGTACCTTATCAAGGCTGTACTTATCTAGTGTAACCGCATGGACAAAGCATGTGGATGAGAGATGATAATCAAAGAAACACATGGCAGCAAGGTACTATCGCTAAACAGCTTCGTACTCCAACACACCTCCTCGAGCTGTGGAGCGAGTCTAAGGGGGGGCCGGGACTATAGGAGGACGACGCCTCCATTTGTCTCTTGCTGATTGTGTTGTGCGTCTACGCATCTCGGTCGCATCAGCATATAAGGCTTGAATCAATTCGAGGTGGTTCGGTGTGGGAATAGGTGGTGCGAACGGTGTGAACGAGTAAGGTGAAAAAGCGGGCTGGGACAGCAGGGTGTGGCTTGCGCTAGCTGCCTTCCTGGCCTTCGTGTTTTTTGCTACTCACTTTCGCATCGCTGCGGGGTCCTTGGTGTGGCACTCGGTGGTGCTATGACCAAGCGCATGGCAGCGCTGGCATCGAGTTCGAACTCGGAGCTGAGAGGGCTGTGGCGTAGGGGGTTGAGCAGTGGTGCTACTAGAGGCACTAGTCTCCTCAAGTTGGCGGATGCGTCTGAGGGACTCTGTCGAACAGTCCGTTAATAGTTCCATAGCGTCGAATACTATTGTGCCCAAAGTTCGTAGAGCGATAATGACCCATTTCTTGAACTCAAAGAGTGAGGGGAAATCGGGGGCGAGCTTAAGGGCGTTCTCGAAACCTTCTCATTGCTGTGTGATGGTAAGTAGGCGGGAGCGAGCGTCCATCGCAGAGCGAACGAGGGTGTATCGGATTGTGTTGGATGGGGTTCGAGTCAGATTGAAGGGCACCCGTTGTACAAGAGACATTGGCAAGGCGACTAAAGGTGTACTCGGCAAAGGGGGATTCCTGGTGTAAACTGTTTCAATCTGATGGGGGATCAAGCCCCATCATTGCTACTAAACACACTACACAGATAGGGGTACCTTATCAAGGCTGTACTTATCTAGTGTAACCGCATGGACGAAGCATGTGGACAAGAGATGATAATCAAAGAAACACACAGCAGCAAGGTACTATCACTAAACAGCTTCGTACTCCAACACTGTTGCTGTCATCGCTGTTGTTGTCACTCCCCTTGCCCCTGTTGCACCCACTCAATGGCCCATGTCCCCACTGTTGGTCTGTATTGGCAGTCAAAAAGGATAACACAACATTAAAAATCAGTGGGTTTCAGAGAGTGTGTTCAAGGCGTCGTTGAAATGTGACATTCGGGTGCGATTGGACAGGTTGTGTTGAGGAGGTTGAAGTACTGACATAGCTGTTGAATGAAAAGTCACATTGCAATCTGTATCAAACTCTGTCATCATTCATATAATACAGAAAGGTTTAATAATTTGCTAAATGATATGAGGTTGATGTTCTGTTGAAGTATGTTCTGGATGCCTGATGTTATTGATCAGTCAGACTTGTAAATGAGATGTATTTGGTAAACATACGATAGGATATGACATGTCCTCTGCTCGAGTGAAGAATGTGAAAGCCAAATCACAAGATGCGCATGTGATATCCCATGTCCCTGGTATTCAAGGGCACTGCATGCTTCTCTTGCATGACATGAAATAGACATTGGCTGCATCATGTCACTGAAGCTAAGATGAACAAGTTTCTCAGAAGATGTTCAGACTTTCATACCTCTTAGGATTCACTGTAGCAGATGAAGGTCGATGTATGAGTCCTCAAAGAAGAAGTTTTGGAGCTCATGAAACCAGCAGGTATCAAAAGTATTGGAGATTAAATATGACTCCTGTAACCTGTAAAAGGTTAAGAGTGTCTTGGCCGAAGATGTTAGACATCAGTCATGAGTGACAACCATTTCACATGTCATTCAAGTGCAATGTGCAAATCCCAGATCTGATCACAAATCATATCATGACACTAGATGCAAGTAATGTAATGCAATACATAGTGCTAATTACCAACAAGTCTGTTATACATCTATGATGGTGACAGACCCAGACAGAGTGATGCATCACCTCATGCATCACTGCCTGATTGGTGAATGCATCACTCCTTGCCTTATTAGCCTTAGTAGTGATGCAGCCTGCTTCCACCCTGCCACCCCTGCTCATCATGCATCATTCCCTTATTGGTCATGCATCACCACCTCTGCCATTCCTTGCCTTGCCACTGCTCCATGCCCTGCTGCCACCCCTAATCCATCATGCATCACTTGCTCCACCCTGCTCCACCTGACCTGCTCTCTGCTCTGCCACCACTCCCTGCCCTGCCACCACTCCCTGCCCTGCCACCACTCCCTGCCCTGCCACCACTCCCTGCCCTGCCACCACTCCCTGCCCTGCCACTGCTCCCTACCCTGCTGCTGCACCTGTATTGCTTGCTCCTTGCCCTGCCATGCCTGACCCACTCCCCACCCTGCCATGCCTGACCCACTGCTCCCTGCCCTGCTGCCTGACCTGCTTGCTCCTGACCCTTGACCTGCTCTTCACCCACCTGTTTTCCACCCTGCTGCCATCCTGCTGCTACTAACTACCCAACTCCCTGCCACCAGTCTGTGACAGCTTGGGCTGTTGCCACTGCCACTGCCACATGCTGTTTCTGGTTGTCACATGCAAAATTCACAGCAGCCAGAGTACTGTACCATTTAAGTCAATTGACCAGTGGGTGTGACACATGATGTGATTGACCAGTTGGCAGATTGACCAAAATGTGACACCCACAAAAATTGACCACCACAAAAATTGACCACCATGGCTTTCAAAATTCTCAACAAAATCCTGCAGCAAACCTAATTTGGTAAAAAAAGGTTTGGTCTCACAAATTGACCATTTGGCTGTGTGATGTGTTACAAGGTGAAAATTTGACTGAATTTGAGGGGTGCATGATGTGTGACAGGTCAATTAACTAAATGGTACAGTATATGTATGCCCTACTGACAGAAAAGCAGTCTCACATATCTGGTCTGAGTATCATAAATTCTGAAAAAATTGTGGAAGATCTTAATTCACATGCCCAAAGTTTCTATGGCAAATTAACTACACAGAATGGTGTCTAAAATGTGTGATGAACCATTGTATCAGCTGATACTTTCTCAGTTGAAATTCACAGCCACAGTATTTGTCCTACTGACAGCAAAACTGTCTCTGTGTCCTGGTCTGAGTACAGTAAATTCTTAAATAATTGTGAAGGATTGAGTTCACATGCCTGACATTCCTATGTCAAATTTACAACATAGAATGCTTTCTAAGAAGTGTGATGACCCTTGAATCAGTTTCTCACTGTATGGTTACAGTACATGTGTGGCCAAACAACTGAGCCACCATTCTCATGTTGGCAATGGTGTGTCATTATCCCATCCCCTTCTCCCCTTTGCTAATCTATCATGGCAGCAGTGTCAATGATGATAACAGCTGCAGCTACAGTAGCCATAACAACAACAATCCAGTGACAACAACCACAACAGCGTGGCAGTGGCAGCAGCAGCAGTGGCCATCAGTAACAATGACAATGATGGCTGCAGTGGCTAGTGATGGTGATGATGGTGGCAGTGGCTAGCTATAGTGACAATGATGATGGTGGCTGCAGCTCAGGCTAATGATGAGGGCAATGGCTGTGGTGGCCAGCATGAGTGTGATGACAGTGGCCATAGCTGCCATCAACAACTACAATGACAGCTATGGCAGTGGCTGCTGGGGCCAGTGGTGACAGCAACAACAGTGACAGCCACAGCTACTGATGATGATGATGGCAATAGAGGCAGCAGTGGCAGCAGCATACAGTGGCAATGGCCCAAGCCCCCAGCAGTGGTCACAGACCAATGGTGGGGACTGGGGCCATTGGTGGCAGTAGGGCAGGGCAGGGAGCAGCAAGGAGGGGAGCAGAAAGGCAGGGAGCAGTGAGGCAGGGAGCAGCAGCAGAGTGGGGAGCAGCAGGGTGGGGAGTGGCGGGCTGGGAGCAGCAAGGTGGGGAGCAGCGAGGTGGGAGCAGCAAGGCTGGGAGCAGTGAGGTGGGGAGCTGTGAGGCAGGGAGCAGTAGGGTGGGGAGCAGCAGGGCAGGGGGCAGGGAGGTAGGGAGGGGAGCAGTGAGGTGGGGAGCAGCAGCACAAAGAGCAGCAGGGTGGGGTGCAGCAATGCAGGGAGCAGGAGCAGCAGGGCAGGGTGCAGCAGGGCAGGGGAGCAGGACAGAGGTGGGGAGCAGCAGGGCAGGGAGCAACAGGGCAGAGGTGGGGAGCAGCAGAGCAGGGAGCAGGGTGGGGAGTAGCAGAGCAAGGAGCAGAGCAGGGAGCAGCAGGGTGGGGGAGTGGTGAGGAGCAGGGAGTGGCAGTGGCAGCAGCATGGTGGTGATGCATGACAGATTGGGGTTGGTGTGGCAGCAGGGCAGGGAGCAGCAGCAGGGGGTGGCAGGGTGGGAGCAGGCCACATCACTAATAAGGCAAGGAGTGATGCATTCACCAATCAGGCAGTGATGCATGAGGTTATGCATCACTCTGTCTGAGTCTGTCACAATCATAGATGCATAACAGACTTGTTGGTAATTAGCACTATGTATTGCATTAAAACACCTCCATGGCCTGATAATGACAAAGAAAATTGGAGTTGTATAATCATTCAAGCATTGAAGTTTTGAAGGGCTAAACATTTGGTCTTTAGGACTTGGAGCTCTGATTTGGTTATAGAACCAAAGGCATGCAATTCAGCATGGTGAAATTTGTGGAATGTCTTGTGAGAATTGGTGGAGTGACTCAGCTCTTGAAGTTTATAATTGAATACAAATGACCGCTTGTTGAAGAGGAAAGCTGATACATTGATGAAACATCAAACTTACTGTAAGTGACACAGCTATGGATTCAGACAGGGTAGAAATTCATGATACATAACCTCCTGTAAGGCATAGTTCCTTACATTTTCCCTAAAAGCCTCTGGCTTTCACTGCAACTGTGGACACACATTTGCATAGTGCCCTGCTTTCCCACAGGTATAACATGTTAGAGGAGCTTTCTGCTCCTCTCTGATTCATGGCCCAGCCTTGGGTGCCACCTTAGGCAGTTCTAGCCAGGGTTTACTCCCTCCAGCTGGGGCACATTCATCCCGTGCATGGTCAATCCACAGGGGAACAGGTTCCCCTGGACTGCAGTCTGTGTGCAGCCGATATGGCCACAGTCTCACAAACTGCTGCCCACAGGTACTCTACCTGTGGGTGGGTTTCCTTTGGTACCTGCTGGGTTCCCTGACAAAGGCACTGCCCTCTGCTGCTGGAGGTAGTGGAGGGTCGCTTCCACTTGGCAACTAGCATTGATAATATCCTCAACAGAGGATAACTCAACACTAATCACGCAAGTTTTGAAGATAGCCTCCACCATCTCATTAGGCAGTCTGTTAAGGAACTGCCTCTTCATCATACCAGCATCAGGCAGGGTGAGCATTTGCTCAGCCGCCTGGGCCAGTTCATTCCAGAATCCCAAGGCACCCTTCACCTTTGTGAACTTCACCCGGTAGAAGGCATCCACCATCTTCTGGGCTGTTACCTCAGTCAGGAACCGCTTAAAGATAGCAGTTATCAATTCCTTGAAGGTGGACCTTCAAGGAGCATGGGACAGTCCTGTTACTTCATGGGTATACCAAGTAGCGGCTATTCTGCTCAGTCACAAACCTGCTAACATAACATGTTGGTTCTCCAACTGTGGTCCAACTACTCTATAAAAGTAGAAGTAATTAAGGAGGCCATTGAGCCACCTTTCCCAGATGACAAGGTCATCTCATCCATCATAGAGCTCAGGGGGCTCAATCTTGATCCCCTTAATCTCGGCTATTGCCTTGGGCAATAGCAAGGTTTTATCATGAGACAGTGATGTAACACATTGCTTTGGTAGTTGGTAGAACTCGGGGATACTTCCTGAGTAATCTCCCACTCCTTCTGGGGTGGTTCCATCCATCTGAACAGGCCCATTCGAC
The DNA here is from genome assembly GCA_951802425.1 of Clavaria fumosa. NCBI lineage: Eukaryota > Fungi > Basidiomycota > Agaricomycetes > Agaricales > Clavariaceae > Clavaria > Clavaria fumosa. The sequence goes on along the minus strand of OX637794.1, from coordinate 458,545 downwards.
CCATTGGCTCTTGCTGACCCAACTGTGGGTAATGCAGGGTAGGCTGCAGTTCCAGCCCCACTGTCTCTCGAGGGCCGCCGCCCTCCAATCCTGGTTCACCAGGGGTTCGAGAACCATCCACACAGTTCTCCCTTCACCACCCTTCCTTGCAGTCAGCTGGCACCATCCATCCAGCCTCTGGGGCTACCCCCAAGAGTGCCTGGCTAGGTGGGACAAGTCCCACCTCATGTTCCAACAATTCACAGCATTGCTGCCATAAGGGAGCTGCTAGCACTGCTCCCTGATCATCTAGCAAGTCCAATACCCACTCAATGTGGGTAGCTTCCTCACTTAGCTGTTGCTGGATACTGGCCTGGTGATTTTTCATTGCCCTTACGAGAGCATCAAACTCTTCATCCTGGTGGGAGAGCTCCACCTGAATATCCGAGAGTCTCTCAGCTACAGCATTAGTGATGTAAAAGTCCAGTTCAGTCTGGTTCTTGACCAAAAATTTCAAACTCCAAACTGGACTTAAGGTCCAGTTCAGGCAAATTTTTGAACCTTGAACCCTGTTCTGGTCTTGTTTGAGGTTCAAAAACCGGACTTTTACCTAATTTGGTAATGGTTCAACTAATTTTGGTCCTCTCGAACCTGAAAAAAGGTTCAGTTCGACCATTGACTGAACTTTGAACTGGACTTTGGTCCAGTTCTCAAAAGTTCAGGTTCAGGCCCTGGTTCAGAACTGAACCATCCCATCACTATACAGTGTTAGCTCGCACTATTGCTGTTTGCTCATCTCCGATGTTGGAGGGAGCCCACGAGCTTGAGCAGTCTTGTGACCACCTCTCGCAAGTTTCTAAGGGCTCTTTGCCCTTTCCTTTGGAAGGCCCAGCCTTCCCCACCAATGGTGCCTCACCAGTGACTTGGTGCATTGTGGTGCCATCCTTGTGGCAATTGCCACATGTTGACAGCATTTCAGACCTAATGCTGTCATCAGGGGCCAGTGATGCCATGTCAGCCCTTAGCAGTGGTTCACCACTGGGCTCAACACAGGGTCCTATCCCCTCTGGCTGCACAACGCCTGTGTCATGCAGGGGTCCTACCAAGGGAGGAGTCTCCACTCCCTTTTGGTTGTGCTTTTTTGGCACGGCTGTATGGGGGTGACCAATTTTAACCACACTCATTATGTTGAAGGTTCAAAAAAGTTGTAAGACAGCTTATCCCTCAAAAGAACTGGACTCAATTGTATACTGAGTATATAGTTCTATGTAGAGGGATCTGCCCTCTCTGTACAGTCACAATGTTGTATATATAGGTGAGTGGCCCTCCAAAGGGCCACTGATGTAAGCATAGCCAAGCAGCTATGCTTATTGAACTAAATATGGTATGTAGATTAAGTAATCAGAAATATAGAAGGCCTGGGGCCTTATAAATGGTGTGTCAATTTCAACTGCCACCACACCATTCTGAGCCTCTGACACTGCCACTCCTGCTTGCCATCATCATGGGGTGTTGATGACATCATCCTTGGCAGTGTGAGAGATGAGAACTAAGATGATTTTGCAAAAAGATTTTATGACAAGGTAAGCCATAACAGAGAAACACAGAAAGGACATGAGCCAAGTATATAAGAATGATGAAGAGAAAGCATACATAAAGAGTACAGGATGAGTCAATGATTGAGGGAAGATGAGCCACAAGAAGGGAACAAGTGGCAGATGTAAAAGGAAAGGCCAAAGAATTTGTCACATTCTCATTCATCCTAGCAGTTGAAATTTTGAATGGATTTCAGCACTGCAAGATGTGCGTGTGCTATCCATAATAACAACAATTGGCTCCCAAAAATTATTCTGGCAACAAATTTGGGGGTATCTAGCAGCAAGAACTGTAGGTAAGGGACAATGATGTACAATATAGTGTCACTTACTTGTGTCCCAGTACGATGGTAGATCCCGTAGATGGGATGGCCAAGGGAATTTGCTGACCAGGAATTCCTGTAAAAATATTGGCACCAAAGGTGAATACACTGACAAAAGGTACTCACAATGACAAACATGGAAGGAGTCAACATTATACTATATAACGTCATGTTCAATGTCAGAACCTATGGCTGTGTGAAAGAAACCCCCAAGTAACATAAATAATTTAGAGCAGGAACGATTGAGGTAGAAAATATGATCCAGCAGCATAGTACTGGTGTGACTAGTAATCCGAATGTCAGACACATCAGATGACGGTTTGGTTTGAATACTTGCACCAAAGAAGGAATGATGCTTCAATGACAAAAGCTAGTCATTTGGATGTGAGGGGCACTCAGAGAGCAATGATTTTATTGATAAATACATACCATGAGCAATGTGTGGAGCATAATCTCTGTCAAAGAACCACGACGCAACTGTAAAATGCTCATGCAGTCTGAGCCACCAGAGTCTGAAATGATTCCTGTACATCAAGGATTAATCTCAATGCTATGCAGAGCAACGTACATCAGAGCCACGAAGGCTGCCGTGGCGAAGTCTAGCCATGTCAATGCTAAGGACTCCCCGCGCTTCGTCGACACTAGCTTCACCGCTCCGAGAGCCACAGTGGTGGTGATGACGAGTAGCCGAAAACCCGTAAGTTTGACCAGGAGTGGCGGCGTCGGAATCTCGTCGCCGTGGTCTGCGACAAGACTTTCGACATCACCGGGCATGCTGCTGTGATGCGGACAAGCGCGGAAGAGAAAGTGTCATTTTATCGAAGTAGCAGCCCGGCACCCCAGTACGCACGGTAATACGTCCGAAATATCACACAGAAGGGAGCGGGGAAGACCAAAAACCGTCAGATGTGCGGATTGGGGGGTCGGACGTAGCTGGGGAGCAAATCCTGGTGAGTGTGGCGGACGACGCCCATTGCCCATAGAGCTGTACAAGTGTGGCCGTATTTGCGGCATGTCGGCCCTGAGAGGGCACCCCGAATTGGACACCCCATGCTATCGCGCCCCCCTAGCGTTGCGGGAAAGCCAGCATCCGCGACGGCTCGTCGTGTGCGATATGCGTGCGACGGGGCGGGCGACGAGGAACGGGCAGCGGAGCTGCAACCTGCTGGGACCGGGTGCCTACGCGCTATCTGTGCTAACAGGCGCACGCGCCAGGTCCGGGGTCCGAGGTCGGTCCGAGATACGCGAAGGGAGACGTTAATAGTCAGACATAGCGCCGGATGGCAACTTGAAGGGCAGAGCCTGAGGCTCCCAGCGCTAGAGGGGATGGGAGAGCGAGAGACGAGGGACGCCGACGCTGAGAGAAATTGGAGGAGCGCCGGGTGCAGAGGAGGGCAAGGGAGGGCGCTAGTGCGCAAAGGAGAGCCATTTGCCAAAAACGCGTCGCGACAATGTTTGACTGCAGGCAATACAGACGCCCAATAAAGACGCCCAATTCAGACAACAATATAGGCGCCCAAAATAAGCGCCCATGACTGTAACACCGGCAGCACTTCGGTCGCCACTGCTGTACTGCACGGAGCAACACTGTAAGCACGGCCCCCATCCTGGATCAACACCGCAGCTTTCATCATCGGTGCATCGCTTCGCTTCGCCAAAGGGAGGCGAGCGAGGGCTTTATTTTTTTTGCGGTCCAGGTAACCGACGGCTTTTTGCAGAGTTTGTTTGTTTTAGCGCTGCGCTGCGAGAAGCCCGGATCTGTCCCGGGCTGGATTGGACAACAGTTTGGTCTGCACGTGTGCACAGCATGCTTTTTTTTTGCGGTTGTGGTGGGCAGCCGAAATAGTCAATGACCAGAAATAACAACCCAGCACCAAGGCAAGGGAGATGGGACGCAGAGGACAAACGGCGCCGCCGGAATTCCGCTCTCCACCGCGGAGACCCGTATCATTTTGTTCAGTTTTGAGCAGCAAAAACAATTCAATTCAATTTGATAGATGGTCAAAAAAAAAGGGAGGCCAAAAAAAGGAAAACCCGAATCGCTACATCTACGAATCATGAAAAGAAAAAGTACGCGGTGTGATGAATGCATTGATGATAGGCGGGGGAGGCGGGGGGGTGGAGGAGAGAATTAGTGATGATCGTGACTATTTTATGATGTGTGAATGATGATCAGTCGTTCGCCACACGACGGCGGGGATCCAAACTAGACGTTAAAAAAAATGTAGAGGGGGAGGGAAAGAGACGAAGGGTAATAGAGATACGGGGGAAATGGCTTCGGGGTCAATGCCTGTGCTTTCTCAGCCTCCGATGCCGGTCGTCTGCAGCAGGGGGGAGGTAGTAGACGAGTGGCGAGCCTGGGTGCTGCTGCGGTGCGGGCGCGGTGTGCACGGATTTGAGCTGGTTCTGTGCGTTGTATATCTGGCCCGCCATAGCGTTAGCTCGGTGGAGAGGGTGCGGGTCGAGTGGGTGGGACTCACGTAGATGAGGGACTGCCCATCCTTGTCGACGATATGGTACCTGTCGCCCGGACTACTCGGAGGGAGGACGAACACGCCCGGTGCGGCCGGGACACCCGAGTCGTGCGAAAGGTACGACGTCGGTGCGTGCGACGGCGGCGGCGGCGGTGGCGGCGGCGGGACCGACTTGACGGGAGGTGCGCCCACGGGGAAGGAGTGCGAGCGGTGGTGCGAATGATGTCTGTGATGACGGCTGCTGCTGTGGTGCGAGACGGGCGGGGGGATGGGGTGAGGGGGTGGTGCGAGAGCGAAGGGGGCGGGGACAGAGGGTGGGGGGTACCAGGCGGGACCGGGCGGGGGTGTAGGCCGCATGGGGGAGGTGGGCAGGGAACGCCAGCGGATCTGCTCCTCTTCGTGCGGGTAGTGGTGGGGGTGGTGGGGCTGGGGCTGGGGCTGGGGCTGGGGAGGAATGGCAGAGCGGAGGGGGTGCGGGGAGGGACGACGTCTGCGTGGGTTGCGCTCGTGTGGAGAGGAGGAGCGGGAGGTGCTAGCAGAGTCGTAAGGGGTACCGGGAGTGGGACCTGGACGTGGTGAGCGGAGAGTGGGCTTGAATGGGGGCAGGTGATCGACCCAGTCTTTGATTTCACGCTGCTTTGCCATGTACTTCTCTATCGCGTCTGGGGAGTAGTCGTATTCTGTCATGGTTGGAGAAGAAGAGAAGGAGGAGGAGGAGGAGGGAGGAGGAGAAGGATAATAACGGGGTGGGGGGGAGAGGGAAAGAGGAAATATATGATATGAGAAAAGGAGAAAAAGTCTAAAAGGATGAGATGAGATTTAAGAAGAGGAGAGAAGAGAGAGAAAGAGAGATGAGAGATGTGGTCTTTGAAAGGTGTGTGTGTTCGTTCGTTTATTGTTTATGTGTTACGTTATTTTATTAAGGGGTTTTATATATAACAGTAGAAGTATTATATATAGCATCGATACCATCAGTAGCAATAGTGTACTGTAAAAATACAGCGTAAGCAGGTCAATCATCACGCGGTTATCTGGAGACACTACTGCAATGTAACACTGTACTACCGACGACAGCACTACCGCAATGAGGACAAGAGGTTAACGACGAGCTACAACGACAACGACGAATTTGACATATCCGTAAACGTACATAAACCATTTCACGTGTCTCAAGGGAGGGGTAAATCGGCTTCCCTTCTCCCTTTCCCTGTCTCTGTCTCTCAGAAAATACCAAAAGAAAAATCGTAGTGGCTGCGACCTGCCTCAAAGAGTCTCACAATCCTCTCCTCCCTGTTCCGCCCCTTGCGGCGCTCGGCTCTCCCAGCTCGCCTATGCTGGTTGGCCAGCCTCACAAGCTGGAGAGTGTCCTACCTCCGGATTGTTCGGGCCTGCAAGGGGTGGGGACTATCTATTTTCCATTCCCTTACTTCACACGATATCATCACAAGTTACCCTCTCGCTCCGCAGCCCACTCCTCACACTCCCCTTTCACATGCCGCGCGAGACGTTAGACAGATGAGCCGGACTAGATCTAAGATGCACCACTCGGGTGCTCCCGCGGGTGCTTTTGCTGTTTCCGTCGTCATCTCCGAAGGGACAAACAAAAAAAGCCTGTTAAGTGAGCAGCCGCGCTGTACCCTCTCCCCCCTCCACCCCATACACGGCAAAATGAAGGAGAGCAAGAACCACACCCAACGCCATGAGAGGACGCTCAGTTTCCATTTTTCATAATGAAAAAAAAAAAGGCAGTAATTCGGTGAAACTTCGTCCGAGATCAGATCTCTACGACATTCAGTAGTAAGTCGGTCTTTGCGGTGCGAGTTTCGAACCTCGTCATCACCGTTGACAGCAATTACATGTGTGCGCCGCACCCGACATTTGCTTTTCGGAACCCCCCTCCTCCTTGTCCTGCTTATTTCACAAGAAAAAAGGGTCTCGGTTGCTGTCGCTTCTTCCCGCGTGTGCCGGCGGCAAGAAGTAGCGGGTTAAGATACAGCGCGGCTATGCAACATGCTGCCTAATTTTTTTTTTAAACCGACGCCCCCCCCCCGATCTGTATCCATGCGGGCGCATCGCGACGAGGGACGAGGGACGCGATGGCGATGATGATGGTGGTGATGCAGGATGACGATCTGACGACGGAGAGGACCGCCCAGGGTCGGAACGCCCCGGCCGGCGGGAAAAGGCACTGCAGCTCTTCCCCTTCCGATATTACCCGCTGCGGGTGTCGGATATACGGAAGCACACGCGCGGTACTGACCGCTTGCCTTCGGGCAATGCAGATCATGGGTAGCACGCGCCGCACACCCATGCCATGCCATGCAAAGAATGACAAAAGTACCGCTCATTCAAATGCAATGCAGATCACACGTCGTTGCATTTACGTGAAGAATCATCTCTCTCTTCCTGTGTAAACAACAGCGCTCGCCCATCATTGCGGGACGGAACATCCGTGCGTAAAAATCGTGCGTAAAGATCGTGTTGTTGTTGTGGCGGCGGATGTGCGCCATAACTTCGCATCTTTGTCTCGTTTACGGCAATAACGGCGCAAGGGTCCCCTTTGGACTTGCCGGATATCGACGGACGGGCTACACCGCTTTTTGTGAAAGGGCCATTGCGGGTCATGTGCGGGGGCAAAGCCTTCTAGGGCATCAGGTGCTCAACTTTAGACTCGCACGATGGCCGCGCGCGCAATAGTTCGCTCGTTATTGTGTGCGTTGTTCATCAGAGGGGTCAGGTGCGGATGGCAGGTTACAGAAAAAAAAAAGCCCTCGGTGCGATGCACACACGCGAAACGAAGGAAAGAAGCGGACGGAGCTCAGGACAACAGAACAAAGAACAAAAAAGACGTGTGTTCGTGTGTCCCCTCCCATTTCTCCCGTCTTCTGTCACGTCGTCGGAGGGGCGTCGCCGCGGTCACCCACCTTCTCGATCCGCTCCGCGAGGAGACGCAGCACCGTGTTGAGCCCGAGGAGCACCCCTCCGTCCGGCCCCGCGCCCGGCGTCGCTCGCGAGTGCGCAAAGTCGATCATCTTCACGACGAACGGCACGCCGTCTTCTTTGACGCCCTCACCGCCTTTGTCTTCGTCTTCCTCGTCTTCGTCGTCTTCGTCCCCGTCCTCGTCGTCTTCGTCATCGTCTTCATAGTCGTCTTCGTCATCGTCTTCATAGTCGTCTTCGTCATCTTCTTCATCGTCGTCTCCTCCGTCACCGCCACCGCGGCGCTTCTCCGCCCTCGCCCGCGCCTTCTCGAGCGCACGCACGCCCGCCTCCGCGCGCGCCCAGTCGCCCTCATACACGACCAGCAAGCTCGCGCCGACGAAGCGCGCCTCGACGCACGCGAGCACCGCGCGGAGCGCCGCCACTTCGCGGCTCACCATGTGCAGGAGCGGCGCGAGCGTCGTGTGCGGGAGCCCGACGGGCGCGGCGGCGGCGGCGGCGGCGGCGGCGTTGTCGTTGTCGTTGTCGTCGCCCCCCTCGGCGGGGCTGTGTGTTGGAGGCGATAGCAGCGGTGTCGCTGCCGCCGCTGCTGCTGGGGCGGGGTCGGGGTCGGGATCGGCCACCGCGAAGAAGCGTGCGATGCCTTCGGGCAGCTCTGATGGCTTCAGGGCGCGGCCGTACGACTTGGGCGTCACCACAGGCGTGGTAGACGTGTTAGAGTAGACCTGTCGTGCGATTCCAATGGATTAAGCAGATCTAGGACGATCGGGGGTGAGTGGGTGACGCGCACCTGGAAGCCAGTGAGACGGATGCCGGTTGCGAGGGACGTCGTATGCGCTGCCGCGGCCAGCATGCGCTCGCGCTTCTCCGCATTCGCGGACTCGTCGAAGAGCACCGTCCCGAGCTTGATGTCGGCCACACACGGCTTCTTGAACCGGTGCGAGACGTTCTCGAGCACGATCACCTGTGGGTAGCCCCGGGAGGGGGAAAAGATGAGATTGGTAGGACAGGGGGTGATGATGCGGAAGACGGGCGTCTCTCTTTTTTTTCGGGGATCGGATGACTCATCTTTGTCTTGGTCTAGCGCTGTGATCGGGATGACCTGGATGCCAGCGGCAGGCGCCGTCCCCGTCGTCGCTGCAGCCTTTGCGCTCGAGGCCGACAGGGCCTGCAGCGCGCCCTCCAGCTTCAGCGTGCCATAATACTTGGGCACGAACGGGCGGAGCGCCGCGAGCGCGGAGGCGCTGCCGCCGCCGACACCGCCGCCGACACCGCCTTCGCGCTGGCGCTGGCGCTGGATGTGGTGGCTCTGGTGCAGCAGCTCGTAGAACGTGCGCTCGAGCGGGAGCGTCGGCTTGAACACGAGCGACTCGTCCGCGGAGGTTAGCACGCCGTCGTGACCGCCGACTTGGGACGGGAGCGGCGCGCAGGGCGTCGCTGGCCGCGAGAGCGAGGCGGAGCGGGAGGACGGGTGTGACGCCTGGTGGTGGTCGTGGTGGTTGTGGTCGTGGGGAAGTGGCATCAGCATCATCGATGGCGGAAAGGGAGAGGAGGGATTATATGATACAGTACGGTAGTGGTAGTAGTGACAATTTGCAAAAAGGAGTTGGTCGAAGTGGCTTAGGCGTGACAACAAGTCACCGGTCACCGGTCACCCCCCTCTCAACCTTCGATGATGGACTCGCTCGACTACACCGCGAACGTCTACCTCGCACTCACGCTCGCCGACTCCTCTCCGTACCTCGCCGACCCGACCCTCCTCGCCAGCGCGGTGCACCCCGCGCTCTTTGCACCGCGCCTCCCGCCCCAGCAGCAGCTCCCCCCGGGTGTGCGGCTCGTGGGCATCCCCCGCACTGCATGGCACACCGAGACGGCGCAGCGCCTCGCCGCAGCGCAGGGCGTGCTGCGGGTTGACGTGCAGACGCCCAAAGCTCGTGTGAAACGGGATGCTCAGGCGGCCGACCATTGATGGGGGAGCTCAATCCTTCTGCTAATGTGGTGTAATTTCCCAAGTTTGAATAACATTCAAGAGAATTGTCACCGTGGATGCTGGCAGGAATTAGATATTAAAAATCCGTCATGCTTGCAATAGATGCGGCTAGGAGCACAAATTCAGGCATGGCACCTCTTTAGCTGCCATACAACGTCTGGCCCAAACTCTCCATTCCAATCCCCATTATCCAGCCCTTCCAGGAGCATTTTCGTGACGTTATAGTAGATCTCTCCCATGACGCTCCGCAGCCTGTCCACCATTTTCATCAAACGCGTCGTCCATTCCTCCGACCCAGTGGCAGCGGGTCGCTTCTCGCGCATAGATCGCAGCGACGTCCAGTGCCCGATCTCCACCATCAAACACCCCAGCTGGTAGTGGTCAAACTCACGGCGGTACAGCGGCCGCGGCAAGTTCAACTGATCAGGATGCACGTAGAGGTTTGCTTCCTGATCGCCTAAAGGCATGCTTTCGGTTTGTTCGTCATTGGCTTCTTTGCGCGAGTATTCCCAACCCACGATATACGGTTCCTCGATGCTCACTTTAGGCCTCGAGAAGAAGAGGATATTTTCGGGTCGGAGTCCCTTGTGGAACCAGCCGCAGGAATGGATATGAAACACAAACTCGGAGAGCTTCTGCGCAAGATGAAAACGGTGCCCCAAATTAGGTACGGAATGCCGCTTTCGCAGCTGCGTGGCGTTATTGGTCTCTGCGGACTCGTGCGAATCTTCCAGAAGCTCGCGAAGAGTTTTCAGCGTCGGGAGTGGCTGGCCAGGAGGGGACACCGGGAGCTCGTAAATGATGCCGATCCAGGAGTTTATGGTATCGTTCGTTGGTCTCCCGTCCTCAAAGAAGCCTGTCGAACGCAGAAGATGATACTTGGACTGCTGTGGCGCATGACTGAGCAGCTTCGTAACGCTATTGATGCGAGTCTTGATGCGAGTCTTGATGTGAGTCTTGACATCAGTGGAGCTTTGGTTAGGATTGTAGCCTTTCCATTCGATTAGCACCGTGCGACCGCTGCCTGAGGGGCCTTCTGTGCACGAGGCGGGGCATGAGTATACCGCCGCAGGTCAGTTTGGTGAAAGACTCGCCACCAACGGTTGCAAAGCAGGGGCGCCTGGAGATCACTCCGCCACCATCATGGTCGAACGTGGGCTGCTTGGAGACTTCCATACTACTCGCGTCCCCCTCCTCCTCTGCCTCTGTCCTCCATGCATGCACTAAGGCGTCGAGCTGAACTTTGAACTCGGGATAGTCGTCAGCCACCTTAGAGTAGGGTTCGAGTTCCGCCAACCGCGATTTGACCGGTTCAGAAGGTGGAGGATATGAGAGACTGCTACCCAACGCTTCCGACAGCGACACCTGGTGTAATGGTAAGGTGATGTCATACAGGCTCGCGACGCAATTTTTGTAGCCTTTAAGGGCCTCGTCGAAGGCTTTGCGATCGTGAAGGCTCCAAAGAAATTTCTTGCCTATCTTGAACTTCTTGTTCAGATCACTGCTATGTTCCCTTTGGGCCTCGACCGCGCTCTTCACCTGTGGATCTGCCAATGGATGGGGTGGCCATTCACCCTTCTGGTCCACCGCTGTGGTCCCTGCCGTATGGGGAGTCGACGACCCGGGATCTGTCGGCCCTGCATCACAGTTCTGCAACTCATATCTTGCCATAATCTTCTTCAGCTCTTCCGCCTGATTCGCAGCTGTCATGAGTAAGCGTTCGACGGCCGCATGCACATGCGGCACCAGGAGATAGTCGCTGATCTCTCCCCGAGCCATGCGACTGTGGCTAGTGTTAATCCTATCCATGGTGAGGTGATGTATGCGCCCCCATAGCATGAGCCGGTGCTCTTCGACCAGGAGACGCGCCTCGAAATCGGCCGCGTCTTTGCCAAATTTCCGCATGGTTGAGATGAATTGCCATGCTTGGAAACAGGACTGGAAGTATGGGAAGGTGCCGCTGGCGCCAAACACCAAGCCTGCGATTTGGACGGGGGCAAGCATCATGGGGGGTGGGTATTCAGATCAGGACCTCTTTACCGTAATGCACTTGCTGTCCAAATCCTGTATTTGTGTTTTATTTGTTACCAAATGCGCCCATCTATTCATTGCAGGAGACTGCACCGCCTTCTTGCACTTGACTCCCTCCAGGGAGCACAGGCGCGCAAGTTCGACCATGTCCGAATGGGCTCCCGCACCGTCATCTACTAGCGACGAGATTGCTGATGTCCAACATCCGCTAACATACGCCAGTGCTCCGTTCCCCCAGATTCTCAGCCTAATCGACCCCAGCTCCATTTCTCCATTACAATACTCGCAGGGTCAACGCGGGTTTGGAGCTCAATTCAACTACCGGCGGGGAAGTTATCCCCTTCTCGGCCAGGGCGGCTCGTTCCTCGTTCGGCGCGCTCTTTTCGATTCGCTTCGACACACAGCTGCCTCCGAAACGCCAGCGGGCGCCGAATACGTCGTTATAAAGCAACCTATCCTCAGCCAGAGATTGGATCCAGAAGATGTTCGCCGTGTTCGTGCAGTGCTACTCGAGTTGAAAATTCTACGACACAAGCCGATTGCTGAACATCCAAACATCGTTCGCCTGCTTCAAATCGTGTGGGATACCCAGGATGGTCCCGAGCTTGCTGCCCCATCCCTGGTTCTGGAATATGCTGATATCGGGCCGCTGTCAGCATTTCAAGACCCGGAGAAATTAACTTTCTGTTCTAAGACAAAGAGAATGGTCTGCTTGGATGTTGCAAGAGGCCTTCAGGCTCTCCATTCGCACGGTATTGTGCATGGCGATGTCAAAGCGGAGTAAGCCCCAAGTGCCTTCTAGCACTGCTCGTAATTGCACGCTTACCTATCCCTCAGAAATGTGCTTCTATTTACGAGTGAAGATGGATCCTACCGCGCAAAACTCTCTGACTTCGGTATGTGTACATGGAAAGGATTTTCTTGCCGTGTCTCGAATCAGTGCTCTGATTCCCCCGAAACATAACGTCGCTTACCATACCCCTGCCAGGATGTTCTCTGATCGGCGTTGTCAACGAGCCAACAGCTGCCCCGCGAAGATTGAGCGGCTTTTCCCGGATCTGGCGAGCTCCAGAATATGACCAGCTTCTGGATCCCGCAAACCTTTTCCAGACAGACATCTACTCGTATGGATTGTTGGTGTGGCGCATCATGTTAAACGGTATCCCTCCCTATCGGTTTCTCTATTGGGATACACAGACGGAACACAAGGTACTCGCAACCACTGTAACTCAAAAACACACCGTCTCCGAAAATGCCGCGTTTTTAAATCCTGAGGAGTTCGATGGTCTCAAATCAATTGGCAATGTTGTTGTCCGCCTAGCACTGGATACCTTGCAAGAATCCTATGATAATCGTGATGTCCTAGACACCATGAAGAGCGTCTTAGACCATACCTTGCAAATGGAGCCAATAAAACGGTGCCGTACACTTGACAACTTGATTGATGTGCTTTCTATGACTAGAGTCGACGCGGTGCCCAAAACGCGAGTGCACACTTCCCGCTTTTGCACGATCTGGGCTCAACTGAAATGTACATATCTAGGGACCATAAGTTGGTCATTCTTACCGAAGGAGATTTCGGAATATTCTCACCTCGTGTCAGTGACTGCCCTCCCAGCCAAAAGCTTTCCATTGATGTCACTTAATAGTTTCCCTCCTGGATATCCTCCATGAGGTCCATGCCTCCAGAGTTCCGGAAGCTCATCGTAACTGCATTGACACATAGCACTGAGCTCTATACCGAGAACCACGTAGAGAAAGGGGCGCGTCTGTGTCTCGTGCTCGCAATCTGTCACATTGAATACTTCTGCGTGCACCGCGATCTCCAACAAGCTGTAGAATGGGCCACTCAAGCAGCGCAGCGCGGCGACATCACAGCACAAGGTCTAATCAAATGCCTTTATGATGCAACCAAACTCTCTATTCCACCGGGTCTGCCGTGGAAGCTGTGGTTGGTCAATGCGATGAAACATAAATCCTTCACTGCAAAACGTTCCTTGCAAGAAAATGACCCAGACCTACATGATGAGGTCATCAAGTTATTCCAGGATGGGTTGCATCAGCACGACTCCGCCAACACAGGGGTTGGATCACTCCTCCCTGGCCTGCAGAACAATTCTACACTTTATTATGCATCATACATGGGTGATGTGGATCGGTGCCGTGACATCCTCGAAGCGAACAGCCTCCATGTTGATGGCCCTGATGACCAAGGGGAAACCGCGTTACATTATGCTTGCAGAAATAACCAGGAAGATGCTGCCCGGCTGCTATTGTCAAAAGGCGCAGATCCAAACGCGCAATCATCTGCCGGAGTGACCCCTTTGCATTTTGCCACCTTGGGTGCAGTTTTCGGCCGCAATTTGATCGATGTCGTGGTTCAGTATGGATGCGATGTCAATGCTGTATCATCTGTTGGATATGCAGATATACCTGGTCTTGTTGCGTTTGACTATTACTGCAGCGTTCCTGGTTCTGCATTACACTGGGCAGTTGGGATAGGTGATGCCACTCTCGTCGAGACACTGCTACGGCACGGCGCGGATCCTAACCTAGATAATCAAAAGGGATATTCACCTCTCAAACTCGCCATTGGACAACGCTCCTTTCGGATACTGGACCTTCTGCTTTACTACAGCGACCAGGACAAACTACCTCATTGTGACCAGCTTTTGTGGTGGATTGGCTGGGGACATCTCCGTGCACTATCACGCATCATCCATATGGACAGGGGAATGCAAGAGTCCGTCATTCCGGTTGTGGAGCTTCTGGAGAAGTACCACATTCACGTTGACAAGAAGGCACTTCTATTACAGGGGATAGACGATGACGACGTTGTGGTCGTAGACTACTGCATTCGTGCGCTGGACCTTGGCCGTGGAAGCGATTTAGGAACATACACCCATGAAGAATTTGATGTGCCTGTACGACTCGATTATCTCCTTGGTCTGGCCGCCATGGCATGCTGTCCTGCCATGGTGAAGACAATCCTTCATCATCTTGGCAATAAAATCCAGCCAGACCTTACTGTACAAGAGCACACGATTTTGGGTATGGTTAGTCATCGCACCAGAATCTCCGAAGAAGAGCAAGAAGAGATTGCCGCTGCACTGTTATTGGCTGGTGCTGATGTCAATGCAGAGGATGCCACATCAAAGACACCCCTTTATCGTGCGGTCGCGAATGGCGCCCTTCCGCTCGTTCGAATCCTACTAAATCAGCAGTATACTCCCCTGCCATCAGATCTCCACAAACCTCTATTGCTTTGCCTGCGCAATTCTCGATCTAAAGTTGCTCCGGCAATGCTCAAGCTGCTCCTCGCAGCCAAACCAGACCTACTTTTGTTCCCACCTAACCTGTCCACCTCAGAAAGCAACATCCTGCATGTCATCTGCAGTGAGCAGGAGGGTGAACGAGATGATGCCTCCAATGAGAAGGCCTTAAAGGCCATCTTTTGGAAAATGGGACAGCTTCCAGGTGGTCCAGAGAGATTGCGTGCTTGCATCGAGCATAAACCACTACCATTCCAACAAACAGCTCTGCACCTTGCAGCCATGTGGGGCAACATAGCAGCTGCATCCTTTCTCCTTGATCAGGGTGCTGATGTCAATGCTCATGGTGATGGCTTCAACTTCCAAACCCCCTTGGATGTTGCTGAGAACCGTGATTGGCACAAATTCCAGCACGTGATGTATCCCAAACTTGATAACATGGCCATGGCCGGTGGTCTTGCAGCAGAGAAGCTTGCTTATGACAAGCACACTGAGGTGATGATCAAGCTACTCAAAGAAAAGGGAGGGAAGAATGGACATTTAGATTTCAACACCCTGACAGAGTTCTCTTTGGACTTGTTTAACAGCAGCATCAGTGAAATACCTGCATGCTAAGCAATGGTAATGAGCATCCCATACATGCATACTACCCAGTTTTGTTTACTAGTGCCTGTTATTGATTGTATTCTGTCTTGTAGTATCATGATTTCAGTTTATCCTCTTGGTGGAGATGCTCTTCTTAGTCTGTTGTTGGTTGTACTTGTCTTGTAACCTGCAAGCATAAAGTTTCCAGTTTAGCCTTTTGGTGGAGGTATTATCTGTTATATTGAAATGAATAAAATCCATACATTTAAGTGTCTTTTAAGCTAATCTCTAATAGGTGAATTTCACTCTATCACAGGTGCCTTTTAAGCTGATCTAATAGGTGAATTCTATGTTAGTTTTTGGGTAATCTTAGCCATGATCTTAGTTGTTTTTCACTATCTTTCACCACAAGAAATTGCACAAATTAATTTATTGATGATATCCTGAAACTGTATTGGTTGATAATCAGGTAAATGAAATGGGTTATTTTTGGCACATATATGACCAAATTCACCTGCTGCTCTCCAGGTGAATGTCACTGCTATCAAGAACATTTTAGTTTGATATTTTAGGTGGCCTCTACATACTTTCAGTGATTTTAACTATATCTCCAAGTATTTTTTTAGCCTGTAAATTATGCACCCAGTGGGAGTTGAACCCAAGTGCTCATGGAATTGGACTCAACCCACAACTGATGTGTTATCCATTACACTACAGTCCCCATCTAGACAATAAGATTTTGTGGCTTAATGTCACTCAAATTGAGAGGTGTATCACTCAATATCCTCCAGTTTAATATCACTTAGATTGAGGGGTGTAATGTATCACTCAAAGTCCTCCAGTTTAATCACTCAAATTGATGGAGTATATTGTATCTCTCAATATCCTTGTAATACTTTCTATCCCTCAAAAGAACCGGACTCAACTGTATATTGAGTATGGTAGTTCTATGTAGAGGGATCTACCCTCTCTGTACAGTCGCGACACGATATATATATAGGCGAGCGGCCCTCTAGGGGCTGCTGATGTAAGCATGGCCTAAGCGGCTATGCTAGTAGACTATTATAGTATGTATATTATGTAATAAAAGAATAGAGAAGGCCTATAGCCTTACACCCTCCCCCTCTGGAGAGGCCCCAACCAGAGGCAACGCGCGGGCGGCGCGGGACGACGAGCAGAAGTAGAATAGCGTTACAAGGGGTGCATCCCCTTGGGCAGGGTTACCGCCATGTCACCGGGCGCAATCCCCTCCTGGGGCCTTCGCCTGGTGCTGACGGGTCCTACCTGGTGGTCTGCGTGACCTGCCCCCAGTTGGACAGCGTGTCACGAGCGGCACGCCCCGGTGGGGGGTGCCCCAAGTGCCGCTGTCTCGTCCTGCGGGGTAGGCATATGTTTTTAAAGGGCTCAGACGCTTAGTCCGAGCCCTGCTCGTAGTCGCACGGCGGCTCGCCCTCATTGTCGCTCCAGTCGGGCGACGACACAACAGGCCCCTTCGCGGCCTTAGCGGCTGATGATTTAGCCGCTTTCTTCTGTTTTTGAGAGGGCCCCGCACCCTCTGTCTGGGATATTGTTAAACCCCCAATAGGTAGCCCTAGGGGGTTTCTAACAGTGGACATGCTTCCACTGTCTTCCAGGGGTGCATCGCCCCTCCGTTCGTCTCCCGCCTTCTCGCTTAACCGAAGACGGCACGGACGCGCCCCGCGCCCTATGCACTCTAGCAGTGCATATGTCCAGGGCGGTATGGGAGGCTTCTCCCGTTCACCCAGCACTAGCTGGATATCATCGTCCAAGGGGGCATTCCCCTTTCGCACGTACTCGCGTGCCCACGTGAGTACAAACTCGTCCCAGAACTCCGTTTCCCCAACGGAGACTCCGGCGTCTACAAACACCTCAATCGTCTGCGCGACGGTTGGCGTTATCTTTGTGTTCCAGTGCCTGGAACGTCATGCAGGGAGGACTCTCCCTTTAATGGCCTGCGCATACGCCCCTTTGACACAAAGAGGGCTACAGCCATTGCTAGGAACGGGCGCCGCATTCGGGCCCAGGACGGTGCGCACGCCATTATGGTACGCCAGATGGCCACCTTATGTGCAAAGGACAGGGGTGAATCCCCGTCCTTATCAATACCAAGGACGGCCGCTCTGCCCATCCTTATGTTGGCGGCCCAGCAGCGCAGGTCTGACACTGCGCCTCTGTCGCCTTTCGGGTTCATAGGGGGAATTTCTCCCTTCTCCCCTACAAAGGAGAGCCACAGCTCTTGGGGGAGCAACGGCTCCCCGGTCTCTACAAACTCCCTAATGGGAGGCGCAACCACTCTTGCCGCTGTCAGCGGCAATGTCTGGTACGACGGATAGGAGGGTGCTCCCCCTCCTGCGACTTCCAAGGGTCCTGCCCTCAGGGATGGGTCGCCCATCCCTCCGCTCTCTCGCAACATCTGCCCCTGCAGATGGCGTGCCACCCGGTCTGCCGATTTCTCGACGCCGGCAGGAACTCTCCAGTTCCTCAACAGCCAGTCCTCAACTGGCGTAGGCAGCTTTCCCGCTGCCGCGTTCTTCTGGGCCTCCTTAACGGCCCATCGCATCTTCATTACGGCAGTCATATCATAACTGCTGTCAGGCGCTCCATGGTGCGCCTGCTGGTTGAGGGCTATCACCTCTTCAACCGTCTTCAACTCGACAGCCCATGCCCCGGGCTTGACGGACATCCCCGATGGCCAGGGATAGCCATCCGGAGTCCTGTCCGGGCGGGGGGCATTAAAGGGATAACCCCTTGTTGGAGGCGCAAGCACCGTCTCCGCAAACGTTCATTTATGCCTCAGTGAGGCATCGGGGTTCTGCTGGCTAACACCAGCAGGTGGAAGAGGGGGATACCCCTCCTCAATGTTCATGGGGACGTCCACGTCCCCCATAGGCGGCACTATGTCCGCGTATGAGACAGCAGTGCGGGCCCTTTTAGGGTCCCGCTCCAAGGGATCCCTGTCAGGTCCCTTCCCTCTCGCTGCCGTTTGCACCGCGGCGAGCTCCTCGTTGGCGCTTGCCAACTTTTCTGTCAAGGAGAGAACCTTCTCCTTCGCCTTTCTAAGGTCGGCCTTGACCTTATCCAGGCTATCATAAGCTTTTTCAAGCTTTTGCCGATGCCCGGTGCAAAGGGCATTGCCCTTCTCATACTCTTCATGCAAGTCATCCAACTTGCGTTGTATCATTCCGAGCTCCGGCTCGAGCTCACGCTTAGCGCTTTCCTGCGCTTCCTTAAGCGTTTGTTGAAACGCTTCGTCCGAGTGCAGCAGCGACTCGAAGATGTGACGACAGAATCCGATACACTGAGTGCACCGGGATCCGTGGGTGATCGCATGGATCATGCAATCCTGGACCCAGGGGAGAGTTTCCTCCCCTTGCGACAACGACGGCTGGGACAACCCAGCCGTTCCGACGATGCTCGTCGGCAGCGAGTTCCCTGGCGCAAGGCCAGGGACGGCGGCAGTAGCGGTAGAGGCGGCGGCATGGGTAGTGCGAGGAGATGGGGTTTCCCCCATCGGATCATCCATTGTAACAAATGGCTGATGAGGAAAAAAGAGAAAAAGAGGGCGGGCCCTCTTAAGGTTTTGTACCTTACGGTGGAGCCACCACGTGACTTAGTCACTGTGGCTAACGACCCAGCGGTCTGGCTCGATTGCGTTTACTACTCCGCGCGGGTGTTCCGTCCGCGCTCTGCTCGAGGGCGCCTAGGTAGCACCCTCCACGAGTCTACACCTTGTAGTTCAAGGTAATGGTCTAGAGCAGCCAGCTCTTTGACCCCCATGTACGGCTCCCAGGTCGTATCCCCGAGGTTCCATCGAACCTTGCATTCCAGGTGGCGGCCTTCCCACCTATGGCCAATAATGGCGTCTACTAGCCATTCCTCCTTTGGATCCACACCAAAGTCATAAAAGACTTTCACTTCACGACACGGAAACAACGCGTCATCGTTTGGTTCATGTCGCCGCAACTGGCTGACATGGAACGTCGGGTGGATTCTCCTCGACTTTAGCGAGTCGGGGAGCTCCAGCTCGTACATAGACGATTCCGGTCTACATGACCGTATTGGGTATGGCCCAATAAACTTCAGCATGAGCTTTCTAGCTCATTTTTTAGGGAGATTCAAGTTCTCCGTTGAGAGGTAGACTAATTCTCCCTCTCTAAACGGGTGCTCTGCCTGTCTACGCTGGTTAGCGTAAAACGTTTGGTGGACGCGACTTTCTATAATCGTGTTGTGCGCCATTGCAAGGTTGAGCGCGGCTTTCTCTGTGAACATCCGTACCCCTCTGGGCACCGCCCGGAGGTCGTCTGGCAACTCTGCCATCATCTGGGGCATGTACCCATAGGTGAGCTCAAATGGGGCAAACCCTGTCGACGCGCTTATTGACGCGTTAATGGCGAATTCGACCATTGGGATTCGCTCAGCCCAGTCTGTCTGGTCCAGTTGGACCACCGATCGGAGGATCTGAGACACGGATCGGATCGACCGTTCTGTCGCTCCATCCATCTGCGGATGGAAAGCTGTGGACATCCGCAGCTTGACACCGAGTAATCGGTGTGTTTCCTGCCAAAAGGCAGACGTAAATCTCAGATCACGATCGGACACAATCGATCCTGGCAACCCATGCAGTCTCACTACCTGGGTTAGGAAGAGCCAGGCTAGCTCTGCTGCCGTTACCGAAACGGTAACTGGTACTAGGTGTACCAGTGAAGTGAGGTGGCAGATCACCACCCAGAGGTAGTCCGCCTCTTTCGACATAGGAAATGGACCTACGAAGTCCATTCCTATTGATTCCCAGGGCCGCCTGGGGATCGGAAGGGTGTGTAGAAGCCCCTGCGGCTTCTGAGGGGAAGTCTTGCTCGTTTGGCACACGCCGCACGACGAGCAAAACTTATCGATGTCTTTAGACACCGATGGCCACCAGTAGTAACGGCGGACGTAATCCATCGTTATCCACGCCCCCATGTGTCCTAGGACCGCATGGGCTTCCTGGATTATTCTCCCAGGGATGCTTTTCCCTTCATGAGGGGTACGAGGCACACAGAGCACCTCGTCTCCTTTTTTATTCTCAGCTAAGATCAGGTCATCCCTGATCTTAAAACTGGTGTAGTTTCCTGGTTTCTCCAAAATTATTTTGAACAGGCGATCCTGTTCATAGCCGTCCCGGATGCTTTGCAGCATCCTGCTATCCCCCCCTTCCATGCGGGGCCTTAAGGGCACGAGCGTCTCGTCCCTCACATCCCCGTCCGCTTGGGGCATAGGCGGCGGTTACTCCTGCTCGGTCTCCTGGTCCGCGGCAGGTGCGTGTACTCGTAGTGCGTGCACCTCCTCCAGGCGTCCGCGGGGCAACTCGTCCCCTTCCGGGTCAAGGCGAATGTCCGCCTTTACGTACTCGTGATCCGGATGAATCTCATCCGTCGCGTCACTCATATGGTAATGCAAAAGGCCATCCGCAACTTTGTTGCTCTCGCCTTTAATGTAAGTGATGGAGTAGTTAAACCTCTCCATATATTCCATCCACCTGGCCTGCCGGCCAGACAAGCGCGTTTGGTTCTTAAAGAACCCCAGCGCTTCGTGGTTGGTGACCACATTGATTCGTCTACCGAGGAGTTTATCCTCCCATTTCTGTAGCGATTCTACAATTGCTAAGGCCTCCCGGCCCCAGGTTTTGTAACTAAACTGGGCCAGGCTAAACCTTTTAGACATAAACCCCACCGGAAGGCAGGTTTCCCATGTCTTTCCCTGGCCATACATGGCCCCTACGCCCGACACTGACGCGTCGCACACGAGCCAGATTGGCTCCTGTACTGCCACGTCTACCGGGCGTAATATTGGCGTTTTACACGCCAATGCCTTAATCATCTCCATGCACTTGTCATGGAGTGGTCTCCAGTGAAACGTTCGCGTTTCACTACACAGACTAGCCAAAGGGCCAGTGTAAGCGGACAGATCGGGCATGAACTGTCCGATGTACTGTACTAATCCGAGGAACCTCTGCACCTCGTTAACGCTTGTCGGCGTTTTCCAGTTATGGATTTTATCCATTTTATCCACTGTGACGTGGATTCCTCGGGCATCTATAATATGCCCTAAGCAATCTACGCTCTTCGTGTATAACGAGCACTTCTTCTTGCTCAAGAAAAGGCTCGCGCCTTTGAGGGTCTCAAAGACCGTCTTTAAGTGATGCTCATGGTCCTCCAGGGTCTTGGAGAAGACGAATACATCGTCTAAGTACACGTGCACGTACTTTCCCAATTGATGACGAAATATATGCGTCATCAGGCGCTGGAAGGTAGCAGGGGCATTACAATCCCCTACCTGCATCACCTGTGAGAACATGGTGCCCACGACGGTCGCGAACGCCGTCTTCCACACGTCCTCAGGCTCTACGCGTACTTGCTCATACGCGTCTGATAGGTCAATCTTTGACCTATACGCGGCTCTAGCCACGTCCTGCCTGATCTGGTCCTGATCAGGCAACGGGGTAATATCCCGTACTGTGTTCGCATTCCGTTTCCGACAGTCCACGACTGTCCGTAGCAGCGGGTTCTGGCTGCTTTTTGGTATGCATAACATAGGAGCTGCTTGTGATGCCGCTCCTGCTTCCCACCAACCGTTAGTAATATAATGGTTCACTTTCTCAAGGAATTGTTCCTTAAATGCCTCAGCACACCGAGGCAGGTAATAATTATAGACTTGCTTTTCGTCTATTAAGGGTATGCGGTGGTTCACTGCCTGAAACGGCGGCGGTCTGGGTGGAACTCCCCCAAAGAGCTCAGCGTACTGGTTAAACCAGTACTCACGCCTGCCTTCGAGGTAGGCGTCGTCTATCTTTACAGAGGCGTTAGCCTCTCCCCCCTTCCAGGGCTCACCCGCATCCCGGGGGCCCGAGTGTAGTCAGCTCTTTCGAGCTCCCTTCCTCGGCGCGTTCTTAGCCAATATACGGACACGTAATGCTTCCGTCTCCTCACTGGGCGACATCGCCTGAAGGGTTTTTCCCTTCCCTTCGCCAATCCGGATTGCACGTTGGTGCACATCCAGTATCACACGGCGGTCATACATGAACGCCGTTCCGACTATGATATCATAGCGGTCGATGTTCGCTATATCAAAATACTGGTCCTCCACCAGTATTCCTCCCAAATCCACTGCTACGCGGCATCCGCGTGTGATCGTCGATCGGCTGCCAATACAGCCGAGTTGGATAGGAACTGGATTATCCAGTTGGAAGGTTGGTACCTTCGTCACCTGGGCAAAGTCCGGGCTCATCAGGTCCGGGGTACTTCCAGAATCGAAAAGCGTATACGCTTTTACACCGTTCATGGTGATGTAGGCCGCGAGGCATTGCCTAGCCTCCTTTGTTACTACCGGGCGCGATCCCATCCGCTCCTTCCGGATGTGCACCCGAAATGGCCTGTCGTCGACATGGCTGACACGTACTTCTGTCGTGTAGAGGACTTCGCAGGGGAACAGGTTCCCCTGGCCTATGGTCTGTGTGCGGCCGATACAGCCGCAGTCTCACAAACCTCTGCCCCACAGGCACTCTGCCTGTAGGCGGGTTTCCTTTGGGACCTGCCTGGTTCCCTACCGAAGGCACCGCCCTCCGCTGCTGGAGGTAGTGGAGGGTCGCTTCCACTTGGCGACTAGCGTCGATAATATCCTCAACCGAGGATAACTCGACGCTAATCGCGCAAGTTTTGAAGATGGCCTCCACCATCTCGTTAGGCAGTCCGTTAAGGAACTGCCTTTTCATCATACCGGCATCAGGCGGGGTGAGCATTCTCTCCGCCGCCTGGGCCAATTCGTTCCAGAAGCCCAAGGCGCCCTTCACCTTTGTAAACTTCACCTGATAGAAGGCATCCACTGCCTTCTGCGCCGTTACCTCGGTCAGGAACCGCTTAAACAAAGTGGTTATCAATTCCTCAAAGGTCCACCTTCGAGGAGCATGGGATAGACCCGTTACTTCTTGGGTATACCAAGTAGCGGCTATTCCGCTTAAACGTGACCCCGCTAGCATAACGCGTTGGTGCTCCAACTGCGGGCCGACTACTCTATAGAAGTAGAAGTAATTAAGGAGGCCATCGAGCCACCTTTCCCAGATGACGAGGTCGTCTCGTCCGTCATAAAGCTCAGGGGGGTCAATCTTAATCCCCCTAATCTCAGCTATTGCCTCAGGCAATAGCGAGGTTTTATCTCGTATCATCACGAGGTAGCAATGTAATACATCGCTCTGGTAGTTTGTAGAACTCGGGGACACCTCCCGAGTAATCTCCCGCTCCTTCTGGGGCGGTTCCATCCATCTGAACGGACCCATCCGGCCCGTTGGCTCTCGCTGACCCAGCTGTGGGTAGCACGACATAAGCCGCGGCTCCGGCCCCGCTATTTCTCGAGGGCTACCGCCCTCCATTCCTGGTTCGCCAGGGGTTCGAGAACCGTCCGCGCGGTTCTCCCTTCGCCACCCTTCCTCGCGGTCGGCTGG
Source organism: Clavaria fumosa (assembly GCA_951802425.1). Classification (NCBI taxonomy): domain Eukaryota; kingdom Fungi; phylum Basidiomycota; class Agaricomycetes; order Agaricales; family Clavariaceae; genus Clavaria; species Clavaria fumosa. Next base: position 434,862 of record OX637794.1, on the reverse strand, counting down.
CGCCTGACTCGGCGGGGCAGGCCCCGCTTCGGGTTCCACCGAATCACGGCGTTGCCGCCGTAAGGGAGCCGCTAGCGTGGTTCCCTGCTCATCTAGTGAGTCCAGCACCCGCCTAATGCGGGTAGCCTCCTCGCTTAGCCGTTGCCGAATAGTGGCTTGGCGATTTTTCATCGCCCTTACAAGAGCCTCAAACTCTTCGTCCTGGCGGGAAAGTTCCGCCTGAATGTCCGAGAGTCTCTTGGCTACAGCGTTAGCTCGCGCTATCGCTGTAGGCTCATCTCCACTATTGGAGGGAGCCCGCGAGCTTGACTGCTCTCGCGGCCACCTCTCGCAGGTTTCTAAGGGCTCTCTGCCCTTTCCTTTTGAAGGTCCGGCCTTCTCGAGCGATGGCGCTTCGCCAGTGACTTGGCGCGTTGTGGCGCCCTCCTCGTGGCGATTGCCACGTGTCGACGGCGTTTCGGACCTAATGCCGTCGTCAGGGGCCGGTGACGCCACGTCAGCCCTTAGCGGGGGCTCACCGCTGGGCTCGACAGAGGGTCCTATTCCCTCTGGCTGCGCGACACAGGTGTCGCGCAGAGGTCCTACCAAGGGAGGAGTTTCTCCTCCCTTCCTGTTGTGCTTCTTCTGCGCGGCTATACGGGTGTAACCCATTTCTAGCCACACTCGTTGTGTTGAAGGTTCAAAAAAGTTGTAATACTTTCTATCCCTCAAAAGAACCGGACTCAACTGTATATTGAGTATGGTAGTTCTATGTAGAGGGATCTACCCTCTCTGTACAGTTGCGACGCGATATATATATAGGCGAGCGGCCCTCTAGGGGCCGCTGATGTAAGCATGGCCTAAGCGGCTATGCTAGTAGACTATTATAGTATGTATATTATGTAATAAAAGAATAGAGAAGGCCTATAGCCTTACAATCCTCCAGTTTAATATCACTTAGATTGAGGGGTGTAATGTATCACTCAAAGTCCTCCAGTTTAATCACTCAAATTGATGGAGTATATTGTATCTCTCAATATCTTCCAGTTTAATATCACTTAAATTAAGGGGTGCATTGTATCACTCAATATTTCCAGTTCAATATCACTCAAATTGAGATGTGTATTATATCACTCAATATCCTTCAATTTAATATCACTCAAATTAATGGGGTGTATTGTATCACTCAATATCCTCCAGCTTAATATCACCCAAATTGGGGGGTGTATTATATAACTCAATCTCATCATGTTGAATATCCCTTGATGTAAAGAGTGTTTTGTACGACCCAATATCTTCTAGTTGAATATCACCCATATTGGGGTGTATTATATAACTCAATCTCATCATGTTGAATATCCCTTGATTTCAAGAGTGTTTTGCACAACCTAATATCCTCCTGTTTAATATCACCCAAATTGAGGGTGTATTATATAACTCAATCTTATCTAGTGAATATCCCTTGATTTTGATGGTGATTAGAAATCACCCATCACCTGTTTGCACTGATTTTTGGGTGAAAGTCATAAATCATCTGACCAGATGGTGATAACAACCTGCTATTGGGTCCATAGTGGTTGCCTCATGTCTCCCCTCATGGCTTGGCTTATGTCTGCCTCCCCTATGCCCATATGACTCATGGCAACTCATGTATAGCTAGTATATAGTTCCATGTTACATGTTACTTCCCAAAGTCCTATCATTGTTCCCTTGTGCATGGTCAAGTGGACACAGCACTTGGTTGACAACTTCAATGCCATAGAAGCAAATTAATTCATATCAAATGGTATCTATGCAGACTATTGTATTGATGAAGTTCGACAAGCAGCTATCTACCTCAAAAACCAACCTCAAAGTGTGTCATATTCGAAGGCAAAGGAGGCAATCTGAAAGATAAGGTTTGCCTCAAACTGCTTCGATCCACTTCGAGCGACTTTTCACTGGGCCTTATGACTTGACCAGGTATGGCTTGTTTGCCAGTGTCCACGCATCCAAGATCTTCCAGAACTGCGCGACGACCGACTTGTCGACGTGTCGCCGATGCGGGTCGATCTGTCCGTTAGAAGCTCCGTGAAACACCACCCCTTCGACAAGCACAAGAGCTAAAGCGGATACGTGCCTTCAGCTCCGTCACGTTCCAGTCTTTGATTTTGGCATTCGGGGGGTCATTTGCCCAACTCACATAGATTCCCTTGACTGGAGATAGGAGACACAGAAAACTCAGCAACATTTTCTATGCAGGGTGGGTTTCTGACATACCATGGTGGAAGAGCGTGCGCGGGTCGGTCCACTTGTACGGCTTGAACTGCCACGCCTGGCCCGTCGTCATGACGCACACCACGCGGTCCCACGCGTCCGTGCCAAACTTGGCGAGGGCCTCAATCGAGTCGACGACGAAGTAGCGCGCTTGCGTCTCGTGCTCCTTGCCGGACGAGTCAATCGTCGTGCGCTTGCGGTAGATGTGCAACACGTCCTCGGGGCGCGCGTTGCCCTCGGCCGTTGCCCGTGCGCGCGCGTCGGCGGAGGGTTCAAAGCTGCAAGGGTCGAGCTTGTAAGCGTAACGCGTAGGAGATCACTGCTCACGTCGACTCTTGTAGAAACCGCTGCACATTGTACATGGTGATGAGGGCTGTCGGGGACGAAGAGATCATGATGACAGGATCCATAATGCCTAACAAACTATTCAACGGGAGGAATGACGAGTGGTCAAAATATGACTCACGAGCCTTTCGTGCTTGCAGTTTGGGATCTGTATGGTGATCATTTGTAAGAGACCCGCGAACCAAGTGCATGGCTGAGCGCTACCTATTGCTTGAGCGGACGGAGCTTGAGCAGAGCCTGGCTTGTTTTCTTTGAGTTTCTTCAGGATGTCCGCATAAACTGTTCGAATTGACGAGAAATTCTAGACGACCACCTCAGAACATGCATGTTTGGAGATGCCGAAGAGTGAAATGAGTGCTCACGTTCGGCTTTGCTCCGCGCAGTACGGTGTTCCGGTCCTTGAGTTCGATCTCATCCTGCTTGATCCTCTTGACGACTTCGACATCCTGGGAGTCGGTGGCATATCGCCGTTTCGTGGGCGAGGACGCCGACTCGTGTTTTTTTGGAGAAGAGAGGGTCCGCGAGTGGCCGCTGGGGGGCGGGGACCCTGGCGGGGTGGTTGACTCCACTGCAAAGCGAAAGGCAAATCGGTCAGAGTAAAACGTGGAGTCACGCAAGAAAAAGGTACCATGAAGCGGGACGATACGCTCATGGTCGGCTATCCGACCTTCGAGCCAGTCGACGACGCCCTTCCTCTCTGTGACACTCACGAAGCCGAGGGTGAGGCCGTTCTCTCGCGCTTGTTTCATGTACTCCGCGCCTGGGGCATCGCGGAGCAACCAAGCGAGGAATACGGCCTCGATGGAGAAGAAATCCTGGAGGTCGGAGGCGGGCTCGCTCGTGCTCGACGCGCCCGGCTTGCGGTATCTGGTTGCCGCGGATTTGAGGTATGGATTGCCATTGAGGACGATGTGTGAGGCAGAGAGAAGGCTGCTCGATGGCGTAGTACCATTGGCATAGGTGATTGGGGTCTTGGACTTGATAGCTTGTCGTAATGCCGAGAGAGGATCCATGGTGACAGAGTATATAATAATGGTGTGTTGCTGGAGGAAGGCTATCACGGCAAGCCTTGTCCTCAGTCTTAGTGTATTTGATGCCAAAAGTCTAATGCCCGGTGTTATAGTTCAGTGGCTGTAATGGCCCAAAGGCGGGAATGTGAGGTGGTTTTTCTCAGCGGTTCAACTCCGCCAGTGCGCTAGTTCAAGACTGCTCCCTCCCGATAACTTGGTTTCCACAATTCCTCACGCTGTAAAGCGGTTGACTATTTCGAATTTGGAATAATTTGCTCTGATTAGGCCAGGGGAGCAATCCTGCAACCTACAGAGCTTGCCGAGTTGGTCTTCGGAGTAAAGGGCATGTCGTCAGTTCGCGCTGTGGTTCGTGCCTCTCACAAACCTTTTTGATGATTTCTACTTTTACAGATCTAGACATATGTATCACATTTCACAATTCCAGAGCCTCGTTGCCAACAAAATGAGAACCTCCTGCGCACCGATACCCTGTGGTCTGTTTGATCCATTGATACCCTGCTACGCACACTCCCATTTGACGGAGTTTCTTCTGAACCTGGACCTCCTCTCGTTTCATTTGTTCCTGTTTCTCGAGTTCGGCGGTAACCCTGGCGCGAGCCTCCATGGCCTTGATCATTCGAAGCCGTTCCTGCTCTCGTTTGCGCATGAGTTCCTCTTCTTCGGCTTCACCCTTCGCGACCGCCTTGGCTAACTCCCTGACAAGCTCAGCAGCGGCCTTTTCTCGCGCTTCTTCTTCACATTGTTCCTCTTGCAGCAACCGCATCTTCTCCTCAGATCGCATCTTTTCCTCTTCCGCTCTGTGCTTATCAGCTTGAAGTTGGTGCCAGATCTGGTCCGTGACACCAAGATCTCGAGTGTCAGATACCATCTGGTCCTGCTGTATTTCTGTCCCAGTTTCGCCCTCGTACGGTGGAGGTGGTGCAGCAGACTCAGTCGTGGTCTGCATTGTGCGGATCGTTTTGGGTGAGAGAACCTGAGGTCCTTGTACCCTTGGTGGAAGGTCGGGAGCAAGTTTCAAAGAATGAGGTAAATTGGTAGTGCGCTCCCGCTGCTCGGATAGCATCGACTCGAGGCAAGATATCGCATCCTTCCCGTCGAGTTTCAGAAGACCTTCGGCATCGGCGGGCGCAAGACCTGACGAAAGGGATGGAGTGGCATACACCGCAGTCGCCATTCGCTTCGAAAGAGTGGAGATGTCCCTCGCATTTCCCCATGACGGAAGGAGAGAGAGGTTGTTGATCAACTCAAGCAGACGAGCGTAGTCGGCGCAAGACGGGTTCTCCAGAGCATCCAGAGTGATGTTCGCATTTCTGAGATTGCGCCTCAAAATCTCAAGACATTTCTCAGAAGACAGATTCCGAAAGATGATTTCTTCGGGAAACCGGCTGGATAGTCCAGAATTCACTGCCATCAAGTCGTTCATGTTTTGGTCGTACCCAGCAAGTATGACGACAAGCTTCGCCCAAAATGTCTCGTTCGTCAAGATACCCACCAATTCGTCGATGGCTTCTTTGGCAAAATGGCCTTCGCTGAGACGATATGCCTCATCGATGAAGAGGACACGACCCAGGGCCTTTTCAAATAGCTTCTTGGTCTTGGGGCCAGTCTGGCCAACGTACTCGCCTACAAGATCTGATGCGGAGCATTCGACCACATCACTCGAAGACAAAAAGCCCATGTCATAATAAACTCGGCCCATCTTGCGTGCAATGGTTGTCTTGCCGGTGCCTTGAATGAAATCAGTGAACTCTTGCTGGAAAGGGTATGAGGGCGTGTCCTTACCAGGGGGACCCTTGAAGACGAAGTTAGTCGGAACGAAGTTACGCGGATCTTTGTTGTGGGCTTTAAGGTTTCGGGCCATCTGCTGCCACCCTCGCAACTTATCGATAATCTCCTCGCAGCCTACGACGTCTTGGAAGAGCTTGACAAGATTGCTTTCAGCAGTTTCGTTCCGGTTGAATTCAGGATCAAAGTCTTGCGGCTCGAAGGGTGCATCAGGCGATCGATCCTTCAAAGGTAGCGATGCCTGTCGTTCTTGGTAGCGCAATTTCGCTTGGCTGAGTAGGTTCTCGACTTCGCCCAGATTCCCAAAATGGGGACGATTACGGGTACGACTCAATACCTCAATAGCGACAGTCATGGCTGCATCAGTTGCGGCGAGATCCTGTTGCTTCAATTTGAGGTCCAGTCCCTCCCGCAACTCCGAATCTGTGTAATCATCGAAATAGAAAGCTTGTTCGACTGCAAACCGCCGCTTCAGGCCTGGGTTGACATTCTTTGTACATTGACAGCGTGTCAATTAGCGTCTCATTCATACCAGGAAGGTCTCACAGCCTCACCTGGAACATCTCCTCCATTTCTTGCGTATAGCCAAGAAGTAGAACACAACGATCTTCACCAGGGACGTTCTGAACTTCGGCAACAATGGTATCGATGACGGCGGTCTTGTAAGGGTCTGCAGTATTCCCAACACCTGATCTCCCATACAACATATAAGCCTGCATGGGAAATTAATCACCCGCTTCGCCGGCGTCTAAATTCCACAGACCTCGTCAATGATGAGAACCTTCCCCAACGTGCTTGCCAGGATGGCCTTGGTCTGACTCTCCGATTGCCCAAGGGCACTCCCGATGAAGTCTGCGGGGTTCTTGATGACGACTGACGAAATGGTGCAACACCTTAGAAGTAGGGACTGCCAGAGGAGTGAAATAACTTGCCCTCTCCATTACTAATGAGACCTAAATCCGCAAGTATTTGTCCGTAGTACTTCGCAACAGTTGTTTTACCAGTACCAGGATTGCCTGTTTGAAGTTCATTTCTAGATGTGGCAAGACACCGAAGGTGACGTACCCATGAATACACGATGCAGTGAAAGATCTGACGGAAGCTTGCCCAACAACTCTCTCTCGTAATTGTTCTTGACGGTATCAAAGATATTAAGGATAGTTTTCTTGACCGCCTTCAAACCGATCATAGCTTGCAGCTTCTTCCACGCGATACTCAGTTCCATCACGTTAGAAGGCTCGGGCCCAATCAAATCTTCTTTGACGAGAAGGAAGGGGTCAGGTTGTAGTCCCTGCCGTCGCTCCTCGGCAAGTCTATTCGCCTGTCGTTCGCGGATCCTGGCGAACAGATTGGCTAGCGCGCGTGCATTGCCGAAGCCAGGTCTATCGCGGCCTCGGCCGAGACGACGCACAGCAATTGTTCCATACAGTCCCTTGATCCCATTCTCGTCGTCTACCTTCATCTCGTTGCTAGGATATGCCTTTTTGATGAGGTCCTCAAGCATATCCATGAGCTCGTCATCCTGGTAATCTTTGAAGTGGAGGTTGTAAGGCACTCGACTCCTCAAGCCAGGGTTGTGCTCGAAGAAGCTCTCCATTTCCTTGTTGTATCCAGCAAAGATAAAGACGATCATGCCAACCTGATTTTCCAACTCGGTGAGCAACAAGTCCAGCACCTGGCGGCCTTGGAAGTTGGATTGGCTTGTCAATTGGTAAGCCTCGTCAACGAAGATGGTTCCTCCTCCACCGTTGACCACTTTTTCAAGTAGCTTTTTCATTCCGGGAACCCCGTCATTGGCCAAGCGAGATCCAGTTGTCTCCACGAACATGTTTCCAGGGATGACCTGGAAGGACGCAAGAAACTTGCCATATAGTCTTGCAATCGTCGTTTTTCCTACCAATTCTCACGTCAGCTCGTCAGTTGTAAAGAAAGGAAGGTATGGGTACCGGTTCCTGGGTTCCCGAGCATGCAGGCGTGGAAACGCTCGCCCTTGACAGAAGAACCTTGGAGTTGAGTAATTTCGACTTTATCTTTAATCCTGAGAACTTGCTCCTTGACCTCTTCAAGCCCCGTCATAGCCATGATGGCGTCGATAGCATCGTTATTGCTCGTTTGTCCCAAGTCTTTCTGGTGCTGCCATTTATCCCGAGCAGAAGATTTCTTCGGAGGCGGAGGGACAAAGGCTTTGACTTTAGCAGCGTGCTGTCCGGGCCGAGAGGTGATAGGCTTCTCAATGGCACCAGAGGATGCCGCCTTCTCTTGGAGGACAGGGAGCTGAGGCGACGCCACTACTTTGGGAGGGAGGAATGACGTTTTTCTGGGAGCCATAGACGCCTGGGCGGTCAGCTGCGCAGCTTCCTTGAGGTCATTTTCCTTCTGTAGCATCGCTTGCTTCCTCTCCTCCGCAAGCTGGATATCGCGCAGTGCGTCCCTCTCTCGAGCGATCTGGGCGTCGATTTCTGCAATTTGCTTCGCATGCTTCCGCTGTTCCTCATCTCGCTTCTGCTGGAGTGCGAACTCCTCTTGTTTCATCTTCTCAGCAATAGCCTTGTCGTGTTCGCACCTGCCACAAGTCAAGGGCGGACCTTTATGGCATTGCCACTGTCGGCGATGTCCTGCGGGACATGGCGAATTCGTGACGCGATGACAGGGCATCTTGGAATGGTCCCAAATTTGATGACATTTTGAAGGACACGGGTGCTTCCCGCAATTCAGGATCTTGCCACTATATCAAAGAAACTGTTGGCTGAACAGAACATAACCAGCCAAAAAAAAGGCAAGACACACCAAGGCTCCGAGCACCCCCCATCTGGACACTCCTTATCGAAATCATCCGCACACCGCAAGAGCGCTTCTCTATCTCTGTGTCTCTCACACCGCACAGGGAACCCATCGTAGATGTACCCCTGTGCCTTAAGGTGCTCGATCAAGCGGATCCGCTGCCTTTGCGCGCGTTGGTAAAGGTGTGCGCGTTCCCGATCACGATGAGTGCGTTGCGAGCGCGAGATAATAGGACGTTCAGCCGCTCTGGTGCGCCCATAAAACCGATGTCGTTGTTTGCATTACTCCGTGTAAGGGAGACGATAACAATGTCACTCTCCTCTCCTTGGTAATTGTCTGCACGGCCTAATGAGTGTTGGTCAGTCATCTAGAAAGGCTGTGCCTACCAATCGTTGCGAGACGTAACGGTTTCTTAACCAATTGCGCTGCTGATTGAGAAACCAGTCCTGCGCGAACAAGATCACCTGAGTCTAAGTCATTCAGTATGGGGTCGTGATCCTTCCCCAACGCCTCCTTTAACGCTCTCAGCTGTCCGAGATATGGTGTCAGCACGACAAGCTTATCGCTTCCGTAGCCTTGCTGTGCCAGGTATCGCACAATTTTCAACACCATCCGCACTTCAAACCTGCCAGTAAAAGCGACAAACACAAGTGTCAAAAAACTGGGATCAACCCTGGTCAAAGAAAACAAAGCCCACTGATTCTGCTTCGACGATTTCATGCCCATATCCTTTAGATCCTCGATTTGCAAATCGTCGTCTTCGCCGTGTTCATGGTTGATGAACACAACGTTAGCTCTCACACCCATAAGATCAGGTCGATTTTTCGTCTCTGGAGCGTCAACGAGGTCGGGATAAGTGAGCATTCGCACAAGAGCAGAGATCTCTGGACGCATGCGATGTTGTGACAACAAAGTATGGTGAGGATAGCCTTTAAGCACTAGGCGCTCGAAAAGGCTGCGGTTGAGATCATAACCGTCCCCCTTCTCAACCGTAAGCTTATAATTACTGACTTTGGGACGAAGTTGCCTGCCATGGCCAGGAATAATGGTGAGCCGTCGGGAAAACCTTATCAACTAAATCAACAACAAACGCACTTGTGGTCCCCAATGAGGATAAGTTGTTCCGTATCTTGCCCAAGTGCGGTCAAGATATGACTCTCAAGTATCTCACCAGCCTCCTCTACCAGGAGCACATTTGGTCTCGCAGCGAGGATGGCCTCGCGATACATGGCTGCTCCAGTGGTGGTGCAGCCAATGATCCGTTTGCTCGCCAACACGACAGCTTCTCTTTGCTTGAACTTGCGGTCGATACGTGATTGACAGGTGTTGTAGCGATGCCCCGCAGCGTAAATTTGCTCTACGGTCTCCACTAGCAATGCTTGTCTCCATTTCGCTCGTTCACATAGGCGAGCCCTTGGGGGCATTCTCCAGATGGCCTCGGCATCTTGGACATTAGGAAACGATTTGAATTGGCCCGCGTCGTAACCGCGGCACCATCTATCTAATAGATAGTCGGGTTGCACGGTCCGGCCCTGCCTTCCAACACGCTGCATCCCATCTGTGGATACAGGAACGGTGAACGCCTCGAAATAATCTGGCTCAGCAAACTCGAGATAGCTCAGCAGTTCTTGCAACGAAGGAGCAACAGACTCGTATTGCTTCGACAAGTCATCAAGAGACGTGCAAAGGAATTTTGACTCGTTTTTCATCTCATCAATCTCATGCCAGTCAGCCTTGACGAATGGAACGCGAGGATTTTTCATCTGCGACAGAGCGAGAGGGGCCGTTCGTGAAGTCGACTTGCTGCCGAGTCGCACAATGCTACTGTGTGGTATTCCATCGTCCAAAAGATCTTCCAAGAACTGGTCCAGTGCGTGATTGGTGTAACAAACGACGAGAATTGTTGAGGTTGTAAAATCGTGAATTGCTTTTGCGAGTAATGCGCCAATGAAAGATTTTCCTGTCCCTGGACATACCGTAGTATTTAGAAATCATATTTTAAAAAGTTAGATGACAAGTAACCTGGCGGTCCCTGGATCAACGAAACTCGCTGACTCAGTCCAGCAATGAAAGATTTAGCCTGGGATTCGTCGAGCTTGATTTGCTTTGCTATCTTTAGCGACATTCCGAGATCAATGGTATGATCGGCCTGGATTGTCCTCAAAAGAGAGATTGGCTGGTTTGACGGCGGAACTAGGTGGTCGCCCTCCGACCACAAAAGCAACTCATTGGATAGCGGTAGAGTTGTTTTGTCCTGGAGGGCCTTGAGGACCGGCTCGTACGAAAAGATCGCAGTGTCGATAATGAGAAGTTTGATCCGATCAACCTCGGCTGTGTGAAGCCTTAGAAGGCTCTTCACGGTGCTAGCCTGGTCTCGAAATTGAAGAACGATGATTGGGGGCTGTTTCGCCAACAGCTCTTCGTCTCGATTGATTGAAGGAAACCCGACGATTTCGTTGTTAACAAAGAGGCACGCTATCGCCTGGTGCGGAAAGAACCTCTTGTGTTTGGCGAGATGGGCCTTGCGATCGGCTGGTTTCACGTCTTTCAGTCCCTTTGGGTCTTTACTGCATTGCAGTGTCAAACCCCATTTGCAGGGCTTGGAGTTCACCTCATAATGTATCTTCCCTAACCTGAAGCCGCTCATCTCAAAGGCACGCTGCTTGGTTTTCTTGTTGCCAAGGGCGACTTGGATCTCGTCACGTAACTCATACAGCATGTCTTCCCGCAACAGCCGAAACTGGTTGTCAAGATGAATGGCGATACGATCTTCTCTTGTTTTGGGATCCTCCAGAATGATGCTTGGCTGAATGAATGAGATACCGGTGTAAACAAGCTCGTCCGCAGTGGGGAGAATCGCGATCTGGCGAAAGTCGACGAGGTCGTTGTCGTGTCGACCACCTGGGCCCGATTCTAGATCGGCCAGAATACGAGAATTGGCACAGGTATCAACAACGTGCTTGATTTTCTGCGCGGTCGACCTAACTTTGAGATGAGGGGACTTCAAGAGCGCAGGCAAAATCGATTTATCTTGTGCCAGCTTGCGATACGAAGCGGCTAGCTCTGTCGGCAGCATGACGAGCTGGAGCAGGAGCCGCGCGAAAGACTCCTGGGCTTGCTCTTGCAGTTCGCCAGCTCGAAACGCGTCCACAAATGCCGTCCAGAAGAGCGGTGGATCCACGACCTTAAGAAGGACATCTTTGAGGAAAGCACCACCGTCGATGTTAGCGACCTCAGGGGCGGAAATGAACTGAAGGAATGAGCTAGCTGAACCATTAAGAAATAGTGAGCTGAGATCGATTCGCAGGGACTGTTGCAGACTGTGTAGGCCTTTTTTGCTTGCCCTGATCTTGTGAATACATGAGATAGCATCCGGCGCGGTGTATATTGCCTCTAGAAAGTAGGAAGTGTTATGAGGGGTGAGATTCGTTTCTCCATTGATAATAGTGTGCAGAAGGTTAGTAAGTCTCCTTGCCTTGGCGTTGGCCATGAACGCAAGATGTTGGATGTTCGACGGAGAGCGGGCGGCTGCAGTGTAAAATCCAGAGTCATTTTAGGTTGAAAAATGGAAAGAACGTGATCCAGAAGGTTCGAGGGTGCGATAAGGAGGCCCATAAGCGTTGAACGTTGAGCATCCATGGCAGTCCAATTGCCTTTCAACTTTTCAAGAGGTCACGTGAGCGAGCGTTGATTGGCAGAGACCCGTTTAGGCAATCGAGTTGCATGGCGTAGTCTCCGCACACTTGTATGTCGCCCGCCCGACAGGTGGATAATTGCCCTCCCATTTAAATGGCAGCCAGGTTCGGCGGAAGAGTGCAGGCAATCGTTGAATAATTTATCTGTGTAGGACGAGCGTAGCCACCCGGCCTGGCGACATAACCGTTTCTTTACTAGCCTCGAATCGAGTCATTCACCCAACAGTCCAATAATATATATTGTATCAGCCGTCTTTATCTCCCGTACTTCTATACGCTCATGACCATGAACACTCCCATTCACGTACACGAATTAACAGGCTCAGATACTTCAGGCGATGGCTCACTTCAAAAGCCTTACCAGTCGCTCGCCTTCGCCATCTTCACTCACGGCCCTTCACCCCCACTCCAACTCCTCATATGCAAAGATGCTGACCCCTCTGCAACCTACCAAGAGCCTACCCAGAGCGCACTCAAGAAGGCCAGGAAAGGCGCAGAAGGCTTAGAGAAAAAGAAGAAGAAGCAAGAGGAGGACGCCACCGCGGCATTAGTGATACAGGAACGCAGGGAAAAGCTGCTCGAGGGGAGCAAGCAAACTCGTCTTGTTGAAGATCCCAACTTACCAACAGCAATCAGGGTTCAATCATTTCCCTCCTTATACCACCATCGCGCTCATCATCCCATTTCTCTAGGCGAAGATTGTTCAGCTCGCTGAGAAGCGATCACAGCGTGTACGCGTATTCGGCTGGGTCCATCGACTCCGTCAGCAGAAGGACATCACCTTCTTAACCCTACGCGATGGCACAGGCTTCCTTCAAACCGTCTTGTCTGGTCTTGTTGTTAGTCTGTTCACAATCGATGTAAGATGCAACTATCCAACCTAATGAGGTGACTCGTATCCGCAGAACCAGACCTACGATGCTCTTAGTCTGACCCTCGAATCTTGCGTCGAGCTCGTGGGAACATTGCAAGCCGTCCCACAGGGCAAGTCTGCCCCAGGCGGACATGAGCTCATCGTCGATTACTGGCGTATCCTGGGCTCCGCACCAGGCGGCGAAGACGCTTTCACCAACCTTCTCAATGCGGTCAGCCTTGCGCGTTTGCGATTCTCTCTCTAGCATTGATCCTTCCCTGCTCTACACGCCCAGCAAGCCGATCCTTCGATCCAAGCCGACCTCAGACACCTCGTCCTTCGTGGCGAAAATGCTTCTTCCGTGCTCCGTCTTCGCGCGTCTCTACTCAGTGCCTTCCGTACCGCACTCACCACCCGCGCGCTCCTCGAAGTCACGCCGCCCTGTCTCGTGCAGACTCAGGTCGAGGGCGGCGCTACCCTCTTCAGTTTCAACTACTACGGGCAGAGCGCGTTCCTCACCCAAAGTTCTCAATTGTACCTTGAAACGTGTTTACCTGCTCTGGGAGATGTGTTTTGCATCCAAGAGAGTTTCAGAGCTGAGAACAGGTTAGTAGTCATGCGCAAGCTATCTGAAGCTTGATGAATGTCATTCTTTTGCAGCCAAACGAGACGCCATCTCAGCGAATTCACACATCTTGAGGCAGAACTCGCGTTTATCACATTCGAAGATCTCATGGACCACATTGAAGCTGTCGTGCGTCGGTTTTCTCTATACCTCTTGTATGTCTTTCTCAAAGAAATCCCCACAGATTTGCGACGTCGTCGACGCACTTATGTCCGACACGACGTCCCGCGCGCTTATCCACTTGCTCCACCCCACTTTCACAGCGCCTGCGCGGCCCTTCCGGCGTCTCTCTTACGTCGACGCCATCGCATGGCTCAACGCACACGGCATTAAGCGCCCAGCAGAGGACGCAGAAGGGCACGCGATCCTAGTTGATGGCCAGACAAAAATGGTCGACCATGCTGTCGGAGATGATATCGCGGAGGCAGCAGAGAGGCAAATGACAGACATATTGGGGGTGCCGATCTTCTTGTATGGCTTCCCGGCCGAACTCAAAGCATTCTACATGAAGAGGAAGACAGGAATAACAGGTGACTCCACCGGCGCGGATGGTCGAGTTTACACGGAGAGTTGCGATCTACTGATGCCGGGCGTTGGGGAGATCGTTGGTGGCTCGATGAGGATAACTGACGAACAAGAACTCCTTACCGCCTTTAAGCGCCATGGCATTGACTCCGCTCCATACTACTGGTTTACCGACCAGCGCAAGTATGGCACATGTGAGCATGGTGGATATGGCTTGGGTGTTGAGGTTTGACAATTTAATGACTTGGATCCTGTGGGCGTCATTGACGACTGGTTCTCTTTGGTAGCGCTTCCTTGCGTGGCTCGCTGGAAGGCACACCGTACGGTGAGACATTTTCTTCCGGACATGGTTATCTCCATTTAACGTTCTTTTTAATCCTAAGCGAATGTTCTCTTTACCCGAGGTAGCGCTCTGCCCCTTGTTTGCTTATCTCATTCTAATCCTTCTTGTAGATGGCCTGGTCGCGCGACACCTTGAAGCCCTCTCTTTACAAGTAGATGTCCATTCTAAACTAACAAGTTAGACGTGCACCTGTCATAGAGATTCAAACAAGCAATACAAACTGCTACCCTCTTCGTCGAACCAGCCCAGTTACAGTAATGATGAGGTATTACACTAGGCCTCCATGAGATTGCTGAGAACACATTTGTGGTGTGGTCGCAGCGGATACAAATTACAGAGAGTTAGGTACACTAGTTTGATCAAGTCCCTTAAAAGTTAGAACGAGTCTATGATGTTTCAGATGAAGCACCCTTATGAACTTCTATAACGTCGTTCAATTGCTTATTCCGTCGGTGGGCTAGCTCGAGCTGTCGTTGGAGACTCCTAAAATAATCCGCGTCAATTTTCTTGCTGTATGAACAAAGCCAAACCGTCGAGAGACGCACTTCATAGTATTCTCGAGCTCAACTACGCGCTCTTTGCCTCCCTGTCTTTCACGCTTGACACGTTCCTCGGCCGCTTTCAGGCGCGTCTCATACTCCTTCACGCGCGCTTCCCACTTGAGGTCCGCGGAGACCGTCTTTTGGCCCATCGACAACACTTTCTCCTCGCATGCCGCCAGCTGGTTCTGAGCGGTCATCAGCCGCCGTTCCGCGTTGACAGCCCGCGCTGACAGGGCCCGCAGCCCCAAAGTGTCTGCTACTGGGGCCGCCTTGCTCGCGTTCATGAGCTGGTTTGTTAGTTCGGCATTCGTCGACTGTTTGTGCTCACGGCTACATGAGACAAGGCAAAGACAAGGTCCATGCTGAAATGAAGAGCTCTGACCTTGATGACTTCCAACTCGCCTTCCTTCGCGCTGAGCTTTCGTCGCCAAGCAACGTTGACCTCAGAGTTCGTCTTTAAGTTCGCCTCGAGCTGATCGATCTGTTTCCACCGCTTGTCGAGTTGCTTCTTCAGCTCGCTCGTCCTCTCCGCGAACCGGGATTCAATCTCTTTGCATCGCTTCTCAAAATCGGTCTGGATTTGGCTGAGCGCCTTGAAGCGCGCAATGAGATTGTCGCGAAAGACGCTGAAGTTAGTAAATGGCTTCGTCTCGCCTTGGGTGCCTTTTTTCTGTTAGTAAAAGGGAGGATGAGATCTCATTTCCGAAGGTAGAAGAGAACCGCACGGACGGGAGTCTTGTCGACGCCGAGGATCTTCTCCGTGTATTGATAGATAGTCAGCAGAAGCGTGTTCCGCTCAGTCAGTTGGTCTCGATACTGCGATTCGGCATTCAGCAAAGACCTTTGATCTTCCGATAGCCGTTGCTCGAGTTCTGCCACTCTGGCGCGGACGGTCAACAAATCCATCTCTGCAGTCGCGTGTGACTCTCCGGTCTTCTTCGACTCCATTTCGAGGGTTTGTAGTGCAGTCTGTACAGCTTGAAGATCCATTTCTCGCCGAGACAGTAGGGACTGCGTTCGTGAGAGGTCCTCGCGTACAGAACGTAATTCAACCTCTTTCGCCTCGAGAGCCGAGCGTTCTTGCCGCTGCTCCAACTCGTGAGTTTGCCTGGCTGCAACTAATTGTGATTCGAGAGTTTCGTGAGCATGACGCCCCCGCTGGATTTCCTCAACGAGATCTTCGATATGCCGTACCAATTCTTCTTGCCTCGAGCGGTGAGCATCGATTTCTTCATTAGCAGCCGCCTCCTCTTCTCGCTGTCGTTCATTTTCCTCCTTGAGCTTGTCATTCTCGTCTTCCAGCTCATAAATTTGGCCTGACAACTTTTCAATGACAGCCGCCTCCTCTTCTCGCTGTCGATCATTTTCCTCCTTGAGCTTGTCATTCTCGTCTTCCAGCTCATAAATTTGGCCTGACAACTTTTCAATGGCTTTGTTGGATTCTGCATCACGTTCAGCCAAAACCTGTATTATTTGATCTGAGACGGGGATTTCAGTCGAGAGAAAGGACACACATCACGCAATTCTTCGACTTGACCGCGTGCTTCCTCGACTTCGCCCCGCCATTCTTGTTCAACGACTTCAACAATGCGATGGTGCTCGGCAATGAGTTCCTCGATTTCCTGCTGCTTTTCTTCCAATTCGTCATCCTTTTGTTGCAGTTCAATCGTGGCCGCTGCAAGCTTATCTCGGACGGCGTTCAAATCTTCCTCGACTGCCTCTCGCTCGATTTCCACCATATTTTCCTCTAGAAGACCCCTCTCGTGTTCGCGCTCCTTGTATCTGGCAGATTCATGCTGCTGACGCTCCAATCCTCGTTCCAGCTCTAACACCAGTTTCTTCAACTTCTTCAGTTCCATCCCTCGCTGTTGAACCTCGATCTTCAGGTTGATATTCTGTTTGAGAGCAGCATCGATTTGGTCAGGAGCGAGCTGTGCCAGCCGCTCCTCCAGGAAATGAACACGTAGTTTAACGTTAAAATTCTCTTTCTTGAGATTGTCGATATGCTGGGATAAGAGTTCACGATCAGCGCTTCGGAACCGTTAGAGTCAATAGCACCTTCTCCTGGTCACGCAATGTCAAACTCGTGCCCTTTGACCCAATTTCGGTTGGTCTCCTCTTTGGCATAGATGCGACTGGCGTGTTGGGTGCATTTGTCCATCGCTTTTTCTGCGGCGTCTCCAATGCGCCATCCTCTCCGTCTGTATCGTCCGCGCCGGTCGCGAACCTCCTTGAAGGAGTACCTTTCCGCTCCAGTGACGGCGCCTCCGGAGGCGCCTCTAAAGAGGACGTCGAGATGGGAGCTGTCCCTCTGTGCGATTTGGTTGGAATAGAGAGGCTCGAAGATAGTGAACTCAAAGACAGATCAGGGTGTGTTCCAGATGACAAGCCAGACGTGTCTGCCTGCATAGTCAAAGCGCCGGACATCCTAAGCGTTTAGACGGGGGACAGTACAATGAGGCGATAAAAAGTTGCTTCGAGTCTCTGATGCGTCGAGTCCCCGACTCTACAATGAAGCATGAAGCGGGGATGGGTCATGTGACTTGTAGAGATGTCGCGCATCCTTTGCAAGTCATGGACGCAGCAGATTTGGCAGCGCGGACCGTCCCCTCTCGTCCACCATTCTAGTCGTGCGCCTCCACCACACAAAAAACTAAAGACACGTCTGCGGCGACAAAGTGATAAAAAGATGAAGGTGTGCTTGTTACTTCCACATTATCTAGTTCTACGCCGATCTTGTGGCTTTCAGGTTGCGGTAGAAGGCTGCTGCCATGGAGAACTGGATGCCATTTACACTTACATACAGACTCTAGAAGAGCGCAATGGCTATCGTGTTGATCTATTACTCATATGTGGCGATTTCCAAGCTGTCCGAAATGAGCAAGACCTGGAATCTATGGCGGTGCCGGTCAAGTATAGACGGCTGGGAGATTTTCACAAGTGGGTGATACCCAAGCCTTACCAACTGTCACGTTGCGTTTGGTTCATAACTAATTCTCGCTCTCAGATATTATACAGGCGAGAAGAAAGCACCAATGTTGACCATTGTCATAGGAGGAAACCACGAGGCGTCTAATTATCTATGGGAGCTGTAGGTAGAATAACGTGCTGGCAAACCGGCGCACTGAAATTTCATTCCAACAGGTATCACGGAGGCTGGTTGGCTCCTAATATCTACTTCCTCGGCCATGCAGGTTGCGTGCACGTGAACGGCCTGAAAATTGCGGGAGCCTCGGGGATCTTCAACGCTCGTCATTTCCGCAAAGGTCAGGCGGTTTTACGAGCTTGGTTTGGTTGCACACACTGAGTCATCTCATAGGGCATTTTGAAAGATCACCCTATGATAGCTCATCGGTGAGGAGCATATACCACATCCGAGAGTTCAATATCCGCCGATTGTCCCTCGTCCGTATACTCATCGTAACAAAAAACCAGGATATTGTTTAATGCTGATATCAGCTTTCCTCCCCCACTATCTTTTTATCCCATGACTGGCCGCAATCTATCGAGCACTTCGGCGATACAGCAGAACTCCTCCGTCGCAAAACTCATTTTCGTTCAGACATAAATTCTGGCAACCTTGGTTCGCCACCCCTCATGGGCTTGCTCAGAACCCTACAACCAGAATGGTGGTTCTCCGCCCATCTGCATGTACGCTTTGAAGCTGCGGTGAACCATGGGGATCACAGCACAGGCATCCCAACCTTGAGCCAGAACCCCGACGAAATCAGGTTGGAAGATGAGGAGGAAACACAAGTACCAATTCCGAGTCAAAATCCCGATGAGACCGCCGAGGCGGATGCACCCGTTACTGTGTTGCCAGCGCCAATGGAGCAGAAGGTCACAAAATTTCTTGCGCTCGATAAATGCCTCCCTCGACGTCGCTTTCTAGAGGTGCCTGACATTTCTGCTATCCATCCCATTAATTTCACCGAAACGCTCCAGGTTCTAGACATACCCCTAGCCCACGCTACCACCAACTCGCATCGATCCGAAGAGGATCGGCGCAGAATGCCTGAACTGACTTACGACCCCGAGTGGCTGGCGATCACGCGCGCCTTCCATCCTTACATGTCCTTGAGCCCAGAGCAGGTGCCCTTTCCAACCGAGGCTCAGGCGAGGGAATTAGTGAGGAACGAGCTAGCCTGGGTCATGGAGAATATCGAGACTTGGGCTGGTGAGAAACCGGGATCACACAGTATCCATGACTGTCAACAATTTGTGATGACCGCGCCCGGGCCACATGGCGCAAACAATGCGAAGAAAATTCAATCATGTATGCAAAGTTTACTCTTACTGACGCGATGCGTGCTCATCATTTCTATGCTCCGCAATAGTGCCCAGCTTTTCAAATCCGCAGACCAACACATTTTGTCAGATGTTGAAAATAGAAAACAGAATCAATCAACGGCTAGTTCATCGTCCTTAGCATTAAGTCCGCCTCCGTTTCCTATCTTAACTGGCTTGCAATGCTTCCTCCTTCTGTTTAACCCTCTGTATGAACACACCTTGTCAAGAGAGCTACCACCCCTTCTGTTCGCTTCCAACTCATCCTTCAGAGCCGCCGCATCCACATGTGTATGCCAGGCCATCGCAGATTTCGCCAAGGTTGTAAGCTGTTTTGGCTTCGCAGTAGTGGGCAACTGTGGGAGGACAATCTTTGGTTTGCGTGAACCAGGTCGTTTTCGCACGGTGGAGGCACTGGATGATGCAGGAGGTGGGAATCCTACTGGGGACGCCGAGCTCGTTTCAGATGGGATTGGTTTATCTGTGATGTTGAGGGTGCACTACTCTCGGATGAATACAATGGCCACCTTGCCTCAGCTGAATCCTCAAAGATGCACATTGCATTGTGCTGCACAATGCAGACATTTTAGCCGAGAGAACTGTATGATTGTGTGTAGATGTGCACTGCTTGACTCTGTGCACACTTGCATATTCTGCAATAATGTGAGTAGAAGTGTGCATTAGTGAGAGCATATGCAAATCAATGAACACATGTGTGCATAAGAAATGCATGTGAACTTTTGCAATTGTGTCCAGAATGGTCCCTCATAGTGGTTGATTCCCAACAATATGAGCAGCCCCTCTAGGGGGCCACTGACTGAGTAAGCATAGCCTAGGAGCTGTGCTCACAAGGCATAAATAGCTTATGTAATGTATAAGGAAAATGCCTTACAGCATTACATATTACATTGAAACATCCTCATCAAGCACACCATTCAGTCCCAACAAGAATGCTAATATTGTGCCACCCACAAAGTATGTTATGTGCGTGCTCAGAGGGTTGGGGTGAAGTCTGGTCAGAGTTCGGAGTTCAGGTCCGGGATGTCTGGAATGTCCAGGAGTGGACTTCAGGGTTTGGATGGGACTTTGGTGAACATATTGAAATGATGCCCTTACTGAGTCCTGGGTGTCCCATATTTTGAGGTTGCGGGAATCGGGATCTCGGGTCCGGTGCTCGGGGGGGAAGTCCGGGTTGGACTTGACCATATCCGAGATGAGGGACAAACGGGAGGGTGGAGATGGAGTTCGGATGGAGTTCAGATTCAATGAGTGACTAAGTAGAGGAGACGGAGGCCGGAGTTCCGGAGTTCGGAGATGGCTTCTGGAGGTCGGACAGAGTGTGTGGGTTGTCGGGGACAGATTTCGAGTTGGTCTGGAGTTGGTCCAGAGTTGGTTGGGGGTCAGTCGGGAGTTAGCACAACTGGCGTAGGAGACAGAGGACGAGGGTCGGATTAGACATGATACAAATTACAAGGTGGCGGCAGAAAGGACAGAGGTGCAGAGATAGATGGAGGGACGGGAGACAGGGGTCGGACAGGGTACAGGTACAGAGGTATGGGTATAGAGGGGGTGCGAGGGTGTACGAGGGAGGTATCCGGACTGCAGAATACTCTACGAAGTAGGTAGGTATATATACTACGAGTCCGGGGCATTTCCAGCAACCCGGAGTATTGACAGTAGCTACGGAGAATGTCCTGGAGATATGTTGCGGGACTTACTACGGAACAATGGAATAACAACAGGGATCAGTTGTAAGGATAATTGAATTTCCTTACATAATTTATACTGTGAAGCGCCTGGCATTTAGCGCCCACAACCTAAGCGCTCACTTTGAGCGCCTACTGGATTAAGCGCCCATCTAGCGCGCTACTGCTTAGTAATAGGTCCGCGCTAATATGACTCTAAGCGCCCATATTAGTGCCGGTATTACTTAAGCATAATTGGTGCTTAGTAAAGCAAGGCTTGAGCATCGCTCGCCCACGTGGAACATCAAGCCACATGACTAATGGCTTGCACGGACCATAGAACACCCGTGCACCTATTGGACTTAATCTGTCCTTAATCGTGCCGAGGCCCGGCTAGGTATGGCACCTAGTCCGAGAAGCCCAAGTGTCAGGCACACCCAAAATGGCAACTACCATAAGCGCCGGACCAGCGCTTATGCCTACACGTGACCGGACCGACTTCCATGAAGTCCGGATCACAGGCAGTGACGATAACGAGGGAATTCCCACAGAGAGCTTCTGTGACTGATGAAAGACCACACTAGGAAGGCACCCTGGTCTGTGTGCGCTGCGGACAGTCAGCAACCACGCTTCTTAGGCACATGTTCCCGTGCCTTGTGATATAGAAGCAGTGTTGTACCGCATGGACCATGATAAGGAGATAAGGCCCATTAGTATAAGTAGTCAGTCGTTCAGTTGCCTTAGTTCCCTCGTCTTCGACCTGGTCTATACCCGACCAGCTCCTGTCTGTAGTAGAGACTCCCAGTAGTTGCCTATAGATTTCGTTACCCCCGACTTCGACTCCGAGCACCTGAGACTGAGTCGCACCGCAACCCCAGTTGAGCTGGTGGCCGGTCGCTGACAAAAGGTCGAAGACCTCGCCGACGCACCGACCATGACGAAGTGGACGGCACTCGGGTTCTAGCTGAACGAGAAAAAGAAAGGTAAGTCCTCTAGTCGCAGCCTGAGAAACTGACGACGCGCAGGATAGAGGCGGCATGCACAGATGCGCCGAAACAGGCAGCGACCAACATGCGACGGTGTTACGACCCCATCCGCTTGCATAAGCACTATCCCCACCCCGGACTCCGAGCTCCATACCAACTCCGATCCGCTCCGCCATAACTCCGTACGCCCCGCTCTGCACCTTCATCGGACTTTACTCCGCCGACCTTCGAACCATTCGGACTTCGTTCTAGAACCTTCTCCCTCCATCCCCTCATTCTGTTCACTACTGAGAGGATACCCTTGACCCATGGGAGTCGCTTTTGTTGTTGTTTCTTTGTTCCAAGAAAATTGCACAGGCACAAGTGGTGAAACTCTCCTAGTAATTTGATAAGTACATTGTTTCACATTACTCCTATACTCTGTCCTTGCAGTATAAGTTTCCACCTGTATCTCCCTGCTCCTCAGTTCGAATATTAACGTCTCTTGATCCTAAAAACATCTCTGAGCTTTCGTCCTCATCATCCTCGATGTTCTCCACGTCATCCGATCAACTCCGACCAACTCCGATGGACTCCGATCAACTTCGGAGTTTTGACTTGTGTTCTGATCCTCCCTTAGGTATTGTTCTTGTTTGATAAATAGGGACACGTATATACGCGGTGGCACAACACATACATTGAGGCCGCAGTCCCATAAGTCTCTCTTCCTCATGTTTACTTCTCCGTTTCTCCGATATCGGACTCCGACCGGACTCCGATAGAATATCTCCGCTCCGCTCTGCTAACCCCTTCGCCGCTAACCTTGTTAGGACCGTGACAGTATATTCGAACTTCAAACCTCGTATATACAAACTTAACAATGCCTACTACACGTTCTGGTGCTAGACCTCCACCTCCTGTTGCCGACGACGTCGACATTCCAGAACCGGCTGACAATACTCCGACTCCGAGTGTGTCCGGACCTCCGGACCACGACGAAGAGTCAGATCCCACAGTCACTGACGACGACGACGAGCTAAATGAACCTCTGACACCTCGAGCAGAGTGCGAACCAACTCCGGCACGCCTTCTTCAGCAAATTATCAACGCCAACAAGCGCCCGGATATGGTAAAACCACGTGACCCCGACACATTCGATGGCTCGGATGCTAAGAAGTTGAAAAGCTTCTTGGTCCAATGCCAGTTAAACTTCCTTGATCGCCCAAGAGCATTCAAATCCGATTCTCATAAGGTACGCTATGTCCTTTCCTTTCTCCGAGGCTTCGCCTTGGAATGGTTCGAACCAATGATCCTGGATGGTGAAGACCATCTGGTTCTTTCGAACTATAAGATGTTCGTTGCTCAACTCACAGAGAACTTTGGTCCTTACAACACGGTCCGCGAGGCGGAGTTCGAACTCGAACGCCTCCAGATGCGCGAGGACCAGAAGTTGACGAAATATACCATTTCGTTCAACAGATTCGCGTCCATTGTCCATTGGGACGAGTGCGCGTTGCAGCGGCAGTTCTACAAAGGACTTGCTAGCCGCATCAAAGACGAACTGGCCCACGTTAACCGCGCGGACACGCTCCGTGGACTCCGCAAGCAAGCCAGTGCGATCGATGGCCGTTATTGGGCTCGTCAGCAGGAGATCTCTCGGGACTCCGTTAAAGCTCTGACGCCTAACAACACCATAAAAAAGGAGACTTCGGATACTCCCAAGTCCCCGAGCACTTCCGGCGCTAATACCAAGTCCGAGAAACCCTCGGATAAGCGTCCGGTGAACTCCGGTTCGACTTCTGGGAACTCCGTTCCAAAGGTTGCTGAGGGCTCCGCTAACTCCGGTAGCTCCAGCGACACAAAGAAGGCCCATCTGGGTCAGGATGGAAAACTGACTCCAGAGGAACGCCAACGGCGTTTCGATAATAATCTGTGCCTCTTCTGTGGAATAGCGGGCCACAAAGCCAACGATTGTTGTAAGCGGACCTCGCGGGCCAGTGCCAGCGCTGCACGAATCACCTCTGAGGGAGGTGACTCCGTGCCAAAAAAAGATTGAGCAGCCCAGAGAGCATAGTACGACTCTCCGGCTGCTCCGACTCCGATCGTACGGAACCGATACTCGATACCCTTTCCTTTCATCGTTCTCTTTCCCTTCTTGCCTCCTCTCCTTCTATTTCGTCTCCGTTCAAAGCTATGATAGACTCCGGCGCTGAACTTTGTTTCATTGACACCAAATTTGCTTCTCGCTTCCGTCTTCCGAAAACTCCGGTGACCCCTCGGGAGGTCGTTTTTATTAACGGGACCACCTCCGTATGGGTTACCGAAGCGGTCTGGTTATCCATTCGGCTCTCCGCCATGGATCCGACCGATGTCTTGTGTGTAGTTACCGATCTTGATCCCTCTAGTGATGTGATCTTGGGAATGAATTGGCTGTTCCAAAACAACCCGCTGGTTGACTGGATTACTGGCCAGATAAAGCCCAGACCATCTACGAAAGAGGAGAAAACTCCGAAATCTGATCCAGAGGGTGCACCGGCCAGCACTCTCCACTCTGTCCCTCTGTCCACCTCTGTCCCTCTGTCTGTCTCCGCTCCGTGTGCTCCGGTTCAAATGTCGTCTGCAGCGACTCCGAACCAGACCCGGACTCCGTCTCCATCTCTGCCTCTGTCTCCGTCTTTGACCCAGTCTCTGACCTTTCCGTCTACTCCGTCTCTCCAGGAGACACCCAAAGTTTCTTTTGTGAATGCTGCCGCATTTGTCACGGCTTGTGGACTTCGTGGGTCCCAAGTCTTTGGCATGACGTTGTTGAGCGAGTCCGCGCGCGCGGCCTCCGCTTCGTTCAACATCCCCGACACCACCCCCCAGGACCTCCTCTCCGTTCCGGAGGAGTACAGGGACTTCCCAGATGTCTTCAGTAAAAAGAAGGCAGATACCCTTGCTCCGCATCAACCGTATGATTTAAAGATCAACCTGCTGGATGGCCAATCCCCTCCGCCAGGTGCAGTCTACTCTCTGTCGCAGTCTGAACTCAGCGAACTCCGCGAGTTTTTGGACGAGCACCTCCGCATCGGATTTATCCGTCCAAGCCGTTCTCCGCACGGAGCACCTGTGCTCTTTGTCCGGAAGAAGAACGCAACGCTCCGATTATGCGTTGATTTCCATGGTCTCAATAAATTGACCAAAAAAGACCGCTATCCGCTCCCGCTGACTAAAGATCTTCTTGATGTTCCAGGAAAAGCCCGAATCTATACAAAACTCGACCTCCGACACGCGTATCACCTGGTCCGTATCGCTGAGGGTGACGAATGGAAGACCGCATTCCGCACCCGATACGGATCCTTTGAATGGTGTGTGATGCCTTTCGGGCTCACAAACGCGCCCGCCACATTCCAGCACTTTATGAACGACATATTCTCTGACCTTCTCGACACGTTCATGGTCGTCTACCTCGACGACATCCTAATTTACTCCGAGGATCCGAAACAACACGTTGAGCACGTCCGAGAGGTACTCCGAAGGCTCCGGGAGCACGGTCTCTTCCTGAACCCGGCTAAGTGTGAATTTCACGCTGAAACCGTGGAGTATCTCGGATTTGTTTTATCTCCGTCCGGACTTTCTATGGACACAGCTAAAGTGAAAACTATACAGGATTGGCCAACTCCGCGGAAGGTCAAGGATGTCCAGTCCTTCCTCGGGTTCGCCAATTTCTATCGCCGCTTCGTCCATGGCTATTCCGAGATCATCGCTCCGATGAACCGCTTGACGCATAAAAACATCGAGTGGCAGTGGTCCGACGATTGCCAGTCCGCATTTGACTATCTAAAAACCGCGTTCTCCATGGCTCCGATCCTCTCGCACTTCATACCTGGAGCTCCGCTGATAGTCGAAACGGATGCCTCGGACTACGCTGTCGCCGCGATACTTTCTACGGTCGCCTCCGACGGTGAAGTCCACCCTATCGCTTTTCATTCCCGCACCCTAGGCGTCTCCGAACTGAACTATGACACCCACGATAAGGAACTTCTCGCTATATTTGAGGCGTTTACCGCTTGGAGGCACTATCTCGAAGGTTCTGGAATTCCGGTCGACGTTGTTACTGACCACAAGAACCTAGAGTACTTCTCCACAGTCTGCCTGCTCACCCGGCGTCAAGCCAGGTGGTCGGAGTTCCTTTCCCAGTTCAATTTTGTGATCCGATTCCGCCCCGGGCGCCTCGGAATGAAACCCGATGCGTTGACTAGATGTTGGGACGTCTATCCCAAAGAGGGGGATAGCGACTATGCCCGCGTCAATCCGCAAAACCTCCGGCCGATGTTCTCCAGCGAACAATTGATATCATCTCTCCGGCCGATGTTCTCCAGCGAACAATTGATATCGTCTCTCCGAGCTTCGTCGCTTTACGTACCCGCACTCCGCGCGTCGTTTGTGATTGACGATCATCAACTCCGAGAGGACATCCAGTCTGGACTCTTGCTCGATCCTGTAATCGTCCCGATCCTAGAAGACCTCCGCTCGAACTCCGCGGACCCTAAGTGGTCCATGGACGACGACAGACTTCTCCGTGAGCGTGGACGGATTTATGTACCGGACATCAATGACCTCTGACTCCGCGTTTTACACGCGAGACATGATCACCCGCTCGCCGGACATTTTGGTCGGACCAAGACTACAGCCTTGGTCTTCAGGGATTATACCTGGCCGAAACTCCGAGGATTTGTATCGGACTTTTGCAAGTCTTGCACGACTTGTGGTAGGGCGAAAGCCCCTCGGCATAAGCCATATGGAACGCTCAAGCAGCTACCCATACCCGAGAAACCGTGGAATTCCATTTCGATGGATTTCATCGAGCAACTCCCTGAGAGCTCCGGTTTTACCACAATATTGGTGGTTGTTGATAGGTTTACGAAGCAGGGAATCTTCATCCCAACGACCAACGAAGTGAACTCCACGGAGTTGGCCCATCTATTCGTATTCCACGTCTTCTCGAAACATGGAGTTCCGTTGCATGTCACCTCCGATCACGGCTCCGAGTTCGTTTCCCGTTTTTTTCGCTCGTTGGGTAAAGTCCTGGACATGACTTTACACTTCACCTCCGGATATCATCCGGAGGGCGACGGACAGACGGAGCGGACTAACCAGACGTTGGAACAATACCTCCGTTGTTACTGCAATTACCAGCAGGACAACTGGTCGCAGCTTCTACCCCTCGCCGAGTTTGTCTACAACAATGCCCCGAGCGCCACCACTGGGGTTTCTCCATTCTTCGCGAACAAGGGTTATCATCCGAATATCTTGGTATTTCCCGAACGCGAAGTAACTTCGGTCCGTGCCCGAGAGCTCGCTGTAGACTTGGATCAGCTGCACCAAGAACTCCGTAACCAAATCGCCAAAGCGCAGAGTCACTATCAGGGTCCGGCAGACAAATGTCGGACTCCGGCACTGGAGTTTAAGGTCAGAAACCAAGTATACGTAAAGGCGAAGTTTTTCCTTATGACCAGACCCTCCAAAAAACTCTCCGACAAGTTCCTCGGACCTTTCGAGATCATCGGAGAGGCCGGTTCGCACTCCTTCGTACTCCGACTCCCCGAGGCCATGCGAGCCGTCCACCCCGTCTTCCACATTTCCATGCTGGAGCCAGTCACTCCGAATACAATTCCGAATCGTACCATCACCCCACCTCCTCCGGTAGAGATCGATGGAGACTTAGAGCACGAAATCTCCAAAGTGCTCGACTCCAAGATCGACAAACGCCGCACCTGCAAACTCCTATACCTGGTGCGGTGGTCCGGATACGAAGGAACCGATGAAGAAACATCCTGGCTTCCCGCTACGGAACTTGTCCACGCCTCCAAGGCCGTTTCGGATTTCCACCAAGCTTATCCGAACAAGCCCGGACCTCTCAATACCCTCTAGACCTTTCTCCATTCACTCCGATACCCCGAAATTTCTCTTATACTTCTATTTACATACATTTTCCATTCAATCCAATTCCGTCTCTTTTCTCCGTTCACTCCGATACCCCGAAATCTCTCTTATGCTTCTACTTACGTACATTTTCTGTTCTATACTACTCCATCTCTCGCTTCTCCGTCTTCTCCCAAAAAAAAAAAAAAAAAAAAAAAACTGTATTTCTGTCTCTCTGTCTCTCTCTCTGTTCCTGCCTCCGAAAACTCCGAAAACTCTAAAAAACCTCCTTTCTTCTTATTCCTTTTCTCCGTAAACTCCAAACCTTTGATTTTTTCTCCCAAGTCCGACTCTGAACCTCTCTTCGTCTTCTCCGTATTGTCTTACTTTATTTTCCTTTCACTCCGCTTACTTTTCACTCGAGTTCAAAGATAAAAAACAAAAATTTTATAAAAAAAATAAAAAAAAATAAAAAAAAAAAGAAACAATAAACAAGTATATAAAATTTTTATTTTTTAGGCGGAGGGGGGCGAGCCGGGCGATGCCTGCAAAATTCCTTCGGGCTCCTTAAGCCCGGACTCCACTCCCACTTCTCCTGCCTCCACCTCCGCCTCCGCCTCTTCCTCCGCCTCTTTCTCCGACCCCACCTCCTTTGCCTTTCCCTTCTCCTTCTCCTTCCCCGTCACCTCCACCACCATGTCCTCCGCCTCCGCTTCCTCCGCCTCCGCCCTCAGAACCTCCGCCTTCTCCTTCCTCACCTCCTCCGCTGCCTCCGCCTTCTCCGCCACCTCCATCCTTTTCCCCCACTTCTCCAAAATCCCGCGGAGAATCTTCCGATCCACCGCCGCGGCCTCCGCCCTCCACTCCTCCATCGCAAACACCCCCCTCAGGACCACGCTATGCGTGGCCTGCATCAAATTTTTAATCTCCTCCTCCATCCGCCAACCCCGCGACACCCACATCTCCGCCCTATCCTCCTCTGACTCCGCGGACCACTTGGTCCACGTCCCCTTCGCCTTTTTCCGCTCAGGCCTCTCCACCTCTCCTCCTCCGCACTTCTGCTTCGCCCCTGCACAGGCGTTGCAGGCCGTCCCCCGCCCCCCACTCGGCCACACACAGGCCACCCCCAACCTATGGCATCGCGCGCACTCCGCACAATCCGCCTCTGTCTCCGGTGTCGGAGACCACTTCCTCCCCACCCCTTGCTCCCGCGCCACCTCTGCCGCCCTCCGCTTCGCTTCCACCGCCTTCGCCCTCTCCAGCTCCTCCCGCCGCACCCTATCCGCTACCTCCCTCGCTTTCCGCTCCTCCTCCTCCCGCCTCTGTCGCTCCTCCTCCTCCCTCAGCGCGTTAATTTTCTTCGTGAGGGCAGCGATCTCGGGGTCCTCATCCACCGTGCGAGGTTGCGTGGGGGCGGCGACGACGGGTCATGGGCGAGGGCGGGAGGGGCGACTGGGCCCGGCTCCAGGCGTCGATTGCGTGTTGGACATGATAAGTTTTTTGAAAGGAATTGCCCGTGTTAGGGGCGAGTGGGAGTGATGAGTTAAGGAAGAGAAAAGCGGAGTGCGACGCACACAATCGTTTTAACCCCCAAAAAAATTTCGGACTCCGATCGAAGCACCGCGAAACTCCGGTGCTAACTTGATATGGGAGCCACGTGTTCATGCGGACTTTGGCCACAGGGTCTCAGGGGTTCGACCCTAAGAGGGGGATACTGTTACGACCCCATCTGCTTGCTGAGAAACTGACGACGCGCAGGATAGAGGCGGCATGCACAGATGCGCCGAAACAGGCAGCGACCAACATGCGACGGTGTTACGACCCCATCCGCTTGCATAAGCACTATCCCCACCCCGGACTCCGAGCTCCATACCAACTCCGATCCGCTCCGCCATAACTCCGTACGCACCGCTCTGCACCTTCATCGGACTTTACTCCGCTGACCTTCGAACCATTCGGACTTCGTTCTAGAACCTTCTCCCTCCATCCCCTCATTCTGTTCACTACTGAGAGGATACCCTTGACCCATGGGAGTCGCTTTTGTTGTTGTTTCTTTGTTCCAAGAAAATTGCACAGGCACAAGTGGTGAAACTCTCCTAGTAATTTGATAAGTACATTGTTTCACATTACTCCTATACTCTGTCCTTGCAGTATAAGTTTCCACCTGTATCTCCCTGCTCCTCAGTTCGAATATTAACGTCTCTTGATCCTAAAAACATCTCTGAGCTTTCGTCCTCATCATCCTCGACGTTCTCCACGTCATCCGATCAACTCTGACCAACTCCGATGGACTCCGATCAACTTTGGAGTTTTGACTTGTGTTCTGATCCTCCCTTAGGTATTGTTCTTGTTTGATAAATAGGGACACGTATATACGCAGTGGCACAACACATACGTTGAGGCCGCAGTCCCATAAGTCTCTCTTCCTCGTGTTTACTTCTCCGTTTCTCCGATATCGGACTCCGACCGGACTCCGATAGAATATCTCCGCTCCGCTCCGCTAACCCCTTCGCCGCTAACCTTGTTAGGACCATGACAGACGGCCAAGGGCGGCCAGCGGGAAGATCGACGCGTGCTGTACACACCCGGATGACAACCGCCCCCACTCTCGCCCCCAACTAACTTACGATTCCAGTTCACCCCAACCGAAGCGCCCACCGACCGACGGCACGACTCGACTGCCATCGACATTCGACCGACGAAGAATCCGACCAACACGAGGACCTGGCCTCCCCGGCAGCGGAGGTTTCTAAGGTAAGTGTAGTAGGATTAGGAGGCGCGGACCTGGAAAGACCAGCCGCCCTCAAATTTTGTATCGTAACATACAGGCCAAGAACGGGGCCCTGTAGATAATTAAATTAGTAGAATTAAATTCGTAGACCTCCCCGCCTTCTGCCTCCCTTGAGGTGCAAAGAAGGGGAGAAGGGATCACTGGCCCCCTTAAGGGGTGGAGTTCCACCTGGACCACCATTCGGACCCAGGCTATAAAAAGTTTAGTAGTACTATTCGAATAGTTCTTGGATATAAGAAAAATTCGAATATATTACTATACTATAATAGGAAACTGTGGATCACGATTCCAGCCCATTGAGTATGTGTGCCCGATGGACGCAGGGTCCGGAACGCTCTTTGCGCCTTAGGCTTTTTTGCCGGGGCCAGGGTTGCAATCCTATAAAACCCAATGCATAGCTCCAGGGTGTTTCACACAGAAATTTGTGGAAGGCCAAGGGAAATGTCGGAGCTCGGCTCAGCCGGCTTAAACTGCCCGACCGCTTACCTAAGGCAAGGTGGAGCAGCGCCAAGAGAGCTGGGGTGTCTACCTCGGTCCCTCTTTCCTATCAAGGATAAAGCTTATAGTGGAGCCCCCTGAAAAGGGAGGTCATGGGACTTATCCACCCAACGAAATTCAGGACTTGGGTAAACCGAGACAAATCCTGATCAAAGTCCGCTATAAGATTTGAAGTGAAATAGTGACAGCTAGTCGCTAGCTTATCCGTGTAAGTGCGGCAGGCTCGCACCGAAAAGATAAGGAACTAGTGGCGCTGACGTAGCAGAGGCTTAGTTTCGACTATGCTGATCACTATCCAGATTAGTCTACTCTAGAGTTACCATGAAGTGAGCATAGTCCTGAGCTAGTGGATCACTATGCTTGTATTGTGCCCCTAAGACGGGTTTGCAGGCGGGTGCGCACTCCTTAGCTTCATAGGGCCGGGGTCCGGTCCGAAGGGAAATTTCCACTTAATATGGTTCAGGGAGTAATCCCCCCTATAAAACTCTGGAGAGTAACTGCTCTGTATGTGGAGACGAGCCCCACCGGCTCTCAGGGGTAATCTTACCCTGGGAAGCTGACCCCCGAAAGATAGTCATACCACCACCATACATGGACTAAAAATCACGGGACACACTGGGAGAACCACCTCCCACGGGACGATAATATTATCAATATTTACGCAGGACCAACGCAATAGACGCCAGCAGGACGATACCCAGAGCTGACGTCCACTATGATGTTAAACTGGACGTCCGCAATGACGAGAAACTAGTGGGGGACCTAGTCCCGCAGACTGCTTAACTGCAGCCCGCACCCACACCCACCTTATATGAAATACACCAGACAGCTCTATATAACGAATAAAACCTGCCCCCCGGCGATCACGTTGAGCCTTGCTCCGCACCCACTTTTGTAAAGCCGTATTACAAAAGAAAATAAAAACGGAAAACCTCTTTGTCTGACCCTTCGTGGGCAATTTTCCCTTCTTGGAAGATTGCCTGCACATAAAGTCTTGCCCCGGGAAAGTTACCCTTTTCCCGAGAGAAGGCTATCCCCCATCCAGGGAAAGACAAGGAGCATTCTGCTCCTGCTCCCAGCTGAGACGCCGGCTAGGAGATAATAAATTAGGCGTCCTCCAATACATCGACTTTCGTCTGGAAACAGCGAAAGCCGTCCAAACCATTTGTGGTCAACTCCAAAAGGAGTCTCACGACCACAACATACAAAATCACCTCTGGGAAGAGGAAGGTCCGTGGTTGGACTACTTCCCCGAGATACCCGAAATCACGGTAGATCCTCTGTGCTCCCCACCGGATCATTTACATATAAAAGTCCCCGTCCGTGGTTCCTTGTGGATTGTAGATTCACAAGGACAAGTAAACATAGTCCCGGACCTAAGAAGCCAGGATGAGCTTCATGGGTCCAGGTGGTGGTCAATGTGGTGGTGCCGGCAAAGGCACCAGAGGCAAGGGGAAGCAGAGGGAGCCTCCCGAGGGGCCACAACCGCCCATACCCCCTCGAGACCCTCCCCCTCCGCCTCGCTCTCGCCGTCCGTCCTGCGCCCCCTCTCGGGCATCGCAGGGCAGAGCACCCCAGCAACCACCACAACCACCACAGCCGGATCCTCAAGGATCCGGCCCAGAGCCAGAACAAACACAGCCGCCGCCGGATCCTCCTCCCGACGACGACATAGAGTCGATGAGGACGGGTTCCCTATATGGGACCCCGCCCCATACGACGAGGGTCTCACCGACCCCAGCGCCAGCCCCCCACCACCCTACGAATGGTGAAGGGAGGCTAAAACTTACACCGCCGTCTCCATTTGATGGAGACAAGAAAAAATTCAAGGGCTTCCTTAGGAGGCTCAAATTATACTTCGCAGCTGATACGGTGCAGTTTGCGAACCCCGTCAACAGAGTCATCTTGACTCTGTCACTCTGCAGTGAGGGGTCTGCAGAAACCTGGGCTCAAAATATCCAGGATAAGTATGACTACGATGGCTGGCCATCGTGGGGACTTTTCCTGGAGCATTTTAAGCTCCGCTTTGAGGACAGGGGCAACCAAGAGGATGCCTTCATTGCCCTGGGCAACCTCAACTTCCGTTCTGGAAAAGCGGAAGAGTACTTCGACAGGTTCGAAGAACTAGCAATTGCAGCGGATATTGACCCCGGACTTACGGTCAATTTCCCTTTCCTAAAACAAATATTGGAGAGACAGGTCTCTCGCAATATTATAAAAACAATTTACACGATGGGATTGATTCCCACTACCTATACGCAGTACAAACTGCATATAACCAACATCGACGAGTCTGACACTCGGTTTAAAACCCAGATTGAAGGACTCGAGAGACAAGCGAGAGTGCGACTAGCCCCTAGTGGGAAAGTCACCGTGCCTACGAGAGTGGCACCCAAACCCCCTATGTGGAGCAAGCCTCCACCTAGGTACACTACCCCTGGCAGGCCAGCACCTCCAGTGGTAGCACCCGCAGCTCCCCCCACCTATAAACAAGCAGTGAACCCGCAAGGAGTACCCACTTGTCACAGGTGTGGGAAGACTGGACACTTCATCAAGAACTGTCCAGTACCAGGACCCCCTGGAGGGGTAAAAGCACGCGCCCTTGACGGCATTGACGAGGCCGAAGAGGAAGCTCCTCAGGAACAACAACCTGAGGAGGAAGAAGAGAACAAAGCCCCTCAGCACGAGTACACTGAGGAGGTAAATGTTGAAGAAGTCTGCAAAGAGAATGCAGCCCTGAAGGACCATGTACAGCTCCTTCAGGAACAAATCGCACAACTGACCCAGGCGGTCAGGGAGTTACAAGGAGCAGGCTCCTCACAGGATTTTCGCGGAGCCAGGAAGTGAGCGCACCCACCAAGGCGCCTGGCCCCCTATACCCAACTCACCATAGTGTCATGGACTACAGTACTGGAAGTAGCTCGAATGTAGACAACTTACTTACAGAAAATTACAAAAGCAATAGCGTAGTACAGAAGTATGCTGAAAAGAGAAGCAATCATGCTTCCCTAAGTATGGTGAATATTACTACACTCCGGAAAGAAAGTGAATCGGATTACTTTACATATCATTTTCTTCCAAATAATTTAGTTGAAATTCGTAGCATCTTCCACACACTTGGTGAGGCCGGTGCGAAGATTGAGAATCCTGTGAAACCTCCGAAAACAGACATAATACCCTGTGCTGGCAGGAAATGTCTGGAAGTAGAAATCAGCCTTCGGCAAGGGATAAATGCCACCCCAGTCAAAGTACTAGCCCTGATTGATTCAGGCTGTACCATTTCTATCATGGACCAGCAATGGGCTAAAGAGCAAAAACTCGTCACTACCCCATTGGCTAAACCCATGAAAGCACAACTGGCAGACGGAAGTTGGAGTGCAAATGAAGCCACCAATTCTGTAAGAACTACAGTGCTCATCGGCCAGCATCATGTTCAGGAAATGGAATTTCCTTTGTTCAATACTGGTTCAAGCAAAGTCTATTTGGGTTATGATTGGTTGAAAAATAACCACCCCCAAATAAACTGGGCAGAGCGCTGGATCTCACTCCCTAGATGGGATTCTTCATTAATGGCCACCATCGCAATAAACGTGGTTGATGTTGATTTCCTTCCAGACCTAATAAAGGAATTCCCCACCGTTTTTAGCGATGCCATATTCAAAAAGGGAGCTATAAGCCGACCTGGCTTTGATATGCACATAGAGTTGAAGCCTGGTGCTCAACCCTTCAGGTCGAAACTCTACCCTATGAACCCCGAGCATACCCAGAAGTGCCGAGAGTACCTTGATCAAGCTCTCGCATGAGGACACATTGAGGAATGTAGACATACAGAATGGTCATCACCCTTCTTCTTTAAAAAGGAAATGCAAAGGGATGGATCTTATAGACTAAGACCCATAGTCGATTACACGAAGTTAAACGACTTAACTGTCAAAAACAGTTACCCCCTTCCTTTAATAAGGGACCTCGTCGATGGAATCGGCGATGATGACCTTTTCACATTACTCGATGTGTTATGGGGGTTCCATAATATCCCTATGGATGAGTGGTCACAGCTGCTTGCAGCTTTTTGTACAGTTTTCGGTAACTTTAAACCAAAGGTCATGCAATTTGGAATGTGCAATGCGCCTAGCCAATTCCAAGGCATGATGAATAAGGCGTTAGAAAAGGAAATCGCTACTGGACATGTGAAAGTATACGTCGACGACATACTTATCCACACTAAAAGTTCAGAAAAGGATTTCCACTGTTCTCTCGTGAGGCGAGTCCTCACAGCACTGCGAGAATTTAGTTTGTGTGTGAGACCAGAGAAATGTGAATTTGAGGTTAACAGGACTACATACCTTGGATTAGTTATATCCAAAGGGAAGATTGAACTGTCACCAAAAAAGTGCAGTGGGATCCAGGATTGGCCCATCCCGAAAAACCTCAAAGAACTCCAGAAATTCATAGGTCTCCTAAACTATTATAGGAGGTTCATCCCCAACTTCTCGAAGGTCGCCAAACCCTTGCATGAACTTACAGGGTTGGAACCTTGGGCCTGGACGCCCGAACGCCAGGCAGCCTTCGAAGAGCTTAAAAGGCTCTTAATGAACCCCCCAGTGCTCCGTTCCCCACTCGAAAGAGGCCAGTTCCGAATCGAGTGCGATGCTAGTAACTATGCCACTGGTGCTGTTCTTTCGCAAAAAGACGAAAGCGGGAAATGGCACCCCATAGATTACTTAAGCAAGGGAATGTCCTCCGCTGAGCGGAATTATGAGATTTACGATAAAGAATTGATGTCGATCATCAGAGCTTTTCGTGAGTGGTCCAAGTGGCTTTTGTCACCATCAGACCCTGTAGAGGTCTGGACCGACCACCAAAATCTCCTATATTTCCGGAAACCTCAGAACCTCAATGGTAGACAAGCCAGATGGATGATGGAGCTCCAAAATTATAACTACACGCTCCATCACATAAAAGGAAAGAACAACGGCCATGCCGATCTTCTTTCCCGAAGGCCTGGACATGATGAGGGACATAATGACAATAAAGATGTCACCCTCATTAAACCTGAGCATCTGAGAGTCCGAAATATAGTATCGATTGGACCGGATTCCAATCTAGAAAAACAAATAAAAACTGCAACCAAGAAATCCCCTCCTACTGAGGTAGGACGTTACTGGTTAGAAACCAGTGAGGGCTTCTGGATGCACAAAAACAGACTGTGGATTCCTCCGGACGCAGCCCTCCGAGAGAGGATAATTCGGAGTCATCATGACACCCCGCTCGCAGGACACCCAGGTGCTGAAAGGACACGTGAGCTAATTGAGCGTAACTACTGGTGGCAGGAACTCCGCCAGGATACTCTCAAGTACGCACATGCCTGCGACTGGTGTCAGAGAAATAAGGTGGACTGGACTAAGCGAGCTAATCCGCTCCACCCACACGCCATCCCACCTGGACCATGGGAAGAAATCACATGGGACATAATTGGACCAATTCCTAAGTCCAAGTCCTATGATGGAATCTTAGTAATCGTAGACCGATTTACTAAGCACCTCATACTGCAGGCATTAAAGATGAAACTCACCACAGACGAGGCCTTGGCCATCCTCCGTGATAGAGTATTCAGGGAGCATGGACTCCCTAAGAAAATAATCAGTGACAGAGACAGGAGGTTTACCTCCGCGCTCATCACTGCCTTTTACAAAGCCATGGGGATTCAGGCAAATCCCTCCACGGCTTATCGTCCGCAGACAGACGGACAGTCCGAGCGGACCAATCAGGAGATCAAGACTTTCCTGAGGCACTATATTACACACCGCCAGGACGATTGGACAACTTGGCTGCCTACAGCCGAGTTCTCTTATAATGACAAGGTGAACTCCGCAACGGGATATACACCTTTCTATTTAGACTTTGGGAGACACCCTTGGAAAGGGGAAATCTCAAAGAAGTCCACCGACATACCACATGTGGATAAACTCGTCGAGGACTTATTAGAGGCTAGAGAGAAAGCTAGACTTTCTCTTGAAAAGGCAGCGGAGCAAATGAAGCTCCAGTACGACCAACATAGGAAAACAGCCCTTGTATATAAAAAAGGAGATTTGGTCTGGCTAGACGCCAAGAACCTTAAACTCCCCAAGGGACTGACCCCCAAGTTGGCAGGGAAGAGAGTAGGACCCTTCCCCGTTGAATCCAAAGTGGGAGAAGGAGCGTATCGTCTAACGCTCCCACCACAATGGAAAATACATAACGTATTTTCGGAAGGGCTCCTGAAACCCTATGTACCGCCTGCAATCCCCAGCCAGGAACGCGAACCTCCTCCACCCCCTGAGATCATCGGTGATGAACCAGAATATAATGTCGAAGAGATCATCGACTCTAAACTCGAAGGACGAGCAAAAAAGATAAAATACTTGGTACTCTGGGAAGGTTACCCCAAAGAAGAAGCTACATGGGAACCCTTGGAAAATCTTAGGAACGCAAAAGAAGCCATCCAAGATTTCCACGATAAACACCCAGAGGCACCAAGGAGACTTAGGGCAGTAGATCATGCCCAGTTATCCTTCTGTCCTTACGAGAATCTCACCGATTGGGAAGGGGAAGTCCAAGACTGGACTCAAGGACGTGTTCATGTGGACATGAACCTGGGAGGGGGGTAATGTAAGGATAATCGAATTTCCTTACATAATTTATACTGTGAAGCGCCTGGCATTTAGCGCCCACAACCTAAGCGCTCACTTTGAGCGCCTACTGGATTAAGCGCCTGTCTAGCGCGCTACTGCTTAGTAATAGGTCCGCGCTAATATGACTCTAAGCGCCCATATTAGTGCTGGTATTACTTAAGCATAATTGGTGCTTAGTAAAGCAAGGCTTGAGCATCGCTCGCCCATGTGGAACATCAAGCCACGTGACTAATGGCTCGCACGGACCATAGAACACCTGTGCACCTATTGGACTTAATCTGTCCTTAATCGTGCCGAGGCCCGGCTAGGTATGGCACCTAGTCCGAGAAGCCCAAGTGTCAGGCACACCCAAAATGGCAACTACCATAAGCGCCGGACCAGCGCTTATGCCTACACATGACCGGACCGACTTCCATGAAGTCCGGATCACAGGCAGTGACGATAACGAGGGAATTCCCACAGAGAGCTTCTGTGACTGATGAAAGACCACACTAGGAAGGCACCCTGGTCTGTGCGCGCTGTGGACAGTCAGCAACCACGCTTCTTAGGCACATGTTCCCGTGCCTTGTGATATAGAAGCAGTGTTGTACCGCATGGACCATGATAAGGAGATAAGGCCCATTAGTATAAGTAGTCAGTCGTTCAGTCGCCTTAGTTCCCTCGTCTTCGACCTGGTCTATACCCGACCAGCTCCTGTCCGTAGTAGAGACTCCCAGTAGTTGCCTATAGATTTCGTTACCCCCGACTTCGACTCCGAGCACCTGAGACTGAGTCGCACCACAACCCCAGTTGAGCTGGTGGCCGGTCGCTGACATCAGTTTCCTGATCCCGGAGTCAGACACTACTACCATCAGGTTGGTAACTATGCTGCCAAGCAACTGCATGGATTGTCCGGTTTCCACATTCGGAGTTCGTTGCTGGTGGAGTAACCACGGATGTCGGTTCACAACAGTCAGGAAGTCAGGTTCGGGATTCGGAGATCGGGATCAGGATCAGGACAGCCTCTTGGGGAACTATCCCCGGGTGTGGGGCAGGTACCCTCAGATGCTGAGGCACCAGAGCGGGAGTTTGGAGGTCCGGGTCTGGAGTTTGGAGGTCGGGTCCAGAGATTGGAAGTCGGGGGTGAGAGATGGGAGTCGAGGCCAGAGATAGGAAGTCCGGGACCGGAGATGGTGTTTCCAGTCTGGACCCGAAGGGAGTGGCACGGACGTGACAAAGTACACCAGTATGTATTTAGCATCTTGGCCAGCCTTGGCCAAGATCACATAAATTGCACAATAAATATGGTGTGGGGCAACAGGATGTGTAAATGTCAGACTTAGTCTCACACTCACACAACTTAATGTAAGGTCAATGATGATGATACTAACATAAGGGGAAAAGGGCACAAGTAAGAAAAGGACACAGTAGCTTTGAGGAGAGTTCATTTTGTAAACTTGTTGACAATGACAAGGATCACATTGTGACCACGTGAGAGGGGAAAAGGCCCAACAATGTCCCAAGAGATGACTGCCCAGGGGCTCTCAGGGACAGGGTGTGGATGGAGCGGAGCAGCATGCCTGTGTGATCAGGCTTGATTTGTTGGCATGTCTCGCATCCACCTGCATACCAATTGGAATCCTTCACCATGCCCACCCACCAGTAGGACCTCAACAGAGCTGCCCTCAGCTTCCGTGGACCAGGGTGCCCTGCGATGGGGAGGTCATGCTCAAAGGTGAGCACTGCCTCACGTGCTTCTGGGGGCACCCATGTGATTTCTGCCTTCCACCAGAGTCCCATCCAATCTCTCATCCACTCATCATCAAGCTCCTCTGGCTTCTGCACATGTACCGTGCTGTTTTTTTGGAGTAACATCTCCATCTCAAATGTGAACAATGTCCAGGTCTCAGCCTCTGGGAAGACCTGTACTGGTGCATCCTCCTCCACCATCTCTCCATAATCTGGCCTCTGTGAGAGTGCATCAGCTTTCATGTTTGACTTCCCAGTATGGTACATGATCTCGAAGTCAAAGCACTGGAGCTCTCCAACCCAATGGACCTGCCTCAGTTTCAACTTCTGGGGCTTCCGGAAGTACTGGAGGTTAGCATGGTCTGTCCAGATTTCGATAGTCTCTTCCACCCCAATCAGGTAAGCCTGCCACTTGCATAGTGCCCAGATTACAGCCAGGAACTCCTTGTTGTACACATCATAATTCTTCTCAGCTGCAGTGAGGGCTTTGGAGATATAGTCTACAACTCTCCAAGTCCCATCCACCTGCTGCTGCGAGAGAACTCCTCCAGTTGCCAAGTTGCTCACATCCATTTCTACCTTCCATCTCCCTTTGTCTTGTGATAGAGCCAAGACTGGGGCTGATACTAGTGCCAGGCAGAGATCTCGGAAGGCTGCTTCCTCCTCCTCCTCCCATCTCCACAGGACCTTCCCTGTCAGCCAGAAGAGTGGCTTTGCCCGGGCAGAGAGGTTCGGGATGTGCCAGCAGAGGTAGTTCAGCATCCTGTTGAATCTTTGTACCTCTTTCACATTCTTTGGTCTGGGCCAGTTATGGATTGCTGTGCCTTTAGCTGGGTCATGCTCCAGACGGTTGTGGGAGATCTTCATCCCCAGGAAGAAGACCTCACTCTTTTCGAACTTGCACTTGCTGAGTCTGAGACACAGCCTATTCTCCCCAAACTTCCTCAAGACCCAATCCATCCAATACTGGTGTGTAGCCAAATCCTCTGCAAACACTATAACATCATTGACATAGACTTGGACATGCCCCCCTGCAATCTCTTCCCTCAACACATGGTTCATGAAGTGCTGGAAGGTTGCAAATGCATTCTGCAGCCCAAACCACATAACTGCCAGTTCAAAGAGTCCATGAGGCATTAGGAAAGTGCAGCAGTGCTGATGTTCTGGCCAGACCTGCATCAATGGGAAACCTCCCTTTGCATCAATCTTGGAATAGATGGTTGCCCCCTTTAACACATCCACAGTGTCTCGGATGAGGGGGAGGGGGTCCTTGTCTTTGATTAGATGCGAGTTCAGCCTAGAGTAATCGATAATTGGCCGCAGCTTGTCCTTCTCACGTTTGAAGAAGAAGGGGCTCATGTACGGGGACTTCAAAGGTTGGATTCATCCAGAAGCTAGCTGCTCATCCACCCAGCGATTCATCTCCACCATCTCTTCTCACATTAGAGAGTATAGCTTAGAGGAGAGGTGTCCAGGGTCTGTTTTAAACTCAATTTTGATATCAAAGTCAGGGTGGGAGCGGCGAAGCTCATCCCACTTTGCTTCACTAAAAACCAAAGGGTAGCAGCTGGGCCAATCAGGGGTAGGGCCAGTGTTGGGAAAACAGGTGTCCGGGATACTGGCCGAGGCCAGGGTACTTGCTTTCAGTGGAACTGAGGGTCGGGCAGGGGGCTGGTGGCTGTGTGGGGAGGAGGCACAGGTGTTGGGGCAGTGGGTGAGCCTTACTTCAGCTTTCTGTTAGGGATGGGAGTAATCCCATAGTCAGAGTGCAGAGTATCTGGTGCATAGCCTACAATCATCCACCATTGTGGCTAGTCATCAGTAGAACCTCTTGGAACACAGTTCTATGTTCTAAGATAAGTGGTTTGGGAGAAGCATTAGCAATGGTGCTTCATTGACAAAGCACATTACCTGCCACATCCCTCTGTATTGCCTATAGGATCACTCTTATGTCACCAGAGTGATTCTGTGGTTCTAGGTGATCTCTGACAAGTCCCATTGACAGAATAATTCCTTACTCTTATTGTGGATAAGAGTAAATATGCAAACATTACACAAAGCTATGCAAATCTCATTGCATAATTGCATAGGCATATAAAGGATATATTGTAAGGATGTCATGTTAATACTTTCAGGGTTTCAGTATGTATGCCCCTCAAAGTGGAGACATTGCATGTAGCATCCCTATAGTCAAATCATTATATCCACCTATGAAACTGTTCTATTGTACCATGTAGCATATAGGTGTATGCCTACATTTATTGTCTATATGTGTACAAAGTTTCATGGGGAAGCAATAGGAACTGGCTGAGATATTTACAAGAGGAGTTATTGTAAATATTACACCAAAAATGCGAACTGTTATAGCATGCCAAGTTCCTATTCAACTATTCTGCATATAATATCAAACTATAGCTATATTTTATCTCTACCCATGTGCAAAGTTTCATGAAGATTGGTTGAGAACTCATGGAGTTATTCACAGTTTGGTAAAACTTGTTGACAGTCAAAGTGCTGTACTTGCCTAGTTGGGACAGTCATCCTAGTGTTGCCACGGCTC
The DNA here is from genome assembly GCA_951802425.1 of Clavaria fumosa. NCBI lineage: Eukaryota > Fungi > Basidiomycota > Agaricomycetes > Agaricales > Clavariaceae > Clavaria > Clavaria fumosa. Next base: position 393,013 of record OX637794.1, on the reverse strand, counting down.
GGCTTTTTTCGGCTCGGCTCGGCTAAACCGAGCGAGCCGTTGGACAATGCACAATGGGAGGAGAGATTTTGATGCATCTGATCATTCACTCCTTCTGTGAGAGCCCAAAGCCGCTTATTCTGTGGGATTACCTGTTGATTTGAAGCCACAATACTCAATGCAAATTCCCAAAAAAGAAATCGGCTCGAGCCGTTGGCAACACTAAGTCATCCAAAGTCTTGGTCATCCATCCATCCTAAAGGGGGATGTGTTTCACAGGGAGACCATATCTAGAAATTATTACTTAAGCAGGAGTGCTTAGAAAATTGTTTATCCCTGTTATATCCCAAGGGCAAAGCCCTCTAGAGCCAAAATACCTTTTAGGGATGCAGAGAGCAAGCCAGAGCGACAAAATTGCCTAATTAGGAAGGTTTGAGCGGAGTTTGAACCTTAAAATCAAACCTTCGGTTTTGAAGACTCTTTCCAGACTGACTCAGAGGCCCACACACTGATTGGGAATACCTAATAATGGTTTTACTGTATCAGGCCAATGCACAGCCTCCTCTGAGTCACTCCAGCACAGTCTAAACTGTTTTGGATAAACCCAAATAGGGGAAATGACTCCATCTGACTCATTCTGACTCATTCTCTCAAATACTCGAACTGGGAAGGAGATAAAAATAGTAAATACATATATGGCAAGAATACATGCCTTATGCGATTATTTGAGTATTTTAACATGATTTTATATACATTATTTGTCCATGTATCTCGAAATTACTGTATTTAGTAGATAGCTTGAAAACAATATAAATAGGGCACTGAAAGACATGTTCAGCAGCACCTACTTGACCCCAGAAACTGCCTGATCACCTTAGTAAGCTGAAGCTAAGAGCCAGCATCACTCCATAAGGAGTTATGAATATATTTGTCCCACTGATGTCTGAATACCAGTGTGGACAAATAACTGATTATCTCATCAATGCCTTAGGCTGGTGCGATGATTTGATTATGTAAGCGTAGCCAGGCTATAGGGCTAGTGACTGAGTATCTAGTCACGCCGAAAGCTTACGTAATGCATGTGCAACGAATATTTTCGTGCTTAGGTAATTTTACTGTGTTGTAACTGATGTTTTACTTTGTATTACAGGTATTAGATATAAATGTTTTATATCTAAGGAAGTAATAGGAATTAGGTTAAGGTGTAAGAGAGTGAAAGGGAGATAGGATAGAGAGGGTATCAGAGATTTAATGTTGGAAGGATCTCCTATCCCATTGGAGAGATATGAATATTGTCATAGTGCAGTATTCATATGAATAGACTTAAGTATTTAATAACTCATTATTGGTTGAATATTAAAGCAAGGTGTAAGAGGATGAAATAGTCGAGATGACTATGGGGATCCTTTGGTTAATTACCCTTGTTTGAGATATTGATGCTTGAGTCACTATAGAATATTTCTATTTGCTGCCCACATTAGCAATGCCTTGTAGACAATATTAAGGTTATCTTAGTATCTGTTTACAGGAAGGTGTGCAACCAGAAGCTCAATTGGGACATTGAGCTTGCCTAGTAATAATATTTGAGGTTCCTATTAGGGTTAACTTCAGTTTCCCTTACTTAAATATTATTATTCACAGGTAGCAAACCTGGTTCCATAACCCTTTCACCCAGTCAATCTCTGGGTTATGACACTTTAGCCAATCATGCCCAAGGATCGCCATGTGGGACTGGGTCTTCCCTAGCAGGAAGTGGATCTGCTCCTGGTGGTCACCAACTGTCACAAGCAGCTCCATCCCATACTGGATCTTACCATCCCTGTTCTGTGTTCCATCCACATTATACATGGTGATTGGATTCAGCAAGGGAGATGGTTCCAGTCCCACTTTTTTTGCCCACTCCAAGTCCATAAAGCAGTTGGTGCAGCCTGAGTCAACAAGGGCTTTCGTAGTTGCCCCTTTGCCAGTGCTGAGAGCCTCCAGGTGCACCTGCATGGAGAGCTCTCAGGGCATATGCAATAGGGTGTCCTTCAGCACCTCTGCAAGGCGCTTCATTGGCTCCACTTTCCTGCTAGTCCCCATTTCCCTTTTCAGTATTTCACTCTTAGCAGTTTCCATTTCTGCTTTGTCCTTCACCTCAGCCCCAATCCAGGTGTGTCTCCGCTGCAAGATAGTGTATTTCAGGATACTAGCTGCAGGTACAGGGATGGGAGGGGGGCTGGGATATCTACTCCTGAGACTCCAGTTCAGACTTGCTGGGCCTCATCTCCAAAATCTGGCTCCTCAACAGGAGCCCTCTTCTCTCTCGAGCAACTCCAGGTGGTCTTGGAGCAGTGCAATCTCGTTCTCATAGTCCTCTGCACTACGTACCTGGCTTTCCATGGCGTAGACCTGTGGCCTTGGGATCTGCGGGCGCATGTCCTGGAGCAGGCAATCTCTCACCATGTGACCAGCTTGGCCACATCAGAAGCAGGTGCGCAACACTCCAGGGGCATGGGCACAATCCACCACCATGGCATCACCGGTGTTGGTAGGACGCAGCATGGTGGGAGGGGCAGGGGTGTGGGCCAGTGGCTGGGCCAGGAAGGGGTGGGGGGCTGGGGCAAAGCAGGTTTGTTGAGGGAGGGGGCAGCTGGTTGTAGGCAGAGCAGGACGCACAGAGTTCTGCTGCATGATGACTCCATCAAGGCGACACTGCTGAGCATCTAGCCTTTCTGCGAGTGCCTTCCACTGCACATAGGTCTCTGGCATTGGTGAAACACCATAGACCTTTCCCACTAGCCTCCTGTTCAGGTTCGACTCCAGCCAATGGACCAGGATGTCCGAATCAGCCACTTCTGTCATCCCCGCTCTTCGGAACATCATTTCGAACTTTGCAAAGAACTCAGGTGCCATCATAACACCCTGTTTCAACCTCACAATGTCTGCAAGGGCAGTTGCATGGTCGTTCAGGTCATCAAACGCTCACTTCATCTCCTCCACAAATTCTGCCCAGGTTCCAACCTTGTTGTTACCCAGGATTTCCTCTCCCTTCATATTGCCCATTCTGTGGCAAACCCATCTCCAGCAATTTTGCTGAGGGTGTAGAGGACCTTTGCCAGGTCTGTGGCATAGATTATTGGATTCGCCATAAACAGGAGGCAGAGCAACCGGAGGAATGTATGGAAATTTCTTTTTTGCCCATTGAATGGGGCGACAACTAAATCCAGCCTCGTGGCATGGACTTCAGGTGGGGTGATGTGGTCAGCCATCACAGACCCTGGTGGTGGTGATGGGGTTTTGGGGACATTGGTAATGGGGGAATCGGGGGGGAGCTGGGCTCGACCTGGTCTTGGTCGTAGACACTGTAAATAAAATTCCAGGCCTTGGGCACTCAGGATTTCTTTGATCTCTTAGCAGTCCTGTCCTCTCAGGCTGCTCTCTAGGTACTTAGGTACTTATTAAACTCTTATTCTATAAAGCTGTTGCTAGAGTGGGGCCCAAATGGTGTCCCAGGTGGTCACTCCACAACTCCTAATGAGTTGCCCGTGTGCCCTTCTGACAATGGTCACAGAGCAAGGGCCCTGTCCACTGGACCAGGAAACTACAGAAAGACTATGTAGAGGGCCTTTCCTTGCCCTGTACACTACATGATTCACTGGTATGTAGCTGTAAAACAAAGATCCGGGCCTTGGGCACTCAGTATCACTTGGGGAGGGTCACAGTAGACTTCCTCTGGGTCTGGTCACATGTATCTACACACAGTAAAAATTTCATGCAGTTCTGTTACACACTGCAGGCAGGGTAAAGAAGAAGAGGATGAGGGGGATAAGCTGTGACAGAGTGTGACAGTTTGAGATAGGGGTCCAGGCTAGCCAGGTTAGGACACGGGGCTAGGGTGGATTGGGTGGGATGTTAGTATTGTGTCAGACTTAGTCTCACACTCACACAACTTAACATAAGGTCAATGATGATGATACTAACATAAGGGGAAAAGGGCACAAGTAAGAAAAGGACGCAGTATATATAGTGAGCGCTTCAGGAGTTGCCGGTGTTCCCACGCTCGGACCCATGCGTCACGTGATGCGCTCAGGCTCGGGTCACATGATTTTCCCATTACATAATTGGCCACCCATTCAGGTCACGTGACTTGTCCGCAATCTTCCCGCAACTCTTTTGCAATCCTTTCTTGGCCTTTCCAGCCTGCTTATGTAAGCAATCCTGACAGTAAATGAAAATATCACCTTGGCCCAGATGTCAAGTACCACACAATAATTGAATAGGCCAGTGAGTGAAGCCTGCTGACAATAATATCACCTGGGCCAATTGGCTCATTGTATCAGACTTAGTCTCACACTCACACAACTTAACGTAAGGTCAATGATGACAATACTAACATAAGGGGAAAAGGGTACAAGTAAGAAAAGGTTGTAGTATATATAGCGAGAGCTTCGGGAGTTGCTGGTGTTCCCACACTCAGACCCCTTGTGTCACGTGATGTGCCAGAGGCTTGGGTCACGTGACATACAATTACCTAATCTGTCTGCCATACCGGTCACGTGACATACCTGCAATCTTCCCGCAACTCTTTCCTGATCCTTTCCTGGCTTCTCTTGCCTGCTTATGTAAGTGATCCTGACATCACCCCCCTCTTAAGGCTGGGCATCTTGACCTGCCAACTTTGCCTTGTCAGGGTGTTGCTGGAAGAAGTCTCAGAGCAACAGTGTAATGTTAGTGAGGTTGCAATGAGGTTCCCAAGTGTTCTCCTCCACTGGGTATCCCAACCACTTCACCAAATACTTCACTCCCCAACCAACCTTCTTGACATCAAGAATTGCCTCCACATCATACTCCAAGTGGTCATTGTCAATCATGGGGGGTGGGGGTGGAGGCAAGTTCTGGGAAGGGAAAGAGGGGGCAACATATGGAGTGAGTAGCAGCTCATTGAAAACCTGGTGAATGCACCATGCTCAAGGGAGCTTGAGCCAGTATGCAGCTGGTCCAACCTTTTCTTCAATGGTGAAGGGTCCAGTGCGCTTGTTATCAAGCTTCTTGGAGGGTCAATCCATTTTCAGGTTCTGAGTGTCCAGCCAGACTAAGTCCCCCTTTGAGTATTCATGACTCGGGTGCTTTCCCTTATTGTAGCTGGCCTTCATTGCATCTGCTGCCTTCCCCATTGCTTCCCTGGCTGCTCTTCAGGATTCTGTGAGCTTGGCCATCCATTCGTCTACTGCAGGGTTCACCTCAGTAGGTGGCTGGATACCACCATTCCAAGGGTGCCAGCCATACTCCAGATAGAAAGGCATGAATCCAGTGGCCGAGTACTCACAGTTATTGAGTGCAAACTCTGCTGTAGACAGCCACTCTGCCCAATCATCCTGCAGATGGTCAACATAGGCCTGGAGATACACTTCAACCTCCTGGTTGACCCATTCTGTCTGCCCATCCATTTGTGGGTGGAAGGCTGTACTTGGGTTCACCTTAACCCCAATCATCCCATAGAACTCCCTCATGAATCTGGACACAAATTGGGTTCCCTGGTCACTCACAACTTTCTGTGGGACTCCATGGCCACGGAAGACCTGGTCTTGAAGGATCCGAGCAGCACCAAGTCCCGTGAGGTCAAGGCCAATCGCCTCAATGAGGGTTTGCTTCATGAACTTGTCGACAATGACAAGGATTGCATTGTGACCATGCGAGAGGGGAAAAGGCCCAACAATGTCCCAAGAGATAACTGCCCAGGGGCTCTCATGGACAGGGTGTGGATGGAGTGGGGCAGCATGCCTGGTACGGTCAGGCTTTACTTGTTGGCATGTCTCACATCCACCTGCATACCAATTGGAATCCTTCACCATGCCCACCCACCAGTAGGACCTCAACAGTGCTGCCCTCAGCTTTTGTGGACCAGGGTGCCCAGCGATGGGGAGGTCATGCTCAAAGGTGAGCACTGCCTCACATGCCTCTGGGGGCACCCATGTGATTTCCGCCTTCCGCCAGAGTCCCATCTGATCTCTCGTCCACTCATTGTCAAGCTCCTCTGGCTTCTGCACATGTACCATGCTGTTTTTCTGGAGTAGTGTCTCCATCTCCAATGTGAATGATGTCCAGGTCTCAGCCTCTGGGACGACCTGTACTGGTGCATCCTCCTCCACCATCTCTCCATAGTCTGGCCTCTGTGAGAGCGCATCAGCTTTTGTGTTTGACTTCCCAGTGCAGTACTTAATCTCAAAGTCAAAGCATTGGAGCTCTCCAACCCAATGGACCTGCCTCGGTTTCAACTTCTGGGGCTTCTGGAAGTACTGGAGGTTTGCATGGTCCATCCAGATCTCAATTGTCTCATCTGCTCCAATGAGGTACACGAAGTGCCCAAATCATGGCCAAGAACTCCTTGTCATACACGTCGTAGTTCTTCTCAGCTGCAGTGAGGGCCTTGGAGATATAGTCAACAACTCTCCAGGTTCCATCTGTCTGCTGCTGCAAGAGCACTCCACCAGTCGCCAGGTTACTCACATCTGTCTCTACCTTCCATCTCCCTTTGTCCTGAGGCAGAGCCAAGACTGGGGCTGATACTAGTGCCAGGCAAAGATCTCGGAAGGCTGCTTCCTCCTCCTCCTCCCATCTCCATGGGACCTTCCCTGTCAACCGGAAGAGTGGCTTTGCCCAGGCAGAAAGGTTCAGGATGTGCTGACAGAGGTAGTTCAGCATCCTGTTGAATCTTTGTACCTCTTTCACATTCCTTGGTCTGGGCCAGTTACAGATCGCCACACCTTTAGCTGGGTCATGCTCCTGATGGTTGTGGGAGATCTTCATCCCCAGGAAGAAGATCTCACTCTTCTCGAACTCGCACCTGCTGAGTCTGAGACACAGCCCATTCTCCCCAAACTTCCTCAAGACCTGATTCATCCAATACTGGTGTGTAGCCAAATCCTCTGCAAACACTATAACATCATTGACATAGGCTTGGACATGCCCCCCTGCAATCTCTTCCCTCAACACATGGTTCATGAAGTGCTGGAAGGTCACAGGCACATTCTGCAGCCCAAACCACATAACTGCTGGTTCGAAGAGTCCATGAGGCATTAGGAAAGCACAGCAGTGCTGATGTTCTGGCCAGACCTGCATCGATGGGAAACCTCCCTTTGCATCAATCTTGGAATAGATGGTCGCCCCCTTTAACACATCCACAGTGTCTCGGATGAGGGGGAGGGGGTACTTGTCTTTGATTAGATGTGAGTTCAGCCTAGAGTAGTCGATAATCGGCCACAGCTTGTCCTTCTCACATTTGAAGAAGAAGGGGCTCACATACAGGGACTTCGAAGGTTGGATTCATCCAGAGGCCTGCTGCTCATCCACCCAGCAATTCATCTCCACCATCTCTTCTTGAGTTAGAGAGTATAGCTTAGAGGAGAGGTGTCCAGGGTCTGTTTTAAACTTGATTGTAATATCAAAGTCTGGGTGGGAGTGGGGAAGCTCATCCCACTTTGCTTCACTAAACACCAAAGGGTAGCAGCTGGGCCAATCAGGGGTAGGACCAGAGTTGGGAAAACAGGTGTCCAGAATACTGGTGGAGGCCAGGGTACTTGTTTTTGGGGGTGCAGGGGCTCATGCTGGGGTCAGGCGGCAGTGAGAGGTGCAGGTGCTGGGGCAGTGAGTAAGCTTCACTTCAGCATTCACCCAGTCGATCTCCAGGTTATGTCACTTTAACCAGTCATGCCCAAGGATCACCATGTGGGACTGGGTCTTCCCTAGCAGGAAGTGGATCCACTCCTGGTGGTCACCAACTGTCAGGATCCATTATGTAAGCCGCCGTCACTGAGTCCACAATGCTCTAGGATCTGGTTACGAGGACCGAATATGGGATCACATGACCACCCACGACCTCAACTCCACACTCGCGACTTCCCAATATGGGATCATGTGACCACCCGTGACCTCAACTCCACACTCACGACTCCCCAAGCGCCTATAGGCCCGCAACCAGCACCCATCACGTGCCTCCACCCACGTTCCTTGCGATTTCCCATGCTTTGCAATTCGTGATGGAGGCGGATCAGCAAAAATGCCTCTGACGTCCCCCATCAATCAATCTAACCTAAACGGGCCAAATTGAGGTCTCCCCTTGGGCAGCCAAGACCGCGCCAAGCATTCCCTCTGTTGTCCTCCCCACATCCATACCTTGCTGCTACCTTCCTTATTCGGCATCCCCTTTTCCCTATATTGCCTCCCCTATCCTGCGCGACTCAGAGCGCGTAGCCTCGTTTCTCTCACTTATGACTCGCCTCCTACACAGCCCCCTTCTCCCAGTATATATAATGCCTTTGTAATGAGTGTAGGCCCTCACGTTGAAATCGAGCTTCTTTCCCCTTCTCGCTTCTGTGAGGGATTCAGACTGACACCAACTATGACAAGCAAGTCCATCCCATACCGGATTTTACCATTCCTGTTCTGTGTTCTATCCATGTTGTACATGGTGATTGGGTTCAGCAAGAGAGATGGTTCCAGTCCCACTTTTTTTGCCCTCTTCAAGTCCATAAAGCAGTTGGTGCAGCCTGAGTCAACAAGGGCTTTTGTAGTTGCCCATTTGCCAGTGCTGAGAGCTTCCAGGTGCACCTGGATGGAGAGCTCTCAGGGCATATGCAATAGGGTGTCCTTCAGCACCTCTGCAAGGCGCTTCATCAGCTCCACTTTCCTGCTAGTCCCCATTTCCCTTTTCAGTATTTCACTCTTAGCAGTTTCCATTTCTGCTTTGTCCTTCATCTCAGCCCCAATCTGGGTGTGTCTCTGCTGCAAGATAGTGTATTTTGGGACACTAGCTGCAGATACAGGGATGGGAGGGGGGCTGGGATATCTACTCCCAAGGCTCCAGTTTGGACTTACTGGGCCTCATCTCCAAAATCCTGCTCCTCAACAGGAGCCTTCCTCTCTCTCTCAAGCAACTGCACCTGGTCTCAGAGCGGTGCAATCTCATTCTCATAATCTTCAGCATTCTGAGCCTGGCTTTCCATGGCGCAGAGCTGCGGCCTCCGGATCTGCAGGCGTGTGTCTGGGAGCAGGCACTCTCTCACCATGTGGCCAGCTTGACCACATTGGAAACAGGTGCGTACTACTCCAGGCACATGGGCACAATCCACCATCATGGCATCACCAGCTGCAGCAGGGCGTGGCATGATGGGAGGGGCAGGGGTGCGGGCCAATGGCTGGGCCAAGTAGGGGTGAGGGGCTGGGGCAAAATGGGTTTGGAGGGGGAGGGGTCAGTTGGCAGTGGGCGGGGTAAGGTGTGCAGAGTTCTGCTGGGCAATAACACCATCAAACCATCACTGCTGGGCATCCAGCCTCTCAGCAAGTGCCTTCCACCCTCTGTAGTCTTCTGGCATCAGAGAGACACCATAGATCCTTCCCACCAATCTCCTGCTGAGGTTCAGCTCCATCCAGTGGACCAAGATGTCTGAATCCCTCACTTCATCCAACTCCGCCCTCCAGAACAGTGTCTCGAATTTTGCAAAGAATTTGGGTGCAGTCATAAGGCCCTGTTTCAGCCCAGCAATATTGGTGAGTGCAGTCATGCGGTCATTCAGGTCATCAAAGGCCTGCTTCATCTCCTCCACGAATTCTACCCAGGTTCCAACCTTGTCATTACCCAGGATTTCCTCTCCCTTCATATTTGCCCACTCTGCAGCAAACCCATCTCCAGCAATTTTACTGAGGGTGTAGAGGACCTTGGCCAGGTCTGTGGCATAGATTGTCAGATTTGCCATAAACTGGAGGCAAAGTGAATGGAGGAACATGTGGAAGTTCTTTTTCTGCCCATCAAAGGGGGCAACAGATAGGTCTAGCCTCATCAGTTGGGCTGCAGGCAGGGCGACATGGTCAGCCATCACAGGCCCTGGTGGTGGTGATGGGGTTTCAGGGACGTCAGTAACAGGGGAATTGGGGGGGAGCAGGGCTTGACCCAGTCTCAGTCTCAGGTGCTGTAAATAAGGTTCTGGGCCTTGGGCACTCAGGATTTCTTCAATCTCTTAGCAGTCTTGTCCTCTCAGGCTGCTCTTCTAAGTACTTATGTACCTATAGAACTCTTATTCTATGAAACTATTGCTAGCGTGGGGCCTGAATGGTGTCCCAGGTGGTCACTCCACAACTCTTAATGAGTTGCCCATGCACCCTTCTGACAATGGTCACAGAGCAAGGGCACTGTCCACTGGACCAGGAAACTACTAGAAGACTATGTAGAGGGCCTTTCCTTGCCCTGTACACTACACAATTCACTGGGAGGAGTCTGGTGGCTGTGCTCTGGTTTGGGTCATGTGTATTTATACACAGTAAAAATTTTGCGTGGTTCTGTTGCACACTGCAGGCAGGGTAAAGAGATAGAGGATGAGGGGGATAAGCTGTGACAGAGTGTGACAGTTTGAGATAGGGGTCCAGGCTAGCCAGGTTAGGACATGGGGCTAGGGTGGATGGGTGGGATGTTAGTATTGTATCAGACTTAGTCTCACACTCACACAACTTAATGTAAGGTCAATGATGATGATACTAACATAAGGGGAACAGGGTACAAGTAAGAAAAGGTCATAGTATATATAGCAAGAGTTCTGGGAGTTGCCAGTGTTCCCACACTCAGACCCCTTGCATCACGTGATGTGCCAGAGGCTTGGGTCACGTGACATACGATTACCTAATCTGTCCACCATACTGGTCACGTGATGTACCCACGATCTTCCCACAACTCTTTCCCAATCCTTTCCTGGCTTCTCTTGCCTGCTTATGTAAGTGATCCTGACACATTGTAATGATGACCAAGCTGTTCATATCGTCTTGGCCAAGATACCATGGAGAAAATATAGTTCTGGCCAATATGGATGATATGCTGCAATATTCAGACTGGCCAATACTCATGGACCTGAATAGTAATTGATTTCAGCCAAGATATATTTTCAATATCATCTTGGCCAAGATTAGACAATGGAAATATAGACCCAGCCAACATGGTAGAATGCTTTAATATTCAGACTGGCCAATCCACATGGATGTATGCAGCAAATTTGTTTTGGCCAAGAAAAATGATTGATGTCCTGGCCAAGATTGGACATCAAAAATATAGTCAATATGTGGATTTTATCGATGTTTTCTCTGAGGAAGAGGCCTGCACCCTTCCACCCCACCAAACTTACAGCCACATGATACAGCTCAAACTGGACACCAAAGCCCCTTGGGGTCCACTGTACAACATGTCCGAGCTGGAATTAATGGTTTTGCACAATTATATTGATGACATGCTCCAGAAGGGATTTATCTGCCCTTCCAAATCCCCTGTGGGAGCCCCTGTCATGTTTGCAAAAAAGAAGGATGGTTCACTCTGTCTTTGTGTTGACTACTGTGGTTTAAACAGGGTGATGATCAAAAACCACTACCCAATCCCACTAATCAACAACATGCTTGACCGCTTATGGGGTGTGCAGATCTACTTGAAAATCGACCTCTGTGCTGGATACAACAATATCCACATCAAGGAGGGCGACGAGTGGAAAACCACTTTCTGCACCTGATATGGTGCCTTCGAGTACTTGGTGATGCCATTTGGGCTAACCAATGCTCCAGCGATGTTCCAACAATTTATGAATGACATTTTCACCAACATGGTCGACTCCTTTGTGGTTGTCTACCTCAACAATATTTTAATCTATTCCAACAACATGGGTAGAACATGAGGGTCACATCCACCACATTCTACAGTGACTCCGTGACAATCAACTTCATGCAAACCTGATGAAATTGAGTTTCCACCTCAATTCTGTAGAGTATTTGGGTTTTATTGTTTCTCCTGGTGGAATTTCTATGGACTCTACAAAAATTGATGCCATCTTAACCTATCAGGAGGCCTGTGGCAGCATCCTCTGGCTGGCTGTGATTCCATGCCCTGACATACAATTTGCAGTTGGAATATTAACCCAATTCACCCAGAACCCAGCTGAAATTCATTGGAGAGCAATCAAACATATGATAAAATACCTATACACAACTTGCAACCAATGGCTAATGCTCGGTGGGACCCTCGATGAACCTGATGTCTATGTGGATGCAGACTGGGTGTTGCAGACTCACCGCCAGTCCATTTCAGGGTATGCGGTCAAGCTCAGGGCCAGCATTGTCTCGTGGTCATTGAAGAAACAGCCACTGGTCGCCCTGTTGAGTGCTGAGGCTGAATACATTGCCATGACACACATGGCGAAAGAGATCCTTTGGCTGCGAGCATTCCTCAGCGAGCTGGGAAGATGCCCTACTGGCCCAACCAAGCTATGTACTGACAATCAGTTGGCTATTGTGATATCGAAAGATCCCAAGTTTCACACAAGGACGAAGCACATTGATGTGCAGTACCACATTATCAGAGATTTGGTCCAAGTGAGAAAAATTGACATCATGTATGTGCCAACAGATGCCAACCTTGCCAACATGTTCACAAAGGCATTGCCATGCATGAGGTTCAAGATCACAAGGAAGTTGATTGGGCTTTGTGCTGCTTGAGGGGGAGTGTTGAAGATCAAGCAGAGCACAAAAATTTATTTCAACTTTTCACAGCCACACTACTGCTCAGTTTGGACTACCAACTGAGCAGTAAGTAAAATTTCTTACATGACTATGCACCTCATTATTGACACAGACACTTTTACATTCCAGGTAGCTGTCTAACTACCTCAGTTCAGACTACTGACTGAGCAATAAATTTACATTCCAGATGTTTAATTTTAGACCATACTGAGCAGTATCGCATGATGCATGTGGCTATGAAAAGGTAATTTATGTTCGTGCTCCGCTTGAAAAAATCCAACAATGCAACTAGTTGTCCCAGTTCCATCTGGTCTTCATGATGCTTTTATAGTCTCCATTGGCGGGCGTAATCTGGAAGCCTCGTAAGTTTTTCGGCCGAACAAGTTGATCCTTCTTGAAATCTACACCGGCATCAGTGATGCAATTTTGATCAGGAGAAGACACACCGATAGTCTCATTTGACTCAAAAGAGACCACTACATTATCTGATCGCTTATAGTAAAATATTTGAAGTTCTATTAGCAAAATGCTGTCAAATGGGAACTGGGAAACTAACCGATCCATCACAGTCATACTTGTATACCTCTATCCCCCTTCCAACATCGGGCACATTTTGAGGATACATATTCGATGCAAGAAAGTATCCCTGCTGGACAAGGTCACGAAAATTAGTGATGCCAGTGGATGTTCGTGTATCCACGGAACATTGGTCTCCTTGGTCATTTGGCCCCCCCTTGGGTATCTCTGAGTAAAATGACCATTGCCAAGGTATTCTGGGAGATATTTCCATTGAAACGTGATACTTCCGGCCATATGCTGGCACCACAAGGATGAGCTTCTCTACAGGGGCACGTGCGGTAACCCATGCTTCGATGGAGGTGGCGACAGTGGCATCATATGGTAACACAGATTGGCAATTCCATTCCGCCGGCGCCGATGAAAAGACCTGTCTGCGCCTATTCTCAAGGGGACCTGTGAAATCAAATGCCGAGATCTCTAAAGTAGAGATATGAGTGTAACAATTAAAAATCAAAAAGCAATGGAACAGCACCAATGTAATTAACTTCTGCTGCATGGTCAGTGACATCTGTGAGTGGGCTTTTGGCCGAATCCTTCCAGGGAAGTGACGGTGCAGTGATTGTTATTATCTTGCTGTCACCTAATTCTTGCCTAAGATCACGTAGAAACAACTTAAGATTCAAGGTGTCATCCGGCGGCGGTAAAGATAATGGTGGGCCAAAGGGAAATTCACAAATGGCAGAGTAGCCATTAGGGCCTAACCAGCTGCATCCATACTGAGCACAATCTGTGGTAAAGAGAAAAGATTGACGGACTAAATATTGACTCCCCCAAAAGCAGTTTCTGGCATCTCCAGAAATTTTTTGATGTTTGCGGCAAAGTTTTTACGCCTTATGTCACTGGACATTGCACTAGAAAAGGATCTGCTGGATGCCCAGGCTTGACCACCGATACGAAGTGAAGGTACGGTCCTCTGATTTGCCATGATTTGTAAGTGCAGAGTGAAAGAGATGGGACGAAACAGACGGCGGCTTGCATGTCACTGATAAACTGACTTGGCGTCACCTTCACCTCACCGGCAATTGCAATTGTTGGGTTGTCAAGATGTTCCCCATCAGCTTGCACATGACTGTTAACACGAAGGGTTATATGACTAGTACAGTAGAAAAACCAAGCACACTCACGCATATGCGTAGTGCACCAAGTCGTAAGGATTTGCGCTTGCCCAATCATGCTCGCCGCTGGCATCGCTGGCATCGAAAACACCGATTGAATAGAGTTTTGCATGCGTGAAAGGCAAGCAGAATAAGAGGAACAAGCGAAGGTTGGGCATTGTGTTGGGAGGAGACTCACAGCAGTGTGGATGGGTTGGGTATTTGTAGGTGCATTTCATGTGTGTTTCATTTTGTATAAAATTCGGAGGCGTAGCACCTTAGTCCATGACGATGAAGCATCATCAAGCTCAAGTCACAGGTAACCACCTGACATTGTTTGACGCAACGAGGTGAAGATATGACTTGACTCCTACCAGTGAGTGTCGCGGGACCATGCAACGGCATGCATTACTTCGATTCGATCGACACTGTAACGACGGCGCAAAACCATCACCCTTACCAACAAACTTCACTGGTATGTCACTGCGATACAAGGGAAGGGCAGGGATGGCATTTGTAAATTTGTGGAAAAGAAAAAACAATAGCTCTGCTCCTGCACCTTTCTCAGCATCCACAACATAATGGCACCCTTATGATTACCGCCCCACCATGGTGTCATTAGAATGAACATGAATACACTTCCAAGATTGCAACGGGGTGGAGTTTCACACGGTTACTCTCAGGTTGTTTACCTAAGCAACGGGACATGCTCTCTCAACAAGAGCTGCATAGGATTGTCGTGCACATGCTCGGAACGCATGTCCGTTTTGCGTTTAAGATATGCTCTATGGCTTAGTGGTTACGAATTGAGAGGAACGAGATGAAGAACGACCAAGAGCAGAGCTGGCTGAGTCAATGAGTCACATGACGCATTCCTTCTTGATCTCTACCAACATACATCAGTAATGCCGCTTGAATTCTGCGTACCATCTTGTTCCACCGGAAATGCCTGCCCGCCGATTTCGCCTGCCGCCACAGCGGCAGCAGGGACAGGAATGGGGGCGCCCGCGCCCGAACAGCGAACGAACACCCTCATCATCACATCGCTGCCGCTGGAGCTCTTCCACACAGTTGCGCAAGACGCCCTCAAGCGCCACTTTTCATCGTATGGCCTCATCAACCAATGGGCGCCGATCTCGTCTTTCCGGCGCGTCATTGTCGTATTCGAGGACGACGACGCTGCTGAGACCGCCAAACGCGAGTGCGATCCTGTCGTCATCCCGTCATCCTCTTCCAATTGGTGTGTTATTCTCTATTCCTCCTTTCTAGGTTAGCTGATTTTTAAAAACTCCATTTATGCCCACAGCCCTCCTATCATGCTGCGTGTGTATCGTGCAGATCCGAATCCACTCCTCTCGTTGATCGACGACGACTATTACATGCCGGAAAGCGCGTACCTCCGTCCGCCCGACATAGAAAAGAACTTCCTCATCTCGCCACCGGGGACCCCGCCACTTGACTGGGTGCCCATCCGGGAGGACCCACCCAACGCTGCCCCACTAGCCGAGGACCTTATAGAGGCGCTCAAGCAGCTCCAGCTCCAGCGGCAATACCGACAAGACGATCAGGACACACCGGGAATGATGCTATTGCTCGAGTCGGAAGGCTCCGCAGGCGTGAGCGTGTATGTGGAGGATTGTGACTTTCGTCCTGAGTGCGAGCACCGTCGCTACGTTGATTGGGGAGATGATGACGATGGCGACTTCTCGCCAAGTATTGTACGGAAGCCGCCCGCTACGGCCCTGCCCCCGCAGTTGCCAGGGACTGCCGTTCTTTGATGTACGTCTTCCTCCTCTGCATGGATTACATATGTCATACCACCCGTATCGATTGATTTAGTGAACCGTTTGCTATTAAGTTTTGTTGCTGTGTTTTCTCTGTGTACCCTTCACTTTCCTGCTGTGGCTGAAGGCCCTCTGACTATCGTCAAAAAATGCCACGCTTGATTCATGTCCAGTCGTGGTTACCCCTTCATCGAAAACTTGGCCTAACCTTCGAGAGCCATAGCTGTAATGCTGTAATGCTGTAAACCTTAACTGAACCAAGAACAAGACAGGCACAAGACGCTGTGCTCGTTTCAGGTAAAACATATCCCCTCCTAACTTCGGCCGATGAAGTTCACCTCTTCTAGCATTCTAACAAGGAAAGGCGCGCCGTTCCGCCGGGGGTATCGCACGAGAACATCAGATCACGAATATTTTTCCGAAAGATTATCCCTTGAGTTGGCACGTTATACTGTGCACATACATTCTACTATGAGACAAACACGATTAAGCATGTATGATGTTGACATCCTTGGCGAGTACAAACTAGAGGAAAACAATTCTACCGTCAATCCTTCATCATTACAATCTGAAAAATTAAGAATCGGAGAAGATTTGCAAAGATCATAAAGCGAGTCGTCAGTGCCAATCATTTCAAGCTAAATGGAAAGCAAAGCTCAAGCTAATATCGCTTGCCGCATGTTCGCCGAGGATGTCGCTGAGCCTGGTCGAGAAGAGAATGGAACCGCTCTCCTGGGAGTGGGTTGTACTTCTCCTTTGATCTGTTGGGACATAGCATGCGGTTCGTGCGCATAATCGCTTGATAGTTCTGTGTCGGTAGAAGAAGGTGTGCCGGGTGCTTGGGAGGTGACGCGACCACCAGTTGCTGCTGCATCAGACTGAGATTGCCGCCTTGTCTGCATCGCTCTAGGGGTAGTCCTTGTTGTCGGGGCCGTGGTGGGGATCCTCTCCGCGCTATCGACATGTCGATCTTGCTGTTGCCGTCCGTCCATACTTGCAATGGAAGAAGTGTCGTCCACCTCCGTGGGTAACACAGGCCCGTCGATCCGTCCGCCATTGCGCAGACGCGAAGACCGTCCTCGTCCCCGCTCCTCTTGTTGTTGTCGCCCTTCCCGCGATGCGTCCCCCTGGACGGGTAGTTGAGTGCGAGCTGGGTGTCTGCCTCTCCCGTCGGAGTCCGTCGGCGCATCACCCCTCACACCCCCTCCATTCCTACTCGAGGTCCCTTGCGATTGCTCCGTTTGGGCAGCATAGGCCGCGCTGTGTGAGTTTCTCATAGCTGACGATCGGTGGGATTTCCTGCTGACGTTCCCGGAGGAGTGACTCGAAGTGGAACCACCGTGGCCTTCAGGAGACCTGTCGGACGGATCGTCATACGAGTCCGAGCGTCTCGATGCATCGTTCCCAACATGAAGCTCCCTCATCCTAGCCGCCAGGCCCTCATCCTCCGGGAGCATGTACCTCGCCACGCATTCCAACTCCAAGACATTCGCCACGACGGAACCAAACAAGACCTTAGAGTGCGCCTCGTTGCGAACCAGCCCGCCGAACATCACGAGGTCGCACAGCCAGTCGAGTCGGAGCATTGGGCTGCCCAGACTCCCACCCGGCACGTCGTGTGCGGTGCTCCGGTTGAACCAATACGCGTTAGTAATTTCCCGCCTTCTACCCGGTGGCTGCGCTTCGAATTCTGCTTTCCCGGTAGTGCGGTGTAGATATGAATCCAGCCCTTCAATCACATCGGCGCACGTCACCCCGACAGTCTCCTGCGACGCGACAATTTTGGCCTCCCATGGCAAGATCCGCGCGAATATTCGAAGTTCACTGACTCTAGGGAAGGTGGCCGGTTCGTCGCGCCCCTTCATCCAGGAGACATGAGAGGGATCATCAGATCGATGGCATTTGCGGGAAGGGAAGAGCATGTTCCACTCCAGGACGTGTTGAGAGGTATTGTTGTCTGACAGCGGGCAAAGAAGCGGGTTGATCACCAATTTCGCCTTGACTACTTGCAGTGTTAACGGATCAAGGACCGGGCCATCTGCCATCAAAGATGTCCATACCATAAGCAACGACCTTATGAGGGCGATGGATGCTTACAATGTGGTCCAGGTGCGAACTTCCGGATGAGATCGCTACCAAGAGGACCCAGAGGTCTCAAAGGTTCAGCACCTGAAGCAGCAGCACCACCATATGGCCACTGTCCTGGAGAAGGACCATAACCATGCGGGGCTCCGAGACTCATACCAAGTACAGGTCCTTGCGGGGCAGGGCCTCCGAGACTCATTCCAAGTTGCGGTGCAGGGCCTCCGAGACTCATTCCAAATTGCGGGGCAGGGCCTCCGAGACTCATCCCAAGTACAGGTCCTTGTGGGCCTGGGCCTCCGAGACTCATCCCAAGTACAGGGCCTGGCATGAGACCTGGAGAATTGTAAATGCCTTGAGGCAACACAGGGCCCCAGCCTGAACCTGCAGGCGGTAAGGGCACCCCTCCCGGTGGAGAGAGCGCTTGTGTAAAGGCGTTATAAACTGTGGGTGGAGCGTTTGTCCAAGAATGGGCCCAGGGAGGGCTCCCAGGTGCCCCATGAGCGCCGGAGTGCCCAGGTGGGTGTCCAGCGTGGTGCCCGTGGTACCCGTGCCAGTCGGAAGACACTCCGGCAGGGTGCTGTGGTGGCAGATGCGAAGGCGCCGGTGCGTACGAACCTGGAATGAAAGTAGGAGGATTTAGGGCGCTTTGAGGGATGAACGGCGTCGCGCCATTGTATGGCGAGGGCACAAATAGAGGGGTATTTGAGGACATTGAGGGTGAAGGGGCCCAGTTCGGACGTGGACCGTGGTCTGAAGCGGGGAGCGTCGCATGACCCGGGGGTTGGGGGGAAGGTTCGAAGGTCATTGGAGGGATGAACGGGGTCGGGTTGCGAGAGGACATAGCAGGAAGTTGGACAATGTAATGCCCTGTGGTGCGACGCTTTGTACGAGTGTAGCTGGTGCGATCCTTCGATTTGGATCTCGATTTAGCTTGTTTCACTGAAGATCGTCTGGGTTTTCTTCGTGGTGAAAATCCTAGGAAAGGCATGCTAGATCAGCGTTCGCTGAAAGGTGTGTTGGGCAAAATGGAACGACAGGAAATAAGAAGACTTTACACGGTTGCTTATTATCCGTGATACAACCGGACGATAGGAGCCGATGGTTGTCAGTAACTCCTATGATGTGATTGAATCGTCGCAAAAGCGGTGTCGAGTGACGACAAGACTGTGCCACAGATGATGATGAACGGGACGGAATCGGATAGGAGGAGCGCTCCGGAATGGTCTGTCTGAAGGGATGGTGTCTCGGTGAGGGTGATACGATACACCGATGGGGTGGATAATCTGCACAGTGATTGGCCCTCTGCCCTCCACGCGAGATTTCCTTTCCCAGCTACGGAGACGCGCCGCCGAATGATTATATCCAGGGGTGAACGGCAAGGATCTTCCGGGCGACGATAATGAAATTGGACTTTACTGGGGCCTTGTGGTGAGGGTTTTGGGTACCAATTAGAGGGTTTGGTCGGTTGATTTTATGCAAGGCTCGCGACTGTGTGAGTCATGCAGTGCTGGTGCTTTCTCTCCCTCGTTTTGGAGGCGTGCGAAAGAACGGGTGAGGAGGAAAAGCGCTTGTAAGGGAAATATTTCAAAGCACACACGACAGGTTTTGGCAATTTGCTGGAGTGTTACGATACCTTTTTTCCATTGTGAGTCATTTGAGAAGCTAAGCAATGACTACTACAAACCCACCTCGTGTTATAAGCCTTACGGTATACAGTAGACAAGCTCATAATGCATACAGTTGGGAAGGCCTCAAAGGTCATGCATTATGGGCCATATGCGTTATGCCGGGAAGGTCACAACACGTGACATGTGACTATTGTAAAGTGTGACATTGCAATTTGATGAAGTAAGCGCTTCACCCCTGCCTCTGCTTGCTCTCAGAACAGGCGGTGCTATAGTGTGCCGCCCTTTTGTTTAGCCTTCTTGTTCTTTGCGCTATCTGCATGCTGTTGATTACCCATAGATAGTATTTATACCAGCCTCAGACAGTAGTAAGGAGTTTGTTCACACATCATTGCACTACTGTGTGAACTCCAGGTGTGCCTGCACTGCTGTGAGATGAATTCTGGGCAATGGCTGATGTTGCAGGGGCATTTGGGGACACTTTGGCTGATGGCTTGCATGTATATGGAGCTGGCCTGTTGCACACCTTGTGCCTGGGTTTGACAGGCATCATGAAATGGGCAAGACATGTTGAAAATTGAAAATTAGCACTCATTTGTAATTTGGTGAGCCACTCCAGTTTGTACTAGCAACCCACACTATTGCATAACCTGGAAAATCTGAATGCATTATGTGTTATGCATGAAATTCCTAATTTCCCTGCTTCCCATGTTGGGAAGGACCCAAAACCGATGCATTATTCAACTTATGCAGTAAGGCCACATGCATTATGAGCTTGTCAACTGTACCTACTAACCAACCGCAGTGGGCCCCGTGGCCCAGTGGGAGAAAGGTCCCACGCAGCCACAGGTCGAACTCGTAGTTGGGGTCACGAGTTCAAACCGCTGAGGGGGCGTTATAAATCCTCAGTCAAATCAATTCCCCGGATATCACCATCATGTGATGATGTGCTGGCAGATAAAAGTGACTAGCTGGGAGCCTTAATTGGCGACTCTTTGAGACCAATAGTCATGTGGGAGGAACTGGTCCGGGACAACCCTGGCGCTTCTGCTGAGGCCGTGGACCCCTGGGTGGGGGTGCCCATTCTGGAGGGTCAGCGTGCCGGTGGTGGGGTAGCTTGTGGCCTCGGGTACGGGGACCAATTGTAGCAGACGACAACCAACCATCACCACGTTGGACGATGAAGTCTCGGCCACTTACTCGCTTGGGAAAGGAAATGGTCCCAGGCCCTAACGCGTTATATAGGGAGCTTGTGTAGGACCCATGGACTGTCGTGGGGAAGCAGCCAAAACTTGAGGCTGGTAAACCAGTCCCCGATTAGGCCGTTGGTTCGCCCAACGTAAGCCCTAAGGCCGTTGGTTCGCCCAACGTAAGCCCTAAGGCCGTTGGTTCGCCCAACGTAAGCCCTGCTTCCAATTGGGATGGACCTGTGACTTGGGAAAGGGTACCACTGAGGTAACTGGGCCGGTGGGAGCCATGGCCACCTTCCACGATCCTATGACCAATACAGGGTGAGCCATTAACTGCTGAACCTTGACAAAGGCTGGTAGACCAGTCCCCAATTGGGACGGGTCCGTGGACACCGCATGGGCATTTGTACCAATACTGGTGTGGAGGTGGGCTAGTTACACACTTCGTGCATCGGGGTTACCTTCTATGAAAGGAGGCTCTGGCTAGTCCGGGTATGGGCAATGTGCAGGTTAACAAAGGCACATATTACAAACGAGACCGAGAAAGGAATGATGGGAGGAACCGTTAATGGGTGGTCATGTCCAGGAGCATGGGACATGGTCCCAGGGGCATAAATAGTCATTCGTCGCGTCTCATGTTAGACGTCCCTGTGAATACATGGGGAACCAAACCCCAACTCGATTCATCATCAACCAACCGCAGTGTGACAATGACATGACAGTTTTGTCACAAAATTGCATGCTAGTTTCATGACTTGCTTGGTCTCCTGCTCAAATCAATAACACGCTCGTCGTAAATGCTCTCGTACTTGCTGCCCACCGTCAGATCGATCTATCTCCTCTCTCTCGCCCCAGCGTCTTCTTTATGCGCCGATTTTGGTATAATAATTAGTACCTTTGATGTAATCAACGCAGTCCGGCTCTGCGTCGTGCTTCGGCAACTTCGCGACATACAAGAGAGGAAGCATGCAAGCGAACGCGGGAAGTCTGCTGCTTCCATCGGTCGCGGTGTCATCGAGCAGAAGAGCCTCACAAGGCATTTGTTTACGACGCTTCTGGTGGTATTCGGGGGTGAGGCAGTAGTAGGTGCTTCGATGTCTTCCATCCTTATCGATCAAGAACGAGCATCTCATTTTCTTTCTCTCATAGGGCCCTTCTTGGGCTTTTCGCCATCATTTATGACTTCGGGAGTCGTACCCTTACTGTTTACCGCGGTACAGGCCCTTGTCGAGGCGTTGCCATCCGTCCCCGAGCCGTCTCTCCACACGGAACTTCCTCTCGCTGTCGTGGACGGCTTCACCCGCGCTTACCTGTTGTGTTCTCTCATCCCGCCGATTGTCGTCCGCCATGCGTCACCCGACATCCGCTTCTCGCCCTGGACGCTCATGGTCACCTCACTGGTCTGTTTCATCCACCTGCCTCACACCTTGTGATGTTGCCCTCCCCCACTTCCTTGTCTCATTATTATCACAGCTCATGGCCAACAGCGGCTTCTTTGTAGCCAATCTCTTCTCGTTCTTCCATCCCGGCCCCCTCACTGTGACCACCCCTCCCGAACTGTTGTCGTACGGTTGGACGACAGCCGATGTATGGTGACTACATCAGCCTCCAAGTCCCTCTCCGCTACACACTCTAATCCTGGTCATTTAGGTGTGCGCCAGTGACCACAGGGCTATACGCCCTCCTCACCCATGCACAGCCATTCTGGGCTGAGCTGCATGCGGTCATGGCCTGCGCCCTAACCACTGCGGGGAACGATAGTGCCGTATGTGGCGTTGACGCCGTGAAACCGCTTGATGCAGACACGGCACGCGCCGTCTGCACCGTACTGCTCGTTACCCTCTTCTTGGGTCGCACTGTGAGGAATTTTGGCCACGTTACGTGGTTTCAAAGGGAGACTGTCAAAGGTGTGGTAATTTTTATCATGTGTGCCATGGTCTCTAGTGAGCTTAGACATTTACTTTCACCATAGAAAAATCCGAGTGATCTCCGATGAGGTTGTCCGCTACTAGATTCTAGACAAGCAATACTAAAATCTCATGTGATTGCTTACTATTGGCAATGGCAACCTTAACGGACAGAACGAGAGATGAACTATGGAGCACTAGAAACTAGTGATTACCGGGGAAACTAGACACCGATGAAGATGGCACTAACTTGTCAGTTGGCTGGGTAAACAATGCTCATGAAGCCGAAGTTCTCCGCCTTGCCTATGCATATCTGCATGTCGTATCCAGAGCACTCGGGGGGTTGGTCGACCGTATCACGTAGCCGGGAGAGGGAACTGCTGGGCAGTCCAGTTGCGCCATGCCATGGTAAGTTACTGTCCGCGTGATAACTGGAGTTGCGGGAACATTTGAGATATGTATGGACTAAATTCAATCTTCTACCTAAGGCTCCCTCTTATCTATTGACGTGAGCCAGCGCCGGAAGCAGTCACACGCAAGATAACGCAACAGTGTTTCGAGTCCATGGTTGATCAAATACAGATTTACATACCACAGTACAACGGCCATTGGATCGCGAATTGTGTTGCGGGTCTAGAATTGTCGAAGCTCGATCCACTCGCCGTCGAGTAGCTTCCATCTGGGAAAGAAATGCCGTTCAGGCTGCGGGACTCCTTAGTGTACATGATATCAAATTACAGACTTTCATCGTACAACGTAAGCCAAGCGAACACCATTGAATCGCGAACTTGGTACGTGGACAGAATTGATGAATAAATCGACACTCGCCCCACTCAGTGTTGTGCAGGCCACACCAAATTAACCACGATAAAGGTCCCACTCGCCGGAGACGCGACGAACAAAGAAGCTTCCGTCAGGGAAAGAAATGCCTTGCAGGAGGGGAGACTCTTTAGCCCAGAGACTGGCCAGTCGCTTTGCTTGAGATTGATAAGCCCCAGCTGTGCTTGCCTGTCCCAATATGTCAAAACGGACATTGATAGCCCGTAGCATGGTCATAGCGGAGAGCGGTATCGACAGACGCTCAGGATGCTGCGGCATAAGTCATCACCAACGGCGAAGATTCCAGAAGGGCAACAAGCATCACTCACGAGGTCGATTCTGTCGTCGCGCACGACGAACTCGATACTAAAGACCCTGGGAAAGTTGCGTGCCATGGAGCTCAGAATTTTCGACATGCTCGCCTGGTCGGCAAAACTGTCCACGAACACCACGAACACCACGAACACCACGAACACCCGGAAGAGCGTGAGGACAGACGGAGCGACCTTGAACCACGTTGTGTAGAATTCTCGGATAGGGTCTGCGCTCCAGCTTGTTACACCATTAACGACGGGAGAGAATGCTGGGAAGAGGGCCAGCGAGTATGTCATGCAGGAAAATGAGGATACGGCCAAGGGCCCTCGACTTCCGGTGGATGAGGCGAGATCACGGAAAAGGTCGACGTCGTATTTCGTGTAGTCCCCCATTTCTAAGCCTTCGACGGCGACAGCGATAAGTGATGGGTGATCCAGTGCCCACTTGGTTAAATTGAGCTCGTGGCTTGAGGAGAAATGATCTAGGGAGAAGGTCGATTTCCTGCGAAGATCCTTGTCAAGGATACAATTTATTTATTCATGGATAAGGCACGCTTACTGCAGCGCAGCCATGATGCTGCTGTGGTCATAATCTCGCGAAGCTTGGATGACAAGGGTCTTCAGGCCCGACATCTCAGGTAGGACCGCGCATAATAAATGACAGAGGTCTTCCTGATAAGTATGCGGTGTCGTAAATCCGAAGACAAACGTGCGGACCAGACGCGCTTTCTCGGGAGATCCTTGGAGTGTTCGCAGAAATGTAAGACCCTTGCTGCTATCTTCGTGTTTAGGCGTAATGTGCACGTTCTTGTACAGAACACGTTCCGACTCTTCCCGGAGATCGCGGCTGACCACAGCGAGCTCGACAAGTGTTGATGGATCAGTGGAATGGTATGCCACGATAGACCCAAATACCTCTCGAGGAATCTGACAACAAGTTTAAGGCGCAAGGGCAATCTAGAACAGTGCTCGCTAGAGAATGACCTTCATGGTGTTGGATTAACGGCTGGTGGTGTAAGGGGAACCAATGATTAAGGGAGACTGTCAAAGGTGTGGTAATTTTTATCATGTGTGCCATGGTCTCTAGTGAGCTTAGTTAGACATTTTCTTTCACATAGAAAAATCCGAGTGATCTCCGATGGATGAGACGGTCCGCTACTAAATTCTAGACAAGCAATACTAAAATCTCATATGATTGCTTACCATTGGCAATCATTGAATGGCACAACTATGGAAACTAGACACCGATGAAGATGGCACTAACTTGTCAGTTGGCTGGGTAAACAATGCTCACGAAGCCGAAGTTCTCCGCCTTGCCTATGCATATCTGCATGTCGTATCCAGAGCACTCGGGGGGGGTTGGTCGACCGTATCACGTAGCCGGGAGAGGGAACTGCTGGGCAGTCCAGTTGCGCCATGCCATGGTAAGTTACTGTCCGTGTGATAACTAGAGTTGCGGGAACATTTGAGATATGTATGGACCAAATTCAATCTTCTACCTAAGGCTCCCTCTTATTTATTGACGTGAGCCAGCGCCGGAAGCAGTCACACGCAAGATAACGCAACAGTGTTTCGAGTCCATGGTTGATCAAATACAGATTTATAAATTTACATACCACAGTACAACGAAAGCAAAGCTACAGTAACGCGAATTGCGACGGGTCTAGAATGGTCGAAGCTCGATCCACTCGCCGTCAAGTAGCTTCCATCTGGGAAAGAAACGCCGTTCAGGCTGCGGGACTCTTTAGTGTACATGGTATCAAATTACAGACTTTCATCGTACAACGTAAGCCAAGCGAACACCATGGAATCGCGAACTTGTTACATGGACAGAATTGATGGTTAAATCGACACTCGCCCCATTCAGTGTTGTTGTGCAGGTCACAACCAATTAACCACGATAAAGGTCCCACTCGCCGCCGCCGCGACGAACAAAGTAGCTTCCGTCGGGGAAAGAAACGCCTTCCAGGAGGGGGGACTCTTTAGCCCAGAGACTGGCTAGTCGCTTTGCTTGAGATTGATAAGCCCCAGCTCTGCTTGCCCGTCCCAATATGTCAAAACAGATATTGACATTCCGTAGCATGGTCAGGGCGGAGAGCGGTATCGACAGACGCTCAGGATGCTGCGGCATAAAGTCGTCACCAACGGCGAAGATTCCAGTAAGGGCAACAAAGCATCACTCACGAGGTCGATTCTGTCGTCGCGCACGACGAAATTGATGCTGGAGACCCGGGGAAAGGTGCGTGCTATGGAGCCCAGAATTTTCGACATGCTCGCCTGGTCGGCGAAGCTGTCCACGAACACGTGGAAGAGCGTGAGGACAGACGGGGCGAACTTGAACCATGTTGTGTAGAATTCGTGGATAGGGTCTGCGCTCCAGCTTGTTACGCCATTGACGACGGGAGAGAATGCGGGGAAGACGGCCAGCGAGTTTATCATGGTGCCGGCACGGAAATGCGAGGACACGGCTAATGGCCCTCGACTTCCGGAGGATGAAGCGAGATCACGGAAAAGGTCGACGTCGTATTTCGTGTAGTCCTCCATTTCTAGGCCTTCGACGGCGACAGCGATAAGTGATGTGTGATCCAGTGCCCACTTGGTTAAATTGAGCTCGTGGCTTGAGGAGAAATGATCTAGGGAGAAGGTCGATTTCCTGCGAAGATCCTTGTCAAGGATACAGTTTATTTATTCATGGACAAGGCACGCTTACTGCAGCGCAGCCAGGATGCTGCTGTGGTCATAATCTCGCGAAGCTTGGATGACAAGGGTCTTCAGGCCCGACATCTCAGGTAGGACCGCGCATAATAAATTACAGAGGTCTTCACCACAAGTATGCGCTGTCCTAAATCCGAAGACAAACGTGCGGACCAGACGCGCTTTCTCGGCAGATCCTTGGACTGTTCGCAGAAATGTAAGACCCTTGCTGCTATCTTGGCGTTGAGGCCTAATGTGCACGTTCTTGTACAAAATACGTTCTGCCTCTTCCCGGAGATCGCGGCTGACAGCAGCGAGCTCGACCAGTGTTGATGGATCAGTGGAATGGTACGCCACGATAGACCCAAATACTTCTCGAGGAATCTGACAACAAGTTTAAGGCGCAAAGGCAATATAGAACAGTGCTCGCTAGAGAATGACCTTCATGATGTTGGATTAACAGCTGGTGGTGCAAGAGGAACCAATGATTCCATCCTGTCGTCGGGCGTCAGCCACCAACAGTTGCGCCACGCAGCTGAATAAGGTGAGAAGGCAACTGCCACGCTGGCAATATTGTCCAGTATAGATACATATATAAAACGAAGGCGGCCCAACATAATACATGCATGCATAATATAACACACACACACATGGATGCCTTTCCATCCATCGGTCAGCGTCTCAAATTCATACACAGGCACAAGCACCATCATAAACCAGGAACAGCGGCCGAGGACTCCGAGAACCCGTCTTCCTCTCCATCCAACGACGACGGACGAGACGCCTCCTCCTGCTGCTGGCGCTGATGGCGCTCCCACCGCTCCCACAGCGCCCGCCTCGACGTGCCACACGCGAGCGTCGCCGCCAACCGGACCACCTTCCACGCGTCCTCGAACGCGCTCGCGAGCCCGAGGCTGATGCGCACGACGCCGAGCTCGCGCCCGAGCCGCTGTTCCCATGCGCGCACCGTCACCGACTCCATGCCGCTGGCAACCTCGTGCAGCTGCGCCATGTTCGCCTCGAGCCCGAGCAGCGCGGCTGCCCCGCCCGGGTTGCACATGCAACCCGTCCGCAGAGAGATGGCGTGCACGCTCGCGGCATACTCGACAAAACTGTTCGGGATCATCTCGCCTGAGGGCTAGCGGAAGAACCAATAGTGATTAATAACAATAACGGGGGTGAATGACACGGGACTCACGTCAAGAAAGAGCAATGATACCGTCGAGCCGACGTCTGACTGCTCGCCGACTGTGCGGAGCTTCTTGGTCGGTCGCCTGGAGAGGACGCGCGCGACGGGCCCAGGCTGGCCCCCAGTAGACGGCGCCTCGTCATGGCGCAGACGCAGGAGCGACTTGATGAGGAAGTCGGTGAGGCATGAGAGGCGCAGGGGGAGGAACGGCTGGTACGTCGCAAGGAGGCGCAGGCCCTCCGTCACGGCGGGCAGACACAGGTAGTTGATTGTGCCATCCTCAAACTGCTCGTGTAGCACAGGCGCACGCGTGACGAGCGACCCAGGTACCTGTACGACATCGACAGTGCCGCCCGCGAACCACGGCCGGCGCAGACGCGCAAGGAAGGAGCGCTTCGCGACAAGCGCGCCGACGCCTGTGGGGAAGCCGAACATCTTGTAGAAGCTCACAGCCATTGCGTCGACTGGGTGTTCAGCGAGCGAGACCACAGATGTCGGCGCAAGCGCCGCGGCATCGAGGAGCGTGTGATATCCGAGCGAAGAGGCGTAAGCGAGGGTGGAGAGCGGGGTTTTACTGTTACTAATGTTGGACTGCCCGGTTAACGCAAAGAGGCATGGAGCAGAGGGTTCGGAGGTGTCGGAAGAGGTGTCGGGGCGGTTGTTATGTAGGATGGTCTGCGTCGACGTCAGCACGAGTAGGATGGGGAGTGAGATACGAATTCACCTTGGCGGTGGCGAGGTCAAAGCCGCCTTGTGGCGTGGACGCAACGTATGCGACGTGTGCGCCGGCGCGGCTGGCATACTCGCGAATGCCATGGACACTATTATGCGAGTCGGCACCTAACACAAAGCGGCTTTGCGCGGCGAAAGGGAATGCCTCGCCAACAAGCTTGAGGGCCCCGGAGGCATTGGCGGTGAACACGACGGTATACTCTGGTGGTGCCCTGAAGAAGGCGAGTACGGCTTCGCGTGCCTCCTGGGCGCAGTCTGTAGAGAGCTGGGAACTAAGATCGTCGTCATGAGGATGTGCATGGCTAAACATTAAAAAGTAAACACGGCGTACCTCAGACTGACGGAATGGGTGTTGCCGAGAATGCTGTGCCTGAGAAAGTCGGCGTGGATGTGTACGAGAGACTCGGGGTAGAGCGCGCCACCCATGTAGTCGACGTAGGTCTGACCATTACGATCGAGTCGCGCGAACTCATTGGTACGCAGTGCGTCTAGGATCCAGGTAAGCTTGTACTCGGGGTACGACTTGAGGAAGGCCTTGTAGGCCGTCTCGGTGCTGGCGTCTAGAGGCCGACGAGCAGCAGCGGCGGCAGCGGCAGCTAGAGTTGGCGGTGGTGGTGGTAAACGACTTGGAGCATCGAACGAGGATGGGGATGGTGAGATAGGGAGGACAAAGGAGGTACGGGGAGAGGATTGGGAGAGTGCGAGACGGAAGGGGTGCTGGTCGGATTCGTGAGTGTCATCCGCCGCGGAGGATCGGACACGACGGGGAAGTTTCTCGCGCGTGACGAGGGACGAGTCCGATGTCTGCGCGACTAGTTTGCGCTTTGACGAAGGACGTTTCTTGTGAGAAGCAGGTTGAGATACGCCGAGGAAGGAGAGACCGTTGCCCATTGGTAAGAGTAGTGGTGATGGTGATGGTGTTGTGGGTAAGGCGGGGTGAGACTGGTAGTAGTAGTAGTAAGGGTAGAAAAAGAGGGTGAATTTATAGAAATCGTTGTTCGACGAGAGTAGAGCGACCACATAGCAGTATAGGATATGTCTGTCTCTGGATTGAAAGTTGAGGGTCGGACCGAAAGGAGATAAAAGGGAGAAGAATAATACAACGCCATTGATTTCCCATTAAAGAATATACTTTGTATCTATCTAATCTGTACTAACTGTCTGTCATCATTTCATCGATATCCATCTATTGAGAGAGAGAGTTGTGTGTTCAGGTTCCATTCGCTCATAGAGTGGCCCTATATATCGGTCCGGTCTTACTGCTTTTTGAGTCTAGACTAAGTTAAAGCTTTTCTTCCTTCATTCACTGAAATTTTTAAAAGTACAGTAAGGTACAGTTACAGTTCATCAACGCACCACCGCCTGGATTGTCCGAAACTGATGGCCGTTTTGACAATGATCGATTTAATGATCGCCCTCTAAGGCGTTGATGCTGTCTTCGGGTGCTGTACATCTTGCTGTATACATTCTTGCCATTAACGCCTCCTCACGAGACTTTCCTGCTATAGCTGTACTGTGCGCGCTTTCTGTCCGTCTTATGTTTTCTCATGTCGTCCTGTCGTTCATCTTCTTCGCTCAGACTGAATGATGCATGTTACTCGGCGCGCGAGCTGACCCCACTCCATCAAGAAAAGACTCGCGGATCGAAAAAGAAAATGGGGAAAGTACGACTCCACACGACCCCATCTTGCTGCGGTTTTTTTTCTCTTTTTTCTTTCTTTCTTTCTAGTAATCGACAATCTCATCAACAAAGGAATCGATCTCAGTAGGAGAGATGGGGTAAACTTCCCGGCAGACCATCCGACCATGCGGGGCCCCTTTGCATCACACTTTCTGACAGTGCTTCTCCCTCTCTCTCTAGTCTATTTTTCTCATGCGCGCCTATCCTGTGTACACTCCAGTACCATGATTGACGCGTCGTGTGTCCGTTGGATTGCGGCGTTTGGCTGTTTACCATGTCCCATTTGCACCAGAGGACTCGGAAATTTCTCGGTGCCAAGAACCAGTGCTTTATGTGGCATCTACCGCTGACCGTTCGTGCATCTTCCCAATGCTCCGGCGAGTCCTTCTATTATTCATTATTTCCCCACCCTCTATGCTTTAGCGCTCGTCGCGGGGTTCGCCTAACCCCGCATGTAGACATGGCGCCCACTTTGCTCCTCTAACTTATTCCCTTTCGCCCAGTCTGACCAATTCTCTTGCGTGAAGAATCCGCGGGGTAATGTTGCTTGCACATCTATGCAACGCCTCAATATGTATGGCGGGGTCCCTCGAGCTCTGAGAAAGACGGCAAAGGCAAAATGGTGGTAGAAGCAGCACGATACCCGCATGCATCTAGACCACGCGAACCCGAGCTTGGCGTGGCATCGGTGATATTCCATTCTTTTTCCCTCGTCCAATTTCCTTATGCTCGTTACCCGCTTTCTGCGCGCATCTGTGGCTCCCGCGCCCATCAGGAAAGGAGGCAGCGGGCGCCGCCTTACCGACTTATTCTTAACCGTTTTATGCCTATCCGCGGCAACGAAAGCACCAGTCTTTGGTCTCACACCTACGCGTTTGCGGGCTCAGCGGGTCTCAGGCGGGGACACCCCCCCCCCATCACGGCGAGGATACCCTACCGAGCGTCGCCCATGTCCACTCTATCCTATCTCCGACCTGTCCGAACTAGTGCTCTCTTCTGATATCGGCGACTCGCCTCCGATTTTCGGACTTCTTCTTTCTCCTTGGATCTCTGAACTGGGCGAAACGGGATGGGGGGGGACGAGGGGGGTGTCAGCTGAGCGCAGAATCGCCGCCGCCGCCACAGACGCTGCCGCCAGGGAAAACAGGAAAGCAAGAATGGCAAGCTCAAAGGATGGCGCGGAAAGCTCGGCAAGCCGCTCCCGGGGCAGCGGAGTCATTGACCCACTCGACCTGCTCTTACATGTTTTTTTGACAGGGCGAATGATGTATCCTCGACAGATGGGCAGTTCTCTTCTTCGCTCGGTGGGGCAGCACGGGCCGAAGAGCGAGCGTCATTGGAATCGGGAACAGGGAGAGAATAAATAAATGGATGAATGAATATACACCGTCCCGACTGTTAGCTGCAGTCGAAGTTGACGGGGAGGGAAAAATGCTAAACCTACGACGACGTCCACACACGAAAGGAACGTCTTCAATGACATTTCTCGGTCCGGGTACTGTACACTTTTTATTTTTACACTCGCCTTTATTTTCTTCGGTTTCCCTGTCTGCCCCCAAACTTCTTCCTCGGGACATGCACAGCCACTAACGGAAGGTAATATGACTTGATCCGGAGCCACGCCCTGTAAGGGTGTGGGAGAGAAAACATAGCCTGTTACCATTCGTAGCACAACATCAGGGACACCAACCTGAAGGGCCGACGAGCAGTCTAACGCTGCGAGTCTAGGGCCTTGTACGTTACGGTTTCAGCGGCACAGCATGGACAAGGCGATCTCTTTGAACACCGAGCAGAACATCGAACGAAAGTTACGAAACGACAAAAATTCCATTCCGTTCGTTGCTTTGTATATGGCCCTGCAGTGGAGCGGGTGGGGGTCAAACCTGCGCCTGCTTCATGACGTCCGTCCGCCGTCAAGCTGACCCTCGCCCTTGCTTGAGACGTATCTTTGATGATGGGGACCGAAACTTGCCGCAGGGGGTCAGAGCACAAACGGTGCTATTCGGCCGCGCTCGCAACCTGGAGAAGTGGACGGGTCATGCGTAAGCCCCTTTAGCACCCGGAACAAAACAGGCCCTGTGTGGGGGTGTGACCCTGCCAACAATGGTCATATCGCTGACATTGACAAGAAAAGGCTACAAAAATATTCGGGCTGCATGACTATGGTGGAAAGGAAATATAAATATAAGATGATACATGGTGGCTATTTGCAAAAGAGCCCGTATCTAGCGGAGGCACGCCACAAAAAACAGTACGTTACACAGAGACCATTGCTCAGTTCCAGCCTCCTTGAAACAACGTTGTGTCGCTTGGTTTGATTGTCAATGAGGGCTGCAGCCGCGTCAAGCGGTACAGGGAAGAGACAATCCTCCAAACCTCAAACCTCCAAAATCGCCTCCTTCGTCGTCGTAGTCGTGTGGTAGTCGTGGCAATGATGCTGCGACGATTGAGGGCAGAAAACAGCCTCAAGCGTCGGTGCGACGCAACTTGAAGCGCAAGGCGCGTCGGCCCGCCTCAGGATCGGCAGCTCGCGGCGAAGGCGGCGCAGGCGGGGGGGTGTCGTCTGTGTTGGAGCCGTCGCGGACAACGTATGCACGCCCGAGCAGCGTGCCGGGACCGCTTCCGGGGCTGCGGCGCGCACCCGCAGACAGCGAGCGTGCTGCACGCGCAGGCGGCAGAGCGCTGGCGTTGGATGAGCAGAACAGCGTCGCCAGGACGAGGAGGAGGACGAGGTGGATGTATTTCGTGAAAATCATGGCGTCGTCCGTATGGTGAATGGGAAGGTGAATTGGGAAATGAGGCGGGAAGTGGGAAGTAAACTGAGGGAGCTTGAGCTCTTGTGGACCAGCCGAGAAGATAAACACCAGGCTAGGACGGCAAAAATGACCAGCAAGCGTTGAAAGTGGCAAGTCAGATGGTGGTAACGATAAGAGGAGGATGACTTGGACTCTGAAGTGTTGGTATTTATACGCACAAAAGGAGGTCACATCACGTGATCGAGAAGACCAGTTCCCTTTGTAAAAAAGTTTAGAGTGACGAACTATTGTTCTCAATCCGTAGTCTCAACGGAACGGACAGCCTCCGTGGCTGAGGCATCGTTTTTCGAAGCTCCCATTGCTTCCTTTGCTCATGCCCGGACAAATAGCTCACCTTCCCTTTCTCCTTTGTAGGTTTGCTGGACCAATAGGCTGGTGGAATCTGCTCCTCTCCCATCCCTTGCAGCACCCCATCTAGCGCCTTCTCCACCCTCAATTTGAGCACGTGGCACTCTTCGTGATCTGCCCAAACGACGGGGTTGCGGTAGCTGAGCCACATGTACAGTGTCAGCGTGCGATGGAAGGACTCCAGCACCCTCAAGACAAGCGGCGAACAGAACTCATCCGCCGTCTCGTACACGCCAGCGGCCTCCGCCGAGCCCGTGACGCGCTCCACGTCCATCATGCGCTCCACGTCGGCGAGCGTGTCCAGGAAATTCGACCCTTGTAGGAGGTCGTTGAGGCCGACGTACAAGTCGTTGCAGTAAAGCCGAATGAGCACCTCAACCACCGCTACGATCGCCTCATCGCGCCAGACGATCGGAGCTGACATGAAGAACAGCCTCTCCTGTAGTGTGAGATGTTGCCTGTCGAGGAACTCCATCATGACCGCATAGTCGGAAGGGTCTGTCAGACAGAACACTGGCTTCAGTTGCCAGATGTAGCACAGGGCCGCGTGAGTAACGGCCAGCGAGGAGCCCCGTGGTAGTGCCTCGTGCACATTCATCATCGTGAGAATATCGAATTGCAGGTACGCAACTGGGAGGGGTACGGGAGCTGCCCCGAGTGCGGTTCGGATAACGGGGAGGTCATTCTTGTATATGCAAGTGACGAGGCCCGCCGGGTTGTCTGAGTGCATACCATATCTGCCCGCTCTGCCAGCGATCTGCCTGATTTGAGAATCCGAAAGGACTCGTTCCATCCGTCCATCAAATTTTCTTGTGGTTGAAAATATGACACGTCGGATCTTCCTAGCCCAGGTGTTATCTTTCCTGAAAGCGAAGAAAATCAAGCAGAGGAGAGGAGACACACAAGTTGAGACCCATTCCGATGGCATCACTCCCCACCAACACATCGTATCCGCTATCAGGCGAATTGAATAGTGCAGCCTGTTCACTCCTGACTTCTGGAGGAAGGCCTCCATAGACAACAGCACACCTGAGCCCAGTATCTCGCTCGATCTTTTCTTTCAGCTCGAAGATACTGGTCCTAGAGAACGTGACCAAACAGTCCCCAGGCCGTATCCTGTCTAGCCTCCCCTCAAGACTCTTATCTTCCACTTGCAAGGGTGCCAGACGCTGGTACTGATTGACAACCAATTCATCACCCGTGCCCTGCAAGACGGCCTTGACGAGTGGGACAGCAGTCTCCTCACCGCATAGATGCAGTTCTTTTGCGCACAGCCCCAGCAACGCGTTCGTCCATGCTCCGCCACGCTTTGGATCGGCGATCATTTGGATCTCGTCTATGACACCGACGTCGAATTCGGTGATGTTGCTCATCATTTCCACCGTGCAGCTGACGAGCGGCGCGGACTCGTGGACAATCTTCTGATCTTCTCCCGTCAAGAGGTTGCACGGCCGTGCGTACTTGGCCTTGCCCACTTTCCGCAAAGCGTTCCTGCCTTCCAGTTCCGGTAGCACGTCAAAGTTTGTCCGATCGTCCGCTTCCGCATCTGGGCCATGCTCCTCCGTGGCGGGATCAACACCCAGAGGCACGATCTGGCCGTTATTCAGCCTCTCCCAGATTTCATGCGCTAACAATCGCAGGGGGCCACCGTAGATACCCGATCGAGCCGCGGCTAGCGCTCTTAGCGCATTGTATGTTTTCCCGCTGTTCGTGGGGCCAACGTGCATGATAACTTTGCGGCGTATGGCTCGTGCTGGCATAAACTGCAATTCAGGTCCGCCGATGTTGGCTGTGGAGACTAACCGTCGGATGTCAAACAACGTAGAACGGGACGTTAGCTTAGACAGAACAGATTCATTGGCTGGGTCGGCAAGCCAATGGATAAATATGCCTGTATACACGTTGTCGATATGAATCGCTTTGTGCATGGTGAGGGGGACTTGTGCGAATCTGTCCAATCCGTAGTCATGAATCCTGGCAATTGCGCTGATGTATCCGACTTGCGCATCCGCGATGAAGGCTGTTAGCAGAGGTTGACCGTCCGATTCCGGAATCCCGAGCTGTGCGAATCGAGCAGGCAATCGGGGGGATTTAGCCCAGGCGACCACGTACGTCTTGAAGAACGCTGCAACATTTTTTGGAGGGTAGTTGACGATCTTTTCCGCAAAGAAGAGAGGAGATGCAGATTCTCGGGTTGATAGACGAGGTGAGGTGCTGCGTTGTGACGCGTACGGAGTTGGAGGCGTAAACCTTTTGTGCGCCGATGGAGTTGGAGACGAAAACTTTTTGGGCGCAGACGGGGCGTTGCGACGTCTGCGTCTGGTTTGACTAGATGTGCTGCGTAAGCGATGTTGCTCGTGTGTCACGATGGGTAGACTTCGAGGCAAGGGTGAAGACGCGAGGAGCAAAGACCGGCAATTGGAACAGATAGAGAAAACATATCGCTGCATTCCCTGAGGCAAAGTAACGCTTCACCGGTGCAGGGCGGGGTTTGGGAAGTGCAGGAGATGGTACCGAACGTCGACCTGGCACAGTATCTGATCTCTTGTAGACAAGCGGCAGGAGAGTTCATCGAGCTGCAAGCGCTCGTTTATCTGAGCAAAGCGGTGGCGTCGAGGAATTTTCACGCTAAGCCGCGTGACATTGCTGCATCGGGAATGCTGCAGTACTGCAATCTGTACAGGGACGACAGCAAACATGCGCAGGGCACTCGTTCCGCACATACAGCGGTCCAACTTAAAGCTAACAGTTTGTCGCGGCCGGCATGGACCATCCAGTTGCAGCCTATGAAAATGGTACGTTCTTGCAGACGCTTCAAGAGATGTCCTGCTTAGCAGAGCGATAGAAATCTGGACGATCTACGTCAACGAGGCAGAGAAGTACGACAAAAGGCTAGTCGAAGCATGGAAAGAGGGCATGGACTCAACGCTTATTTTTGTGAGTTCGGCCGGATATTCTGGTGCCGTCATAAGCTCACGCTGTGTTCTACCCAAGGCAGGTCTGTTCTCTGCAGTCGTGACAGCCTTTATCATTGAGGGGTATAGAAACCTTAAACCCAACCCACAAGAAAACGCAGTTTTTCTCCTCAACCAGATCTTGCAGCAGTTGGCTTCCCAAAATAGCAACCATTCATTCTCACCACCCTCAACCATCCCAACTTTCCAAATCCCAGGGCACGCCATAAGATCGAATGTGTTATTCTTTCTCAGCCTCATCTTCAGTCTCACCGGTGCTCTCACTGCGATATTTGTTAAACAATGGACGACGAAATATCTTCATGCCACTCAACGTCGGCCTTCGCCGGTCAGACGTGCTCGCATCCGCTCCTACCTGCATATCGGCCTGAAGCTGTTCAGACTCAACGCGCTCGTCGACATCATCCCCACACTTCTCCATATTGCGCTCTTCCTTTTCCTTGGCGGACTTTACGATTTTTTCTTCCCTGTGTATCCTGTTATAGGGTACCTGACGATTGGAACGATTGGTATCCTTGGTCTTCTATACGTCGCAACCGCTTGTGCTGCAGCCTTTGTAGCGAACTGCCCATACCAAATACCCTTGTCCGCGTTGGTCTGGCATTTCGTACGTTTTCTCATGCTCTTAATGCATGGGAACAACTCAGACAAGCGCGACCAAATGGTGGAATTGTTGGCAATGGGTACGGTGGATGGCCCAAAATGGACTGCTCCGGGTGTAAAGCAACGTGATCTGGAGGGCCTACGCTGGACTCTCAACTGTCTCACCGATAATGCCGAGTTGGAGCCATTTGTAGCAGCCATACCGTCTTTGCTGGTCTGCAAGGAGGTCTCTGATCCATACGGCATACTCCAAGAACTCATCCAGGACAGTTCAGTCGCGTTGGGCGATCGACTGTTGATTTTGCTTCGTTCCGCAGAGCACCTCCGTTCAGACGCCCTCCGACGGCAACGCGCCACCTCCTGCATCACGGCACTTTGGTCCTTGGTCTGCGCAGACCTGGAACAGCCCAGATCTGAGAAGCAGGTTTCGATTCGATCGGACTTTTTGGTGAAGTCATTCAGTGACTTTAGTGAGGTCCTCCGCAAATTGCTTTACGACAGTGATAAGCAGCTTGCTAGTCTGGCGAACTACACATTGCTGTTGCTGGCGAACAGAGTCCTCATGGAATACTCCTTCGAGGATAACATAAAGATGCAGCAGGTGAAGCCCGTCATCTGGGCGCTGGATAACGTGCGGCGAACCTTGCCAATGGGTAACGTGCTTCCGGAATCATATGGCGTGCAACCGGGGCACTACTCGATCGAGATCGCATGGACGTCTGTGTACTGTGTCCGTATGGCTGCACTGAATCTACTACTTGTCACTCTGCGCAGCAAACCTCCGCTTCCCAACTTTATCAAACCCCCTGAGCGTGGGGTTGTGAGGGGCAGCATTGCCGCGCATTTGATTCAGGGTCTGACCTGCGCCGACCGGTACCCCAGATATCAGCAGGAATTTGTTCGTGCACTCGAGGGCGTAGTTTGGGAGCTGGAAACGAGCGGATATCGTACCAGACTCAATTGGAAAATGGTTGAGGAAGTCGCAGATCTGCTTGGCACCGTCAACGACCAGCAAGCATTGAACGCGGCAAAGCAATTAGTGCTGCGCATTCCCAACTCGCCCAATTTTAGCCAACGTAGGGTACTCGATGCGTTGGGAAAACAAGAGCATGGAAGCAGGCATCGAGCACAGTGATCAAGTTGAGAGTATTGTAAGCCTCGTTCTACAGGGCTATGCGTGTAAATAATGACTCTTGTTCTAGTCTGAAGATGCAAAGCGTCAGGCCAGACCAATCCTTTCTCTGACTTCCCGCATGGTCACCTCCGCCAGTTGCTGAGCCCTTTGCGCACCATCTCTCGCGACACTATCCAAATATGCTACATCCTTTCTGAGCCTATCTAATTCATTCCTCGGGGTGTGAAAGACTTCCACAATCGCATCTGCCACTGCTGCCTTCAGATGCTTGATCCCGCTTCCAGGACCT
The DNA here is from genome assembly GCA_951802425.1 of Clavaria fumosa. Classification (NCBI taxonomy): domain Eukaryota; kingdom Fungi; phylum Basidiomycota; class Agaricomycetes; order Agaricales; family Clavariaceae; genus Clavaria; species Clavaria fumosa. Next base: position 354,650 of record OX637794.1, on the reverse strand, counting down.
GAAAATCTCTGAACCACGCGCTCAATAACGTCTCCTTGCTCTGTTCCCTCATTGCCAGTCATGACCCCAGCGTGCAAATTCTCGCATGCGACTAAAATCCTGATTAAATTTGAGACACCAGGTCTCGTCAAGGTGTCCCAGCCCACGCTTGGCAATGAATCAGTGATAGCCTTCCTGATTTTCATGCGGATCTCGTCGGGTGAATCGGTTAAAAGGATGCGAGACGAAGGGTCGTGCGAAGATTTGGACATTTTAAATTCCGGCGAGGTAAGGGAGAGGATGCGTTGTGCAGGCGCTGGTGATCTGATTCAGTTAAATTCATGACGCAAAGTAAGCGACGGGCCCACTGCTCAGTCGTTGGGGGAGCGGAAAAAACGACGCAGCCTGTAGCTTCCTATTCAATATTTCCGCCAGTTCTCGAGTGAGCTCTAAGTGCTGCTTTTGGTCTTCACCGACTGGTACATGGGTGGCTCTGTGATCAGATATCCTTCACGAATGGGTCGGAGAGAGGGAATAAATGGATGGCACCTGTAAAGCAGGATGTCTGCTGCTTGTAGAACTGGATATGCCAGCAGACCAGCATTCAGTAGTGACTCGTCGATGTCCGATTCGCTTGCGTTGCGCGACAAAGCAAGTCGAGACTAGTAGCATGACTAATGACGCAAGCGAAGGCTGAATTGTTCTGCACTTACTTTCCACGTTGTCATGCGCTTGAGCCTTCCTATGGGCGTGACACAGTTTAAGATCCAGGCTAGTTCGGCATGGGCTGGGATCTGAATCTCGTCAACGGGAGGAACAGAGGACATTTACGCGATACATACCTGGTCTTGATGAAAAATAATTGATCTGGCGGGATCTATACCTATTGAAAGTAGGACAGCGATTACATCTCTCCTCATTGCTCGGAGAGTTTTTGGGTCCTGCGGAAGTGTGAGGGCGTGCCACCCAACCACACTGAAAAGCAGAGTGTCGCTGGGTGCTGCGGTGCGCTGGAGTTGAACCCAGTTTGAAAGAGCACCCAAATAATTTCCTAGCTAGAGAACCTTGGTATCAGATGCTCAAATTCATTAGAGACTGAAGATATTCACGTGGGGAATGCCAGTTGGCTGGATTCCGGAGAAGATGATTCGGGGAGACGAGTGAAACGCAACTGGAGTGTTACCCGCAACAGAGCGGCGCGTCAGAGTGTGCAGAAAGCATAATTTACTGCCGTTCAGACTATGAAGAGCCAGTCGTGGATGCACCATGTCTCTTTGCACGTGGTCACTGTCCGTGATCAAAGATGCATTATGTCAGCAAGATAGTCTCACGTCAGCAGCGATTCGTCGTCGCCGAAAAGTACCAGTGTGCAAAGTGAACCCTCAGTTATGGCATTCCCTAATGCCTTGACGCGAATTATAGGTTGGTCACCGTCATCACTACCAGAGTACGTGATTTTGACCCATGGACAGTACCACTTGGTGTGGCTCTCACAGTCGGCTCGAGCTGCATATACGATGTACCTGGTGGTTATCGGGCTGTCATGTTTGACCGGTTCTCCGGCGTGAAAAACGAAGTGCGAAAACAACAACTCTCACTTTTTCTTTACGCGGTCGCACTCATGTACGTACGCAGTCGTCTGGTGAAGGGACACATTTTCTTGTTCCCTGGCTGCAACGAGCTATCCTATATGATTGTCGCATAAAGCCAAGAGTGAGCAGCATTCGCTTGATCTGTCTACGATATGACTCACGAATGTCTGTGACCTAGAACATAGCCACGACCACTGGTTCGAAAGATCTACAAATGGTCTCAATAACTCTCCGCGTGTTGTCTAGACCAGACATACGGTTCCTTCCTAGGATTTATCAGAATCTGGGGTTAGATTATGACGAAAGGGTTCTCCCTTCCATCGGGAATGAGGTTCTAAAGACTATCGTCGCTCAATTCGATGCTGCTGAGCTTATCACGCAGCGGGAGGTGGTGAGTATGCCCCTGTCTGCTTGAAGGTAGCTCCGTTATAGACCACATCCAGGTTTCGTCACGCATTAGGGAAGACCTTCTGCAAAGAGCGGGGGAGTTCCATCTCCAATTAGAAGATGTTTCCATCACGCATCTCACTTTTGGCAAAGTTCGATTTCTTTGAATTTTGCAATGGCATGACTCTCAACAGCGCATGACAGGAATTCACGCAAGCTGTGGAGGCAAAACAAATTGCTCAGCAAGGTATCGAGACGCGTTCTTTCTTGGTCAGCTTGTCCTTGAGCCTGATGATTCTGCTTTTTAGACGCTGAGCGAGCTAAATTTATCGTTGAGAAAGCAAGTATTCTTTGCCGTCCCCTTCTCCGCTCCATTCTGATTTCAAACACACTAGGCTGAGCAAGAACGACAAGCTGCTGTGATCCGGGCAGAAGGCGAAGCGGAAGCGGCCCTTACCATCTCGCGTGCGCTGGAGAAGGCGGGTGAAGCGTTCATCGCGTTCAGGAAAATTGAAGCCAGTAAGGCGATTGTGGCATCATTGGCAGGCAACACGAACGTGACCTACCTGCCGAGCGGTGGTGGGAATGTGCTCTTGAATATACCCACTCAGCAACGTTAGCGCTCTTTGCATGCGATGTTTTACCTGTCGATTTTCTATCGCAATGCAATGATCTACTACCTACCAAAAATGTCACGGGCGATTATTAGTGGGGATGGGCAATCCCGGGAGGGTTCGGTCACATGAGTGTGACAAGAAGACAATGTCTTGGCCAACGAAAGGCCTCATCAATCACGTGCAACCATGTCCGCTGCCTGCGACCCATCATGCATCATGTCTCGATGCTCTCAGCACACCCGATGACATCACCCCCTCTGCACATACTTAAACCCCTCCCCCTCTCCTTCCCCAGTCTCATCACTCACCCCATCCCCCACACTTGCTCCTGCTTCGTTTCGCACTATGGCTTTCACCACTCACAGCTCCGCAGCTCCCGGTGACTCCGTCCTTCAGGACCATTCCCCTCAGGACTCCGATCCATCTCTCCAGCCTCCCAGAGACAGTCCTCTGCCTGTAGGAGGGTCACTAGTACTTCCAATCCGGACTCACATCCGGCACCTGCTGGGGCCTGCTGCGGTGCCGCTCCCTGGTCCGAGCAGGACGCTGGGTCGGCCCAGGGTGGCCTCGGGGTCTCCCCCACCCCCGGCGGGTAGAGACCCTGGGAGGAAGAGGGTTCGCCTTGACCCGCCGGCCATCGAATCTCCTTCAGTTTCAAGGGGGCACCTCCCAGCGTGGATCGCGGGCCCCCCTGCGGCCTCTGCCATTCCTCCTTCTACAACCGCTCCCTCCTCTCGGGATCCCAGGGCTCACGTCCCCACATCTGCCCCTCCTTCATCTCCACCCCGCCGGGCCCCGTCAAGCCCGGTCGCTCCGGGACCTGGCCGTCCTCCGTCCTCGCCTGCACGTCCGGATCCCTCTCTGGGAACTTCAGCGGCTCCGTTGGTCGGCACTGGCACCGCTGCGCCTCAGGCATCCGAGGCACCGGGGACGCCGCGTGCTCTCCCTGCGAGTTGTGCTCCCGGGTTGGGAGGGTCTGGCACGCTGGTAGATCTGGATCTCACACTTGGCCAGGTTCTCGGGCATCCAGTCTTCGCTGAAGCATTGAGACTAACGATCCAACGCCTCGGACCCTTGGCTGCGCCAGAATCTGCAGCGCCGCCCATGTTAGCCTCTGCTGCCCACCAGTAACCTAGGAAGGTGTCAGATTCCCAGCGTCCGAGGGTGTTTGATGTCTGGCAGTAGGGATGCTGTGGTCCAGTTCAGAACCAGGGTTCAGTCCAAGGTTCATGCATTTGGCTGAACTGGACCCATGGTCCAGTTCAGGGTTCACACTATTCCCCATTTCCCTGAACTGCTTTGAACTGGTTCAGAACCAGAACCAGCCAAGTATTTTCCCAATTTGTACAGTACACCATACATGTATCAGCTGTGTATCAGCACCACATATTGTGTCTCAGTGCCATACAGACTCCTTCAACCCCAACAGGAGCATTGTGTTTCAGGGCAGGAAACATGTTACAACTGCATGATGATGGTGAGTGAGCATGCTGACCCCTTTGACCCCAACAGGAATGTTGTCTCAGTGTTGTGTATTGTATCCTAGTGCATGCTGCACACACATTCCAAACTCACAAGGCATCCAGTGTCATGCCATGCAGTATCCAACACTATCCAGGATGGCATGAGATTACATACCTATCCAGGGATCTGCAACAGCATCATAGCATGCATTCTCAAGTGGTGGGTTGACAGGGACAGCCCTGCACAACTGCTTGAATGTCTGCCTCTTCGAGGTCCTCCAACTGCTGAAGAGTGCATACCAACATGGCACTGTGAGTTTGGCTGCCCCTGCTTTTTGATCACTGTTGCTTGAGTGTCTGTGTACTTGTAACTATGTGTCTACTGCCAATGATTGTTAGGATCGCTTATGTAAGCCATCCCAAAGTGCAGTTGTGGAGAAACTGGGGAGGGTTGTTGGAAGGTCACATGACCTGTGGCTGGGTCGGATTATGTAATCATGTAAGATCACATGACCTGGGGCCTGGGCGCATCACGTGATCCGAGGGTCCGAGCGTGGGAACGCCGGCAAGTGCCGAAGCATTCACTATAAGTACTTTCGCTTTTCCTTTTTTGTACTCTTTTCCCCTTATCTTAGTATTGTCGTCATGACCTTACGCTTAAGTTGTGTGAGACCCAGTCTGATATAATACTAAGATCCGCCTGTCCGCCCTAGCCCCGTGTCCTAACCCGGCTAGCCTGGACCCTTAATTTCAAACTGTGACACGTTGTCACAGCTCAGCCCCTATCATCCTCTTCTCCTTTACCCTGCCCGTGGTGTGTAACAGAACCGCACGAAATTTTTACTGTGTGTAGATACACGTGACCAGACCAGGAGGAAGTCAACTGTGACCCTCCCCAAGTGATACCAAGTGCCCAAGGCCTGGAACTTTGTTTTACAGCTACGTACCAGTGAATCGTGTAGTGTACAGGGCAAGGAAAGGCCCCTACATAGTCTTTCTGTAGTTTCCTGGTCCAGTGGACAGGGCCCTTGCTCTGTGACCATTGTCAGAAGGGCACACGGGCAACTCATTAGGAGTTGTGGAGTGACCACCTGGGACACCATTTGGGCCCCACGTTAACAAAAGTTTCATAGAATAAGAGTTCTATAGGTACATAAGTACACAGAAGAGCAGCCTAAGAGGACAGGACTGTTAAGAGATCGAAGAAATCCTGAGTGCCCAAGGCCTGGAACTTTATTTACAGCATCCAGGGCCTGTGATGGCAGACCATGTTGCCCCGCCTGTAGCCCAACCTATGAGGCTTGACCTATCTGTTGCCCCCTTTGATGGGCAGAAAAGGAACTTCTGTACGTTCATCCGATCCCTTCGCCTCCTGTTTATGGCGAACCCGACTGTCTATGCTGTGGACCTGGTGAAGGTCCTTTTTGCTCTGAGCAAAATTACTGGAGAAGGATTCGCTGCAGAGTGGGCGAATATGAAGGCAGAAGAGATCCTGGGTAGTGGCGAGGCTGGAACCTGGGCAGAGTTTGTGGAGGAGATGAAGCGCGCATTCGATGACCCGAATGACCGTGCGACTGCCCTTGCCGATATTGCAGGGCTGAAACAGGGTGCCATGACAGCACCAGAGTTCTTTGCGAAATTCGAGACACTGTTCCAACGGGCGAAGTTGAGTGCAGAGAAGGACTCAGGAATCCTAGTCCATTGGCTGGAGTTGAACCTGAGTAGGAGTGTTAGGATCACTTATGTAAGCCATCCCAAAGTGCAGTTGTGGAGAAACTGGGGAGGGTTGTTGGAAGGTCACATGACCTGTGGCTGGGTCGGATTATGTAATCATGTAAGATCACATGACCTGGGGCCTGGGCGCATCACATGATCCAAGGGTCCGAGCGTGGGAACGCCGGCAAGTGCCGAAGCGTTCGCTATAAGTACTTTCGCTTTTCCTTTTTTGTACTCTTTTCCCCTTATCTTAGTATTGTCATCATGACCTTACGCTTAAGTTGTGTGAGACCCAGTCTGATATAATACTAAGATCCGCCTGTCCGCCCTAGCCCCGTGTCCTAACCCGGCTAGCCTGGACCCTTAATTTCAAACTGTGACACATTGTCACAGCTCAGCCCCTATCATCCTCTTCTCCTTTACCCTGCCCGCGGTGTGTAACAGAACCGCGCGAAATTTTTACTGTGTGTAGATACACGTGACCAGACCCAGAGGAAGTCTACTGTGACTCTTCCCAAGTGATACTGAGTGCCCAAGGCCCGGAACTTTGTTTTACAGCTACGTACCAGTGAATCGTGTAGTGTACAGGGCAAGGAAAGGCCCCTACATAGTCTTTCTGTAGTTTCCTGGTCCAGTGGACAGGGCCCTTGCTCTGTGACCATTGTCAGAAGGGCGCACGGGCAACTCATTAGGAGTTGTGGAGCGACCACCTGGGACACCATTCAGGCCCCACGTTAACAAAAGTTTCATAGAATAAGAGTTCTATAGGTACATAAGTACACAGAAGAGCAGCCTAAGAGGACAGGACTGTTAAGAGATCGAAGAAATCCTGAGTGCCCAAGGCCCAGAACTTTATTTACAGCATCCAGGGCCTGTGATGGCAGACCATGTCACCCCGCCTGTAGCCCAACCTATGAGGCTTGACCTATCTGTTGCCCCCTTTGATGGGCAGAAAAGGAACTTCCGTACGTTCCTCCGATCACTTCGCCTCTCGTTTATGGCGAACCCGACTACCTATGCTACGGACCTGGTGAAGGTCCTCTTTGCTTTGAGCAAAATTACTGGAGATGGATTCGCTGCTGAATGGGCGAATATGAAGGTGGAAGAGATCCTGGGTAGTGGTGAGGCCGGAACCTGGGCAGAGTTTGTGGAGGAGATGAAGCGAGCGTTCGATGACCCGAACAACCGTGCGACTGCCCTTGCCGATATTGCAGGGTTGAAACAGGGTGCCACAACGGCACCAGAGTTCTTTGCGAGATTCGAGACACTGTTCTGACGGGCGGAGTTGAGTGCAGAGAAGGACTCAGGAATCCTGGTCCATTGGCTGGAGTTGAACCTGAGTAGGAGGTTGGTGGAGAGGATCTATGGTGTCTCCCTGATGCCAGAGACTTATGGGGAATGGAGAGTGCTGGCAGAAAGACTGGATGCCCAGCAAAGGCGATTTGATGCGATAGTCATGGAACGGACACCACGACCCATTGTGACCCCTGCGCGACCTTTTGCGACCCCTGTGCAACCCACCGCGACCTTTTCGCGACCTGCCGCAACCCTCTTGTGCCCTCTAAATGTGGCCATGGGCCAGGGATGTGCCCCTGCTGATGAGAGACATTGTTTCCGATGCCACCAGATTGGGCATGCCATCCGTTTCTGCCCCCTGCCTGACATGCATCCGCAGGTCCCAAGAGCCCGAACCTGTGGAGTGCCAGGTACCCCCCGAACAATGGAGGATTACCAGAGAGAGATTGCGTTGCTCCAAGCAAAACTGGAGCCACTTGAGAGAGAAAGGAGGACTCCGGCTGGTGAGAAGAGTTGTTCCAGCCCCCATTCCGTCCCTGTGCCCGCAGCAAGTATACCGAAGTATACTATCTTGCAGCAGAGACATACCCGAATTGGGGCTGAGGTGAAAGAGGAAGTGAGACTGGCAGGGCACCCAACCAAGGTGCAGCCAGAGGTGGAGAAACGTGTGCCACAAGAGCTAGCCATCCAGGTGTACTTGGAGGCCCTCAGCACTGGCAAGTGGGCTATGACGAAGGCCCTTGTCGACTCAGGATGCACCAACTGTTTCATGGATTTAGAGTGGGTGAAAAGAGTGGGCCTGGAGCCATCTCCCTTGCTGAACCCAATCACAATGTACAACGTGGATGGGTCACAGAACAGAGAGGGTAAAATCCGGTTTGGAATTGAGCTGCTGGTGAAGGTGGGCGACCATCGTGAATGGGTCCATTTCCTGCTGGGAAAGATCCAATCCCACAAGGTCATCCTTGGGCATGACTGGCTCAAGCGACACAACCCTGACATCGACTGGAAGAAGGCAGAGCTGAGCCTTACCCACTGCCCCCCACAGTGTTCCCCATCCCCTCGAGCCCCTGCACCCCCGAAAACGAGTACCCTTGCATCCGCAAGTATTCCGGACACCCGTTTTCCCAACTCTGGCCCTACCCCCGATTGGCCCAGCCGCTACCCTTTGGTTTTTAGTGAAGCGAAGTGGGATGAGCTTCCCCGCTCCCGACCGGACTTCGATATTAAAATCGAGTTCAAAAAGGACCCAGAGCACCTCTCCTCCAAGCTATACTCACTGACACGGCAGGAGATGGTGGAGATGAACCATTGGGTGGATGAGCAACTTGCTTCTGGACGAATCCGCCCCTCAAAATCCCCGTATGCCAGCCCCTTCTTCTTCAAACATGAGAAGGACAAGCTGCGGCCGATCATTGACTACTCGAGGCTGAATGCACACCTGATCAAGGACAAGTACCCCCTCCCCCGCATCCGAGACACAGTGGATGTGCTTAAAGGAGCGTCGATCTACTCTAAGATTGATGCGAAGGGAGGTTTCCCATCTATGCAGGTCTGGCCCAAGCACCAGCACTGCTGTGCCTTCCTGACACCCCATGGACTCTTCGAACCAGCTGTCATGTGGTTTGGACTGCAGAATGCACCTGCCACCTTCCAGCGCTTCATGAATCATGTGTTGAGGGAGGAGATTGCAGGAGGACATGTCTGGGCTTATGTGGATGATGTGATTGTGTTTGCAGAGGATTTGGCAACACACCGGTATTGGATGGATCGGGTCTTGAGGAAGTTTGGAGAGAATGGGTTGTGTCTCAAACTCAGTAAATGCGAGTTTGAGAAGAGTGAGATCATCTTCCTGGGGATGAAGATCTCTCACAACCGGCTAGAGCATGACCCAGCAAAGGGTGTGGCAGTCTGAGATTGGCCACGTCCTAGGAATGTGAAGGATGTCCAGAGGTTCAATGGGATGTTGAACTACCTCCGCCGGCACATCCCGAATCTTTCTGCCAGGGCCAAGCCACTCTTCCGGCTGACTGGGAATGTTCCTTGGAAATGGGAGGAGGAGGAGGAAGCAGCCTTCCGAGATCTCCGTCAGGCACTCGTATCAGCCCCGGTCTTGGCTCTGCCTCAGGACAAAGGGAGATGGAAGGTAGAGACGGATGCAAGTAACCTGGCAACTGGTGGAGTGCTCTCGCAGCAGCAGACAGATGGAACATGGAGAGTTGTTGACTATATCTCCAAGGCCCTCACTGCAGCTGAGAAGAACTACGATGTGTATGACAAGGAGTTCTTGGCTGTGATTCGGGCACTTCGTGAGTGGCGGGCGTACCTCATTGGAGCAGATGAGACAATTGAGATCTGGACGGACCATGCGAACCTCCAATACTTCCGGAAGCCCCAGAAGTTGAAACCGAGACAGGTCCGTTGGGTTGGGGAGCTCCAGTGCTTTGACTTTGAGATAAAGTATCGCACTGGCAAGTCAAATACAAAGGCAGATGCACTCTCCCAGAGACCGGACTATGGAGAGATGGTGGAGGAGGATGCACCGGTGCAGGTTTTCCCGGAAACGGAAGTCTGTGTGTCATTCACATCGGAAATGGAGATGCTGCTCCAGAAAAATAGCGCGGTACACGTACAGAAGCCGGAGGAGCTTGATGATGAGTGGATGTGAGATCGTGCTGGACTCTGGCGAAAGGGGATAGTCACTTGGGTCCCCCTAGGAGCTCGTGAGGCTGTCCTTGAGTTTGAGCATGACCTCCCTGCTGCTGGACACCCTGGGCCCCAGAAGTTGAGAGCAGCACTAGTGAAAGGTTATTGGTGGCCAGACATGGTGAAAGATGCAGATCGGTATGCCCAGGGGTGTGAGACATGCCAGTGGACGAAGCCTGACCGTACCAAGCATGCTGCCCCACTGCACCCCCATCCGGTTCCCGATGGTCCCTGGTTGGTGATCTCGTGGGACATAGTTGGTCCCCTCCCCCTCTCCCGTGGACATAATGCCATCCTTGTCATTGTCGACAAGTTCACAAAACGGACACTGCTCGAAGCGATTGGGCTCGACCTCACGGGACTTGGAGCAGCGTGTCTCCTCCGGGATCAAGTGTTTCGTGACCATGGAGTCCCTCACAAGGTTGTGAGTGACCGGGGGTCCCAGTTTGTGTCCTGCTTCATGAAGGAGTTCTACTCCATGATCTGGGTAAAGGCAAATCCAAGTACTGCCTTCCATCCACAGACTGATGGACAGACGGAACGGGCAAACCAGGAGATGGAGATCTATCTCCGGGCCTATGTGGACCACCTCCAGGATGATTGGGCCAAGTGGTTGTTGACTGCTGAGTTTGCTCTTAACAATCGTGAGCACTCCGCAACAGGACAGATGCCTTTCTTCCTCGACTATGGCCGGCACCCATGGAATGGGGGGCTCCGCCCACCCTCAGAGGTAAACCCTGCTGCAGATGAGTGGATGGCTAAGCTCATGGAGTCCCGAAGAGCAGCCAAGGAAGCGATGGAGAAAGCAGCAGCTGCAATGAAGAGGAGCTATGATGTTGGGAAGTGTCCGAGCCGTGAGTACTCTACAGGAGACCTGGTCTGGTTAGACACCCAGAACCTGAAAATGGACTGGCCCTCGAAGAAGCTTGACCATAAATGAGCAGGGCCCTTCGCCATTGAGGAGAAGGTGGGGCCAGCAGGGTATCGGCTCAAGCTCCCTCGGGCCTGGCACATCCATCAGGTCTTCAATGAGTTGCTGTTGACACCTTACCATCCCCCTTCCTTCCCTTCTCAGAACCTGCCTCCCCCTCCACCCCCTACGATTGATGATGACCACCTGGAGTATGATGTGGAGGCGATCCTTGATGTTAAGAAGGTGGGGCGTGGAGTGAGATACCTGGTGAAGTGGTTGGGATACCCTGTAGAGGAGAACACTTGGGAGCCACAATGGAACCTCACCAATGTGGCACTGCTTCTCCGGGACTTCTTCCTTGCTCACCCCGACAAGGCCAAGCTAGCTGGTCGGGACGCCCAGCCTTAAGAGGGGGGTGATGTTAGGATCGCTTATGTAAGCCATCCCAAAGTGCAGTTGTGGAGAAACTGGGAGGGTTGTTGGAAGGTCACATGACCTGTGGCTGGGTCGGATTATGTAATCATGTAAGATCACATGACCTGGAGCCTGGGCGCATCACGTGATCTGAGGGTCTGAGCGTGGGAACGCCGGCAAGTGCCGAAGCGTTCGCTATAAGTACTTTCGCTTTTCCTTGTACTCTTTTCCCCTTATCTTAGTATTGTCGTCATGACCTTACGCTTAAGTTGTGTGAGACCCAGTCTGATAAGGAGGTTGGTGGAGAGAATCTATGGTGTCTCCCTGATGCCAGAGACATATGGAGAATGGAAGGTGCTGGCTGAGAGGCTTGATGCCCAGCAAAGGCGACTGGATGGGATACTCACGGAACAGACACCACGACCCACTGTGACCCCCGCGCGACCCACCGCGACCCTACCGCGACCCGCCGCGACTGTTTCGCGACCTCTTGTGACCCCTCTGCTGTGTACTCCAGATGTGGCCATGGCCCAAGGATGGGCCCCTGCTGATGAGAGATGTTGTTTCCGATGCCACCAGACTGGCCATGCTGTCCGTTTCTGCCCCCTGCCTGATACACGTCTGCAGGTCCCAAGGGCCCAAACCCGGGCAGCACCATGTGCCCCCCAAATGGTGGAGGGATATGAGAAAGAGATTGCACGGCTCTGAGCCTGCATAGAGCTGTGTGAGAGAGAGAGGAGGACTCCCACTGGGGAGAAGAAGTGTGCCAGCCCCCTTTCCGTCCCTGTGCCTGCTGCAAGTATACCCTGATATACTATCTTGCAGCAGAGACATACCCGAATTGGGGCTGAGGTGAAGGAGGAAGTGAGACTGGCAGAGCACCTAACCAGAGTGCAGCCAGAAGTGCAGAAACATGTGCCACGAGAGCTAGCCATCCAGGTGCACTTGGAGGCTTTCAGCACTGGCAAAGGGACCACAATGAAGGCCCTTGTCGACTCAGGGTGCACCAACTGCTTCATGGATTTGGAGTGGGCGAAAGGAGTGGGACTGGAGCCATCTCTCCTGCTGAACCCAATCACCATGTATAATGTGGATGGGACACAGAACAGGAATGGAAAGGTCCGGTATGGGATAGAGGTGCTGGTGAGAGTTGGTGACCACCAGGAGCGGATCCACTTTCTGCTGGGAAAGACCCAGTCCCACAAGGTCATCCTTGGGCATGACTGGCTCAAGTGGCATAACCCGGATATCGACTGGCAGAAGGCAGAGCTGAGCCTTACCCACTGCCCCCCACAGTGTTCCCCATCCCCTTGAGCCCCTGCACCCCTGAAAACAAGTACCCTCGCATCCACGAATATTCTGGACACCCGTTTTCCCAACTCTGGCCCTACCCCCGATTGGCCCAGCCGCTACCCTTTGGTGTTTAGTGAAGCGAAGTGGGATGAACTTCCCTGCTCCCAACCAGACTTTGATATTAAGATCAAGTTCAAAAAGGACCCTGAGCACCTTTCTTCCAAGCTGTATTCTTTGACACAGCAGGAGATGGTGGAGATGAACCGTTGGGTGGATGAGCAGCTTGCTTCTGGACGAATCCGCCCCTCAAAATCCCCGTATGCCAGCCCCTTCTTCTTCAAACATGAGAAGGACAAACTGTGGCCAATCATCGACTACTCGAGGCTGAATGCACACCTGATCAAGGACAAGTACCCCCTCCCCCACATCCGAGACACAGTGGATGTGCTTAAAGGAGTGTCGATCTACTCTAAGATTGATGCAAAGGGAGGTTTCCCATCTATGCAGGTCTGGCCCGAGCACCAGCACTGCTGTGCCTTCCTGACACCCCATGGACTCTTCAAACCAGCTGTCATGTGGTTTGGACTGCAGAATGCCCCTGCTACCTTCCAATGCTTCATGAATCATGTGTTGAGGGAGGAGATTGCAGGAGGACATGTGAGGGCCTATGTGGATGATGTCATTGTGTTTGCAGAGGACTTGGCTACACACCGGTACTGGATGGACCGGGTCTTGAGGAAGTTTGGAGAGAATGGGTTGTGTCTCAAACTCAGTAAATGCAAGTTTGAGAAGAGTGAGATCATCTTCCTGGGGATGAAGATCTCCCACAACAGACTAGAGCATGATCTGGCCAAGGGTGTGGCAGTCCGAGATTGGCCACGTCCTAAGAATGTGAAGGATGTCCAGAGGTTCAATGGGATGCTGAACTACCTCCGCCGGCACATCCTGAATCTTTCTGCCCGGGCAAAGCCACTCTTCTGGCTGACTGGGAATGTTCCATGGAAATGGGAGGAGGAGGAGGAAGCAGCCTTCTGAGATCTCCGCCAGGCACTCATATCGGCCCCAGTCTTGGCTCTGCCTCAGGACAAAGGGAGATGGAAGGTAGAGACAGATGCAAGCAACCTGGCAACTGGTGGAGTGCTCTCGCAGCAGCAGACAGATGGAACCTGGAGAGTTGTTGACTATATCTCCAAGGCCCTCACTGCAGCTGAGAAGAACTACAATGTGTATGACAAGGAGTTCTTGGCTGTGATTCGGGCACTTCGTGAGTGGCGAGCATACCTCATTGGAGCAGAGGAGACGATCGAGATCTGGACAGACCATGCAAACCTCCAGTACTTCTGGAAGCCCCAGAAGTTGAAGCCGAGGCAGGTTCGTTGGGTTGGAGAGCTCCAGTGCTTTGACTTTGAGATAAAGTATCACACTGGCAAGTCGAATACAAAGGCAGATGCACTCTCCCGGAGACCGGACTATGGAGAGATGGTGGAGGAGGATGCACCAGTGCAGGTTTTCCTGGAAACAGAAGTCTGTGTCATTCACATTGGAAATGGAGATGCTACTCCAGAAAAATAGTGCGGTACACATACAGAAGCCAGAGGAGCTTGATGATGAGTGGACACAAGATCATGCTGGACTCTGGCAAAAGGGGATAGTCACTTGGGTCCCCCTAGGAGCTCGTGAGGCCGTTCTCGAGTTTGAGCATGACCTCCCCGCTGCTGGACACCCTGGGCCCCGGAAGTTGAGAGCAGCACTAGTGAAGGGTTATTGGTGGCCGGACATGGTAAAAGATGTGGATCGGTATGCCCAGGGGTGTGAGACATGCCAGCGGATGAAGCCCAACCATACCAAGCGTGCTGCCCCACTGCACCCCCATCTGGTGCCTGATGGTCCCTGGTCGGTGATCTCATGGGACATAGTCGGTCCCCTCCCCCTCTCCCGTGGACATAACGCCATCCTTGTTATTGTCGACAAATTCACAAAACGGACACTGCTCGAAGCAATTGGGCTTGACCTCACAGGACTTGGAGCGGCGCGTCTCCTCCGGGATTGAGTGTTTCGTGACCATGGAGTCCCTCACAAGGTTGTGAGTGACCAGGGGTCCCAGTTTGTGTCCCGCTTCATGAAGGAGTTCTACTCCATGATCCAGGTAAAGGCAAATCCAAGTACTGCCTTTCATCCACAGACTGATGGACAGACGGAACAGGCGAACCAGGAGATGGAGATCTATCTCTGGGCTTACGTGGACCATCTCCAGGATGACTGGGCTGAATGGTTGTCCACTGCGGAGTTTGCTCTTAATAATCGTGAGCACTCAGCGACAGGACAGACACCTTTCTTCCTTGATTATGGATGACACCCATGGAATGGGGGGCTCTGGCCACCTTCTGAGGTGAACCTGGTGGCGGACGAGTGGATGGCTAAGCTCACGGAGTCCCAAAGAGCAGCCAAGGAGGCAATGGAGAAAGTGGTGGCAGCGATGAAGAAGAGCTACGATAAGGGGAAACGCCCAAGTCGGGAGTACTCTGAGGGAGATCTGGTCTGGCTGGATACTAGAAACTTGAAGATGGACCGGCCCTGTAAAAAGCTTGACAACAAGAGAGCAGGCCCCTTTGCAGTTGAGGAGAAGGTGGGACCTGCTGGGTATCGCCTCAAGCTCCCTCAGGCCTGGCGCATCCATTGGGTCTTCAATGAGTTGCTGTTGACACCATACCACCCCCCCTCCTTCCCTTCTCAGAACCTGCCTCCCCCTCCATCCCCTACAATTGATGACGACCACCTGGAGTATGATGTGGAGGCAATCCTTGATGTTAAGAAGGTGGGACATGGGGTGAAGT
Source organism: Clavaria fumosa (assembly GCA_951802425.1). NCBI lineage: Eukaryota > Fungi > Basidiomycota > Agaricomycetes > Agaricales > Clavariaceae > Clavaria > Clavaria fumosa. The sequence goes on along the minus strand of OX637794.1, from coordinate 339,440 downwards.
ACTTGGTGAAGTGGTTGGGATATCCAGTGGAGGAAAACACTTGGGAGCCCTGTAGGAACCTCACTAACGTAACGTTGGTTCTCTGGGACTTCTTCCTCTCCCACCCCAACAATGCCAAGCTAGCTGGTCGGGACGCCCAGCCTTAAGAGGGGGGTGATGTTAGGATCGCTTATGTAAGCCATCCCAAAGTGCAGTTGTGGAGAAACTGGGGAGGGTTGTTGGAAGGTCACATGACCTGTGGCTGTGGTCAGATTACATAATCGTAAGATCACATGACCTGGGCCTGGGCGCATCACGTGATTCGAGAGGTCCGAGCGTGGGAATGCCAGCAAATGCCGAAGCATTCGCTATATATACTATGTCTTTTCCATTCTTGTACCCTTTTCCCCTTATCTTAGTATTGTCGTCATGACCTTACACTTGAGTTGTGTGAGACCCAGTCTGATATCATGCCCATTCAAAAGTTCATCTACCCAGCATTGGCCAGTGAGCTGCAAAGTATGCTGCAGTATTTGTTGAAGTGTGATGCATAGCAGGCTGCTGATGCACCACCAGATAGTACAAGAGCTATCCCAGCTGCTGCTATAATCTGGAGGAGTGAGTTGGAGAATGTTGCCATGCCAGGTCAAGAGCTCTGGCCACAAGCTGATCACTCTGAGGCTGATCACACAACAGTAGTGTTTGGCAGAAGCACGTTGAATCTCATTCTCAAAAACTCTGTCTCTGTCTCACAAGTGCAAAATAGAGATTTTGTGGCAATCTTGTGTCGAGACAAAGTGCTTCCGAACGCACTCTAAGTGATTCATCATTATTGTAATATTATGTTTTGGGACTCAAGAATCATGTTGTGTTCAGACGTTGCAGAGAGAAGAACATAGATGATGATGTTGTTGCCAACCCACCCACTGCCAATCGCCGTCTTTGTCATCCATCAATGATATTACCAACATTCTCAATCGGCCCATTTTTCCAGTCATCTTCTTCACTGGACCTACGTGGATCGAAAGATTCATCCGTTAAGTCCTTGTTCCAGTCCGGGTTCGGGCCCTTGTCCCAGCCATCGTCCCATCCCGGGTCCTCCGGGTTCGGGTTCTCCGGGCTCGACTCTTCTGCGTGCTCCTGAACGCTGCTCTCGAGCTCGGTATTCTCCGTGACCGTGACCGGGTTCTGTACCCAGTTGGGGTTCTGTACCCGTACCCGGATGGGGTTCCGATCCGCGTTCCGATCCGCGTGGGGGTCCTCATACGGGCCGGCTTGTACAATGTATACGCCCCCTGCACGCACTAGGCTCAGGTCCGGGTCCCAGGGGGGGTTTGTATCTCGTTCCGCGTATGGCATGTCAAGTGCTGTCAAAGTGATGCTGAGTGAGTGCTTGTAAAAACGGCGAGATAAATGAAGAGGGTCACCTTTGGCGTGGGTGGGGGATTGTTGCTTGCTTCCTCCTGTTGTTCAATTTATTATAAGTCTGTTGCCAACCGCATCTTACAAGGCGATACACGGTCATGAGAACTCTCGCACAGGCGACCAATACGAAACTCGTCTTGGAACACCCATCTGCTAGCAAACCCGTTCCCCGTCTGCAGCTACGGTACTTGAAATCAGGAGTGTACGGAAAAACCCTGTACGGAAAAAACGAACGACAAAATCGCCAGAGATTCGCCCGTGCGATGCCATGGTGAAATCTTCGATTGCATGTGAACAGAACAACATGAAACACGGTATGAGACACGCCAAAGGGGACCCACGAAAGCCACAAGGCTTCTGCTAAGACATATATGAGAAACCATGAGAAACCTTATCCTCAAACAACAGCGCCTCAAACAACAGCGCCAGATGACCTTCCCACGCTCCAGGAGTGTGTCGACATCCACAGTGGTTATCGCACAAGCAGAACCCCTCTCGTCGCCTCAAGCTGGCGCAGGAACTCTGGGACGGACTTGTAGACCCGTCCTGAATGTCGTCGTACTCTTTGACCTCGCCTTCTTGACGACCCCTTCCTTCGCGCCAAGCCTCGCAGAGTCAGTCCACGACACCTACCCTGTCGCAGATCAGGTGCTCGCACTTCGACGTGTTTCCTTTAGCGTTCTTATGGTAGTGCTTCTGCCAGTGGGTGGCGGTCTGCAGCTTCAGCGCAAACTGCTGGCATTACATAACCACAACGAGGTTCTCGCCAGCGCCATCGTACCCACAGCTACGACACCTGACTTAAGAGCTCGCACGCAAGGCCGCCCGCCATGGGCAGCGGGATGCAGGTGAGATCCAAAATGGAGGTACGGCCGATGCGACGCCCATGGCGATGAGGGGACATGGAGCGCATGGCACATGAAGATGTTGGTAATCACCCGGCCAGCTTACATAATCGCAAGACGTATTTGGAAAGGCACCAGACAGTGCCACAACTCAGTCTTAAATTCGACTGAGTTGTGAGTAATCTTGTTTTTCACTCGTTGTTAGACATTTTCTGATAACATCAGGAAAAACCTCTTTTCCTAAATTATAATAATAAGCACAGATTATTTAAGATGTGCAAAATTATTTCTAATTCTTGTAATTAGAAAGAATGTTAAGTAATTATATGAGATGTGAGGTAATTAGTTGTAGTTTATCACATTTATCACTTGATTAAATCTAATTATTAAGATATTGCCTCACATTAGCTCACATTATCTTAAACAAACACAATTATGTGAAGGTAATCTTCCATTAGCTATTGTAGTCCTAATTATACTAATTTACATCATTGAAACATAATTATGTCCTTATTATCTCTTTTATCTCATATGTGACTGGAGTTCCTATGCACCACTGACAGCCACATGAATCCCAGTCACATAAACAAACTAGGCTAATACTTACAGTAGACTGTGGCAGTGCTATGTAGTTCTATATAGACTCATAGAAGGCATAGATGACTTCCTGCCTGCCACTACCACCACCACCACTCCTCCCTTCCCCCACACACTAACTGCTGCAAACTAATGGCCTAAGTCCCCACTGTCAGTCTGTGACTACAGTTGGGGGCCTGGGCCATTGCTGCCACATCATGCTGCTGAAAAAGGGTAAGACAACACAACAAAGAATGATGGTGTGATTAAATGAGGGGGTATGTGGCAGTACAATACAAATGTGCAAGGTAGCAAATTAGGTAATCTATATAAAATACATACAGATCAAGCTTGAATTCCAACACATCTCCCCAGGCAAAGATCTGTACATCTCCTGAAGCTTACTAGGACTCACAGATTTCATCCAAGATTGCAACATTAGTGAGGAAGCAGGGACAGCAGTTGTGGAGGTGGTGGTAATTGTAAAATTGGTTTGTTTCAGTGCACAGCTTCATTCAACTTAGTTTTGATTCAAGTACACAGTCAATGATGTGACCTTGACAGATGACTTTTGGTTCAATTCAGTAGATGAACCCTCAGCAGATGGCTTTTGGTTTGATTTGATTGGTGTGCCCTTGGTGGGTAGAGTCTCAGTGCCCTCAACAACATCTCAGAAATTTTTCTTCAATTTCAAACATTTCTCCCATAATAAAACAAGTGGATTCAGCCCCACAAAGGTAACAGACAATGAGTGGTGGGTTTTGGCCCCACAAGGCAAGTGGCAATAATGACAATAGTGAGATTCAGCCCTCACAAGGTGAATGATGATGGTGAGAATGGTGAGAATTAGCCCTTGTGATAATATGGCCCTTTTAAGGCAAACAATGATTGGTCTTTGGCTCCCAGATGGCCAAATTGATACAGGCAGACTTTGGCCTCTGTAGGCAGTGCAGTTTTTGGCTATGTCCAACCATAGGGTCATGTGTTTGAAGGAAAAAGGATAAGATGACATAATAAGGAATAACAGTGCAATTAAAGGAGGGGGTATGCAATGGTATGATACAAACATGCAAGATAGCAAAATTAGGTAATCTATATATATGTAAAATACATACAGATCAAGTTTGAATTCCAACACACTGCACACCATCTGTGACTGCAGTGGGGGGCTGGTGATCATTATCATCCAGCATTCATCATCCATCATCATCAACAGTTGTTGTCATCTGTCATCTCCCACTTTTGTTGTTGTGTCATTATTGCCTGTCATCATTGTCTGTCACCATTGTCTGTCTTTGTCATCCATTGTCATCATCTGTTGTCATTGTCCATTATCCACTGCCCACTGTCATTGTCATCATTGTCTGCTATTGTCATTGTCATCATCATCCATTGTTGTCATTGTCATTGCCAACTGCTGTCACATTGTCTGCCATCATCATCATCATCATCATCTGCTGTCATTGTTGTTGCCTGCTGCCATCATTGTCATCCATTGTCATCATTATCATGATCCATCATTGTCATCATCATCATCCACTGCCATTACCATCATGTTCCAGAGCTTAATAAAACTGAGGACACTGGGGTCTTTGAACACATTTGGGAAGCAACCTCAGTATCCTATACTGCTTCCCCAGCATCAGCTCAAGATGCCTAAGCATCCCACTATCAGAGCACTGAAAATTGAAAGAATTATGGGGCAACCTACTTTCAGGAAGCATCACCCTTGCCTCACTCACCCTGGCAACCCTCAGGATGCCATACCCAGCCCTCACACCCAATACTCACCCTCACTCACCCTCACCCATCCTCACCCCTGACTTTCACCCAAAAACATTATTAAAAGAGAGGGACTGTGAGAACTGAATGCTGACAAATAAATTTGTGTAATCTTCACTCAAAAAGGAAAAAATGACTCATAGCTCAACAACCACTCATCAGAATCACTTGAAATTTGATAGCCATGTACACCTCTATAAGGGGACCCTACATGAATATCCTCACTATTTTATCTATTTCACTGTTGCCAGGGGAGCCATTTCACTTTTGCCCAATTTTACAGTCTGCATCATGCCCAAGCATGACAGTGGTGAAGGATCTCAACAACCACTTCATAGATCTTCCTGAAATTTTGATATGATATAGACACCTATTCGTATGGCTTGTATTAATATCTTCATGATTATTACAGATTTATTGAGAGTGCAGGAGCAAATCTGTGTTGTGGGTATTTCAAACTCAGTTACAACGCAGTCACCATCACGTGTTGTGTTGAACTTGACGTCGCGTTGCACTCCTCTGCTCCCTCCTCTCTTGCCCCCTCCTCTCACCCTGATCCTTGGCAGCTTCCACAATGCTCATCTCAATGTCAATCTTGAGCCCTTTTTTATCGGCTCAGAGGGGCTGTCTGGAACAGGCTTATGCCGAATTTGACATATGCTTTTTTTTTTCTCACATCGTCGTCACCACCTCTTCCTCTCTACCTTGCTGCCTCGCTGCTTGCTGCCCTCCCCTTGCCACCGCCTCCCTTGTGCCTCTGCTGCCTTGCCCTCTTGCCCCACTGTGCTGCTTTGTTGTTGCCTTGTCACCGCCCACTGCCCCGCACACAGCAATTTTGCCGCCTCCTCTGGCCTGCCACCCTGCTGCCTACCCCGCTGCCCCGTCGCCTCACTGGCCCGCTGCTCCGCCGCCCCACTGGCCCCGCCCTGCCGCCCCCACTCCGCCCCGTTGCCACGCTGCCCCCGCGCCACCCCATTGCCCTGCCGCCCCCATGCCGCCTCGTTGTCCTGCCGCCCCCGCGCCGCCCCGTTGCCCTGCCCGTTGCCCTGCCCCACCGCCATTCCACCCTGCCGCCCCGCCGCCCTGTTGCCCTGTTGCCCCACCACCCTGCCACGCTGCCACGCTGCCGCCTCGCCATCCCGCTGCCCCGCCGCTCCACTGGCCCGCCGCCCCACTGGCCCACCACCCTGCCACCCCCGCCCCGCCCCGTTGCCTTGCCGCCCCTGCGCCGTCTCGTTGCCCTGCCCCACCACCATGCCATCTCAGCAGCGCAACTCTGGAGTTCGCGCGAGAGCGGTAATGCGTAAGTTGTTAGTACTATGTAGTGCGAAGTGTTACAAGATAATACGGACCTGGAGTTCGCGCGAGAGCGGTAACGCGTGAACTCCTGGTAAACTATCGCGGCAGTACTTAAGGCAAGACGAACACTACGAAGCAAGAGTCTAAAGGTTAAATGAATCAAAGTACAAAGAAGGGCCGGACAAGAGAAGAGCGGCAGGAGAACCACGGATCCGCGCGAGGCGCGGATCCGAGTGAGTCGGAACGAGGCATCTGGGTATGCTCTTCGTCACTCCCACTTGCCAAGCTCCCACTACTCAAGTACACCGATAGCGACCCGGAACTTCTCGAACAGGTCGTGCGGCAGAGGCTTCGTCAAGATGTCCGCAATCATTTGCGTCGTCGGGCAATACTGGAAAGCGACCTCGGCGCTGGCGACGCGCTCTCGAACGAAGTGGTGGCAAATATCTATGTGTTTTGCACGCGAGTGGGCGACGGGATTCTTCGCGAGTGCAATACATCCCTGATTGTCGGCGTGGATGACGGTCGCGGTAGAGGGAGTAAAGCCAAGATCAGTAAGTAGTGAGCGCAGCCAAACCGCTTCCTTGGTCGCATTTGCAGAGGCCATATACTCGGCTTCGACAGTGGACAGGGCGACCGTCGGCTGTTTCTTCGACGACCACGAGACTGTGCCGCCAGCGACGTCAAAGACGAAGCCGGCAATCGAGCGTCGGTCATCAGCGTCTTGGGCCCAATCTGAATCTGTCCATCCAACGAGGTTAACGCCGTCGTTTTTACCTCCCAATACTAGACCAAGTTGAGCCGTGCCCTTAAGGTAGCGAAGAATTCTCTTCAGAGCGATGAGGTGTGGCCTTCCTGGATTTGCCCCGAACTGGGCACAGACGTTGGTCGCATACTGGATATCCGGTCGAGTGTGCGTCGCATACAGGACGCCGCCGAGGCACTCGAGGTAGCCAAAGCCCCGGGCGAACTCGTCGTAGGCGGCGTGGTCAGCATCAGAAGCAGGACAATCTGAAACGGACAATTTCTCCTTGACAACAGCTGGCGTTGCGACAGGTGTGGAATTTTCCATGCCATACCGTGTGAGAAGTGCCTGAATATATGCCGTCTGGTCCAATCGGATCGTGTGGGCCATGCGGTCGCGACGGACCCGAATTCCTAGAATGTGTTTCAGCTCACCCAAGTCGGTAAGTTGAAAGACTTTTCCCAGCTCCGTCTTAAACCACTTCACATCACGGACATCCGCCGCCGCGACCACCATATCGTCGACATACACCAGTACAAGTATCTTCACCTTCCTCTCCTCTCGTTTCACGTACAAACAGTCGTCTGCCGTCCCGCTGGCGAAGCCCAATCGTTTCATGGTCTCGCCTAGCTTTATTTTCCATTGTCTCCCAGCTTGCTTGAGGCCGTAGAGCGGTCTCCGCAAGCGCCAGACTCGCCGGTCCTTTTCATTTGTACGTGTTCCGTCTGGTGGATCCAGGTAGATTTCTTCGCTCAAGTCACCTCGCAGATACGCCCCGACGACATCGACCTGGTGGAGGGTCCAGTCCTCCCTCGCAGCCATAGACAGAAGGGCTCGGAGCGTCGACAGACGTGCGACGGATGCGAACGTCGCCTCGAAGTCTTGACCTGGAACCTGTGAGAATCCCTTTGCTACTATCCTAGCCTTGTATCTGACCACCTTTCCGTCGCCGTCCCTCTTCGTTTGAAAGACTATGCGGCTTCCGACTGCTTTGCGGCCGTCTGGAACCTTGGATACCCACTCAAAGGTCCCTGAAGAACGAAGCTGTTCGAGCTCGGCCTCGATTGCCTTCTCCCACTCTTTAGCCTGACCAGTCTTCATCGCCTCTTTGTAAGTGTGAGGATCGCCGTCCGTGACGACGAACGCTTGATGAACGCCCTCCCTAACAGCTTCTTCATATTCCTCCGTGGTCGCTTCTTCCCCAAAACGAACCGGTGGACGACGTTGGCGTCTGGACGGCTCTCGACGAGGTGCTGCATCTTCCTTGGGTCCAGTAGGTGTAACCACATCCTCCACAACATCATCTGATCCTTCTCCTTCAGCAGTAGAGAGGGGGTCGCTAGTCGTACCCGCATCGTCGCGCTTTGTTGCCTCCGGAACGTCACTCGGCGGTCGTGGGTCGATCCCTTCGATAATGGCTAAGTCTGTTGGGGGGAGATCTTCAACAAAACGGACGTTGCGTGAGGTGATTAGTGTTTTAGTTTCCAAATCCTCTAAACGATACCCTTTCGTCTCATCTGCCCACCATCCTAGTAGTCTACACTTCACAGACGTGGCTTCGAGCTTACCACCACGTACCTTCTTCGGAATGTTGGCATATGTGACGGAGCCAAAGATCCGAAGGTGAGATATGTCAGGTTTTCGCCCGTTCCATGCCTCATACGGTACCATCCCAGGCAGAGCAGACGTCGGCGAGAGGTTTCTGATATGTGCCGCGTACGCCAGGGCCTCGCCCCAGTAACGTAGATCCATACCTGATGAATGCAACATACATCTTACCATCTCGAAGTACGTCGCTATCGTTCGCTCGGCGATTCCATTTTGCTCAGGTCCATAGGGAACAGTCGTCTCGTGTATTATTCTGTTCTTTTTGCAGAGTTCCTCTACTTTGTCGTTGACGAGTTCGGTTCCATTGTCGGTACGTAGTTTCTTTAGTTTTCGTCCGGACTGTCTTTCTAACATCGCTATTACCTCCTTCAGCGCGGCTGGGGCCTCGTCCTTGCTCTTCAATAGGCGGACAATCCCGTATCGCGAGCTCACCTCGACGGTGATGAGGGCATATCGCATGCCGGACCATGTCTCGACCTTCATCGGTCCAGTGAGGTCGGCAGCAACAAGGTCCATCCGTTCGTATCGTGTCTGACTTATCTTCGGCAGCGGCAATCGGTGGGACTTACCGATCGCACACCCCTCGCACACTCGGTCGTGGTCGCTAGACGAAATGGTAAGTCCGTGTACCATCCCCCTTCGTGAAAGCTCGCGAATCCCTTCCAGATGTAGGTGCCCCATCCGCCGGTGCCACGTTCGCATACTCGCGCCTGAGGAGGTCGCGAAGGCGGCTTCGGTGGCCGTCTCGGCCTTCGCGTGCATGCAGTCCACTCGGTACAGTCCGTCTCTCAGCTGTCCATGCATCAACTCATCCTTTCCCAGCATCACAACCAACCCAGTCTCTGTGCTTCGGTACTGCGCCCCTTCTCGTTGGAGCGCGCCTAAGCTGACCAAATTCATAGCCAACTTCGGAGCGTGCATAACCTTGTGTAGGGTGACTGTCCTGTGTCCTTCGGGGAGCTTGACTCTTAGGCGGACGCTGCCTATGCCCTCGACAGGTACGTCTCTCGCATCCCCGACCGATATTGTTTGGTTTGACGCAGTAGAGTAGGACATGAAGTATGACCTGTCGCAGAACATGTGGCCGGTCGCTCCGCAATCGAGTATGACGCCAGCCACGGCCTGCGATCCAGCAGCCAGGTAGACTCGGCCCACCTCGCGATCGCCAAGGTCTTGACTCCCACTGACGGCCGTGTTAGCCGATCCGCCAGGTGCGTCATGTTTCTTTTCATCAGCCTCTCGTCGTGGGCACTCATTCGCCCAATGTCCCTTGCCTTTGCAGTAACGGCATTCGTCCTCTGGTTGGGGGCCACGTCCTCCGGATGCTCCCTGGCCCCTCCCTCGTCCTCGCTGGTTGCCGCCACGGCCTCGTCCTCGACCGCGGGTGCCGGTTGCCTGGAAGGCCGTCTGGCTCCCGGCCTTCTCCTGGGCGCGTCTGTTTGCTTCGGCCTGTAGCCTCGTGCTAACGATGTCGGGGGTAAGTCTATCACTGTGAATCAACTGCACTGTGATTAACTCCCAAGACGGTGTCTCTGGTAGGGACAAGATCATCGCCTGCGACATCTGGGAGTCATCCACGGTCCCTCCAGATTGGACAATCCGTTGTCGTAGGTTCAGTAGCGTAGCGATATGATCTTCCATAGACGTTCCGTCGACGTATTTCTTCGTGTATAGCTCTTTCAAGTAGTAGTAGGCATTCGTAGATTGTTTATTGGTTTGGTGGATCGTCTTCCAAGTGTCCCACATCTCGACTGCGGTCTTGCAGTCCGAGACGTGCGGCCACTGTGACTCGTCGGTCGATCCGTACATCAGGCCTTGCGCGGCTTCATCTTTAGCCTCCCATTCGTCTATGAGGGCTTCGACTCGTGCGATCTCTTCTGCGCTCGGGGCCGGTCCTCCGGGGGCAGCAACTGGGCTATTCGGGCGGGTTTCTTTTCCTTTCACTAATGCCCACAGGTATTTTGACTGTAATGCGGAGCGCATGTGAATGGCCCAAGTAGCGTAGTTCTGTCCGTTCAACTTTGTAAACCGGAGGGAGTCCATCTCTGTCAGGCCCTGCGCGGGTCTCATAATCTCTCAGCAGCGCAACTCTGGAGTTCGCGCGAGAGCGGTAATGCGTAAGTTGTTAGTACTATGTAGTGCGAAGTGTTACAAGATAATACGGACCTGGAGTTCGCGCGAGAGCGGTAACGCGTGAACTCCTGGTAAACTATCGCGGCAGTACTTAAGGCAAGATGAACACTACGAAGCAAGAGTCTAAAGGTTAAATGAATCAAAGTACAAAGAAGGGCCGGACAAGAGAAGAGCGGCGGGAGAACCACGGATCCGCGCGAGGCGCGGATCCGAGTGAGTCGGAACGAGGCATCTGGGTATGCTCTTCGTCATGCCACCCTGCCGCCCCACCGCCCTGCTGCCCCGCTTCCCCGCCGCTCCATTGCCCCGCTGCCCTGCTGCCCTGCCGACCCACTGCCCCGCCGACCCGCCACACTGCTGCCGCCACCGCAACGTTGCCCTGCTCTGCTGCCCTGCTGCCCTTGCCCTGCCACCCTGCCACCCGGCCCCACTGCCCTGCCACCCTGTTGCTCTGCTGCCCCACTCCCCACCACCCTCCCTCTGCCTCTGCCTCTGCCTCTGCCTCTGCCTCTGCCTCTGCCTCTGCCTCTGCCTCTGCCTCTGCCTCTGCCTCTGCCCATCTTGTTGGACTCTTAGCTCTCTTCTTACATGACTGTAATTACTGTTGTGATGCCTGTAGGCCCTTACTGTTATTACTGCTGCAATCTTATGATGTTTGATCAATTTCATATGGTGCTTGATATTTCTAATCACTGATAATTATGACTAATTTGGGATAATTTGGTGACAATTGGTGATAATCAGGGATAATTTAGTGATAATTGGTGATAAATCAGGGATAATTTAGTGATAATTGGTGATAATCAAGGATAATTTAGTGATAATCCAGTGATAATTGGTGATAACTGGGGATAATTAGTGATAATTCACATTATTATATGGACATTATCAAGGGACTGATCTGATTGTTAATAATTATGAGTCACAATAATTACCTCTAATTAGCACTTATTATCATTGATATTGCTAATTATGGAAGTAGGTTTTCCCTGATGGATGTGCACCGGTCGAGCGTCTTCCAGCCCAAATCGTTAGTCAACACCTCAAGGTACGCACGCTGGTTTAACGCTATTGTTCACTCTGCTCTGTCTCGTTTCACCTCGAATCCTAGGAGCCAGGACAGCTCGCCTTGATCCGTCAACTCAAAACACTTGCGCAACTCCGATTTCACATGGTCGACAGCTTCGCGCATGTTTCCCATCACAACCATGTCATCCGTGGAAACTGTCACATGTATGTTTTGATCGGCCTCCATATGGATGAAAGCTGATTGGTCAAGTTTGGACACGTTGAAGCCTAGAGAAACAAACGTGGCAGCCATCATACGATACCACATGCAACCTGATTGTTTTAGCCCATAGAGTCCCTTGCGAAGCCTGCAGACTTTCCCTCTCTCTTTGTCATTCAAAACACCATGCGGGGGCTCCATATAGACTTCCTCCTCAAGTTTTGCATTGAGGTAAGCACCTACGACGTCGACTTGATCAATTTCCCAGTTGCGTTGCACAGCCAGCGCCAGGAGAACTCTTATCGATGCGATCTTTGCAGCGGCGGCAAAGGTTTCGTTGTAGTTCGTGCCTTTGGTTTGCCTGTGTCCGCTGGCAACGACACGAGCCTTGTATTTCACGATCTCGCCCTTCGGTCCTAACTTGACCTTGAAGACGTATCCGCACGGGATTACCGGCTTGTCTGCGGGGCAGGGGACTATGTCCCAGGTGTGTACACAATTCAACTGGTCCAACTCGATCTGATAGGCTTTCTTCCATTTGGCAGCATCAGGGCCGGCAAGGGCTTGAGCAATGTGCGTGGCTCGATGCTGATTGATCCGACATGGAGGGCGAACATCGGTGAGTGGTCGTCATATTCTGGGAGCATGACATTAGTGGCTGTTCCTCGTGGTGGGTATCCTGCCAGGGTTTTGTAAAATCCTGGTTGAGGACGAGTGCGGGTGCGAAGGGGTTCATCGATCGGTGCGGGAGGTTGATTTTCTTCGCTGTGATGGTCCTCCTGATGGTTTTCGTGCAGGGGATCGTCTAGCGGTTGCGCATCGGGAGTTTCAGCACTATCAAGCGGGTCCGGTTCGATGGTGGATTGTTGGATGGTCCTATTCTTCCTCCCCTCAGATGGCATTTCACCAGTCCAGGTAAGCGGCTCCGTGGTTTCGTCAGGATTAAAGACCACTTCTCTCTCAATTCTGATTTGCTTAGTTTCAGGGATGTAAATCCTGTACCCAGTGCTTGTCCAGTCAAGGCCAACAAAATGGCCCATCTGTGCTCGTTGCTCAAGCTTACCAGTGTCGGCTATCTTTATCCAGGCTTGTGTGCCGAATGGGACTAACTTCAAGAGGTCTGGGTGCTTTGCGTAACGGGCATGAAAGGGGGTTTCTCCTTCGAGAGCGTGCATGGGTGACCTATTCTTTATCCATGCGGCGTGATTCATTGCCTCGCCCCATAGAAACCTTGGTAGTTTGGAGTCTATGAGCATGGCACGGGCGAGCTTGGCTTTAGTTCGGTTCCAGTGTTCGACCACTCCTACCTGCTCGTGAGTGTCGTGAGTCGTCAGTTCTCGTTTCGTCTCTCGTTCATCAAGATGATCCGAGAAGACTTCGCTGTTGAATTCACCGCCTTGGTCGGTGTGCAGGAACTTTATCATGACTTTGTCGTGAGTGTTTATTCATGCTTCAACCTTTTTATATACACTGAAAGCGTCAGACCTTTTATGCAGGGGAAAGATTTCGGTCCATCACGTGGCATCGTCGACGAAATCGGCAGTATAACGACTGCTGCCGAGCGATGCGAGAGAGGCAGGGCCCCAAACGTCGGCGTGGATTCGTTCGCCGTACGCCTTCGCTCGGTTAGTGGCTTTCTCTGGGAATGGCAGACACTGAGGTTTGGCTTGAGCACAAGCTTCGCAGAAGACTGCCTCGCTATTATTGTCTATCTCTATTCCTAGGACTTTGCCAGATGAGACGGCATGTTTTACTGTGGCATAGTTTATGTGGCTGAGGAGACGGTGTGCTTCAAACAAGGTGAGTGTCCTTGAGCGTTTGGCTACATGGGCTCCAAGGGGTAATGTTTTGATACAGTAGAGCCCGTTCGCCTTCGGGACTTGGGCAAGGACATTTCCTTGGCAGTCTTTTACAAGACAAACATTGTTTGTGAATTGAGCAATGTATCCGGCATCATCCAGCTTTCCGATGGACACGAGGGTAAACGCCATGCTAGGTGCGTGCGCTACGTTCCTCAATCTCATTGTGCTTATGCGCTCACCATTCATGGTCTGTAGGATGATGTCACCGCGACCGATGGCATTAAGTTCATGTCCGTCTGCGGCTGTAACCGCAGTGGGACTCGTTGGTGAGTAGTTGACAAACATGGACCTGTCAGGACAGAAGTGCACAGTCGCGCCACTGTCAAGAATGATGTCCCGGTTCATACGTGGAAGGATGGCTGTGGCGAGGTCGTCCTCGTCTCCCAGGCAAATGAATGCGAGGTACTCCTCGGCTTTTTCTTTCTCTTTAGTTGTCGCAGCTGCAGCGTTAACCTTGTCCTTTTTCTTTTGCCAGGGTGCCTGTCCTTGTTTAGCTCCACCGTCAGCGTAGCAATTTTCAGTCTTATGGTTGGTATGTTTGCAATTCGTGCATGGCGTGTCAGATCCTGACTCGTTTGTTTTTCCTCTCTGGCCCTTAGCTTTCTTGACATGGAGAGCCATGTCTCCAGACTTGGATGCCAGGTTCGCGAGCTTGCTAAAGAAATTAAGGCTAAGGTAGTTCCGTTAGCTCAGTCGTAGTACGGACTAGATTGCAAACTACCTAAGGTAGTTCCGTTCTACATTAAGACATCAGAAAATCACAAATGGATGGTGAAAAACAATAACACTCACAGCTCAGTCGTAGTACGGACTGAGCTGTACAAGCGCGAAGTGTAGTACCGAAATAGGAAAGCGAGATTACGTAATGTGGCTGGTTGAATACCATCACTCCCCTTCAAGCTGGCAACAGTGCGAGCTCGCGGACGAAGATCTCGAATGCCGGGCGCGCCAACGGCTTTGTAAATCCATCGGCTACGTTTTCGCTGGTGGGTACATAGCGCACCACGATCGTTCCTTGCTCGACAGCTTCACGGATGAAATGATATCGGATGTCGATGTGTTTTGTTCTCGCGTGAAATTTGTTATTTTCAATGATTGCTATCATTGACTGGTTGTCCAATAGGAGGACCGTTGGTCCGGGCTCCGCCGCGTCCAGCTCGTCTAAGAAACTTTGTAGCCAGCAAATTTCTCGCGCCGCGTGGGCGGCTGCTATGTACTCCGCCTCGGTGCTGGACTGCGCTACCAACGTTTGGCGCTTCGACGACCAGGTTACGGCCCCGCATCCAACTCGAGCTACGAAGCCCGATATCGAGTGACGATCCGCCTGCGAAGCCCAGTCGGCGTCAGAGTAGATTTGTGGGCGTGATCCCGCACCGCCGAGGGTAAGCCACATGTCCTTTGTCGTGTTTAGATAGCTGACCACTCGTTTTAGAGCCTCCCAATGCTCGCGCGCTGGGTTGTGCGTGAACTGGGACAGGATGCCGACGGCGAGCTGGATGTCTGGGCGAGTTATGACCGCTGGCCAGAGCACGCCGCCGCATGCCTCCTGGTAGGGTACGTCTAACGCTTTTTGTGGGCATTGTTCCTTTGACAGAGGCGTTGCGGCGTCCATAGGGATGTGTACAGGGCGCGCATTCTCAAGGCCAAAACGTCGGGCAAGGGCGGTAATGTACGCTCTTTGGTTGATTCTCACCATTCTCGCAGCTCTATCGCGTCGCACCTCGAATCCTAGGAGCCATGCGAGCTCCCCTTGGTCGGTTATCTCAAACGATTGCCGGAGTTCCGATTTTACCGTATCCACGGCAGCCCTGGAGTTCCCCATCACGATCATGTCATCCGTTGACACAGGTACGTGAACCGTTTCGTTTCCTTTTGTCCTGATAAAGACTGATTGGTCGAGTTTGGAGATGTTGAATCCCAAACTTTTGAACGTGTGGGCCATGCGCTCGTACCACCGCCTTCCTGCTTGCTTTAGACCGTAAAGTCCCTTTCGCAATCGGCACACCTTCCCCTTCTCCCCTTCAGCGAGTACGCCATTGGGAGCCTCCATGTAGACTTCGTCTTGGAGATCTGCATTCAGGTAAGCGCTAACCACGTCAATTTGATCGATTTCCCAATCTCGCTGAGCCGCCAGAGCCAAGAGAACACGAATCGATGCGATTTTTGCTGCTGCCGCAAACGTTTCATCGTAATTGACGCCTTTCTTCTGCCTGTGGCTGCCTGCGACGACTCGGGCTTTATACTTCAGAACTTCGCCGGCTGGACCTAGCTTTACCTTGAAAACATAGCCGCAGGGGATGATGGGTTTATCGGGAGGGCGGTCAACGATATCCCAGGTGCGTAGCTTGCTCAATTGATTTAGCTCAATCTGATAGGCTTCCTTCCACTTGTGTGCATCGGGGCTTGCGAGTGCCTGTGCGGGAGTGCGCGGCTCGTCTCCGATGGAACCTGCGAGGAGCGCAAACATGGGTAAGTCGTTCGGTTCGTCGTTTAGAGCGTTGACTGCAATGTTAACGTTGTCTTTTTGAGGTGCTTGGCCGGCTAGCATTCTGTAGTAGCCAGGCTGAGGCCGTGTTCGATGTGGGCGGTCGTGTGCATCTTCGGGGGTTTCGTCCTCAAGATCAAGGTCTCGGGGAGGATTAGGTTCGTTGGTTTCGTCAACGTTAGGTGTGTTTTCTGGTTCGTCGTCGTGGGTTGGATGAGAACGCTGACTGGATTTGCTTTTCTCCCCTTCAGCCAGTGTTTCGGCTGTCCAGACCACAGGGTCGGATTCATCATCGCGATTGAAGACGACCTCACGCTCGACTCGGATTTGCTTCTTATCAGGGAAGTAGATCCTGTAGCCTGTACTTGTCTGATCAAATCCAACGAAGTACCCGAAGCGTGCCCGCTTATCGAGTTTCCCGGCGTCGACGATCTTTACCCAAGCTCGAGTCCCGAAAGGTACGGCTTTTGATAGGTTTGGGTGCTTTCCAAAGCGTGCCTGGAAGGGTGTGTCGCCGTCGAGTGCACGAGTAGGTGCGCGGTTTTTTATCCACGCTGCGTGACTCATGGCGGCGGCCCAGAGGTTCTTGGGGAGCTTGGAGTCAATCAGCATCGCTCGCGCCAACGCGGCCTTGGTCCTGTTCCAGCGCTCCACAACGCCAACTTGTTCATGGGTGTCGTGAATGGTGAGCTCGCGTTTTGTGCCCTTCTCAGCTAGGTGATCTGAGAATGCATCGCCTAGGAACTCACCGCCGCGGTCGGAACAGAGGTATTTGATTTTTGTGTTATTGTGAGTGTTAATCTCGGCTTCAAGCCTTTTGTATGCGCTGAATGCCTGGTCTTTCTTTTGTATAGCGACTATCTCAGTCCATCTCATCGCGTCATCAACAAAATCCACGGTGTAGTGGTTTCCACCAATCGACGCGGTTGCGGTTGGCCCCCATACGTCTGTGTGGATGCGGTCGCCGTACTTCTCCGCTCTGTTCGATGCTTTCTCAGGGAACGGGAGGCGATTCGGCTTAGCTTGAGCACACGCATCGCAGAAAGGTGCGTCGGCTGTGTCCTCTATCTCGATACCAGTGACCTTTTGGCTAGAGATCGCATATTTCACCGCTGCGTAGTTTACATGACCAAAGACACGGTGCGCTTGGTAAAAGGTGAGTTTTTGGGGCTTGATCGCTACGTGTGCGACGTAGGGGGTAGCTGACACGGCTGGTAGACGATAGAGCCCATTCATTTTGGGGATGCGGGCGACTACTGTGCCTGCTGGATCCCTTACGACGCAGACGCTGTCTGTGAACTCGGCCGTACACCCAGTGTCGTCAAGTTTTCCGATGGATATTAGAGTGAAAGCCATGCTCGGTGCGTGAGCAACATTCTTAAGCTTGAACTTACTAACTCGAGTTCCATTCGGGACCTCAAGTAGGACGTCGCCACGGCCAATCGAATTCAGGACGTGGCCATCGGCGGCAGTAACTGGTTTATGGGCAGTAGGTGAGTAAGTGACGAACATTGACCTGTCCGGGCAGAAGTGCGCAGTGGCTCCGCTATCGAGGATGATCTCGTGCGGTCGTTTCACGCTGGGAGAGGCGGCAGCTGCGGTAGGTGTGTCGCCAAGGCAGGTGAACGCGAGGTAATCCTCGCTGTCCTTCTGCTTGGGGGTTGACGTAGCTGCGGTGTTCGCCTTGTCCGTTTTCTTTTGCCAGGGCGCTTGGCCCTCCTTGGCTCCACCCTTAGAGAAACAATCTTCCGTTTTGTGGTTTGTGCGCTTACAAGTCGCGCATGGGTTTTTCAGTGAGTTATCATTTCCTTTCCCTTTGCGGCCTTTTCCTTTGCTGACGTTGAGTGCAGCATCACCCGACTTGGCCACGTTCTGTGAGAGCTCGCGCTGGCGGGCCTCCTCAAGTACGATTCTCATAAGATCGTTCGGGTTTATCGCCGTGCCAGAAAGGCTTGCGGCGTGAGTGATTGTATGGAGTAGCGAGTGGTAGCTGGGTGGGAGTGAGGTAAGTAACATTGTCCCGAAGTCTTCGTCCAGAACTGATGCGCCTATGCCTTCTAGCTCCTCCTGGAGTCTCGTCATGGCGTTAAGGTGAGCCTTGATGTCTCCGTCTTCGTCGCAGACCATCGATTGGAGCCTGCGGCGGGTGTCTACTTTGTGCAACTGACTCTTTTTTGTAGCATCATTACGGATCGCCGACCACATTTCGTTAGCGGCCATCGACTTGATGAGGGTGGCGAGGCGAGGTGAAACGGTGGTGAGCATTACATGCTGCGCACCATATTCTTTTTGCTCATACTCATCCATCCTTTTCTCCTTTTCTTCGAGCTCATCATCAGTCGCTTCAACGCCCGCCTTTTTCATCGGGACGCCGTTTACTTCAGGGTAAGGGACCGGTTTTCGTGCAGTGCCATCGACGTGTCTTATTAACCCTCTTGCTCCCATAGCTGTCCTGGCTTTCGACTGGTAGTCAGGCCAGTTTGCTCCGTCGTCGCGAAGTCTTGGGACAGCAATAGTGCTATTCGAGGAGTTGGGGGTAGGCATGTCGTTTTGGGCGCCGGATCTCATAATCTAAAGAAATTAAGGCTAAGGTAGTTCCGTTAGCTCAGTCGTAGTACGGACTAGATTGCAAACTACCTAAGGTAGTTCCGTTCTACATTAAGACATCAGAAAATCACAAATGGATGGTGAAAAACAATAACACTCACAGCTCAGTCGTAGTACGGACTGAGCTGTACAAGCGTGAAGTGTAGTACCGAAATAGGAAAGCGAGATTACGTAATGTGGCTGGTTGAATACCATCACTTGTGTTGTCTGGCTTCCTCAAGTATGATCCACATCAGGTCATTCGGTGATATGTCCATGCCCGACAAGCTTGCGGCATGCATTATCGAGTGGAGGAGGGTGCGGTAGCTCGGCGGTAATGATGTGAGTATCATAGTCGCGAAGTCGTCGTTAGTGACTGATGCGCCGATTCCTTCCAGCTCTTCTCATACCTTTAGCATTGAGTTCAGGTGGGCTTTAACATCGGCATCTTCACAGCAGACCATTGACTGAAGTCTGTGGCATGTATCGACCTTGTGGAGCTGACTCTTTTTCGTAGCATCAGTGCGGATAGTGTTCCACATTTCGGCAGGAGACATTGACTTGACGATTGTAGCGAGCCGAGGGGATACCGTCGTCAGCAGTATGTGTTGCACACCGTACTGTTTCTGCTTGCACTCATCAAGTTTTCATTCCTTTTCTTCTAGTTCATCATTGGTCACTCGGACTCCCGGAGTCTTCATCAGGATTCCGTTTACTTCAGGGTAAGCAACCAGTTTTCATGCAGAGCCATCACAGTGTCTGATTAAACCTTTCGCGCCCATAGCTGTGCGGGCTTTCGACTTGTAGTCGGCCCAATTCGCCCCATCATCACGGAGTCAAGGCACGCTCAAGGCATTGGAGAAGGTGTTGGATGAGGTGAGGTCGTTTTACACAACGAATCTCATAATCTGTTAGAAACTAGGGTAACTTCGTTAACTCCGTCGAATTTAAGACTGTGGACATTTAGTACTACCTAGGGTAACTTCGTTCTGTCCTAGGTTCATCAGGGAAAACCTACTTCCATAATTAGCAATATCAATGATAATAAGTGCTAATTAGAGGTAATTATTGTGACTCATAATTATTAACAATCAGATCAGTCCCTTGATAATGTCCATATAATAATGTGAATTATCACTAATTATCCCCAGTTATCACCAATTATCACTGGATTATCACTAAATTATCCTTGATTATCACCAATTATCACTAAATTATCCCTGATTTATCACCAATTATCACTAAATTATCCCTGATTATCACCAATTGTCACCAAATTATCCCAAATTAGTCATGATTATCAGTGATTAGAAATATCAAGCACCATATGAAATTGATCAAACATCATAAGATTGCAGCAGTAATAACAGTAAGGGCCTACAGGCATCACAACAGTAATTACAGTCATGTAAGAAGAGAGCTAAGAGTCCAACAAGATGGGCAGAGGCAGAGGCAGAGGCAGAGGCAGAGGCAGAGGCAGAGGCAGAGGCAGAGGCAGAGGCAGAGGCAGAGGCAGAGGCAGAGGCAGAGGCAGAGGCAGAGGCAGAGGCAGAGGCAGAGGCAGAGGGAGGGTGGTGGGGAGTGGGGCAGCAGAGCAACAGGGTGGCAGGGCAGTGGGGCCGGGTGGCAGGGTGGCAGGGCAAGGGCAGCAGGGCAGCAGAGCAGGGCAACGTTGCGGTGGCGGCAGCAGTGTGGCGGGTCGGCGGGGCAGTGGGTCGGCAGGGCAGCAGGGCAGCGGGGCAATGGAGCGGCGGGGAAGCGGGGCAGCAGGGCGGTGGGGCGGCAGGGTGGCATGGTGGTGGGGCAGGGCAACGAGACGGCGCAGGGGCGGCAAGGCAACGGGGCGGGGCGGGGGTGGCAGGGTGGTGGGCCAGTGGGGCGGCGGGCCAGTGGAGCGGCGGGGCAGCGGGATGGCGAGGCGGCAGCGTGGCAGCGTGGCAGGGTGGTGGGGCAACAGGGCAACAGGGCGGCGGGGCGGCAGGGTGGAATGGCGGTGGGGCAGGGCAACGGGCAGGGCAACGGGGCGGCGCGGGGGCGGCAGGACAACGAGGCGGCGTGGGGGCGGCAGGGCAATGGGGTGGCGCGGGGGCAGCGTGGCAACGGGGCGGAGTGGGGGCGGCAGGGCGGGGCCAGTGGGGCGGCGGAGCAGCGGGCCAGTGAGGCGACGGGGCAGCGGGGTAGGCAGCAGGGTGGCAGGCCAGAGGAGGCGGCAAAATTGCTGTGTGCGGGGCAGTGGGCGGTGACAAGGCAACAACAAAGCAGCACAGTGGGGCAAGAGGGCAAGGCAGCAGAGGCACAAGGGAGGCGGTGGCAAGGGGAGGGCAGCAAGCAGCGAGGCAGCAAGGTAGAGAGGAAGAGGTGGTGACGACGATGTGAGAAAAAAAAAAGCATATGTCAAATTCGGCATAAGCCTGTTCCAGACAGCCCCTCTGAGCCGATAAAAAAGGGCTCAAGATTGACATTGAGATGAGCATTGTGGAAGCTGCCAAGGATCAGGGTGAGAGGAGGGGGCAAGAGAGGAGGGAGCAGAGGAGTGCAACGCGACGTCAAGTTCAACACAACACGTGATGGTGACTGCGTTGTAACTGAGTTTGAAATACCCACAACACAGATTTGCTCCTGCACTCTCAATAAATCTGTAATAATCATGAAGATATTAATACAAGCCATACGAATAGGTGTCTATATCATATCAAAATTTCAGGAAGATCTATGAAGTGGTTGTTGAGATCCTTCACCACTGTCATGCTTGGGCATGATGCAGACTGTAAAATTGGGCAAAAGTGAAATGGCTCCCCTGGCAACAGTGAAATAGATAAAATAGTGAGGATATTCATGTAGGGTCCCCTTATAGAGGTGTACATGGCTATCAAATTTCAAGTGATTCTGATGAGTGGTTGTTGAGCTATGAGTCATTTTTTCCTTTTTGAGTGAAGATTACACAAATTTATTTGTCAGCATTCAGTTCTCACAGTCCCTCTCTTTTAATAATGTTTTTGGGTGAAAGTCAGGGGTGAGGATGGGTGAGGGTGAGTGAGGGTGAGTATTGGGTGTGAGGGCTGGGTATGGCATCCTGAGGGTTGCCAGGGTGAGTGAGGCAAGGGTGATGCTTCCTGAAAGTAGGTTGCCCCATAATTCTTTCAATTTTCAGTGCTCTGATAGTGGGATGCTTAGGCATCTTGAGCTGATGCTGGGGAAGCAGTATAGGATACTGAGGTTGCTTCCCAAATGTGTTCAAAGACCCCAGTGTCCTCAGTTTTATTAAGCTCTGGAACATGATGGTAATGGCAGTGGATGATGATGATGACAATGATGGATCATGATAATGATGACAATGGATGACAATGATGGCAGCAGGCAACAACAATGACAGCAGATGATGATGATGATGATGATGGCAGACAATGTGACAGCAGTTGGCAATGACAATGACAACAATGGATGATGATGACAATGACAATAGCAGACAATGATGACAATGACAGTGGGCAGTGGATAATGGACAATGACAACAGATGATGACAATGGATGACAAAGACAGACAATGGTGACAGACAATGATGACAGGCAATAATGACACAACAACAAAAGTGGGAGATGACAGATGACAACAACTGTTGATGATGATGGATGATGAATGCTGGATGATAATGATCACCAGCCCCCCACTGCAGTCACAGATGGTGTGCAGTGTGTTGGAATTCAAACTTGATCTGTATGTATTTTACATATATATAGATTACCTAATTTTGCTATCTTGCATGTTTGTATCATACCATTGCATACCCCCTCCTTTAATTGCACTGTTATTCCTTATTATGTCATCTTATCCTTTTTCCTTCAAACACATGACCCTATGGTTGGACATAGCCAAAAACTGCACTGCCTACAGAGGCCAAAGTCTGCCTGTATCAATTTGGCCATCTGGGAGCCAAAGACCAATCATTGTTTGCCTTAAAAGGGCCATATTATCACAAGGGCTAATTCTCACCATTCTCACCATCATCATTCACCTTGTGAGGGCTGAATCTCACTATTGTCATTATTGCCACTTGCCTTGTGGGGCCAAAACCCACCACTCATTGTCTGTTACCTTTGTGGGGCTGAATCCACTTGTTTTATTATGGGAGAAATGTTTGAAATTGAAGAAAAATTTCTGAGATGTTGTTGAGGGCACTGAGACTCTACCCACCAAGGGCACACCAATCAAATCAAACCAAAAGCCATCTGCTGAGGGTTCATCTACTGAATTGAACCAAAAGTCATCTGTCAAGGTCACATCATTGACTGTGTACTTGAATCAAAACTAAGTTGAATGAAGCTGTGCACTGAAACAAACCAATTTTACAATTACCACCACCTCCACAACTGCTGTCCCTGCTTCCTCACTAATGTTGCAATCTTGGATGAAATCTGTGAGTCCTAGTAAGCTTCAGGAGATGTACAGATCTTTGCCTGGGGAGATGTGTTGGAATTCAAGCTTGATCTGTATGTATTTTATATAGATTACCTAATTTGCTACCTTGCACATTTGTATTGTACTGCCACATACCCCCTCATTTAATCACACCATCATTCTTTGTTGTGTTGTCTTACCCTTTTTCAGCAGCATGATGTGGCAGCAATGGCCCAGGCCCCCAACTGTAGTCACAGACTGACAGTGGGGACTTAGGCCATTAGTTTGCAGCAGTTAGTGTGTGGGGGAAGGGAGGAGTGGTGGTGGTGGTAGTGGCAGGCAGGAAGTCATCTATGCCTTCTATGAGTCTATATAGAACTACATAGCACTGCCACAGTCTACTGTAAGTATTAGCCTAGTTTGTTTATGTGACTGGGATTCATGTGGCTGTCAGTGGTGCATAGGAACTCCAGTCACATATGAGATAAAAGAGATAATAAGGACATAATTATGTTTCAATGATGTAAATTAGTATAATTAGGACTACAATAGCTAATGGAAGATTACCTTCACATAATTGTGTTTGTTTAAGATAATGTGAGCTAATGTGAGGCAATATCTTAATAATTAGATTTAATCAAGTGATAAATGTGATAAACTACAACTAATTACCTCACATCTCATATAATTACTTAACATTCTTTCTAATTACAAGAATTAGAAATAATTTTGCACATCTTAAATAATCTGTGCTTATTATTATAATTTAGGAAAAGAGGTTTTTCCTGATGTCCCCATGGACCCTGGCGCGGTCCTGTTGAAGGATCAGTGTCCTGCCGAACCTATTGATGCACCCTATCAAGAGGCGTGTGGTGGCGTGCTCTGGCCAGCCGTCATCACCCGCCCAGATGTCCAATTGGCAATCGGCATATTGTCCCAGTTCACGATGAACCCAGCACATGCCCACTGGGAGGCTATGAAACGGTTGATAAGTTACCTGAACACGACTAAGAACCTATGGCTCACGCTGGGAGGACCCGGGTCAATGCCGGAAGTGTTCTCTGACGCCGACTGGGCATCCCAGCCCGATCGGCACTTGATATCGGGCTTTGTTGCGCGAATCGGCCATGGCGTGGTTAGCTGGTCCTCGAAGAAGCAGACCTTGGTGGCACAATCAAGTACCGAAGCGGAGTACATTGCAGCTGCGACGGCAGCGAGGGAGATCTTTTGGTTGAGGAGCTTTCTTGCAGAAGTGGGAGCTAACGAACCAGGGCCAACAAGGCTATGGCTTGACAACATGTCAACGATCGCGATAACAAAGAATAACAAATTCCACACACGCACCAAACACATCGATATCCGGCATCATTTCATTCGCGAGGCAGTTGAGCAAGGAACAATAGGTGTGGAATATGTGCTGACAGGGGAGAATGTTGCCGACGGCTTTACGAAGCCGCTTCTGTGCCCCGCATTCAAGATTTTTGTTCGGGAACTCGCGCTCCTGCCCGTTTGAGAGGGAGTGTTGGTAATCACCCGGCCAGCTTACATAATCACAAGACGTATTTGGAAAGGCACCAGACAGTGCCACAACTCAGTCTTAAATTCAACTGAGTTGTGAGTAATCTTGTTTTTCACTCATTGTTAGACATTTTCTGATAACCTAGGACAGAACGAAGTTACCCTAGGTAGTACTAAATGTCCACAGTCTTAAATTCGACTGAGTTAACAAAGTTACCCTAGTTTCTAACAGAAGATGCCTTACCATTCACGTCGTTCCCTTTGCTGCTCATGCGAGGTTCTCGCTTCGGACGCCCACATATCGTGAGGTCTGGAGTGGAAAAGACAGCAGGACACGAAGGACTACATACCGCAATACCTTGCCTCCCTCCGATCACCCACAGCAGGTAGGCAAACGGAGTCTTGCACGACAAGAGGTGTGACACAGCACACACACTCTCAGGCAATAGACACCTACGCAGATGATGCCCGGCCAGCATTGCACAGTGCAACCTGACACCGGGCATTTTAACAGCTCCGGACTGCCTCTGTATGGACATTGAGCAGGCAGGCACAATGCTCTGCCACTATACCAGACCTTGTTCGGAACCCTCATGACAGTGGGCCAACAAGGTTTGGTGTGGCAGAAGAGGTAGCGGCATAGCTGACCACAGCTATGTTAAGCACAACGGCCCGCACCCCCTCCACATAATTTTGGCTATGTACCCAAAACCTCTCTCCGACAGGGCACTCAGGCCTCCGGCAGCAGGTAAGCAACGGTAGAGGGCAACGACACTAGCAGCAAGCAGATGAAAGCAGAGGACGACGACGCCAGCAGTGTGCAGGCTACAGCAGAGAACAACAGCACCAGCAGTGAACAGGTGATAGCAGGGGACTTGGACAACGCCGCTAGCGGAGGCAATGTCGCCAACAGAGAGCAGGCAATGGCGGAGGGCAGCGGCGCCAGCAGCGAGCAGGCAATGGCGGAGGGCAGCGACGCCAGCAGCGGGTGGATGATGGCAGAGGACAAAGATGCCAGCAATAAGCAAGGTGGTGGAGGACAACGACGCCGGCAACGAGCAGGTGGCATTGCCAGTGACCGGCAGGCGATGGCAGAAGATGACGGCGCCAGGCGCAGAAAGGCACTGGTGGAGCACAACGTCGCCAGCAGCGAACAGGTGATAGCGAACGGCAATGGCGATGGCAACAGGACGGCGGAGGATGACAGTGCTAGCAGCGAGCAGATGAACGCGAAAGACAATGACGCCAGCGGCGGGTAGTCTACAGAGGAGAAAGGCGGCACCAGCGCGCGCAGGTGACAGAGGAGGACAACGGCGCTAGCAATGAGTGGGCCGTGGCAGAGGGTGACGGCGCCAGCAGCAAGCAGGTAACGGCAGCACCAGAAACAGACCCGGCGATGGTGGAGGGCAACGGCCCCAGCAGCAGGCAGGCACTGACAGAGATTGATGATGCCAGCAACAAGCGGGTGGCGGCGGATGATGACGACACTAGTAACAAGCAGGAAATGGCGGAGGATGATGATGCCGGCAATAAGCGGGTGGCGGCGGGGGATGACAACGCCAGTGACAGGCAGGTAGCGTTGCAGGCAGCCGGCCGATGATGGCGAAGTGCGGCAGCACCAGCAACAGAAAGGCGATGGCAGAGGGCGAAGGCGCCAGCAGCAGGCAGGCGACGGCGCAGGACGACGGTGCCAGCAGCAGGCAGGCGGCGGTAGGGAACGATGAAGCCAGTGATAAGCAGGTGACATTGCCAGCAGCGAGGTGATGGCGGAGGGCGATGGTGTGAGCAGCAGGAATGCGGCGGCGGGAAACGCCAGCATCAGCAGCAGGAAGGCGACGGCGGGAGACTCCAGCGTCAGCAGCGGTAGGCAACCGCAGACGACAGCAGCGGGCGATGGCCAGCGACGACGGCGCGGACGATGGCCAGTGACGACGGCGCGGACGATGGCCAGCGACGACGGCGCGGACGGATATGGCGCCAGCAGCAAGCGATGGCGGACGACAATAGCACCGGCAGCCGGTTCCGATGGGCGGCAACGGCCCCCCCCCATTGGCAGCAGGCGACGGTTGAAGATGATAGTGCCAGCTACAGGCAACTGCAGCCGAGGAAGGCACGGCGGTAAGCACGATGAACAACGACGCCCCGCCGCAGCAGGTAGGCGACGACGAATGACAAGTTGAACGGCATTGCTCATCTGGATTTACGATGCAAACACGCAGTGCACATTGCGCTTTACACATTCTAGAGGTATCGGTCAAACAGCAAGCGACTTCGATAGCGAGCGAGCCATATTGAGACAGCAGGAAGCTTGCTCAACCTGAAATGATAAACTGCCGAGGTGGGAATGGTGGTAGTGTGCATGTACACTTGCCCTCATTCCCATCTCTTTCTTAGTAAGCACTAGTTGTGACCTTAAGGGCCAGATCGGCTGCCGCGAAATCATTTCGTTTCCAGCCAAATTTTATTCCCACGGTGTAAGGATGATATGTTGTTTAAACAAGGAAACTTACAGTGGTTTGCAGAACTTAGGGCGCGGGCGTGAAAACAAAGAAAAACAAAGCTTTGGGTAGTTGAATCTTGCATACGCTCTCCCAAGTGTAATTCTTCATGAAATACAGTAATAAGACCTGAAAAATGATCACAAAGACAGTGTGCAGGTGCACATCTGTCAGACTTAGTCTCACGGTTCACACAACTTAACGTAAGGTCGATGATGACGATACTAACATAAGGGTACAAGTAAGAAAGCGACATAGTATATATAGCGAGAGGTTCGGGAGTTGCCGGCGTTCCCACGCTCGGACCCCGTGCGTCACGTGATGCGTCCAGGCCCGGGTCACGTGATTTTCCCATTATGTAAGCCACCACCCGTTCGGGTCACGTGACTCGTCCGCAAACTTCCCGCAACTCTTTTGCGATCCTTTCTTGGCCTTTCCAACCTGCTTATGTAAGCGATCCTGACATCACCCCCCTCTTAAGGCTGGGCGTCTCGACCTGCCAACTTCGCCTTGTCAGGGTATTGCTGGAAGAAGTCCCGGAGCAACAGTGCAACGTTAGTGAGGTTGCGACGAGGTTCCCAGGTGTTCTCCTCTGCAGGGTATCCTAACCACTTCACCAAATACTTCACTCCCCGTCCAACCTTCTTGACATCAAGAATTTCCTCCACCTCATACTCCAAGTGGTCATCGTCAATCGTGGGGGGTGGGGGTGGAGGCAAGTTCTGGGAAGGGAAAGAGGGAGCAATATACGGGGTGAGTAGCAACTCATTGAAAACCCGGTGAATGCGCCATGCTCGGGGGAGCTTGAGTCGGTATGCTGCTGGTCCAACCTTCTCTTCGATGGTGAAGGGTCCAGCCCGCTTGTTGTCAAGCTTCTTGGATGGTCGATCCATTTTCAGGTTCCGGGTATCCAGCCAGACTAAGTCCCCCTTTGAGTATTCACGACTCGGGCGCTTTCCTTTATCATAGCTAGCCTTCATCGCATCTGCCGCCTTCCCCATTGCATCCCTGGCTGCTCTTCGGGATTCCGTGAGCTTGGCCATCCACTCGTCTGCTGCAGGGTTCACTTCAGAGGGCGGCCGGATACCACCATTCCAAGGGTGCCGGCCATACTCCAGATAGAAAGGTGTGAATCCAGTGGCTGAGTGCTCACGGTTATTGAGCGCGAATTCGGCTGTGGATAGCCACTCTGCCCAATCATCCTGCAGATGGTCAACATAGGCCCGGAGATACACTTCAACCTCCTGATTGACCCGCTCTGTCTGTCCATCTGTTTGTGGGTGGAAGGCAGTGCTCGGGTTCGCCTTAACTCCAATCATCCCATAAAACTCCCTCATGAATCTGGACACAAATTGGGTTCCCCGGTCACTCACAACTTTCTGCGGGACTCCATGGTCGCGGAAGACCCGGTCTCGAAGGATCCGAGCAGCACCAAGTCCCGTGAGGTCAAGGCCAATAGCTTCGATGAGAGTTCGTTTTGTAAACTTGTCGACAATGACAAGGATCGCATTGTGACCACGTGAGAGGGGGAAAGGTCCAACAATGTCCCAAGAGATGACTGCCCAGGGGCTCTCAGGGACAGGGTGCAGATGGAGTGGAGCGGCGCGCCTGGTACGATCAGGCTTGATTCGTTGGCATGTCTCACATCCACCTGCATACCGATTGGAATCCTTCACCATGCCCACCCACCAATAGGACCTCAGCAGAGCCACCCTCAGTTTCCGTGGACCAGGGTGTCCTGCGATGGGGAGGTCATGCTCAAAGGTGAGCACTGCCTCACGTGCTTCTGGGGGCACCCAAGTGATTTCTGCCTTCCGCCAGAGTCCCATCCGATCTCTCGTCCACTCATCATCAAGCTCCTCCGGCTTCTGCACATATACCGCACTGTTTTTCTGGAGTAGCGTCTCCATCTCCGATGTGAACGATGTGCAGGTCTCAGCCTCTGGGAAGACCTGTACTGGTGCATCCTCCTCCACCATCTCTCCATAGTCTGGCCTCCGTGAGAGTGCATCCGCTTTCGTGTTTGACTTCCCAGTACGGTACTTGATCTCGAAGTCAAAGCACTGGAGCTCTCCAACCCAACGGACCTGCCTCGGTTTCAACTTCTGGGGCTTCCGGAAGTACTGGAGGTTAGCATGGTCCGTCCAGATTTCGATAGTCTCTTCCACCCCAATCAGGTAAGCCTGCCACTCGCGTAGTGCCCAGATTACAGCCAGGAACTCCTTGTCGTACACATCGTAATTCTTCTCAGCTGCAGTGAGGGCTTTGGAGATGTAGTCTACAACTCTCCAAGTCCCATCCACCTGCTGCTGTGAGAGAACTCCTCCAGTCGCCAAGTTGCTCGCATCTGTTTCTACCTTCCATCTCCCTTTGTCTTGTGGTAGAGCCAAGACCGGGGCTGATACTAGTGCCAGGCAGAGATCTTGGAAGGCTGCTTCCTCCTCCTCCTCCTCCCATCTCCACGGGACTTTCCCTGTCAGCCGGAAGAGTGGTTTTGCCCGGGCAGAGAGATTTGGGATGTGCCGGCAGAGGTAGTTCAGCATCCCGTTGAATCTTTGTACCTCTTTCACATTTTTCGGTCTGGGCCAGTTACGGATCGCTGCGCCTTTAGCTGGGTCATGCTCTAGACGGTTGTGGGAGATCTTCATCCCCAGGAAGAAAACCTCACTCTTCTCGAACTCGCACTTGCTGAGTCTGAGACACAGGCCATTCTCCCCAAACTTCTTCAAGACCCGATCCATCCAATACCGATGTGTAGCCAAATCCTCTGCAAACACTATAACATCATCGACATAGGCTCGGACATGCCCCCCTGCAATCTCTTCTCTCAACACATGGTTCATGAAGCGCTGGAAGGTTGCAGGCGCATTCTGCAGCCCAAACCACATAACTGCCGGTTCGAAGAGTCCACGGGGCGTTAGGAAAGCACAGCGGTGCTGATGTTCTGGCCAGACCTGCATCGATGGGAAACCTCCCTTCGCATCAATCTCGGAATAGATGGTCGCCCCCTTTAACACATCCACAGTGTCTCGTATGAGGGGGAGGGGGTACTTGTCTTTGATTAGATACGAGTTCAGCCTAGAGTAATCGATAATCGGCCGCAGCTTGTCCTTCTCACGTTTGAAGAAGAAGGGGCTCGCGTACGGGGACTTCGAAGGTCGGATTCGTCCAGAAGCTAGCCGCTCATCCACCCAGCGATTCATTTCCACCATCTCTTCTCGCGTCAGAGAGTATAGCTTAGAGGAGAGGTGTCCAGGGTCTGTTTTAAACTCGATTTTGATATCAAAGTCAGGGCGGGAGCGGGGGAGCTCATCCCACTTTGCTTCACTAAAAACCAAAGGGTAGCGGCTGGGCCAATGAGGGGTAGGGCCAGTGTTGGGAAAACGGGTGTCCGGGATACTGGCCGAGGCCAGGGTACTCGCTTTTGGTGGACCTGAGGGTCGAACAGGGGACCAGTGGCTGTGTGGGGAGGAGGCACAGGAGTTGGGGCAGCGGGTGAGCCTTACTTCAGCTTTCACCCAGTCAATCTCTGGATTATGACGCTTTAGCCAATCATGCCCAAGGATCGCCGTGTGGGACTGAGTCTTCCCTAGCAGGAAGTGGATCCGCTCCTGGTGGTCGCCAACCGTCACAAGCAGCTCCATCCCATACCGGATCTTACCATCTCTGTTCTGTGTTCCATCCACATTATACATGGTGATTGGATTCAGCAAGGGAGATGGTTCCAATCCCACTTTTTTCGCCCACTCCAAGTCCATAAAGCAGTTGGTGCAGCCTGAGTCGACAAGGGCTTTCGTAGTTGCCCCTTTGCCAGTGCTGAGAGCCTCCAGGTGCACCTGGATGGAGAGCTCTCGGGGCATACGCAATAGGGTGTCCTTCAGCACCTCTGCAAGGTGCTTTGTTGGCTCCACTTGGCTGCTAGTCCCCTTTTCTCTTTTCGGTATTTCACTTTTAGCGGTTTCCGTTTCCGCTTTGTCCTTCTCCTCAGCCCCAATCCGGGTGTGTCTCCGCTGCAAGATAGTGTATTTTGGGATACTAGCTGCGGGTACAGGGACGGGAGGGGGGCTGGGATATCTACTCCTGAGACTCCAGTTCGGACTCACTGGGCCTCGTCTCCAAAATCCGGCTCTTCAACAGGAGCCCTCTTCTCTCTCTCGAGCAAATCCAGGCGGTCTCGGAGCAGTGCGATCTCGTTCTCATAGTCCTCTGCACTACGTGCCTGGCTTTCCACGGCGCGGATCTGCGGCCTCGGGATCTGCGGACGTGTGTCCTGGAGCTGGCAATCTCTCACCATGTGACCAGCTTGGCCACATCGGAAGCAGGTGCGCAACACTCCAGGGGCACGGGCACGATCCACCACCATGGCATCACCGGCATTGGTGGGACGCGGCATGGTGGGAGGGGCAGGGGTGCGGGCCAGAGGCTGGGCCAGGAAGGGACGGGGGGCTGGGGCAAAGCGGGTTTGTTGAGGGAGGGGGCGGCTGGTTGCGGGCAGAGCAGGACGCACAGAGTTCTGTTGTGCAATGACTCCGTCGAGGCGATGCTGCTGAGCGTCTAGCTTTTCGGCAAGTGCCTTCCACTGCACGTAGGTCTCTGGCATTGGTGAAACACCATAGACCTTTCCCACTAGCCTCCTGCTCAGATTCGACTCCAGCCAATGGACCAGGATGTCCGAATTGGCCACTTCTGTCATCCCCGCTCTTCGGAACATTGTTTCGAATTTTGCGAAGAACTCAGGTGCCGTCATGACACCCTGTTTCAACTTCGCAATATCTGCGAGGGCAGTCGCACAGTCGTTCGGGTCATCGAACGCTCGCTTCATCTCTTCCACAAATTCTGCCCAGGTTCCAACCTCGTTGTTACCCAGGATTTCCTCTCCCTTCACATTTGCCCATTCTGCGGCAAACCCCTCGCCAGTAATTTTGCTGAGGGTGTAGAGGACCTTTGCCAGGTCCGTGGCATAGAT
The DNA here is from genome assembly GCA_951802425.1 of Clavaria fumosa. Taxonomy (NCBI): domain Eukaryota; kingdom Fungi; phylum Basidiomycota; class Agaricomycetes; order Agaricales; family Clavariaceae; genus Clavaria; species Clavaria fumosa. The sequence continues at coordinate 307,509 of OX637794.1, read as the reverse complement.
TATCGGATTCGCCATAAACAGGAGGCGGAGCGACCGGAGGAATGTACGGAAATTTCTTTTTTGCCCATCGAATGGGGCGACGACTAAATCCAGCCTCGTGGCATGGACTTCAGGCGGGGCGACGTGGTCAGCCATCACAGACCCTGGTGGTGGTGATGGGGTTTCGGGGACGTCGGTAACAGGGGAATCGGGGGGGAGCTGGGCTCGACCCGGTCTCGGACGCAGACGCTGTAAATAGAATTCCAGGCCTTGGGCACTCAGGATTTCTTCGATCTCTTAGCAGTCCTGTCCTCTCAGGCTGCTCTCTATGTATCTAGGTACTTATAGAACTCTTATTCTATAAAACTTGTTGCTAGCGTGGGGCCCAAATGGTGTCCCAGGTGGTCACTCCACAACTCCTAGTGAGTTGCCCGTGTGCCCTTCTGACAATGGTCACAGAGCAAGGGCCCTGTCCACTGGACCAGGAAACTACAGAAAAACTATGTATAGGGCCTTTCCGTGCCCTGTACACTACACGATTCACTGGTACGTAGCTGTAAAGCAAAGTTCCGGGCCTTTGGCACTCGGTGTCTCTTGGGGAGGGTCACAGTAGACTTCCTCTGGGTCTGGTCACGTGTATCTACACACAGTAAAAATTTCACACAGTTCTGTTGCACACTGTGGGCAGGGTAAAGAGAAAGAGGATGAGGGGGATAAGCTGTCACAGAGTGTGACAGTTTGAGATAGGGGTCCAGGCTAGCCGGGTTAGGACACGGGGCTAGGGCAGACAGGGGTTGATGTTAGTATTGTGTCAGACTTAGTCTCACGGTTCACACAACTTAACGTAAGGTCGATGATGACGATACTAACATAAGGGGAAAAGGGTACAAGTAAGAAAGCGACGTAGTATATATAGCGAGAGGTTCGGGAGTTGCCGGCATTCCCACGCTCGGACCCCGTGCGTCACGTGATGCGTCCAGGCCCGGGTCACGTGATTTTCCCATTATGTAAGCCACCACCCGTTCGGGTCACGTGACTCGTCCGCAAACTTCCCGCAACTCTTTTGCGATCCTTTCTTGGCCTTTCCAACCTGCTTATGTAAGCGATCCTGACACCAGGTTCTGATGGCGGCTGTTTGTTTTCTATCGCCAATTTGGACTGTTTCATATCGGACTCAGCCCATAAAGGAGTTTACACGCGTGCAGAACACGGAGAATACTATCGGGACTTTCTCCGGATCACTTCGCACTTGATCACTTCCCAACGTATGTCTACAAATGACAGAAACCAACTTTACATCCTCGGATTTGGGGATCACACAAGACGCCGGATCGAAAGCCGGCTCGCTATTATACTACCAAATCACCATCCGGAGGATCCATACCCCATGAACAAGGTACACGCTGCAGCTGAGTTCCTACTCTCCTCGACGTCCCCGCACTCTGCGACAACCGATCAATTCTCCGGACCCGTCCGTTTCACATCCTCAGGCCCCGGGAGAGAAACGAAACCAGTGATCAAGAAGGAAGAGTTTGATATGTCCGCAGCCTTGGCAACATTCGCCTCCACAATGGCTCGCCTCGAATCAATTTTATCAGCCCAGTCTCTCGAACAGGCAAAATGTTCTGCTCCTTGGATGACGAATTCCCCTGCAGGCCGGACGTGTAATTTCTGTTTGGAACCAGGTCATTTTGTTAGTGCTTGTCCGAAGGCCCTCGAATACATCAAGTCTGGTAAATGTATACAGAACACCGAAGGCAGAATTTGCCTTCCCTCTGGACAATACTTGCCAGGCACTATTGTGGGAAATAACCTATCAGAGTGCTTTGACAAGTACTACGCCACCTACCAATCCCAGAATACGCAACCGGCAACAACTGCGGTATTTGAAGCACAGCCAATCGGACCATCTGCTCACCCCCCGGACATGGAAGACGAATCGGACGAAGAAGATAACAAGATGACCGCATTGGAAAATATGGTCCGCACCTTCGCAAACGATGTGGCGAAGAAAGTGGACAAGGGCAAAAGGAAAGTGCCCACACCCAGGAATAACGATCACAAGCCATCTAGGTTACCGCCCCCGCCCGCCGTTGTCATTACGCTGCCCCAGGTTACTCACCTGTCAAAGCCGGAACGACCCGAACGACCCGAAGTCCAGTATCATTACCAAGCTCCGATCAAAAATCCGGTAACCATTCAGCAAGTTTTCAATTGTGCACTCGACATCCCGGTCCGCGTGACACCTCGTGAACTACTCGCCATTTCCGGAGATATCCGCAAAAAGATGAAGGATATGGTTACCACCCGCCAAGTTCCGGTCACTGCGTCCGTCGTACAGGATACGCTCTACACAAACGTTACGACCCCGGACACCTCCGATCTTGTCGTAGCTGTCGATGCCGCTCCACTCCGCATCGTAGAAGGCATATTGGATAGCCGGATCGCCGCGGAGTGCTTGCTCGACCAAGGCAGCTCGATCGTGGCAATGCAAAGAGATGTTTGGGAGAAGCTCGGTAATCCGCTGCACTCCGAGCGCGTAATTCATATGGAGTCCTCACACAGTACCATCACCCCGACGCTCGGACTGATAAAGAACTTTCCCTTGCAGATCGGTCCATGCACGTTTCATGTCCAAATGCAGGTCGCCGATACCCTACCTTGCGAGGTCCTCGTCGGACGCCCGTTCTTTATGCTTACCAGCTCCCAAACTATTGACCATCCTCATGGTGCCCAAGACCTGATCCTGAACGATCCGAACACCGGAGAAAGGATCATCGTACCGACAAAGGAGCGCATCCCAATCCAGAAAAACCTCAAACTTCAGAAAACGCATCTGGATTTTTAATAGCTGGAGCCCCAGATCACCGCAACATTCTGGAGCCATCTCCAATCAAAGCGGACATGGAAGCTATACACAAACACAAGTCTCCAGCTATTCTATCTACTTCCATTCACAATCTCTTATCTCCTTCTCTTGAAAATTTAGTTCCTGTCAATCCCCTTCCTTTTGCCAATATTTTGGGCACTTCATGTGAAGCCTTGGTCAGCGCCGGATACACACCGGTGTACCACGATACCACAGACGTAATGTACCCCAATAACTCAGAAACCAATACACCGTCTCCGGACATCGTTATGCCAGTTTACCTTGGAAAGAAATACAAGAAAGTCGCAAACCGTGTCAACCTGATCAAAGCAACTCTACCTGAAGAATTTCGGATTGTCCGACAACAACACCCCGATCCCCTCTCCGATATCCCCACTCTTCCGACACACCCCCCCGATTTCACCCCCGGTCTCCGATATACTCAAGACCGGAAAGAAGTGCATAACGCAAATCCCACCGGATTTTTATGGCCAGAGGAAGAAAAACTCGTTCATTATCTTATTAAAGCCCAGGAAGATGCCTTCGCTTGGACAGAGACCAAAAAAGGACGATTCGACGCAAAATACTTCGATCCCATTATCATCCCGACAGTCAAACATGTCCCTTGGATCTTCAAAAATATACCAATTCCTCCTGGCATCTACGACGAAGTCCTGAAGGTTATCCGAGACAAGATAGCAGCTGGAGTCTACGAAGAGTCCAACTCCTCCTATCAGTCCCAGTGGTTTTGTGTGTTAAAGAAGGACGGAAAATCTCTCCGACATGTACATAATCTCCAGCCGTTGAACAAAGTCACTATTGGCAATTCCGCGGTTCCCCCGATAATGGAAGTTTTTGCGGAATCTTTCGCCGGACGCAGATGCTACGGATCTCTTGATCTATTCGTCTCCTTCGATCAATGGTCTCTTGACGAACGGAGTCGAGACCTGACCACGTTCCAAACCCCTCTCGGAGCCAAACGGCTCACTTGCGTCCCCATGGGATACACCAACGCGACGCAGATTATGCATGGAGACGTCACGCATATACTACAAGACGAAATTCCGCACGTAACCACCCCATTCGTAGACGATGTAGCGATTAAGGGCCTGGAAACCCGATACGAGCTTCCGGACAGCACTTACGAGATGATCCCGGAGAATCCGCAAATAAGGCGGTTCGTTTGGGAGCATTTGAATAACATCAATCGGGTGCTCCAACAAGTCAAGATAGTCGGAGGAACCTTTAATGGCAAGAAAACGACAATTTGCACCCCCGAAACAATCGTTACCGGACACATGTGCACCTATGAAGAGCGAGTTCCGGACACTTCCAATGTTCAGCGCATTCGAGACTGGCCTCCATGCGAAACACTCACAGATGTACGATCATTTTTAGGCATCTGCGGACTGCTCCAGATATTCATCAAAAACTATGCTGTACTTGCCCGACCACTTGTCAGCCTAACTTGTAAGGACGTTCCATTCAGGTTTGAAGAAGAAGAGCAAAATTCGATGGACTGACTTAAACACACAATAGTCAACTCATCCACCATTCGACCGATTGATTACCACTCTGGACGGCCTGTAATTATGGCCGTCGACTCGTCCAACATCGCTGTCGGCTTCGCGCTATTTCAAATCAGACAAAATGGAATCCGGAACGAACGCGAGGCCCGATACTCTCAAGCAAAAATCGAATTATACAGACTCTTCCGCGCACTTCGGTCGTACCGGATTTACCTTATTGGCCTTCCGAAATTCACCGTTGAAATGGATGCGAAGTTCATTAAGGGTATGCTAAACAATCTGGACGTTCAACCAAACGCTGCCATGAATCAATGGATTGCCGGTATACTACTCTTCAATTTCGACCTTGTTCATATTCCCGCAGATAAACACACCGGAGCCGACGGACTATCATGCCGACGTGCCGCAGATGGTGAAGAAGACACCGAGTCTGAAGATCACGAAGACTGGATCGATCAGAGCTACGTATTCGCCATGGAACACATGAATCGAGCACTGGATGCTTCCTACCCATCCGAGATGCCACTCGCCGGCATTGCCCATTCTCGCTTCAAAGTTTACACAGGATCGATGCTACTCAATTCGACGGTACCATCCAATGATTCACCAGCTCCGAATGAATCCTCCACCATCCTTATACCGCGACCCGACACAGCAAAGAAAAGGGAAGAACAGATCTGCAAAATCGAATCTTTCCTTCAAAACCCGATCCGTCCTTCCGGCATCGACGCAAACCAGTTCTGACGATTAGTCCACTCCGCATCCCAGTTCTTCATTCTAGATGACAAGCTATGGCATTGCCGACCTAACGGATGCCACCAGGTAGTGCCTCCGGACCACAAACGGCTCGCAATTATCACAGAGGCACACGATTCACTCAGCCACAAAGGTGTTTACGTTATCCGGACACGTATTCTAAATCGGTTCTGGTGGCCGGTGTTGGATCAAGACATAAAATGGTTTGTCCAAACTTGTCACCAATGCCAGACTCGGCAAATCCGGAAGATTTTTATTCCACCAACGGTCGCCACACCAGCTGGTCTTTTCCGTCGAGCGCATATAGATACCATGTTCCTACCCAGAACCCGCGGTTTCCGACTTCTTGTCCACGCCCGATGCTCGTTATCCGCATATCCAGAAGCAAGACCGCTACGAAATGAGACTGCCCGACTTCTCGGAACCTTCATATTTGAAGATATACTGTGCCGATGGGGAGCCGTAGAAAAAATTATTACGGATAACGGTGCCCCATTTATCAAAGCCCTCGATTTCCTCAAGAAGCGGTATGGAATCCATCACATTCGTATTTCCGGATACAATTCTCATGCTAATGGCATCATTGAATGTGCCCACTGATCGGTCCGCGAGTCATTAATCAAAGCAGCAGACGGAGATGAATCGAAATGGCCGGACATCTTACCCTCGGTCATTTGGGCAGAACGAACCACAATCCAACGATCCACCAGTCACTCTCCGTTTTACATCGCACACGGCGTCGAACCGCTTTTCCCTTTCGACATATCTGAAGCAACATATCTAATTCCGACTGCCAATGCCCTGATGACCACTCCAGAACTGATAGCCCTTCGTGCCCGCCAACTGCAAAAACGAGGAAAAGATCTAGCAACAATCGCCGATAAAGTGCTCGCTGCCTGCAAACAATCCGTCAAGCAATTCATCGATGCACACCGCAAGTCTATTATCGACTACGACTTCCAACCTGGATCATTGGTACTGATCCGCAATTCAGCCATTGAAGTGGAATTAAATCGGAAAACAAAACCGCAATTCTTCGGACCGATGATTGTCGTCTGCCGAACTCAATACGGCGCATATATCCTCTCGGAACTTGACGGCGCCGTCTCCAAAATCCACTATGCTGCTTTCTGCATCATTCCCTACTATCTGCGGTCGCAAACATCGATTCCGGTGACATCTATCATTGACCAAATGATGGAGATAAACGAGGACATCTCTCCAAATCAAATAAACAAGGCGTCACATATCTCTACAGACACCGAGGATGAGGAAAGCCAAGCCGCCGAACTATCTGATGAATCCGATAATGAAGCCGCTGACAACTACACTACGGAAACTCGTCCGCAACGCTCCGGAGCAACCCGGAACCTTCGGCCTCGCCATTAAGCACTTTCCTCCATCATATCTCTTAATTCCCTATAATTTACATTGATTTTTTTTGATCGCCCAAAAAAAAAAAAAATCGAAATTTCGGACAAGTCCAAACTTTATACCAGACGTTTCTTTAACCATTTTCTTACATTCTCACATCCCTCACTCACTTTTCTGGCATGACATAACATTGCAAACGGGAAAAAGAAAAATATATATAAAAATACAATACTTATACAGTAAGGCGCTCACCAAGGAGAAGCATCCGGAGCAACTCGGCTCCGGCCTTCACCTGGTCGGCCCCCCTCTCCATCATCTGGAGCGCCTGCTCCAGCGCCTCTCTGACTGATGATCCCGCAGCCGCCTCCCGCTCCTTACCCTTCCAACTCGGTCCCGCCTCCGCTTTCTTCTGCTTTGCCGGCGGCTCCACCACCTCCACGCTGTCATCGTCCTCAATCTCGTCCTCCTCCTCCGGCGTCGCCTCCTCACGAACCAGTACCCGCGTCGCACCTCGCCTCGGCCTCTTGCCTCCGGTCGCCTCCGTCGCCTTCGGACCTGCTCCACTCTGTTAGCCAACATGGATCCGATACCCCCTTGACTTACCTCCGGTGCCGGACACCGCTGCCTTCTCTGTTTTCACTCCTGAAACATACTTATCATTTGTCTCAGCACGGAAATAAAAAGAATATTACTTACCTCGCACAGCCGATAAGCTGCACGACACCTTGTACGTCCGGCACCACCGGCACGCTATCCCCTCCACTCCGTAACACGCGCGCCGCTTCCGGGCGCACTCCTCACATCCCGGATCGTGTTCCTATTCATTAGATCAGACACCTAAAACCTTCACACATTTTAATTGACCACTTACCTTATCTCCAGGCTGCCGCACAGCCCGGGATTTTATATCAGCCCCCGCCCCGCTTCTCCTCCCTCGCCCCCGCTCCGCCGCCTTCCGCCTCGCGATCTCCACCCACACTGGAGTCGCCGTCATCCGCCCGCCCACCCGATGCTCCAACACGGGGGGCGGCACCGCACTCACTGCTGCCGCCTCGATAACTCCAACGGGCGTCACCCCATCGGTTCCCCACACGGTCCGATGACCGTCCCGATCCTCTGCTGCCGCCACCCCGACCTCTCCTGTCCCCACCTCCGCAGTCGCTACATCGTCCGCATGCAGCTCCACGGCGTCGGGCGATACTGTTGTTGTTGCCGCTGCCGCTGCGGCGGGCTCTTCCGCTCCTGTCATTGTCATTGTTGCTGCTGTTACTGCTGCTGCACCCGCCTCTCCCTCCTCCTCGTCGTCCTCGCTCCCGACGATCCGACGCGCCCGGGCGAGTCGCGCCCTCTTCTCGGCAGCCCTCGCCGCCTCCGTGCGCCTCTCCTCCGCCTCCGCCTCCGCTGCGGCCCTCTCGGCGGCTCCCTTCTCCTCGCTCGCACGCCTTCTCTCGACTTCGGCCTCCTCCTGTTTTCGCACTCGCTTGGCGGTCCACTCTTCCCCACGGATCTTTCGCCACTTCCTCAACCTTCACGCCACGGGGACGAGCCCCTCGTCGATATCCACATCCTCCTCAAGGGCCGCCACGTAACCAGCAAGAAAATCGTCCTGAGATGACATGTTAGCGCATTCCCACATTCGAGAAACTGGTTCACGCACCGCGTCACCCGCGTATGTCCTCACCCACTCCGCGAATTCGCCATCTTGTCCACGTTCCGGCAACTCGACACCCGGAGCCATCGTCCATGCCTCCTCCATCGCCTGGACCGCGTTTTGAAAGATGAGAGAATCAAAGTTTTCCTTTTTTTTTTTGAAGAGTCGATGCGTCGTTGTTGCTGGAGAAAGCACAAGTGTGTGTTTGGACCTATGTGCACCCACACGACGTGTACTTCAGGATCAACAAACGATTATTTGGCCTTGTTTGGTTGCAACTGAGGGCAGTTGCATTTTCAGCCCCCGGGAGAATGTAAGGATGATATGTTGTTTAAACAAGGAAACTTAACAGATATCGACTATCCGGATATTTTGGCATCCAAGATAATCACGCCCGATGCGATCCGATAATGATCCGATACTGTCCAACGACATCCGGAACATCCAATAAATATCCGACATTGGACTCTCCAGTCTCTAATTCCCCGTGATGATCACAACCCACAGGTCACACACACCGCCTATGCCTTTCCATTTCATCACTCCAGCATGGTCAGCACTCAACGCACTCACTATTCCATTCCCATTCTCGTATTTCATATACCATGCTGTAAATTTCATATTTTGATCCCTTTCAAGTATCCATTCATTGATATGTTTCAGACCCTTTGCACTGCCTTGCCCTTTGTTCCTAGTACTCCTTTGCTGTACCACCTACACTCTCCTTCAGTTTACGAGCGATCCGGACATGTGCTAGTCATCGGATATTCCTTCCCTCTGAACCGCATGACTCCTTTACAAAATAAAGACCCCTATATGACCCCTTGTACGATATCGCACTGCCTTCTATAGCTTCCGGAGATTTCCGTAGAATTGGGTATGCTGTACTTAGAAAAATGTACTTAAGTATGTACCGGACTATACGGAAATCCAGCTTTTTGAATGCCCACATTGTGCTGTGATCCTTAGCAAGCTCACCCTTCGTCGTACCCATTGATTCGCTGGCCTTCGTCATTGCCAGCCCCTCGAACCTTCGATCCGAACATCAGACTCTACCGGATCTGATACCGGATACTCCAGATAACGTATACTTTCATTTTCTAAACCTCTTACACTCAACCTCTGCATCCTCCAAGGTTTTGTCTAGTGTCTCCGTCATGTAATAAGACCCCCTGAAGAACCTGGCCGTGAACATCTATTTGCAGCCAACACCTGTACAGCCTACTCCAACGGTTTGATAGTGTTACGACTTGAAAATGAGATATTTGATCTCGGAATGAACTGTTCGGTGTCGTGTCACGCCGAGTAATGCCGCAGTATACGCTGTGCTCACTCTGCTTTGACTTTATATTTCAATGGCTTCAGTCACTCAGAACAAGGAGAATGCACCTCCTAATGATGGAAGAAAATTCTCAAAGAAATTGAAAGGCCCACCGAAGAAAGCAAAATGGTCCTCAGCCGATGACAACACGCTGATTGAAATGCTCAAGGCTCAGCAAGCGGCTGGGAACCAGGCCGACAACAGTTGGAAGAAGGTGGTCTGGGTTGCAGCTGAGCAGGCTCTTGCTGGGAGTGAGAAGTTGAGTGGTGGGACTGCCAAGAAGGCGAAAGGGTGTAATGACCGCTGGGGCACGGTGCGCAAACCTCCTTCTCGTAGCTTGCTTGTATGACTGACTTCATCACAGCTGAAAGCCCAATTCCTTGTTGTTCAAAAGCTTTGAGGACTGTCTGGCTTTGGGTGGGATGACCAACAAAAGATGGTAACCGCAGACAACAATGTCTGGATGGCATATATTCAGGTATTGCTCTATTATATGCGTGTTCAAGTGGCAACATGAATCTATTGACTCTGAGCTTCAGGCGCATCCTGAAGCCACTATATGGCGCTCCAAGCCATTTTCTTTGTATGATGAAATTCTTGGGCTTGTTGAAGGTAGGTATGCAACAGGGGAAGGAGCGTTGCACATGCCAGATTGGCCTATCGATCCCGCAGCCTGTGATGATGATGCACAGACGACTGGGGAGGCTAGTGATGATGATTTGGCACCATTGGTATGCACATAACACATTCAGACCCAAAGAATGAACTGAATATGTCGTAGGGTACATTAAACTGGTCACCCACTCCACCGTGAGCACCCCACACCCCCCCAAAAGTATCCTTTCACCCACAGCACAACAAAAGACGACATTCTACGACCTCTCTGTCGGATTTGGATTCCACTGTGCCAAAACGCTCACGTCTCTCTGGCCCAATCGCAGTGCAGGGTGTTGCCGATGCACTGTCCTCAATTGTGTTGTCCATGTCAGCTTCTGACAGTCATGACTCTAGCACACCACAACGCCGCACCTGTGCAATCAAGATGGTTACGACTGATGACTCTCTGAGCAGAGAGGAACGCGTCAAGGCCATGTGCCTCTTCAGGAAGGACATTGCGACTGCAGACACCTACCTTGCCATTGACGAGAAGGAACTCAGGACAGCATACATTCAGGATGAGCTTTCTTATTCCTGATACTTTTTTTTCTTGTAACAGTCAAATGTCTCTTTGTGTATGTTCTACATACTGCTCCCACATTGCATGAGCAATATCATCTCGTCTCTGACCTGCTCAATCACGTTCTACTTGAGTAATCGCACCTGCCACATCTTCTTGTGCTCTTCCTTCTGCTTGGTATTGTCGCTCGACATTTTCTTCCATGCCATCAAAGTCATCAGGGTCATGGATGCGAACGAAGTTGTGTAGGATGCAGACAGCAGGTACCAGCAAACTTTGAACTTGAAGATTGTACTTGGGAGCAACGCCTACAACTCGGAACTGTCGCTTCGCCACACCAAAGATGCGTTCAATCACATTTCGGGCTTGTGCATGATGGAGATTGAAGAGCTCTTTATAATTTGCAGGCCTTGCATTGACAGACAATCAGAAACAGACGAACATCAGGCATCAACAGTGGAACTGACCTTTGTGGTGCACGGCCCCACTCCTGAAGATGGTATCGGACACCTCGATATGGCACAAGGAGCGTGTCACAGGCGATCCTGTAGTTTTTACGCATTTGTCCCTAGTGACATGGTTGCACAGTACAGAAATCAGAAGGGCCGTGTTTCCCTCAATATTCTTGCCACTTGCACCTTTGGCATGCTCTTTTCCCACATCCTTTCTGGCTGGGAAGGTAGTGCTGCAGATAATTGAATATTTGATGATGCACGACATCATGGACTTGTCATCCCACCTGGGACATTCTATCTTGCAGATGCTGGTTTTCCATTGTGTGACACGCACCACATCCTGTAGTTTTGATGTATCATATGCACCAAATTGATGCATTTGAGTGATGAACAATTAGCATCAATTGGTGCATGCACCTGATGTATCACTTTGGAGCATCCGATGCATTACCTTGTGGATGGTACATCTATCATGATGCCAGATGATTCTGCCATAGCCATAGACAGTGAATGTATCATGCATACATAATGTTGATGTATCAGCATATCAGTATCTGATATATTGTTGAAGCTGTTCTGGAAATTTGGCACATCTGATATAACATGGACATTCAATACATCACTGCCAATGCTTATCCAAAAATGAATAAAAAAGCGAATTTATTATCATTAAACTCAAACTTATTACTGTATTACAGTAATGACTAATATTAAATCTATTTCTATATAAATTCTATTTATTCACATTCTATCACAAGTCCTGAAGTTGGGAGAAAGTGGGGGGGAAGCAAGGCAAGTTGCTGTATTTATATGCCGCACTTTGTGGCTGTGCAAACGCGTGACATGGTAACACCTAATCAACGTTACCATGTCACGCGTTTGCACAGCCACAAAGTGCGGCATATAAATACAGCAACTTGCCTTGCTTCCCCCCCACTTTCTCCCAACTTCAGGACTTGTGATAGAGTGTGAATAAATAGAATTTATATAGAAATAGATTTAATATTAGTCATTACTGTAATACAGTAATAAGTTTGAGTTTAATGATAATAAATTCGCTTTTTTATTCATTTTTGGATAAGCATTGGCAGTGATGTATTGAATGTCCATGTTATATCAGATGTGCCAAATTTCCAGAACAGCTTCAACAATATATCAGATACTGATATGCTGATACATCAACATTATGTATGCATGATACATTCACCATCCATGGCTATGGCAGATGCATCATCTGGCATCATGATATATCAGATGTACCATCCACAAGATAATGCATCAGATGCTCCAAAGTGATACATCAGGTGCATGCACCAATTGATGCTAATTGTTCATCACTCAAATGCATCAATTTGGTGCATATGATATATCAAAACTACAGGATGTGGTGCGTGTCACACAATGGAAAACCAGCATCTGCAAGATAGAATGTCCCAGGTGGGATGACAAGTCCATGATGTTGTGCATCATCAAATATTCGATTATCTGCAGCACTACCTTCCCAGCCAGAAAGGATGTGGGAAAAGAGCATGCCAAAGGTGCAAGTGGCAAGAATATTGAGGGAAACACGGCCCTTCTGATTTCTGTACTGTGCAACCATGTCACTAGGGACAAATGCGTCGATATGGGAACAGTCAATGGAACCACGACAGTGCTCGAAGAAAGGGAATAGCTTCGGGTTGTCTCTGATCTCATTTGGTACCTGATTGCGAGGGGGAAGCTTGATGTATTGGTTATAAAATTGTGCTGAGGTGATCATTCCAAGCAAACGATGGAATATCCTACAAAATTGCGGTCAGAATGTCTCATTTACTGAGGTATCACTCACCTTGATATTGTATCAGGGCTATGCTGAAAGCACTCCTGCATGTCACGGTGACTTCCACCTGTACAACACATGTGCAAGAACAAAGCCAGTTGCTCCTCAAGTGTGATGTGCTTCGTGTTCTGCAATCCAGCGTGAATCCGCAACTCTTGAGCAAGCTTTCTGAATACATATTTTGACATGCCAATCATGTTGTGGAAACGGCGAGGATGGCCAGCGAGCAACTCCTGAACCCATGCCTGACCAGTCAATATTGAGGTGTTCTGGGGTGTCCTGAACAACAGGGGAGCTATGTTGATTGTGACTACAGCGGCAGCAGCCCCAGCAATGGGTGCAACTAGTTTCCTGTTTCTTTTATCTTTGGGGCAGCGGGGTCGCTCTGGCATTGCGCCGGCCAGGCAAAGATACTGTATACTGTTGTGCTACGCTACTTGTCACATGTGACCACCGAGATTGCTGACTCGCAGGTTGAAATCGCAGCGACTTGATCTCATAACGGATTTATCTTGTGACAGCCGATCTGGCCCTAAACCACATGAGGTGAGCAATCTGATGCATTATTTAGGCTAATTACCATTAGTTAGTTATGCATGGAAGACGGTAAGTTGCCGTGCCACTGCATTGCATCACCCTCGCCTCCCCAGCTCCTGTTGCATTGCATCACCGCCTCCCCAGCTCCTGTCACGTTGCATCATCCCTGCCTCCCAGCTGCCGCCTGCCCTGCTGCTGCCACCCGCCACCCGCCGCCCGCCCTTCTGCTGCTACGTGCTGCCTGCCCTGCTGCCGCCACCCGCCGCCTGCCCTGCTGTCGCCACCTGCTTCTGCCCTTCTGCCGCCACCTGCCTCTGCCCTTCTGCTGCCACCTGCTGCCCGCCCTTCTGCCACCACCCGCCCCCCGCCCTTCTGCCGCCACCCGCCGCCCGCCCTTCTGCTGCTACGTGCCGCCTGCCCTGCTGCCGCCACCTGCCTCTGCCCTGCTGCCGCCACCCGCTGCCCGCCCTGCTGCCGCCACCCGCCGCCCACCCTTCTGCTGCTACATGCCGCCTGCCCTGCTGCTGCCACCTGCCTCTTCCCTGCTGCCGCCACCTGCCTCTGCCCTGCTGCTGCCACCTGCCTCTGCCCTGCTGCCGCCACCTGCCTCTGCCCTTCTGCTGCCACCTGCCGCCCACCCTTCTGCCGCCACCCGCCACCCGCCCTGCTGCCGCCACCCGCCTCCCGCTCCCCACCCCGCTGCTCCTTGCTGCCACTCCCTGCCCAGCTGCTACCAATGGCCCCAGCCCCCACATTGGTCTGTGACCACAGTTGAGGGCTTGGGCCATTGCTACAGGGAGGAGGGCGCACCTGGCAGGCAGCCTATCGTGATCGCCGCCCTCGTTGCACCCGTCACCCCCATCGCCCCCGTCAGCCCCGTCGCACCTGTTACCCCTGTCGCCCCCGTCACCCCCGTCACCCCCGTCGCCGTCGCCCCTGTCAGCCCTGTCACCGTTGTCATCGTTGTTGCCCCTCCCACTGCCATCATCGTCATGCTGGCACCACTGCTGAAGAGAGGTAGAGAGGGAGGGGAGAAAGAGAGGGGGGAGGGTAAAAGAAAGAGAAAAAAGAAAGAGGGAGGAACACGCACCAGCGGTTGTTGTCGCCTGGGGGAAGAGCCGCCGCTGTTGTTGTCGTCTACTGCTGTCGTAGTCGCCATCGCTGTCTGCTGTGGCCATTATTGCCATCATTGTCTGCCGCAGGTGTCGTCAATGTTGTTGTCAGCTGCTAAATGGTGGATTAGTGAGGGGAGAAGGGGGATGGGGATAATGACACACCGTTGCTGGCATGAGCATGGTGTGGCAGGTCAAGGCAGTCACCTAGTCACACATGTAACTGTAAAGTGAGAAACTGATTCAATCATCATCACACTTTTTAGACAGCATTCTACACTGTAAATTTAACATAGGATTGTTGAGCATGTGGACTCAATCCTTCCCAATTATTTTCAGAATTTATTATATTCAGACTAAGATGCAGGGACAGTTTTTCTCTCAGTAGGACAGATACTGTGGCTGTGACTTATGGGTCTCAATGAGGTGCAGGTGACAATGGCAATGACGACAACTGCTGGTGTGTGTTCCTCCTTCTTTCTTTTTTCTCTTTCTTTCACCCTCCCCTCTCTCTTTCACCTCCCTCTCTCCCTCTCTTCAGCAGTGGCCCAACGACAATGGTGGCGGGAGGGGCAACAACGACGACGACGGCAACGGGGGCGACAGGGGCAATGGGTGTGACGTGGCTGACGGGGCGACGGGGGCAGCCCCAGCCCCAGCCGCAGCGCTGCCGCCTGTACACGAAGCAGCCAGCACGAGCGCCAGACCCACCACATCCCGCATGTCCATTGGCCTAATCACCCCGTCGTCCCACAGATGCGCTGTCGAGTAGTACGCGGTCGACTGCGCCTCAATCATCTCCTTCAGCGCAGCGTGGTGGCCATGATAGGCTGCCTGCCAGATGCGCCCTCCCTCCCTGTAGCAATGGCCCAAGCCCCCAACCGTGGTCACAGACCAATGGTGGGGACTGGGGCCATTGGTAGCAGCTGGGCAGAGGTGGCAGCAACGGCAGGGCAGGAGCAGCGGGGTGGGGAGCGGGCGGCGGGTGGCGGGTGGCGGGTGGCGGCAGAAGGGCGGGCGGCAGGTGGCAGCAGAAGGGCAGAGGCGGGTGGCAGCAGCAGGGCGGGCGGCGGGTGGCAGCAGCAGGGCGGGCGGCAGGTAGCGGCAGCAGGGCAGGCAGCACGTAGCAGCAGAAGGGCGGGCAGCGGGTGGAAGCAGCAGGGCGGGCGGCGGGCGGCAGGTGGCAGCAGAAGGGCAGAGGCGGGTGGCAGCAGCAGGGCGGGCGGCGGGTAGCGGCAGCAGGGCAGGCGGCACGTAGGTGACGTAGCAGCAGAAGGGCGGGCGGCGGGTCACCGTGGCGGCAGCAGGGCAGGCGGCACGTAGCAGCAGAAGGGCGGGCGGCAGGTGGCGGCAGCAGGGTGGGCGGCAGGCATCAGCGAGTGGGATGCATGACGGCAAGAGTGATGCATGATGTGTGGTGGCATCATGCATCATCTCCCTCTGGGTGATGATGCATCCTCACCATTCACAAACTTACCATCATCTATGCATCACACACTTACTGTAATTACCATAGATTAATGCATTAATTTACTTGAATCGCCTGCCTAAACCTCTCAAGTTTGGATTAGGTCAAACTGCGATGGGCCTTTGCCCCATTGTTTGTATCTGTTTGGCATAGGCTACAGTGATGCTGATCTCACAATCGATTTTCCAGGCTCCTGGCTCATTATAAAGCTTAGCCTTGCAGAGACAAAATGAACAATAAATAAATTGAAAAATTTCTATCAGAACAGATTTTTTTAATTTCCTCTTTATTCTAAGATATAATATAAACATAATTATATCTTAGGATCAAAAGAGAATTAAATAAAAGTGTTCTGATAGCATCTTTTTTATTTATTTATCAATCATTTTTGCTCACTAAAGCTAAGCCTGAAAATGATCCTGGGATTCTGAAAATTCATCCCAAGTTTTACAGTTATTTTGGCAGGGCAAAATTGCTTTTTTGCATATACTGCAGTTTCTGCACAATTTTACAAAAATTTGTCCTGCCTAGTACATAGACCATATGAACTCTGATCATTTCTCTCCCTTTGTCATTGTGCCATACTTCCTTGCAGATGCAATATTTAACTTTCATTGCATTGGGTCACCATTTCGTGGCAGTGCAGTCGCGGCATCACACGTGACACATGTCGCAAACTACCGGGATTGCCCATCCCCAATATGAGTCATTATGACCTCGAGTTTGCCAATCCTGTTACCTCTTCAGGCGCCAACCAACTCTCGACATACCGGACCCTCCTTACCTGGTTGGACACCAAAAAAATATCTATCCCCTCTGCAACCTCCGCCAGTAGATGACCTTAAACTGAATGATGCAGAGCTGGCTAACGCCCGACATCTCCTTGATGGTAAACAACTCAAGAAGACAAGGCCGAGGCGGACCGTGGACTACAACGGCGGAATGGGTCGATGGATACTCGTCAGTCTTCGGTTGTGGTGTAGAACATTCTCTTGTTGAGCTCTGCTCTGCAGATGCGAAAAATGCGCTTGAATCCGTCCTATGTACCTTGCCTAAGACCTGCTCCTCCATACATCATAGACGTACGTATGGATGCCCTATGTCATTTGCAAATCTGATTCGAGTGGGGTTTTCCTTCTAGCTTCTTCCTCCTAAGGCTTACCCCGATAACGCGTCAATGTCCCTCTGTACCAAATTTGTGCATACGTCCACCAACAAAATAAGATGTCCCGTCAACGTCGTCTCGGTCGGTGTTTTTGGACACTTCTCTTTTTTGCACGTACTCAGCTTTCGCAGTGGACACCAGAAGGCCGGCGCGTGCTGACGGGTTCGACGAGTGGCGAGTTCACACTCTGGAATGGTTTGACTTTCAACTTCGAAACCATCCTCCAGGCGCATGACTCGGCCATCCGTGCCTTCCAGTTCACGCACTCCGGCTTGTTTCTTGCCTCTGCTGACCAAACTGGCATCATCAAATACTTCCAGCCAAATATGAACAACCTCACGGCCTGGCAGGGTCACCGGGAGGCCATCCGCGGACTTAGTTTCAGCCCTGACGACGGTAGGTTTGCCACAGCAAGCGACGATTCCACTGTCAGTATCTGGTCATTCGAAGAGAGCCGGAAAGAAATAGTTCTCACAGGTGATGAGACGATGAATTCATGACTTGGCTGGATTAGGTCCTGACGCCAAATTGCCAGGGCATGGATGGGATGTTAAGTGTGTCGAATGGCACCCCACTAAAGGCCTTCTTGTGTCTGGCAGCAAAGACAATCTCATTAAATTCTGGGATCCTAGAACAGGCACAGTCCTTTCTACCTTGTGAGCACCACTCACTACATGGGTGTTGCCTATCAACTCAGACGAAAATTTATAACAGGCATCAACACAAGAATACGATTCAGGCCGTGTCCTGGTCACCAAATGGCAATCTCGTCGCAAGCGCATCTCGGGACCAGACGGTTCGCGTCTTCGACATCCGAGCTATGAAGGAGTGTTGCGTCCTCAAGGGACATAAGAAAGAAGTCTGCTGTGAGTTGTCCTTTGAAACATGCAACGCAGCGCCTTAAATTTGATGTATGCTACACCGGCCACAGCTCTGGCCTGGCATCCCGTCCACCCAATCTTGGTTTCTGGCGGTTCAGAGGGCGCTATCTTGCATTGGGATCTCTCCACACCCGGGCCCGCCGTTATTCCTCTTCAACAACAACAGCAGCAACACCATCACTCCAATAATTATATTCCTTACGTGCAACAGAACCAGCAGCCCCGCGCGACGCTCGCGCAAGCGCACGACTCCAATGTGTGGGCTCTCACATTCCACCCACTCGGACACCTGCTCGTATCTGCCTCCAACGACCACACGACGCGGTTCTGGTCGCGTGAGCGTCCCTTCAACATCGGTGAGGAGAAACTGCCCGATGCGGGCGCGCCACCGGAGGACGAGGATGATGCACTCATCGTGCCCGGTCTCGGCGCGGGCGAGGGCGCCCCCGACTGGTGGGCCCAGGAAGATGGTCCGCCGCCTTTCTCTAGCGCCGCCGCTGAGAATGGGTTTGGGAGGAATTTTGGGGAAGCCAGTATCTCAGGAAGCGATGACTACTTACCTGGCTTTAGTGTGGCTGAGCATCAGCGCCAGCAACAGCATCTGGCCTCGGCGGGCCGTCAAAGCGTGCCCCTTCCCTCGCAAGAGGAGATGTTTGGTGTGGGTGGGGAAGAATGGAGTCGAGGCGCCAGCGGACGCGGGTCTCGATGGAGTCCGAGGCGTGGATGGCCTCGACACTGACCTTGTACGATTTTGTACCTCGATTTTGTGCCTTGTACAGCAGTTACGCAGTGAATTGGAACGAATACAAGGTGGTAAAATCACACAATTTTACATAACGACGGTGAGGTACGTGTAAGAAGGTGTTCAGGTCGATAATGGGTTTTGAGTGTTACATAGAGTTAGAGATAATAATAAAGAATAAAAGAATCGAGATTATGCTCTCGTATGTGTAACGTGGGCGTAGGGATGAACAAATTCACCACCGAACACGTTAATCGTGTCCATTGATACCGTTGATAGAAATAAATTATGGGTGACACTCTTTGTTTTTAGGAGGGCATCCACGCAAGGGAAGAGGGGGGAAAACTACAAGAGCGAGAACTGTTATTCCCTTCCTCGCGTGACCTAGAGATGAGCGAGGGTTCATGTGATGCATTCAGCAGCAGGAACTTGCAACCCGCCACCATCAGGGGACGTGCACCGACGGCCGTTGCTGCAAGCCATCGTCGCGGCCTGGTCGAGGCTCGAAGTCAGCGGCAACGACGACACGGAGGCTGTCACAGGGGACGTCGTCGGAAGCAACAATCCTTGCACTTTCGAGTCCGAGTGGGAGCGCGGGATACAACCATGAGGCACGCTGAGTGAGTCCGAGCCGGTGTAGAAGCAGTACCTATGAGTGGGTAAGAAACCGAGGGGTAACTGAGAAGGGCGACTGGTGCCTTACTGGTTCAGCAGCCGCTTGTAGTGACCGTCCGTCTCCGCAGGCGGCGATGGCAAAGGAGAAGAGGACCGGCTGGATGACGAGGAGCATGACGTAGTTGAAGGTGAAAGCAACGGTGGTGGACAGGCAGCTTGCACCCTATGTTGGTCCTTGCTCGTCCGCGGGAAAGACAGCGATCGCGTTGAGCCCATGCGGACGGGAAAGGCAGGGGACCCCGGCGGTGTCCGCTGCCTCATGTCAGCCCCAGTCGCCGCGTCAGCGCAGTCGGGATATCCCCAATCGCCGCTTCGGACCAGCTGTCGCCCACGGGTGAAGAAGGGTACAGTCATGAGTGGGTCATCATCATCCCGTTGGCGTGGAGACCCATATGGCAGCGGAGCCTCACTCTGCGACGCGACATCAGCATCGTCTTGTGCTCGGATTTGTTGCACCGGCGTTGTCTGAGGACGTTGCCGCTGCTTCGATTCCCATGATAATATGTTGGATACAGAGGTGGGGTTAGTGTTCGCGCGCGCATGGCCAGGCCGGTGACACGATGGGCTCTGCATGGATGTGTCGAATTCGTACCGCGAGGTCGAGAAGTATGGCCTACTAGAGTTCTCACCAGTCGACGTCAATGCCGGCCACGCTGCGTCCTTACCGCCCTTGTTGGCGGCGACTCTCTCCAACCTGTGCTTCAGATCCGATAGGTCCTGCGAGAATCCCGCCGCTTGGACGGGGTGCAGAGAGAGATGTTGACAGTGTCGTGCATCTGCTTTGGGCTTCGCCATAACAAAGCGCACGATGTAGTTGGACCCGCCATTGTTGTCCCACACCTCTCTGCCGGCAACGGCATAGCGTACGGCAAGAATCAACCGCTTGTCCTCGATGCGCACAAGCATATCGTTGAGGCGGATCGCGAAGGCGAAGCGGTCCTGCCTCCCGTTGTTAATCGATTCCACGTGCCTAGCGGCGACCTCGCTCGTCGTCTGCCACTCGTCCAGCGTGAAACGTACTGCGACCCATTTCTCAAACGCAAGGTTGGCGACGCGTACCTGCCCGCGCACGCTTGCGCGGTCTGGCGCTAGCGCGAGCTCCTCCAGCACAACCTCAGCGCCTGGCTGTGTCGTGCGAGGCATATTGACGACGTCGATGCCGAAGTATTGCCAGCGCGCCTTGTCCTCCTCCGCACGCGACGCGCCGTAGATGAACGACGGAAAATCGGTTTCGGCTTCACTAGTGTCGGTCGGGCTGCCATCGCGAGAGACGGCAAGGGGCCGCTGCTCCGCGAGGAAGAGCTTGACGTGCTCGAGCTGCGCATCAAAATGCACCGCCTTGGAGTGCATCGGGGTCACCGGCTCGCTTTTGCTTGTGGCGGCTGTGCCGCCGCTGCCCATGACGACGTCGAGGCCGACTCGCGTGGAGGACTTGGAAGACTTGAGCGACGACTTGAGCGGCTCGCCGGACCGCTTGCGCCCCAGTGTCGTTCGAACAGACGGGGGAATTTCGACGTCCAGCTTGAGCGGTGCGTGGGGGTTGGACTGGGAAGGTCCGTTGTCTACGATGGGAGACGCCGCGGGTCGGGCATAGGTCGAAGTCAGGTCTAACTTGAGCTTCCCGCTTTTCAATGCGGACAGTTTTCTGCGAGCCGCTAGCTTGGAGGGCGCGCCAGACAATGGCGCTGGAGGGAGCTTCAGTGTGACGTCAGGAGAAGATGAGGCGTCGGAGGCAACGATGACGACGGGTGGTATGGATAAGCCCGCTGTACGTGTGTTGTCACTAGTAACAATGTGAGCGGCATTGGCGGGTGTGGGGGTTGATGGCTCGGTGGAGAAGGGAAGGATCTTGCAAGTGCGCACACGCCGAGCACGGGGGGCAATCATCAATGTGATGGGCCGGTTAAAGTCAGATGGGCTAGTCGTGCTATCCTCACTGTCACTGTCACTCTCTCTCGCCCCACGAAGGAGGAGAGAGGCTGGGGACGCTGCTGCTGCTGCCGTTATGGCCGGGCGTTTGGTGGGATCAGAAGCCAATGTTGACGCTACTCCCGCTGGTACAGGTGGTGCAGTTGGTGTGAAGGGACTGTTTGAGGTCGACTTGGAGAAGGTGAAGGGAATGACGGGCTCTGAGAAAGAGGCGAGGTGATGGCGGTGACGTGAATTGTTCGAAATGTTGCGACGAGGAATGAGGGGAAGAGGGGCGCCCGCCCGGTTGGAGTAGCGGGTATAGGTGTCTTCGACGGAGACCGTACGCTTTGACGTGGTTAAAGTAGCTGAAATCATGTCCCTCTGTGGTAGTTGCAGAAGGTTGGCCGCAGAGTCTTAGAAAGAAGATGACGGTTAGAGACAACGTTAGTACGTACGTTGGCGTTGAGAGCGGGTGGATATCGTTAAGCCCGTTCGTAAAGAGGGGGCAAAGGCGTTGGTCAGCCTGTATAAATAACCGCACCACGAAGTCTTGGACGGATGATGAAGGGGAATATTATGAGTATGTAGATGCGAGAGGGACAAGATGGTGGTGAAACGGAAGCAAGGAGGTAAATAAGGTAGAATTATTTATGGTGGGTATGGCAGGAGTAGGGTAAGAGGGGCGGAGGCTGACCTGGACGAGATGGAGGTGACGAGGAGGAGGACTTAGCCTAGTTGTGTTTGCATGGGCCTTGACTAGCCCGGATGTTTCACGGGCCGGGACAGCCATTACATAATACCAAGAATGACAGCCACAGCAGAGAGTTGAGTTGCACGTGGCCGCTTCGCGAGATCGTTCAGTACAGTACAGTAATTTCTACATTCACTGTCACTGTCCCCCTCCTCCTCCCCTCAACGTACAACGTCGCACGCTTTAACATTCAGCTATGTTCTCTGCCTTCAACTCCTCCGCAAAACCCATGTCCTCGGCGCCCTCCATCGACCCTCGTAAGCGCGAAGTATACATGTGCGTGCCAGCCGTGCGCGGCCCACTCGAAAAATCATTTGAAGTCAGTCCTCATCCTTCACACACCCCCTTCTTTCACTAAACTGTAATCACATTGCACATTTCACCGCACGCACACACTTTTTTCCTTTTACGCCCAACCGGCTATTTTTGCGCGTCTAGGAACAACGAATGGAGGACTACCTCCAATCCTACACAAAGACGAGGCAACCCCCTCGCCCCCTTCCCGAATCTCCAAAAGAGGACCACGAGCGGCTTGCCCTCGGCTTTCCTCCACATTTTCAGCCGCACATCGAGGTCCTCGCCGCCTCAACATCAAACACCTCCTCCTCCACCCTGCTCCCGTCTACAAGCGCGGGCGGGAACAAGGTCGCTGGCACGTTCGCTCACATCAAGGAGCCGCCAGACATTCAACTCTTCGATTGGGCCCGTGTAGACGCCGAGCGGGCTCGCTACGTTTCCATATCCGCGCTGTACACCCACTTCTCGCCCGAGGTATCGTGTTCCTCCCTCCCCACCCTTTCATCTACAAATCTCTTCACCCTCTAGGAACTGCGCTATCATGCCTATCTCAAGGGCAACAAATACCCACCCCCGTCTACTGCTTCTATGTCCGGATCCGCCTCTGATACATCCGGCTTGCTCGCGCCTCCCGCCAACGAGTTCTTCCAAAGCATCTCTTGCCAGCCAGACTACCAAAGGCACAGTTTCGAGGTTCGCCTGAGTGCAGCTTCTCCATCCTTCGTCACTCATTTTACGTTTCTCATGGGTAGGAGCTCCGCATCGCGTACCTCACCTCGGGGCGGCAACTCACCTCGAACGAGATTGGCGGGACGGCACCCGGCGGCTCATCCACGCCCGCGTCTGCGTCAAGTGTACCAAACTCCAGTCCCTTCGGGTTGACCACTACTCCGAGCGTCTTCGGATCGACTGCTACTCCAACCGTCTTCGGGTCGACCGCTACACGAAGCGTCTTCGGGTCAACTACCGCACCCAGCTCCTTTGGGTCGGCCACCGCCCTACCAAGCGTCTTCGGATCGACCACAGCCCAAAGCACCTTCGGGTCGACCACCCCCGTACCAAGCGCTTTAGGATCAAACTCCAGTCTTTTCGGACCGGCCGCTACTCCAAGCGTTTTTGGGGCGACGACTGCGCCGAGCTCCTTCGGGTCGACCGCCGCACCCGGCGCCGCGCCAGGTTTCGGGAACGGGTTCGCGTCCCCCAGCTTCTTGCTCGGCGGGTCGACGTTCGGCGAGCACCCCATGCTTAAGAGGCGGAAGGATACCTGAGGCGTCTGTGGACAGACGCCAGAAAGAGCCTTCCCTCAGTCATCGGTCATGCCTTGGGGTTTGGCCCACACTGCTCCTCGCGCAGGTGGGGTGCGTCGCGGGACGATGGATCTGGTGGCTGAGGCCAACCACCGGTCATTCAGTGGTCAACCAACAACGCTCACTGGCAGCTGTGTATATGGAGTGTCTTCCCAATGCACTAGTTTAGTGTTCTATATCTGTACAAGGTGCTGAAGGTGGTCTTGCGGCAATTTATTGATGCCCATAGCAGCATGGACTCGTTTGTGCATTGTTCGTATGAACCATCACTGGGTATTCTCTGCCCTGCTTCATCCACGACCTACTGACCTGTGAGTACAAAACGTGAGGATTGGTATTCTAATGAGTGTTGAGGCCGAGGACATCGGTCAACGAGGACAGGCTCATGGGTCATACATGCAAAGGGTGTATACTAAGAAATCGACTACGGGTAATAAATCCATTATTTCCCAAAATAAATGAATGCAACATATTTGGGGCGACATGGTATCACAACCGACCAAACGTTGTGAAAAGATCTGTTAAGAGAACCTCTGGGACTACCAAGAAGAAATCAACTGTCACAGGGACTCCATGAACTTGGTCCCACCCGGAAATGTCCGTACAGGAGCGCCAGTCGAGGGAGAGATCGACGACTCCGTCCAATACTGAATGTCTTCGCTGTCCAAAGGAGCGGCGCCCACGACGGGGATCGTGATCGAGATTGACGAGAGCAAACCAGACACAGCGCGTGGTGGCGACGGAGACGTCAAGTCGATGACGGACATGGCGGCAGGCTCTGGCCCGATGAGCGAGATGGGGTGGTCGTATGTGCCTGGGAGGCACAGCGGGCCGGGGAGGGCGAGCTCGAGGTGCACGGTCGAGAGAGACGGCGAGAATGAAGATGATGAAGGCTGTGTGTAGGGCATCGCTGGCGGCCGGAACAATAGCTCATTATCCTGCTCTCGCGCTCCTGGATGCGGCGCTCGGTGCGGTGGCGTTGATGGAGGTGACGACGACGAAGGTGACGACGATGAAGGTGATGACGAGTACACTGTTGGGCTGCTGCTGTACGCCAGCATCCCGGCAGCGCCGTGGTGGGAGAAGGCTGGCATGGTTGGCATGGTTGGCACGGTGGCATCGAGGGCGGCGGTGTCTTCTTGCCCACGCTGGGAGATCCGCTCGATGTTCCGAAGGTCCATCCAACCGCCGCGCCCGCAACGGCGCTGCGGATTCCCGCACCGCCCAAACTGAAACATCCCCCCGAGCGCCGCCCAGCGCCGCGCCGCGCCCGGCTGTGACGGTGATGAGCAGCGGAGCTTGGTGTTGCTGACCTTGCTGTACTCTACGTCCGACGGTCGCGGTGTGAGCGAGGCGACATCAATGCCGGGTCGGTAGCATATTTCACGTTGGCGCATTGGGGACCAAGTACGATGGTGAGTTCCGAGGTGGTTCCCCTGCTGTGAAGACAGAGGCCAGAAGGTAAGCGGTCAGCGAAAGAAGGCACGTGAACCGTTACAGTAAGTGTGGTTCAGTCGGGACAGTTAACAGGCTGATTATAATCACCATTTCGGATGTTAGATGACAGCGCATTTGACACTTTGCTGATTCAGAGAATTGATCATTACAACAACGGGTTACTACACTGTAAGAAAATTATATGATAGTATGGATAGTTGATTGAAGTCAGTGAAAACCTTGGGCTTATTACTATAAGTTATAGCTCTACAATCAATATGAGTTGAGTTGTATTATAATTCGTCTATGCACATGGTAAGATTGCAGGGCCAACAGCGAGGGCTGGTGGGTGGATACGATACCAACGTGGAGGACACAGCCTCGAACGATTAGCGCAATTTAGCCACGAGGGAGGGCATTGCATGCGACAAGGCGCTGCCTTATCAGGCCATCCCGTCCGCGTCCGTGGGTCTCCCTTATCATCGTTGCAAGCCGTCGAGCCCTAGATCAGAAAGATGTCTCACGGTTCGTATTCCTCGCAATCCCAATCCATCATGACGGAAGACGAAGAAGACTGGGAGGACTACACCAAGGGCGGTTACCACCCCGTAAAAATTGGCGACGAGTTTTCAGATGGGCGGTACATTGTTGTCAGGAAACTCGGTTGGGGCCATTTCTCCACCGTTTGGCTCGCAAAGGACTCAAAGTGCGTATGGCCAGTCGAAACGACATCCAACTCATTTTTAAACCGCTAACTATAGGATGAACCGCCATGTGGCCCTTAAGGTCGTCAAGTCTGCACCTAGATACACTGAAACCGCGTTGGACGAGATTAAGCTCCTGCAGAGGCTCATCACTTCCTCTACCCCTTCTGTTCCACCCACTCCTAACAACCCCAATCCCCCTCCTTCCCCTGCGCAGACACATCCCGGTCGATCGCACGTTATTTCGTTCCTCGATCACTTCAGACACAAAGGTCCAAATGGCATCCATGTGTGTATGGTATTTGAAGTCCTTGGCGAAAATCTGCTAGGCCTCATCAAAAAGCATCAAAACAAGGGTGTGCCAACGCACATCGTCAAGCAGATCGCGAAGCAGGTGTTGTTAGGGCTGGACTACATGCATCGATGTTGCGGTGTCATTCACACCGGTCTGTCTTCCAATACTGTGTTTGTGTCTTGCATTGAGGCTCAACGCGGCCTCGTCATGTTCGACCAGATCTCAAGCCTGAAAACGTGCTCATCTGCATCGACGATGTGGAGGCCATCATTCAGGCTGAGCTCGCAGCCTCGGCGGCGAATTCTTCTGCGCCGCCGACGAGACTCGTCGGCGTTCCCCCGTCCAAGGGACGTGGAGGTAATCAGACCCCACGATCAGATTCCGTCTATATCACCGGGTCGCAGCCGTTACCTTCGCCTTCCTCGTCGTTTGGAAGCAGCTCCATGCTCGACAAGTGGAACTTCGGCATGAGCAAGATTGATGGTCAAGAGAACGGAAGCAGCAAGCCTTCGTCGCTCACGAGTACTGCTGGTCCTTCTGCCGTCAGTCATGCGCGAGCCGCCGGCAACAAGCAGGTTGACTCGACTGAGCGTGCCACGGTGGGCATTTCGAACGTCTCACTAGAACCTGACGGCTTTGGAGCGAAAGCCGGGCCGTCCCACTCGAACCATCCCTCTGGTCCATCATTACTATCTCAACAAGCTCCCCCGAGTTCAAGAATGCATGCGTTGCCCACCTCCGTCTCCCCATCCGCACACGCCTTGACCGACCCACCAAACTTGGGGTCTCTACCACCTCCTTCAAGCTCCGCAATGTCAGTTGACCCTGTACTAAGCATAATGAACAGTGCATCGCAGTTCCCCCCTACCGTCATGGACGTAACCGAGAGAATAACCGTCAAGATCGCCGACTTGGGTAACGGTCAGTCCGGGTCGTCCTGTGATGTGGCTTATGTTGATATTCCTGCTGTAGCCACGTGGGTCGAGCATCACTTCACGGATGATATTCAAACACGACAATACCGGTGTCCGGAGGTCATCCTTGGTGCAAAGTGGGGCACATCGGCAGACGTGTGGAGCGTGGCGTGTGTTGTATGTATTTCAGGTCAATTCTCCTGATCGTCACCAGAATATGAATGGCACTTGTCCGTTGCAGATGTTTGAGCTCCTAACAGGTGGTGACTATCTCTTTGACCCGGCGTCAGGGACCCGGTATACGAAAGACGACGATCACATCGCCCAAATCATCGAATTGATGGGAGAAGTGCCAAAATCCGTTGCTTTCTCGGGCAAGTACAGTTCCGAGTTCTTCAATCGCAAAGGTTAGACGCTCGACTCACTCACGGAGTTACCGCCAAGTCATCTGACCTTCGCTCCCTCACAGGTGAACTGCGTCATATCAGCAAACTGCGGTATTGGCCCCTTGACGCTGTCCTGGCCGATAAGTATCTGTTTCCCAAGGCCGAAGCCGAGGCAATCGCGTCGTTCCTTGGGCCGATGCTTCGCTTGCACCCAGATAAGCGCGCCAAAGCGAGTGAACTCATACATCACCGTTGGCTCGATTCCGTCATTGTCCAAGGTGAACTGGACGTCATCCGCAGAGCGGAGGAAATGGAGCGGAAGAGGGCTGAGGAGCGCGCGGGCACCGCGGGTCCCAGTGGTAGTGTTGCTAATGCAGGTGGTGCGGCAGGAAGCGGCGACGGGCATACGGCTAGGGCTATTCTGGCGGCGAAGATGTTAGAGGCGGACGCGATGAAGCCCGTTGATGACCCCGCCGCGTTCGCTGATGGCTCGGAGACGATCGCGTCCCACTCGAAGGACAGCGCCCATGGACTACACCCTCCACCCCATCAGCCCCGCTCTCGGCATCACCAGTCGGCGTCTTCGACTCATCCGACATTGGACAAGGCGCCCGGGGACCGCCGGCACGGTGCACCGTAGCAGGCCAAATGGACCAACGGGGCAAGAACTTCGGCGAGAGGTGCCCAGGAAGCTTTGCTGACCCAATTTTTATTTTAACTACTCGCTGATTTTCACAACTTGCCTTTTTTTTTCTGTTTGGGTCATGTGCAAATGTAAGCCCTTGCGGTCATATGGACTGGGAGAGTTATACCGCTCAATTGGGTTATCTGTCTCTGCTGCACGCTTTAGATGTTTTACCTACCTTGTTACGCTAGTCAACCTCACTCTTGATTCGTCCGCATTCTCCAGAAGATCTTTGGGAGGTAGCAGGGACAGTATACCACCTCTACCAATCGTCCAGCATTTGCGCAGGACAACATATACAATCGCGTAGCAGACGTTTCCTGTATCCTACTTCAGAAATTGTACATTACACATTTCCAGGAGAGTTCATCCACCCAAACGTAAAGCCGAAAACCCGATGTTACATCATATCATACCTCCTCGTCAACTCGAACATCCCTAAGCCAGCCATCGAAATCAATATCACGTTCCAACAACTCACTGACCCGATCCACTTGGGCCTCGAACTCGAGTTGCGAACCGTACCAGAGGATGTCACTACTCCCACCTCTCGCCGTCTCTGTCGCTGCTGCCCCGGACATCGTCGGCCCCGCACAGTTCCCCGGAATCTGGGTGGACATGTATTCTGGGCGGAAGAGGGCCTCCTCCGACTGCTGGTGCCGATGCATGAGCTTGGTGGCCGGCGCCACCAAGGGCGAGAGCGGCGCATGACCGTCAAAAGGGTATTCAAGCGGCGGCGCTGGCATGCCACCGTGTGTCTTGACTCGGTCCCCATGTTCAGACTGGTGACCATCATTCTCAACTTTGTCCCGTCCACCCCCAAACGGTGACATATCCCTCTCAACGCCTGGACTACGAACCCAGTCCAAGTTCTTGCGCGGGGTAGGCCGTGGCTTTACGTTTGAGGAAGCCAGCAACTCCGTCAAGGTGGGCAAGGCCTTGCTTTCCGCCTGAAATCCGTGGTCCGGCGTCGAAGGCATAAATATTTCTTGTGAGTCTTGCAATATCAGGCCTACCAACTTTGCATGTTCTGAGATGAGCCGGAGGCCGGGAGGGGTAGGGGTGGGCAGCCGCGGGGGTGTCGATCGTGGTGGTGGCGCAGCCGAGCTTGGCATCTCGCTTTGGTCATGGGGATTCAACTCAAAAGCAATTGGTGGAGAATAAATATGAATAGGCATGCTAGGCGGGGTCGCAGAGAAGTGAGATTGGGGTAATGGCAAAGGGGAGTGGCCAAGATCCAAGATCGAATGTGACGCAGTAATTGGTGGCGGCTTGGACCGAGAGACAAGAGGAGTTGAAGCAGGCAAGCGAGCAGGGAATGATGGCGGGAGGTAGTCCTGCACAAATCGGTATTTGTCACAAACCCCACGCATCGGATAGTATGAAGTGTACTGACACGATCAAAAACGTCCGCAATGTGGACAGGTACCAGAGGTTTATGCAAAGAAAGCTCTGATGGTTGTGATATGTCTGAAGAAAGGTGAGGGGCGACTTCGACTTCTGCAGCGACAGATTGCGGCGGATGATACCCCTTCTTCATTCGCTTCGCAAGTGTATTAGCAGGTGCGCTCGACGGCTTCACAACTGGAAATTCCAACATTGGATGAGCTTTCTTGAGGGTATTACTCGGCTTCAAGATAGGAAGGCCGGAATTTGTCTCATCCCTGATCTCGACCGTCTCCACCGCTCGTTCGTTTGCCTCGGAGACGCGTACGTGAGACTGGAAGCTCGCAGGACCGTCAACCTCCGCTTCCGAAATACTCCCAATACCTGCCTGCCAACCCTCGACCCTCCGTTTTAGGTTAGTCTCAGCCTCCACTTGGGCCTCCCATTCGAACCATTCCTCCTCTGTCTCGGCAAGTTTCCACCCCTGCGTTAAGATAGGGTCCGGGCGGGCCAAGGGTAAAGGTGGTGGCTTGTAGCCCCTCCTAATGCAGCTTAACCGCATGCTCTCCCATGCGCACCCGCACGCGTGCATGTGCTCCATCCGTAGAGCAACGTTCTGGGGTGAAAGAGGAGGTGAAGGAGGAGGTGAGTAATCGGGAGGTAGGGACGCAAGAAGAAGGTGCCGCTTGGAAAGAAGATGGACCCAGGAGGGAGGAGAAGGCGTTGGGTTCGTACTGGACATAGACGAGGGCGAAGACGATGGTGGTTCCATCTGCTCTGGAGCGCGAAATACTGCAGTGTAAAGTGTTTTCGGACGCATTATCAGTTCTGCCTCTCCATTGCCTGCGCACTATCAAAAAAGTGCTTAGACTAGACTCAACAGCTGGGAAAGGAATGCGCTCAGACGCACCGTTGACAAAGGGTCCGCCATCCTCGTGCAGGTCTGAGCAGTGAGTCGCTCACTGGAAAGCGAAAGTGAACAGTCACGTGATTTGAAGACTGTCATATGATTCAGAATTCAGTGTTTTTATTTCTCAGGAACATTCCCTCCACAAGTGCCAATTTATTAAGACCCACATTACCTTCCTTGATTGCAGATCAGATCATTGAAGGAACACTCATTTAACAAATACACTGGAATATGCAAATGGCCTACCCCATGGTGACCATTGCATCCTCAAATCTTCACCATGAAGCTGCCCCTGCACAAAATGCAGAGGTGAGCAATAGCATACTCTTCAAGAGGGCCCTGATCATGGTTCCAGTTTTGGCACTTCCTCAAGATATATTTGGCCCTGCCCAGTATCTCTTACAGGACTACAATCAGGTGAGTCTTGACAAGTAGGGTGGGAAATCCCGAGCTGTGTAACTTTCAACTTTATCTCCACACCTTCCAGTCATGGTATTGAGGGGTAAGATGTACAGACAGCTATTCTACAGCTGGGGCTGCCTGCCGAGATGTTCTTTGGCTTGGGGAAAGATCGTTATAGTTACGGTGGTCATGATCTCCACATTTGTACTCCTTCCTTCCATCTAGATTTCAACCAAGCTGATAGTGCGAGCTTCCATACTCCAACTCTCTGAATTCGGCGGAGTTCCGGGGTCAATGAATGCCTGGCGCGGTGCAAAATCAATATTAATGCCAAGAGGAGACGGGTGTTCGGAAAGTGGATACGTACAGAGTGTGGTGATCTAACCTTGGTAACGCTGTCGAAGCATTTCAAGAGCAAGCATTCGTCGGTTTGCATTCCTGATAAGTAGTACCACTTCTGGTCGGGATGGTAACGAAGCATTTGGGACTCGCCCGTCCTACAGCCCGGAGGAGCGGCAGCTGTCGCCTCAAAGTCTCTCTCATTATCCAAGGTGCGGTAATCAGCGGCAGCAAGGGGTTGCTCGAGTAACGGGCCGACGAGAGGACGCCAGATGTTGCAGATGATGGCTCTGGCTTTGCCATCTAAGGTGCTTTGAGCTGCATCGTCTCCCAGATGGCGACGAATGCGTTCGATCGCAGCCCAATAATTCTGGTCGATGTGTGTTTGCTGTGTCATTAATGCCGTCAGAACCTGTAATGGATCCAATGAGAGCGTAGTCTACCTGTGCCGGTGGATGTCTTATCAAAGTCCCATCTGCAGCTCTTGTGGGTGGAAAGGGGCGCTGACGAATTGTATGGTCGTATACAAGTATCCGAGTAGCGTTGAATTTCTTGCCTAAAAGCCTGCGGAAGCTCAGCGCTCAGCGCTCAGCATCGGAGTGTTAGTGTTCCTGAATTCACCTCTTGACATACGAATAATATTCTGTTTCGACCCATGCTGGATCTTGCCACTTTCGCTCGGCCCATCCTTTAGCAACACTTTCCCCATCTTCACCCCATCCCTGCAGTGTCTCAAAACCGGCTTTCTCGAGCGTCAAGCCCTTCGTTGTGCGCTCTTCGACGGAGAGACTGCGCATGTCAAGGATCTCGACTTCATGAGTGTTTGGACTCAGATCATTAATTGGCCGTAGGTGCTCGGTCTCAGGAGTCCAACGATAATCGACAGGCTCGACATGGGCGTCGAAGAAGTTCAGCTTGGACAGGACAGGGCGCATGGGTGGAAGATTGATCCTCTAGAGTACCTCGCCATCTCGATTCATCCTCGTTATCTATAGATACCGAGCGCCATGAGAAAAGTACCATGTTGGGCGAGCGTCATGAGAAAAGTACCATGTTGGGCGAGCGCCATGAGAAAAGTGCCATGTTGGGCAACGTCAGCTGATTTTCGAAGTATGGGCAATGTTCCGCAGACATATATTTAGCCGTTGCCACAGCACACATCGACAAGGAAAACTCGACCAGCTACTCAAGGCGGGTACGTTATGATGATCATGCTAAAAGCTACACGGTTTGCATGAAACAGAAAGAATAGTTAGTACATTGCGTCCAAACCCTTGAACGTTTAAGTCGTCAATACAAGAGCCGGAAAAGGAACCTATAAACGCACAATTTCCAGTAATAAGAAGAAAGCGGGGAGACGCTATTCGAGATCCTCGGCCCATATCACTGTTGAGAGTGATGAGGGAGTGTAAACAAATGTAGCTTGGACAGGGATGCGCCGGTTCGCCAGCGGCCGACAGGACTCGCGTCTCCGAAAGATCATCCTCGCCACCAACTGCGGAAGATGCGTGATCGCCTTCTTCGCGCTGCAGCCGCTCCCCCATTCGGCGTCCAAGGCGGTGGCGGCCGTTTCTCTCCCGAGCTTCAGACGCAGTAACGCCCCAATCTCTTTTCCTTTCTCCTTCTCCTGCTTGCGAACGCGACGTGCCTCGTTGCGTGCTTGGATAGCGCCTCTCTCCGTCAACTGATCCTCGATCTGGCGCGCTGCACGTTCCAGGGAGTTTGACCTCTTGCTGAGCTCGCATAGCTGCTCGAATTCAGGAGAGACCTCGCCGTCCAATTGAAAGTCCATGTCAAAATCCTCCGGCGAGGGGGAGCGCGGTATGGGGAAATCATTACTATCATCAATGAGAAGCAGACAATTCGACTTCTCGTACGAGATAAGAGGATATTGTTCTGCAGGAAGTTCGGGGGTGAATAGCGGCAGAAGCTCATCGTCCACTTCAACTCCAGGAAGCGAAAGCAAGTGGCGGCTTGGGGAACAAAGGTCGTCACCGCTGATTAGAGGGGGCAGCATACTGGTCGACCGACGGGACGGTGACGGTGAGCTGATGGCGATGTCATCATCATGAGTGAGAGCCAAATGTGGTAGGGTCAGAGAAGAGAGAGGCGAAGGGATACCAGACTCAAGATCAGGGGTCCAGAGCAGGTCATACGAACTGGGACTTGACGCCGTAGATGACGCGGGGGATAAAAGGGAAGGGAGTAGATCATTTTTTGGTTCCATAAAAGTAGGATGTGAATGACCCTCAGGAGAACATCCGGGACTGTCGTTTTGAACGGCAGATAATGGGGTATCAGGATAGATATGCGGTATATTGAGAAGCTGGAGCATGGGACGGGGATAACGGCACACGAAGCTGCATTGAGTCTCCGTTGAACAGCGATTCGGCGTTCCCACAGGCTCAAGTGGATTTGGCGGCTCGCGTTCAAAAGGAAGAGTTCGCGTTTCCAGATTTGGATTAGGATGAATGGCGCATCCCGGGCTTAAATCCAAGAAATTCTTCAACTCTTCGGTTCTCGGGGGTATTTCTGCAAACATTTCGCAGGGCAACCAAAGATGACCCATTGTATCGCCATCGGCAGACGATAGCGGAGGATAAACGGGTGAAGGAGGGGCTTGGAATCCACAGCTTGCGTCGCAGCGCGAGGAAGGAAGGGTGGATAACTGTAGCCGATCCCCAGCCGCAGAGAACCCATCCGATATTGTGCTACCGTCCCATTCGGGAGGTAAAGGCGACAAAAGTGAACAGGTCTCGTCAAAATTTCTCTCCAGCTCGCCGTCATCTCCGTCATCAACTGGTGAGATGTCGTGGTTGTCGTCCTCGTCGTCGTCGTTAGGTGGCAAGGCGAGCGTCGATGTGACGACAGTTGGTGGCGGAGAAAGCGGGTACTGCGTCGTGCATCGTAACACAGGGGGGGAGTCTAGAACGCCCTCTTTCTCAAGGCGTGCCCAGGTCCAAGGTTCAGGAGGCAGGGGAATTTGGTGCTTGGGTTGAGAACCAGAAGGGGGTGGAGACATGTACATGCCAACGACATCAACGGGGAAGGGTTCAGTTAGAGTGTCAGTCGGCTCGTGAAAAATATCATTTTCAGGGGTGGTCGAGACTGGAGAGGGTAAGTACTGTGTCGTCAACCGATTTTCTCGGCAGGATTCGGAATCGTGGGTCTTATCCGCGTGTGGATGCGGGCTCGAGTGCGATAAAGCTGGCCAGCTGTAGCAGCCAGCCAAGATCGGCGTCACGTTAGAGCCCGTGAAAGACGGCGCTGCAACGGATGGGCTGTTTGCCGCCAATAGGCGATAAGAAGACGTCAAGCTCATTTCTTGGTATAATCCTTGTCGTTGAAGTCCGGGGCTGCGGATTCAAGCAACATCAGTGACAGATCATAGCAAGAGTTATGACAAAGAGCGAACCCGTCGGGAAAAAAACCTGAAGAAATTTGCTTACTAGCAAGGGAGATCAAGTACACAAATGCGAGAACATAGTTCGAGCGACGAATCGATGGCAGAACGCGGCACTCGAGCTGTCTTTTTGAGCTGTTCGCGCAGGTTGTCCTCAATGGTTCAGCGGTGGCTGGGCTGAGGCCACGGTGGAGAGTGGTGTTATTGTTTATCTTTATTTGTGGCTCGCCTCATGCCTGGAAGGACCCCCGGACACCCGCGATGCTATCAGCCTTCGCTGTCGGTTTCCTCAACGTGTTTTCAACGACAAAATCACACCCTCCAGCGCGATCATCCTCGTTGCAGTCATATCAAGCGCATTGCCTCTGTGAAAAGAGGCTTTTCAAAAGATAAAGAGAGTCAGCCGGCAAAAGCGAGGTGAACAGGAGGTTGACGGGGCCATATCCTTCAGGACGATTGCTTGCGAATTCAACATTGATGCAATGATGTCCGGACCCACAGGATGCGGTAGTTACTCTGATGCAGTGTATATATAACACGTCGTGCTCCTATCAATCCATTGTTCCCCAGTCAATGAACGAACCATTTCATTTTTCATCCGATATCTAGATGAGTCTGTGTGCTGAATCTAATCCCAGAGTCCTGAAATGGTACAATACTCACGTCAGAAACGTATAGTACCATTCAGTACAAGATTGTTGATACCATGTCAGCTCTGGATTCGCATCACTCCGCGAAGAAGGATGCATGCGCCGAAAAACTGAGCATCAGTCACTGAGTCAGCCGTGCAGGAACGTGGCGGCGATGTGTCACGTGCCTTACGGTTTGCTCTGATGCACGCGTCGAGCCGTTGCTAGACTCAACTTTTTCTACTCCGGAACTGCTTCACGGCCATTTTTAAACTGGACCTCACGTCGGGCGTTTCTGCTCACGGATTGGCTAGCATGAGCAGGCGCCAGTCCAGGAATTCCCTCAATATTCGTCAAACCGATCCGCTGGTTGAGTTCGAGGCGTGTATGTGTTTCTTACAGTCCCAGCCGTACTGGTTCAAAAGCCTTTCATGCAGTCAAGAAGAAATTTCTACTAGCTAACAAGCATATTACCAAGTACGCACTGCCTCTGTACTCAATGACGTGTCTCTTGACACAGCTATTCTTTCCGTCGCCAGACTCAACTCAACTCTAAGCGTCCGCATAGAAGAGCTCAATGGCCAGATATCCACTCTTTATGTCGAAAATCTTCGTCTCCGCGCCTCAGAAATAGCACTTACCGCTCAGCTTAAGAAAGAAAAGGAAAAATCTAGGCGTATTATGGCCGACGCTGAAGCTGCCGTGAGTCGTGTCTTTCCATTCCACCAACGCGGTTGCTCAGGCTTGCGAAACCTGGCCGCGCTTTAGACGTCTAATCTTGCCAAACATCTCTCGCGCATCCGTCAATCTTTCAATATCGCCCCCGGACGCTCGTCGCCATCTCCCTCGCCCCCCCAAGTGAAGGCGACTACCATGACGCTCCTCCGTCCCACGCCTGCCGCCTCTGCCTCCACGACTTCATCCTCCCCTCCCCATCCTCGCCGCCTCGCGCGCGTGCCAGACGTCCCAAGCATAGAAGAGGAAGAAGACAGGGAAGAC
The DNA here is from genome assembly GCA_951802425.1 of Clavaria fumosa. NCBI lineage: Eukaryota > Fungi > Basidiomycota > Agaricomycetes > Agaricales > Clavariaceae > Clavaria > Clavaria fumosa. The sequence goes on along the minus strand of OX637794.1, from coordinate 271,244 downwards.
GAGCCGCCGAGTCCAGGCCCCGTCATGCGTAGGGAAAAACCGCGCGACGCGATCGCGACGACGCCCGTATCTGTGATTCAGCACCCTTCACGGCTGCCTGTGACTGTGGAGGGGAGAGAGAGGCGAAAGAAGCCGACAAGGAGACAGAGCGGTCTGTTGAACGGTGCGGTGCGAAACAACGAGCTGGACTTGCCAAGGGCTGGGAGCCCAGTCCCCGGAGGCTCGCCTATGCGACGAGAAGTAGGTCTGGCCTTGGAACTGGAGGAGCAAGACGAAGACGAAGATGAAGATGTTGCAGTGATTCTGGATATATCCCTGATCGACTCCACAAATTCGAAGCGCGACCCATTCCGTTCCAGAGACATGCCTCTTAATTCGCTTCTCAAAGGAAAAGAAAAGGAGGGACAGTGTGTGCGGTCTACCAAAGAGAAAAATGTTAAAGGTCGAGACGTTAATATGGGAGTGGAGACTGAAAGTAGCAGCAGTAGCAGCGGATCACGAGAACGAGACCAGAAAAGGCTCTCACGCGCTTCGGGAAATGAAGACAGTAGCATCGATGCCGTGTCGGAAGCACCTCGCGCCAAAGTCGAGAAGAAACTGAAAGACGTCACGAATTCGCCTACCCTGACAGACGGCTTATCAGGTATACCGATTTGCTCTCTTCACTTTGGCACATCACATTAATATTGACAGACAACTGTGCAGGTCACGACAGACGACGGACATCCGTACAGGAGCACGACTCTCCATCTATTGACCTCTTTACAACGGCCCTCGGCACCCGGACTTTCCTGGCGGTCCCTTCCACTCCTACGTCAGACATTCCTGTCATGCCATCCGCGATGCCACAATCTTCACACCTCCCATCGCCTCGCCCTTCCGCCAGCCCACCACCGGGGGTCGAAATGTTGGCTGAGGACGCCACGAAAAGCTCAAGCGTCGGGTCCTCTGGCAGGGAGAAAAGAGCCAGGAGAAGCGTTAATTATACAGAGCCTAAGCTAAACACGTGCGTTCCTGCGTATATCTTCATTCTGTTTTCTAAGCCGAAAGAACTGAACTCGCTCTGGCCACCAGAAAAATGAGGAAACCAGATCCGCCGCCTGGGACTCTGTCCTCGACAAAGCCACGTTCTTCCGCCACAGACCATGCCTCACCTGAACAGTCCGAAGAGAGGGCTCAGTCCGTGCATGCCGCCGTTGCGGGCACATCTAAATTGGCTCACCCCACCCCGCCGCCGGCTCCGGCTCCGGGCCCAACGCCATCCTCTTCATCGTCGACGGGACCGACGGCGGTGCTAGTGGTGAAGCGCAAGAAGTCACGCTCGCGCTCTAATGGCGGCGATGAATATAGGGACGACAGTGACGGTGCGCAGGCGGATGTGGAGCTCAGTGGCACTCGAATGAGCCTTGACAACCGGAGGAAGAGTTCCACCTTAGCCATGCACAGCGAGAGCACCAGTCTTTGGGATGGGAGGGCTAGACGAAACAGTATGGCTGTTTAGGCTGCAAGACTTTCGTATAATTGTTTAATTTCCTGTCCCGCTTTTGATGGGGTAATTTGGTAGTTTTGATGACGACAATGGAAACGAATAACAGAACGCCATGAACGTGGCGGTTTGTACGTGAACGTGGCGGCCTACAAAGTGGTCATGACCCTTTGTGGGATCGAGAGGAGACTGCGGGTGCCTGGTTGTTGGATCTACAGTACCTTGACTGATTAAGGCACAGAGAAGAACCCAGTTCCAGGAACGGTGTTCATTCCCTTACTCACACTCGTGGCTGATCTGGCGATTGTTGATAGAAAAGACGCCCTGGTTGGGGACCGAGACCAACTCGACAATGTGCTTTACTGCAGACGAAGGGGGCGGCGGCGAAAGAGTAAATGTCCGACACTTTAGCTCGGGCAAGGTTTAGCGCAGACGCGTTGGGTGTCACGGCGCGGCGCTGCTTGGACCGAGTGCTCTCTCTCTCTCTTTTTTTGAAACATGGTCACGCGCCATATGGTATTATATGAGCACCCTGATTTCGGGTCATTTTTCTCTGAAATGGATTTATTTAGTCTAGTTAATAAATTCAATGAATTTTCTCGAGCGATTGAAAGGAGGCAGTCACGTGTTGAGTTTCACACCCTAGAAAAATGGGAGCTACTTAAAGGCGGTCATTTCGTTCAACGTTAACGCTTTCATACATGCTTTGCTTTTCGGCTCCAGAGGGCAAGTCCGGCGTCTTCTCCTTCTATTTGTTCGTGCCCCGTTAGGTCTCTCAGAATCTCCGGTTATCCGTCAACTGGGTTGTCCAAATGGTCTGGTGGAGACATGAACGCACTCCCGCTGAAGCGCTGAAGGGTCAACGAGCACAGCGCCCACCCTAATACTCTACTTATCTCCACGCTGGGAAGCTCGTCACCATGCGGTGGCGAATGGAAGGTGGGGGCGATGCAACGAGGGGTGCAAATACCTCGGCTTTGCTCGCCGTCGCGGATCATGTGGAGGAAGAGCAGAAGGAAGATCCCGTCCCAGGGTCGCGAACTTGTCCACCCGCATCATCCTGTATTTATAAATGCTCCGCATCAGGAGCCTTGGCATTTTTTTGTTGTGTTTTTTTTATGTCTTGTTTGTGCTTTCTTTTTTGTTCGCCTGTTTGATGGGGCAAGGCCTCGATCAATTGGGAAGATGGGTAACACAAACACACGGCTCTGCAGGGCAGCGAATTCTGTGAAATTACACACAGAATTATAGTGTATGGACACACGGGAAAGTGCCGAAGAGCAAGTTAGAGACAGCGGGTGAAGTTGCTCGACGAGCGCACACCCTCTACTAGTAGGAGCACGGGGACATCAAGATCGTGGTTAGGAACAAAAACTCTCTTTCATCACGGGCCTTTCCCCTGTCCCCTCCTGAGCAGACGGGGCAGAACAGCGGACACAGCGCCGACACAACGCGGTCCCGTAGACATCACGCGGAGGAACGAGATCTTGGACAAGCTCAGGTGATGATCGTGTCTCGATCGGTCCATGCCATGTGCGTGAGCCATCAAAATGAAACTGGATGAGATCTTTTTTTTTTTTCTTCTTCTTCGTCACTTTTTTTTTTTTAGAAGTGAAACATCAAATCTTCGCCTGCTCTGAGAAGTAACATTATTTGGAGGAGATCGTCACGCAGAATCTTTCGAATGTTTTCAAGCAAGAGAGCTCACTGGTGCGCTCACCCTTCATCAGAAGGCCTGTGGCTTATGGCGCTTGACGCGAGATTGCCACATGGTCGACTGTCCTTGTCCGACTGTCCGATTTCAGTAGCAGATATGCATGTGCCTTGTGTCCGTGAGAGAGAAGACATAAATAGGGGTATTTGGTAATGTGGCGGAAGAAGTGTATTGCGGCTTGGACACTCCTCTGATGGTCCCAACTACTTCGACCTGGGGGCGGAGTCACCGCCACCAGGGCGGTGCAGGGGCAGGTTGGATGAGCAAGATTTGAACTCGTTTTTTTTTTTTTCAATCAACCTTTACTATCCCTGAATCTTTTCTTTCCTTCAGGAACGCTGTGGTACTGTTCAGCGATGAGAGGTAGGAATGTGATGTGCCATGGCCCAAGAGTTGGTTATAGTGGGGACGGGCTCAGCATGGGTAAAGGAAGATAGGGCCCTAATTTGACAATATGATGAAGCGAACTAGAGCTGCCAGGGAAGATAAGGGCGTTGAAACCTATTTCGAAGCGCGGGTCTATGGCTGTGACAAAAGATCAGGGAAAAGGAAGATGCGGATTTAATTTTTGGTAGAGATTGAGAGAGAGAACAAAGGGAACCGAGAGAACGGGGTATGTGTGACTTGTGTGACGTCTCATATGTTTTGTGTTTTTTTTTTTTTCTTTTTCTAAGTTTTTTTTTTTCTTGTTATTCTTTTGTCCATTTTCTTACCATTTTCTTAACCTTAAAAAGGATAATTTCCCCTTATTCTTGTTTGTTTTTAGTTTTCTCTGTTCTTACTTTCCCCACCCAATCGAACACAATCGACCAAAGAATTCAGCGCCACCTTCCAAGCGCACGCAAAAAACAACCCCCCCCCCTCTTTTTCTGTTTCGCTTCAAAACCCACCCACCCCTTCGATGGCAAGTATCCAATCTCTCTCTTTTACTCATCCCCTCCTCTCCTCTCTCCTCTCTCTCTCTTCAATAACCTTGTTCACTCTTCGTTGCTCATCGCTTTCTACAACTAGGACAACCCTCGCAACACGGACTCCAACTCCAACTCGCATTCGTCTCCGGATATGGCGACCCTCGTCGCAAACCCTTCTTCAATTCCCCCATCTGCAGCGAACAGGCGTTATCGCCCTGCCCCGGCTAAAACCTTTCAATGTAGAGGTTACGGTGAATGTCGCATGGTTTTCAGCAGAAGTGAACACCTTGCCAGGCACATCCGGTCAGTTCTTCCGTCCCCTGTTTCTTGGTGCCTCGCGCTCATAGTTCCTGTTTTTCTCATTTCATTTTCCCGCCCCTCTTTGCTTTGCTTTCCTTTCATATATTCTTTTTTTCTCCATGATATATTATTGTCTTCCACAGCAAGCATACTGGCGAGCGGCCGTTTAGCTGTCATTGCGGAAAACAATTTTCGCGTCTGGATAATCTCCGTCAGCATGCTCAAACCGTTCACGCCGATAAACAGGAGCAGAACGAGCGCATGATGCGCGATCTGACTTCTCTGCATGCCACAATGGCAGCCGCTAACAAAGCTGGTAGCGTTCGCGGCAAGCGTGCTCAGGCTGCCTCTGTAGCCCCGCCTCAGCACAACGACAATGCTGTACGTCTCATCAAGCAGGAGGACCCTCAGTCTGTTGTCCCCATGCATCATCGCCCCGATACTACCGCTAGCGGTTACGAGGGCAACCCCAACGTTCCTTTGTACCAGGGATCCGCTTGGCAAGTCCACAACACTATACTTGAACGTCCTTCCTCCCGTTCTAGCACACACCATTCCTTTCGTGACTCCGACCAGTCCTTTCTTGCCCCCTCGTCTTCACCTGCTTCTACCCTTGTCCAACAGCAGCACCACCAGTCACAGTCCTTTCTCCCCTTCCCCGCCTCATACAGCTTTAACATCTCCGACGGCAGTCATGGGAGGCCCCGATCCAGTTCCGGTCGTCCAACCACGTCAGGCGCTTCCGACTCACATGCTCGAATGCTCCCACCCCTCTCTGCCGTCGTCTCCGCATCCGTCTCCGCTCCATCACACCAGTTCCACTTCCACCAGCAACAACAACAACAACAACAGCAGCAGCAGCAGCAGCAGCACCATCACCAACAACAACAGCAGGGCATATTTTCCCTTTCCTCAAACAGCGGATCCCTCGGCTTCCGACGACCAAATACAGCCAACCGACCAGGGACCGCTCCCGCCTCCTACTACCCAGCCAGCTCCCTTTACGTTGGATCTGGATCCGGACTGGGTTCTCGACCGGAACTATCATTTCATTCCTACGGACAACGCGGAGAATTGGGCCAATACGATGTCGACCCCCAGGCGTCCCCCGCAGAACAATCGCCGTTTCAATGGCACCCACCGGCACTCGCCGATGTACATGCCATCCAGACCGGGTCACCTGCCTGCTCACCACCCACCGCACGCAAGCGACCATACACAGGACCGGATGGTCCAGGCGTCGCCGATGCCCAGGAGTACGACTACGGATCGGAGTCACGACCTCAGTCTCGAAGACTCTCAGTCATGGAGCTCTGCAATGACACCCCCGATGGACAGTTTTTATCCCTACCCGGTTCAGCCTCACGGCCAATTACCTCGACAGGGCTCTCATCATCCACCTCTGCCCTCGCCCTCGTCGATCGTGTCGTCTCACACGCAACAAACACAACAAGCCCGACTCTATTCGCGCGAGCTGCATCGTCAGCAACAGCTTCAATTAGTTCAGCGGCAACAAGAGGCGGCGCGCCGGAATACGGAGGAAGCAGAGTATATGCAGACTCTAACAGCGACATATCATCGCCCGCATCATCATCACCCGCACCAGCAGTCACCGTATTTCCCTCAACTCATCGAGGCGCTTCCTACGCATCTCCAACTCTATCAGACGACGGCTCCGACTCTCCCAAACGGTCACCACCATTCTGCGCCGGTTTTCAATCCGTCAGTGGCAGAGTACGCGCAGGCGGTAGCAGGACTCGTTCCCCAGTCGCAAATGCCCTTTCTCGGCGACGAGCAGGCGGGGGACCCGACTCTCCGCATGATCAAGTTCGGGCTACCGTGTCTCCACACTCCCCCGCTGCTGTCGGAATGAGAGTTTGAGCATTGTTTATTGGGAGCATTCGCGTGCTGGTCGTTGCAGCGGCGAAAGCCAGATAGGAAAGGATAAGAAAACAAGAAAAAAGCATTCCCGTTTCCTTTTCCTTTGTTCCTTCTTTTACTGTAGGTTGGGTATGGAGAGCGGACCCTACGTTCCTTCGTCCAGTCTAATATTAACCCGTCCTCTCCTTCAACGTAACTTGCCTTAAAATCCACCTTTTTATTTTGGGTTCCTATATGTATCTATTCGTTCATCCTTACTGTACTGGTCATCTTCGGATTATACCGACTTCCCATTCCTTTTCTAATTGTCGACTGTCGTTGCAGCTGAATGCCACGTAGTTAAGGCCGTTGCATGTGCAGGTGTTCACATTACCTAGATCAGAACGATGTGTAATGGCACGAAACTTGCTAAACTGCTTGTTGCCTCAAAAGTCTCAAAGACCGCCAGATTGAATGATGAAGAATCAGAAATCAGATTACTTTGTATCACAATCACTGCCGCTTCTGCTTTGCCCTTCGGCTTTCCTCTGAAGAGTATGTTCGAATTAGTGAATCGAGGATAATACTAGAAGAGTCAGCTTACCGCCTTCTTTCAGCTTCTTGGGCGGTCCTTTCCCTCTCCTTCTTCGTTCGTCTGCATCTCTAGCTCGTTGCTGCTGTTTCAAATCCAAGAACTCGAGGCTGAGGTGTTCACGCTCGATGCGTGCGAGGTCAAGCCCACTTGGGTAATATTTGACTAGGGAAGGACCCCTCAGTGGAGTTGAAAGATATTTCGTGCCCACGCGTTTGTTCTTAGGATTATATGAGGCTTGGAATATGGAGCAACGCGTCCGATTGAGCGCTGTCAGGCGAGAGGAGGCGATGGTCATCGTGTAAACGGGTTTAAAGTCCGAAACGACACTTAGACGATTGTCTACAACTCTGTCAACGAATGCATATCAAACCCGGTACTCTGCTCACATGTGAAGGTTACGTGGATGTGACCCACATCTTTCAGCCTGCGGCGAGCGGTCAGTGCACTGCTGCTGCGTATTCTATCGCCAACCACCTGACCAGCATGCTCTAAGACATGGTAGATGGCAGTCTCATCTTCATGGACGGATTTTCGCTGCACGATGCGATGAGCGCCGTGGAAGTTCGTCACCTTTTCCATTTTGCTTTTTCGGTCGCCCGACTTGTATATGAAGATTGGAGAGCCGCGTCTTGACAGTGGTGTTATTCGAGATGAAGAACGTCGGCCCCGGTTCAATCCCCTGACTCCCTTGCTTCCTGAGGAAGTCTGCTGGATCATGGACCATGCATTTGCTTACGAGGTCAGCTAGGCGTCGCTTTCAATTCCCGCAGCTCCTGCATTGTTTAAAATTTGTCCCAGATGGAATGGCATGCTGGCAACACCCTCGCACGGACCGTTTTTACGCTTCTCTTTGCCCTTTGCCTGGATGATTATAATCCGGACTTAATTTCACCAGAACCAATAACTGAGCGAGACGAGCGTCGGCCTCGAGAACTCATCACCGTAGTTCTGAGGGCATTCGTTTTCGGGCTACTCAAGTGCTGTGACCTAGCGTGGCGAGCTCTAGTCCATAGTGTGGTCAAGGATGTTAGTCGTTTCACCAAGCAGATTGTCTGGAAAAGCTTACCCACTGGTTTTTCTCACAGTGTGAAGATTGGCAGAGCGAGAAGAATGATGTTTCGCTGCTTGAAGGCGTTTCGGAGGCGTTAATTGCCAAGCAACTCGAAGACGCGGACGCATGGCTTGGAGGACATTCGAAAGGTGCACTACTTCGTTTCTCTGCAGATGCGAGTACTCTTCCGACATAATGAAGCCTTTATGCAATGGCAGGATGGCATACATGCGCGACTCATGTTACGGAAGGTTTGATACCATTATCCGTTTAGTGTGCGGTGCTTACGCTTCTTAGGTTCTCTTACAACTACTGAACTATCGTGAATATCACAATGCCCCCGAGATACATGCTCTTATCGTTGCAGCACGACGACACGTACAGTTCATACGTTTGCACCCGTCGCCCGCGCCGGATGCTGAATGTCCCTTGCATCTTGCCTTTGATCCCAACGTCACACGTTGCTTGAATACTTTTGCATCGCTTCGCGTGACAAAGCCGCTTGCCATCGAAATGGGTTTGCGTGCAATCGAGGCTCTTCTCGATGGGTTGGACGAGCTGTTAGTGTTATCTGCCACAACTAATCTTTCCGTTTGGGAGGTAATTATGTTACGTTGGTTTCTCCGTGATGATGGTCTCACCAACTAAGCAGACAGGTGCATACCTGCGGTTGTGGTCCTGTAGTGCCTTCAGCCGTATTCCTTGGCTAAGGGCACGTTTCCATGTACGACAGCTTCACATCATTGTCTCCTGCCGGGTTTTCATGACATTTCACCTTGAAGGCTGTATTTTTCGATGCATCTTCAGCACAGCGGCACTTCCAATCGTCTTGGCTGGTTGACCGATTCTCAAACGAAACCGTTGGTCTTTCATGGAGTGCTCTCTCGCAATACTTGCGAGCCAGTTGGCCACACTCTGAGGCTCTACCATTGACGGACCTTGAAAGAAGGATACAGATGGCGAGTTACTTTGAATCTGTATCAATCTCGATGACATGTCTATATGCTTTACAGCTGATCTTGTCACATTTTCGAGCCCTTCGGCTAAATCATCCACGTTGTCGACGTGAACTGGCAAAGTCCTTACTCGACTGGCACGCACTCTATGATGTTGTCATCAGGATCACGTCTCAGCTTACTCCACCTGTACGTTCCCGGGAAGTCCAACTAGTTTAGCTATGATGAACAAAACAATACACAGGACTCACCTAGTGTCATCACCCTTTCTCGATTACCTCAAGCCATTCTTGTTTGGAGACTTACCATCTTACGAGAGGTTGTACTTTCCGGATTTCAGCTCCATCTGTACAGCGCGGAAGAGAAAATTTTTGCGTACTGGTATGCGACCCAAATAATTGAAGAGCATTTAGGTGTGCTTGACTCTTTGTTACTGAATCCCCCTGAAGGTCTGTGCTGCTTGGGTCAATTGTCTTCGATCTGAGGTGATAACCTGGAGCAGGATCGGCAAATGAGGAAATGAAATATCAGCAGCAGTTTTTGACGGCCCTCCAATTGATGTGTGAGGCGATGTTCTTAGTGAGTCATTATATCTTGAGCGGCATTAAATCATGCTGTAACACCTACCCAAGGTCACACTTCAAGACTTGTCTCTCTCATGGCGGCGGCTTCGACTCAATTATATGCGGCGTTACAAATGGGCATTTAAACCCGAATATGATCATTTCAAGTCTGTTCCACCAGCGTCGCCGGAATATTCGAAGTTCCTGGCATCGTGTGCATGTGCACTTAAGGTAATGACACTCCAGGAAATGTCATTTTTTTCTTCCTGCACATTTATGAGCTTCTCTGTACAGGATCGGTCGTACTCACCCGTTGAGACATCCAGACTAGCAAAGGTGATCCTTCTTAGCTTGGCTGAGTCCACCGGAGCTCTGGTTGAGCCGTTGGTCAATGAAAGAAAAAAGGTGTGCAAAGATTGTTTGAAGGTATTCCTACCCCTGTAATGTGGTCTGCCAGCTTGTAGGGACTTTGATTCAAGTCTGTGAAAAACTCAACACTTTGCCGCCAACTTGGGAAGCCTTACAGGCATTCAAGACATCGAATCTCAGATGGGATCCACAATCCAACCCCTGGTTCCCAAACATCACGACCATTGAAAATTCATATTCTGATATTGAGAGTAATCATACCACTCTGAAATAAATATTCTGGTTTAGTCATGATGTTGTTGTCCTAGGGTGGAATTTGCAGTGGTGACCTTGCTTATGTGTTGTTTGTTACAATACTCACATCCAACCCCTCATGCTATTTTCCTGGCAATTGGGATTACAGTGGCAGGAATGCTTTACTTTAGGTTCTCTGTTGAACACACCAGTGTGAAGGCTATGCTATACACTTGAGTGCACTGCAATTATTCTACTGTTTCAGTTACCCTTGTCCTTCTATGATTTGCTTGCTGCAGCTGGTAGCAGAGTACATGGAAAAAAGAGTAGATCCTGACAGCATGCATTGTGATGTCATGGTCTGTGACAGAATGTGTGACAAAGGCTGACACAACTCATTCCAAGCACTCCTCAGTGACCACAAATGGGTTTTTGTTAGTTCTTTCAATACTGGTGTCTTGGGGAATGGTAATACTATACCAACTGAATGTTTAATACAATGATTATGGGAAATTTACTCACTCACAGTCTATGCCTCAACATGTCAGAGAATGAATTCAGTCATCATCAATCCAGTCACTTCCAGATCAAGCACCTCTCTTTCCTCTGTTTGAACACCTAATGTAGGCACATCAGTTAGGCTGTCAATGGCTGCTAAAAGGCTGATCTAATCTCATTTACCCTTTTTCTGGTATTAATGGTACCAGCAGCATCAATCAATTCTCTTCTTGCCTGCATGAATGAAGGAAGAAGCCCCTGGTTAGGTTTATTGAGCATCTCATCTTCACCAAGGGACTGATATGTGGCTAACAGCTTCTCCTGCTGGAGAAATTGGGCATCTCTTTTTTCCTTTGCACAGTGATCTGACATCATCCCATTTAACTTGACAAAAATATCAATGACATGAAGGAGGTTGTAAAGGCACACTAGGTTGTCTTTACCTTTGGGCATGTCTCAGGTGGGCAAGTGTTAGGATTGCTTATGTAAGCCATCCCAAAGAGGAGTTGTGGACAAACTGGGGAGGGTTGTTGGAAGGTCACATGACCTGTGGCTGGGGTCAGATTATGTAATTGTAAGATCACCTGACCTGTGGCTTGGGTGCATCACATGATCTGAGGGTCCAAGCATGGGAATGCCGGCAAGTGCCAAAGCATTTGCTATAAGTACTTCATCTTTTCCTTTTTTGTACTCTTTTCCCCTTATCTTAGTATTGTCATCATGACCTTACCCTTAAGTTGTGTGAGACCCAGTCTAATATAATACTAAGATCCACCCATCCACCCTAGCCTCATGTCCTAACCAGCTAGCCTGGACCCTTAATTTCAAACTGTGACACATTGTCACAGCTCAGCCCCTATCATTGTAAGGCTATAGGCCTTTTCTATTCTTTTATTACATAATATACATACCATAATAGTCTACTAGCATAGCCGCTTAGGCTATGCTTACCTCAGCGGCCCCTAGAGGGCTGCTCGCCTATATATATCGTGTCGCGACTGTACAGAGAGGGTAGATCCCTCTACATAGAACTACCATACTCAATATACAGTTGAGTCCGGTTCTTTTGAGGGATAGAAAGTATTACAACTTTTTTGAACCTTCAACACAACGAGTGTGGCTAGAAATGGGTTACACCCGTATAGCCGCGCAGAAGAAGCACAACAGGAAGGGAGGAGAAACTCCTCCCTTGGTAGGACCTCTGCGCGACACAGGCGTTGTGCAGCCAGAGGGAATAGGACCCTCTGTCGAGCCCAGCGGTGAACCCCCACTAAGGGCTGACATGGCATCACCGGCCCCTGATGACGGCATTAGGTCCGAAACACTGTCGACACATGGCAATTGCCACGAGGAGGGCGCCACAACGCGCCAAGTCACTGGCGAGGTGCCATCGTTCGAGAAGGCCGGACCTTCAAAAGGAAAGGGCAGAGAGCCCTTAGAAACCCGCAAGAGGTGGCCGCAAGAGCGGTCAAGCTCGCAGGCTCCCTCCAATAGTGGAAATGAGCCCACAGCGATAGTGTGAGCTAATGCTGTAGCTGAGAGACTCTCGGACATTCAGGCGGAACTTTCCTGCCAGGACGAAGAGTTTGAGGCTCTTGTAAGGGCGATGAAAATCGCCAAGCCACTATTCGGCAACGGCTAAGTGAGGAGGCTACCCACGTTAGGCGGGTGTTGGACTCGCTAGATGAGCAGGGAACCGCGCTAGCGGCTCCCTTACGGCGGCAATGCCGTGATTCGTTGGGACCCGAAGGGGGGCCTGCCCCGCCGAGTCAGGCACCAGCCAACCGTGAGGAAGGGTGGCGAAGGGAGAACCGCGCAGACGGTTCTCGAACCCCTGGCGAACCAGGAATGGAGGGCGGCAGCCCTCGAGAAACAGCGGGGCCGGAGCTGCGGCTTATGTCGTGCTACCCACAGCTGGGTCAGCGAGAGCCAATGGGCCAGATGGGCCTGTTCGGATGGATGGAACTGCCCCAGAAGGAGCAGGAGATTACTCGGGAGGTGTCCCCGAGTTCTACAAACTACCAGAGCAATGTATTACATCACTACCTCATGATGATACGAGATAAAACCTCGCTATTGCCTGAGGCAATAGCTGAGATTAGGGGGATTAAGATTGACCCCCCTGAGCTTTATGACAGATGAGATGACCTTGTCATCTGGGAAAGGTGGCTCGATGGCCTCCTTAATTACTTCTACTTCTATAGAGTAGTCGGCCCGCAGTTGGAGCACCAACGCATTATGCTAGCGGGGTCACACTTAAGCGGAATAGCTGCTACTTGGTATACCCAAGAAGTAACGGGTCTATCCCGTGCTCCTCAAAGGTGGACCTTTGAGGAATTGATAACTGCTATGTTTAAGCGGTTCCTGACCAAGGTAATGGCCCAGAAGGCAGTGGATGCCTTCTATCAGGTGAAGTTTACAAAGGCGAAGGGTGCCTTGGGATTCTGGAACGAATTGGCCCAGGCGGCAGAGAGAATGCTCACCCCGCCTGACGCCGGTACGATGAAAAGGCAGTTCCTTAACGGACTGCCTAACGAGATGGTGGAGGCCATCTTCAAAACTTGCGTGATTAGCGTCGAGTTATCCTTGGTTGAGGATATTATTGACGCTAGTCGCCAAGTGGAAGTGACCCTCCACTACCTCCAGCAGCGGAGGGCAGTGCCTTCGGTAGGGAACCAGGCAGGTCCCAAAGGAAACCTGCCTACAGGCAGAGTGCCTGTGGGGCAGAGGTTTGTGAGACTGCGGCCGTATTGGCCGCACACAGACTGGAGGCCAGGGGAACCTGTTCCCCTGCGGATCGACTGCGCATGGGACGAGCGTGTCCAAACTGGAGGAAGCAAACCCCGGCTAGAACTGCCTAAGGCAGTGCCCAAGATTGGGGTATGAGGTGGAGAGGAGCGGAAAGCTCCTCTAACATGCTATATGTGCGGGAAAGCAGGGCACTACACGAATGTGTGCCCTCAGTCACAGCGAAAGCCAGAGGCTTTTAGGGGAAATGTAAGGAACTACGCCTTACAAGAGGAGCCGGGCGAGTCAGAGCCCGAGGAACTGCCGGAAACACTGGCGGTTGAAAGCGTGGAGCCGGAGGGTGAAGCCCTACCGGAGGAAGTCGCGGAAGACGACTACGCTGGTCGCAGGGACCAGTACGATTCGGACAAGCTCTTCGTCCTTGAAGAGCTCAAGGAGGAGGCAGAAAGCGACCAGGTTGCTGGAATCCGGGAATTGGAAGAGGACGAGGTCCTCTACACGGCAGAAGTACGCGTCGGCCATGTCGACGACAGGCTGTTTCGGGCGCAGGTCCGGAAGGAGCGGACGGGATCACGCCCAGTAGTGACAAAGGAGGCTAGGCAATGCCTCGCAGCCTACATCACTGTAAATGGTGTAAAAGCGTATACGCTTTTCGATTCTGGAAGTACTCCGGACCTGATGAGCCCAGACTTTGCCCGGGTGACAAAGGTACCAACCTTCCAACTGGATAATCCAGTTCCTATCCAACTCGGCTGTATCAGCAGCCGATCGACAATCACACGTGGATGCCGCATAGCAGTAGATTTGGGAGGAATACTGGTGGAGGACCAGTATTTTGATATAGCGAACATCGATCACTATGATATCATAGTCAGAACGGCGTTCATGTATGACCGCTGTGTGATACTGGATGTGCACCGACGGGCAATCCGGATTGGCGAAGGGAAGGGGAAAACCCTTCAGGCGATGTCACCCAGTGAGGAGACAGAAGCATTACACGTCCGTATATCGGCTAAGAACGTGCCAAGGAAGGAAGCTCGAAAGAGCTGACTACACTCGGGCCCCTGGGATGCGGGTGAGCCCTGGAAGGGGGGAGAGGCTAACGCCTCTGTAAAGATAGACGACGCCTACCTCGAAGGCAGGCGTGAGTACTGGTTTAACCAGTACGCTGAGCTCTTTGGAAGAGTTCCCCCCAGACCGCCGCCGTTTCGGGCAGTGAATCACCGCATACCCTTAATAGACGAAAAGCAAGTCTATAATTATTACCTGCCTCAGTGTGCTGAGGCATTTAAGGAACAATTCCTTGAGAAAGTGAACCGTTATATTACTAACGGTTGGTGGGAGGCAGGAGCGGCATCGCAAGCAGCTCCTATGTTATGCATACCAAAAAGCAGCCAGAACCCGCTGCTACGGACAGTCGTAGACTGTCGGAAACGGAATGCGAACACAGTACGGGATATTACCCCGTTGCCTGATCAGGACCAGATCAGGCAGGACGTGGCTAGAGCCGCGTATAGGTCAAAGATTGACCTATCGGATGTGTAGAGCCTGAGGACGTGTGGAAGACGGCGTTTGCGACCATCTTGGGCACCATGTTCTCACAGGTGATGCAGATAGGGGATTGTAATGCCCCTGCTACCTTCCAGCGCCTGATGATGCACATATTTCGTCATCAATTGGGAAAGTACATGCATGTGTACTTAGACGATGTATTCATCTTCTCCAAGACCTTGGAGGACCATGAGCGTCACTTAAAGACGGTCTTTGAGACCCTCAAAGGCGCGAGCCTTTTCTTGAGCAAGAAGAAGTGCTCATTATATGCGAAGAGCATAGATTGCTTAGGGCATATTATAGATGCCCAAGGAATCCACGTCACAGTGGATAAAATGGATAAAATCTGTAACTGGAAAACGCCGACAAGCGTTAACAAGGTGCAGAGGTTCCTCGGATTAGTACAGTACATCGGACAGTTCATGCCTGATCTGTCCACTTACACTGGCCCTTTGGCTAGTCTGTGTAGTGAAACGCGAACGTTTCACTGGAGACCACTCCATGACAAGTGCATGGAGATGATTAAGGCATTGGCGTGTAAAATGCCAATATTACGCCCAGTAGACGCGGCAGTACAGGAGCCAATCTGGCTCATGTGCAACGCGTCAGTGTCGGGTGTAGGGGCCATGTATGGCCAGGGAAAGACATGGGAAACCTGCCGTCCAGCAGGGTTTATGTCTAAAAGGTTCAGCCCGGCCCAGTTTAGTTACAAAACCTGGGACCGGGAGGCCTTAGCGATTGTCGAATCACTACAGAAATGGGAGGATAAACTCCTCGGTAGACGAATCAACATGGTCACAGACCACGAAGTGCTGGGGTTCTTTAAGAACCAAATGCGCTTGTCTGGCCGGCAGGCCAGGTGGATGGAATATATGGAGAGGTTTGACTACTCCATCACTTACATTAAAGGCGAGAGCAACAAAGTTGCAGATGGCCTTTCGTGTTACCATATGAGTGACGCGACAGATGAGATTCATCCAGATCACAAGTACGTGAAGGCGGACGTTCGCCTTGACCCTGAAGGGGACGAGTTGCCCCGCGGACGCCTGGAGGAGGTGCGCACACTACGAGTACGCGCACCTGCCACGGACCAGGAGACTGAGCAGGAGCAACCGCTGCCTGTGCCCCAAGCGGACGGGGAGGTGAGGGACGAGACGCTCATGCCCTTAAGGCCCCGCGTGGAAGGGGGGGATAGCAGGATGCTGCAAAGCATCCGTGATGGCTATGAACAGGATCGCCTGTTCAAAATAATTCTGGAGAAACCGGGAAACTACACCGGTTTTAAGATCAGGGATGACCTGATCTTTGCTGAGAATAAAAAGGGAGATGAGGTGCTCTGCGTGCCTCGTACCCTTCATGAAGGGAAAAGCATCCCTGGGAGAATAATCCAGGAAGCCCATGCGGTCCTAGGACACATGGGGTCGCGGATAACGATGGATTACGTCCACCGTTACTACTGGTGGCCATTGGTGTCTAAAGACATCAATAAGTTTTGCTCATTGTGCGGTGTGTGCCAGACGAGCAAGACTTCCCCTCAGAAGCCGCAAGGGCTTCTACACACCCTTCCGATCCCCAGGCGGCCCTGGGAATCAATAGGAATGGACTTCGTAGGTCCATTTCCTATGTCGAAAGAGGCGGACTACCTCTGGGTGGTGATCTGCCACCTCACTTCACTGGTACACCTAGTACCAGTTACTGTTTCAGTAACGGCAGCAGAGCTAGCCTGGCTCTTCCTAACCCATGTAGTGAGACTGCATGGGTTGCCAGGATCAATTGTGTCCGATCGTGATCCGAGATTTACATCTGCCTTTTGGCAGGAAACACACCGACTACTCGGTGTCAAGCTGCGGATGTCCACAGCTTTCCATCCGCAGACGGATGGAGTGACGGAACGGTCGATCCGATCCGTGTCTCAGATCCTTCGATTTGTGGTCCAACCGGACCAGACAGACTGGGCAGAGCGAATCCCAATGGTCGAGTTTGCCATTAACGTGTCAATAAGCGCATTGATGGGGTTTGCCCCATTTGAGCTCACCTATGGGTACATGCCCCAGATGATGGCAGAGTTGCCAGATGACCTCCGGGCGGTGCCCAGAGGGGTACAGATGTTCGTGGAGAAAGCTGCACTCAACCTTGCAATGGCACACGATGCGATTATAGAAAGTCGCGTCCACCAGACGTTTTACGCTAACCAGCGTAGACAGGCAGAGCACCCGTTTAGAGAGGGAGAATTAGTCTACCTCTCAATGGAGAACTTGAATCTCCCTAAAAAACGAGCTAGAAAGCTCATGCCGAAGTTTATTGGGCCATACCCAATACGGTCGTGTAGACCGGAATCGTCTACGTATGAGCTGGAGCTCCCCGACTTGCTAAAGTCGAGGAGAATCCATCCGACATTCCATGTCAGCCGGTTGCAGCAACATGAACCAAATGACGACACGTTGTTTCTGCGTCGTGAAGTGAAAGTCTTTTATGACTTTGGTGTGGATCCAAAGGAGGAATGGCTAGTAGACGCCATTATTGGCCATAGGTGGGAAGGCCGCCACCTGGAATGCGAGGTTCAATGGAACCTCGGGGATACGACCTGGGAGCCGTACATGGGGGTCAAAGAGCTGGCTGCTCTAGACCATTACCTTGAACTACAAGGTGTAGACTCGTGGAGGGCGCTACCTAGGCGCCCTCGAGCAGAGCGCGGAGTAGTAAACGCGATCGAGCCAGACCACTGGGTCGTTAGCCACAGTGATTAAGTCACGTGGTGGCTCCACCGTAAGGTACAAAACCTTAAGAGGGCCCGCCCTCTTTTTCTCTTTTTCTTCATCAGCCATTTGTTACAATGGATGATCCGATGGGGGAAACCCCATCTCCTCGTGCTACCCGCACTGCCGCTGCTACCGCTGCCGCCTCTACCATTACCACCGCCGTCCCTGGCCTCGCGCCAGGGAACTTGCTGCCGACGAGCATCGTCGGAACGGCTGGGTTGTCCCAGCCGTTGTTGTCGCAAGGGGAGGAAACTCTCCCCTGGGTCCAGGATCGCATGATCCATGCGATCACCCACAGATCCCGGTGCACTCAGTGTATCGGATTCCGTCATCACATCTTCGAGTCGCTGCTGCACTCGGACGAAGTGTTTCAACAAATGCTTAAGGAAGCGCAGGAAAGCGCTAGGCGTGAGCTCAAGCCGGAGCTCAGAATGATACAGTGCAAGTTGGATGACTTGCATGAAGAGTATGAGAGGGGCAATGCCCTTTGCGCCAGGCACCGGCAAAGGCTTGAAAAAGCTTACGATAGCCTGGATAAGGTTGAGGCCGACCTTAGAAAGGCGAAGGAGAAGGGTCTCTCCTTGACAGAAAAGTTGGCAAGCGCCAATGAGGAGCTTGCCGCAGTGCGAACGGCGGTGAAAGGGAAGGGACCTGACAGGGATCCCTTGGAGCGGGACCCTAAAAGGGCCCGCACTGCTGTCTCATATGTGGACATAGCACCGCCTATGGGGGACGTGGATGTCCCCATGAACATTGAGGAGTGGTATCCCCCTCTTCCACCTGCTGGTGTTAGCCAGCAGAACCCTGATGCCTCACTGAGGCATAAATGAATGTTTGCGGAGACGGTGCTTGCACCTCCGACAAGGGGTTATTCCTTTAATGCCCCCTGCCTGGACAGGGCTCCAGATGGCTATCCCTGGCCATCGGGGATGTCTGTCAAGCCCGGTGCATGGGCTGTTGAGCTGAAGACAGTTGAGGAGGTGATAGCCCTCAACCAGCAGGCGCATCATGGAGCGCCTGACAGCAGTTATGATATGACTGCCATAATGAAGATGCGATGGGCCATTAAGGAGGCCCAGAAGAACGTGGCAGCAGGAAAGCTGCCTACGCCAGTTGAGGACTGGCTGTTGAGGAACTGGAGAGTTCCTGCCAGCGTCGAGAAATCGGCAGACCGGGTGGCATGCCATCTGCAGGGGCAGATGCTGCGAGAAAGCGGAGGGATGGGAAACCCATCCCTGAGGGCAGGACCCTTGGAAGTTGCAGGAGGGGGAGCACCCTCCTATCCGTCAAACCAGACATTGCCGCTGACAGCAGCAAGAGTGGTTGCGCCTCCCATTAGGGAGTTTGTAGAGACTGGGGAGCCGTTGCTCCCCCAAGAGCTGTGGCTCTTGTCACGGTCCTAACAAGGTTAGCGGCGAAGGGGTTAGCGGAGCGGAGATATTCTATCGGAGTCCGGTCAGAGTCCGATATCGGAGAAACGGAGAAGTAAACATGAGGAAGAGAGACTTATGGGACTGCGGCCTCAATGTATGTGTTGTGCCACCGCGTATATACGTGTCCCTATTTATCAAACAAGAACAATACCTAAGGGAGGATCAGAACACAAGTCAAAACTCCGAAGTTGATCGGAGTCCGTCAGAGTTGGTCGGAGTTGATCGGATGATGTGGAGAACGTTGAGGACAATGAGGACAAAAGCTCAGAGATGTTTTTAGGATCAAGAGACGTTAATATTCGAACTGAGGAGCAGGGAGATACAGGTGGAAACTTATACTGCAAGGACAGAGTATAGGAGTAATGTGAAACAATGTACTTATCAAATTACTAGGAGAGTTTCACCACTTGTGCCTGTGCAATTTTCTTGGAACAAAGAAACAACAACAAAAGCGACTCCCATGGGTCAAGGGTATCCTCTCAGTAGTAAACAGAATGAGGGGATGGAGGGAGAAGGTTCTAGAACGAAGTCCGAATGGTCCGAAGGTCGGCGGAGTAAAGTCCGATGAAGATGCGGAGCGGGGCATACGGAGTTATGGTGGAGCGGATCGGAGTTGGTATGGAGCTCGGAGTCCGGGGCGGGGATAGTGCTTATGCAAGCGGATGGGGTCGTAACAGTATCCCCCTCTTAGGGTCGAACCCCTGAGACCCTGTGGCCAAAGTCCGCGTGAACACGTGGCTCCCATATCAAGTTAGCACCGGAGTTTTGCGGTGCTTCGATTGGAGTCCGATTTTTTTTTTTTTTTTTTGGGGGGTTAAAACGATTGTGTGCGTCACACTCCGCTTTTCTCTTCCTTAACTCATCACTCCCACCACTCGCCCCTAACACGGGCAATTCCTTTAAAAAAAACTTATCATGTCCAACATGCAATTGATGCCCGGAGCCGGGCCCAGTCGCCCCTCCCGCCCTCGCCCACGACCCGTCGTCGCCGCCCCCACACAACCTCGCGTGGTGGACGAGGACCCCAAGATCGCTGCCCTCACGAAGAAAATTAACGCGTTGAGGGAGAAAAGGGCGAGGGAGGAGGAGGAGCGACGGAGGCGGGAGGAGGAGGAGCGGAAAGCGAGGGAGGCAGCAGATAGGGTGCGGCGGGAGGAGCTGGAGAGGGCGAAGGCGGTGGAAGCGAAGCGGAGGGCGGCGGAGGTGGCGCGGGAGCAAGGGGTGGGGAGGAAGCGGTCTCCGACACCAGAGACGGAGGCGGATCGTGCGGAGTGCACGTGATGCCATAGGTTGGGGGTGGCCTGTGTGTGGCCGAGTGGGGGGCGGGGGACGGCCTGCAACGCCTGTGCGGGGGCGAAGCAGAAGTGCGGAGGAGGAGAGGCGGAGAGGCCGGAGCGGAAAAAGGCGAAGGGGACGCGGACCAAGCGGTCCGCGGAGTCGGAGGAGGATAGGGCGGAGATGTGGGTGCCGCGGGGTTGGCGGATGGAGGAGGAGGTTAAAAATTTGATGCAGGCCACGCATAGCGTGGTCCTGAGGGGGGTGTTTGCGATGGAGGAGTGGAGGGCGGAGGCCGCAGCGGAGCGGAAGGCCACGGCGGAGGATCGGAAGATTCTCCGTGGGATTTTGGAGAAGTGGGGGAAGAGGATGGAGGTGGCGGAGAAGGCGGAGGCAGTGGAGGAGGTGAGGAAGGAGAAGGCAGAGGTTCTGAGGGCGGAGGTGGAGGACATGGTGGTGGAGGTGATGGGGAAGGAGAAGGAGAAGGGAAAGGCGAAGGAGGTGGGGTTGGAGAAAGAGGCGGAGGAAGAGGCGGAGGCGGAGGCGGAGGCAGGAGAAGTGGGAGTGGAGTCCGGGCTTAAGGAGCCTGAAGGAATTTTGCAGGCGTCGCCCGGCTCGCCCCCCTCCGCCTAAAAAATAAAATTTTTATATACTTGTATTTATTGTTTCTTTTTTGTTTTGTTTTTTTTTTTTTTTTGTTTTCTTTTTTTATAAAATTTTAGTTTTTTATCTTTGAACTCGAGTGAAAAGTAAGCGGAGTGAAAGGAAAATAAAGTAAGGCAACACGGAGAAGACGAAGAGAGGTTCAGAGTCGGACTTGGGAGAAAAAATCAAAGGTTCGGAGTTTACGGAGAAGAGGAATAAGAAGAAAGGAGGTTTTTTAGAGTTTTCGGAGTTTTCGGAGGCAGGAACAGAGAGAGAGATGGAGAGACGGAGAGACGGAGAGACAGAAATACAATTTTTTTTTTTTTTTTTTTTTTGGAGAAGGCGGAGAAGTGAGAGATGGAGTAGTATAGAACAGAAAATGTACGTAAGTAGAAGCATAAGAGAGATTTCGGGGTATCGGAGTGAACGGAGAAAAGAGACGGAATTGGATTGAATGGAAAATGTACGTAAATAGAAGCATAAGAGAATTTTCGGGGTATCGGAGTGAACGGGGAAAGGTCTAGAGGGTATTGAGAGGTCCGGGCTTGTTCGGATAAGCTTGGTGGAAATCCGAAACGGCCTCGGAGGCGTGGACAAGTTCCGTAGCGGGAAGCCAGGATGTTTCCTCATCGGTTCCTTTGTATCCGGACCACCGCACCAGGTATAGGAGTTTGCAGGTGTGGCATTTGTCGATCTTGGAGTCGAGCACTTCGGAGATTTCGTGCTCTAAGTCTCCATCGATCTCTACCGGAGGAGGCGGGGTGATGGTACGATTCGGAATTGTATTCAGAGTGACTGGCTCCAGCATGGAAATGTGGCAGACAGGGTGGACGGCTCGCATGGCCTCGGGGAGTCGGAGTACGAAGGAGTGCGAACCGGCCTCTCCGATGATTTCGAAAGGTCCGAGGAACTTGTCGGAGAGTTTTTTGGAGGGTCTGGTTGTACGGAAAAACTTCGCCTTTACGTATACTCGGTTTCCGACCTTAAACTCCGGTGCTGGAGTCCGACGTTTGTCCGCCGGACCCTGATAGCGACTCTGTGCTTCGGCGATTTGGTTACGGAGTTCTTGGTGCAGCTGATCCAAGTCTACAGCGAGCTCTCGGGCACGGACCGAAGTTACTTCGTGTTCGGGAAATACTGAGATATTCAGATGATAACCCTTGTTCGCGAAGAACGGAGAAACCCCAGTGGTGGCACTCGGGGCATTGTTGTAGGCAAACTCGGCGAGGGGTAGAAGCTGCGACCAGTTGTCCTGCTGGTAATTGCAGTAACAACGGAGGTATTGTTCCAACGTCTGGTTAGTCCGCTCTGTCTGTCCGTCGCCCTCCGGATGATATCCGGAGGTGAAGTGTAAAGTCATGTCCAGGACTTTACCCAACGAGTGAAAAAAAATGGGAAACGAACTCGGAGCTGTGATCAGAGGTGACATGCAACAGAACTCCATGTTTCGAGAAGACGTGGAATACGAATAGACGGGCCAACTCCGCGGAGTTCACTTCATCGGTCGTCGGGATGAAGATTCCCTGCTTCGTAAACCTATCAACAACCACCAATATTGCGGTAAAACCGGAGCTCTCAGGGAGTTGCTCGATGAAATCCATCGAAATGGAATTCCACGGTTTCTCGGGTATGGGTAGCTGCTTGAGCGTTCCATATGGCTTATGCCAAGGGGCTTTTGCCCTACCACAAGTCGTGCAAGACTTGCAAAAGTCCGATATGAATCCTCGGAGTTTCGGCCAGGTATAATCCCTGAAGACCAAGGCCGTAGTCTTGGTCTGACCGAAATGTCCGGCAAGCGGGTGATCATGTCTCGCGCATAAAACGCGGAGTCGGAGGTCATTGACGTCCGGTACATAAATCCGTCCGCGCTCGCGGAGAAGTCTGTCATCGTCCATGGACCACTTAGGGTCCGCGGAGTTCGAGCGGAGGTCTTCTAGGATCGGGACGATCACAGGATCGAGCAAGAGTCCAGACCGGATGTCCTCTCGGAGTTGATGATCGTCAATCACAAACGATGTGCGGAGTGCGGGTACGTAAAGCGACGAAGCTCGGAGAGACGATATCAATTGTTCGCTGGAGAACATCGGCCGGAGGTTTTGCGGATTGACGCGGGCATAGTCGCTATCCCCCTCTTTGGGATAGACGTCCCAACGTCTAGTCAATGCATCGGGTTTCATTCCGAGGTGCCCAGGGCGGAATCGGATCACGAAATTGAACTGGGAAAGGAACTCCGACCACCTGGCTTGACGCTGGGTGAGCAGGCGGACTGTGGAGAAGTACTCTAGGTTCTTGTGGTCGGTAACAACATTGACTGGAATTTCAGAACCTTCGAGATAGTGCCTCCAAGCGGTAAACGCCTCAAATATAGCAAGAAGTTCCTTATCGTGGGTGTCATAGTTCAGTTCGGAGACGCCTAGGGTGTGGGAATGAAAAGTGATAGGGTGGACTTCACCGTCGGAGGCGACCGTAGAAAGTATCGCGGCGACAGCGTAGTCCAAGGCGTCCGTTTCGACTATCAGCGGAGCTCCAGGTATGAAGTGCGAGAGGATCGGAGCCGTGGAGAACGCGGTTTTTAGATAGTCAAATGCGGACTGGCAATCGTCGGACCACTGCCACTCAATGTTTTTATGCGTCAAGCGGTTCATCGGAGCGACGATCTCAGAATAGCCATGGATGAAGCGGCGGTAGAAATTGGCGAACCCGAGGAAGGACTGGACATCCTTGACCTTCCGCGGAGTCGGCCAATCCTGTATAGTTTTCACTTTAGCCATGTCCATAGAAAGTCCGGACGGAGATAAAACAAATCCGAGATACTCCACGGTTTCAGCGTGAAATTCACACTTAGCCGGGTTCAGGAAGAGTCCGTGCTCCCGGAGCCTTCGGAGTACCTCTCGGACGTGCTCAACGTGTTGTTTCGGATCCTCGGAGTAAATTAGGATGTCGTCGAGGTAGACGACCATGAACGTGTCAAGAAGGTCGGAGAATATGTCGTTCATAAAGTGCTGGAATGTGGCGGGCGCATTTGTGAGCCCGAAAGGCATCACACACCATTCAAAGGATCCGTATCGGGTGCGGAATGCGGTCTTCCATTTGTCACCCTCAGCGATATGGACCAGGTGATACGCATGTTGGAGGTCGAGTTTTGTATAGATTCGGGCTTTTCCTGGAACGTCGAGAAGATCTTTAGTCAGCGGGAGCGGATAACGGTCTTTTTTGGTCAATTTATTGAGACCACGGAAATCAACGCATAATCGGAGCGTTCCGTTCTTCTTCCGGACAAAGAGCACAGGTGCTCCATGCGGAGAACGGCTTGGACGGATAAATCCGATGCGGAGGTGCTCGTCCAAAAACTCGCGGAGTTCGCTGAGTTCGGACTGCGACAGAGAGTAGACCGCACCTGGCGGAGGGGATTGGCCATCCAGCAGGTTGATCTTTAAATCATACGGTCGATGCGGAGCAAGGGTATCTGCCTTCTTTTTACTGAAGACATCTGGGAAGTCCTTGTACTCCTCCGGAACGGAGAGGAGGTCCTGGGGGGTGGTGTCGGGGACGTTGAACGAAGCGGAGGCCACGCGCGCGGACTTGCTCGACAACGTCATGCCAAAGACTTGGGACCCGCGAAGTCCACAAGCCGTGACGAATGCGGCAGCATTAACAAAAGAAACTTTGGGTGTCTCCTGGAGAGACGGAGTAGACGGAAAGGTCAGAGACTGGGTCAAAGACGGAGACAGAGGCAGAGATGGAGACGGAGTCTGGGTCTGGTTCGGAGTCGCTGCAGACGACATTTGAACCGGAGCACACGGAGCGGAGACAGACAGAGGGACAGAGGTGGACAGAGGGACAGAGTGGAGAGTGCTGGCCGGTGCACCCTCTGGATCAGATTTCGGAGTTTTCTCCTCTTTCGTAGATGGTCTGGGCTTTATCTGGCCAGTAATCCAGTCAACCAGCGGGTTGTTTTGGAACAGCCAATTCATTCCCAAGATCACATCACTAGAGGGATCAAGATCGGTAACTACACACAAGACGTCGGTCGGATCCATGGCGGAGAGCCGAATGGATAA
The DNA here is from genome assembly GCA_951802425.1 of Clavaria fumosa. Taxonomy (NCBI): domain Eukaryota; kingdom Fungi; phylum Basidiomycota; class Agaricomycetes; order Agaricales; family Clavariaceae; genus Clavaria; species Clavaria fumosa. The sequence continues at coordinate 246,235 of OX637794.1, read as the reverse complement.
CCAGACCGCTTCGGTAACCCATATGGAGGTGGTCCCGTTAACAAAAATGACCTCCCGAGGGGTCACCGGAGTTTTCGGAAGACGGAAGCGAGAAGCAAATTTGGCGTCAATGAAACAAAGTTCAGCGCCGGAGTCTATCATAGCTTTGAACGGAGACGAAATAGAAGGAGAGGAGGCAAGAAGGGAAAGAGAACGATGAAAGGAAAGGGTATCGAGTATCGGTTCCGTACGATCGGAGTCGGAGCAGCCAGAGAGTCGTACTATGCTCTCTGGGCTGCTCAATCTTTTTTTGGCAAGGAGTCATCTCCCTCGGAGGTGATTCGTGCAGCGCTGGCACTGGCCCGCGAGGTCCGCTTACGACACTCGTTGGCTTTGTGGCCTGCTATTCCACAGAAGAGGCACAGATTATTATCGAAACGCCGTTGGCATTCCTCTGGAGTCAGTTTTCCATCCTGACCCAGATGGGCCTTCTTTGTGTCGCTGGAGCTACCGGAGTTAGCGGAGCCCTCAGCGACCTTTGGAACGGAGTTCCCAGAAGTCGAACCGGAGTTCACCGGACGCTTATCCAAGGGTTTCTCGGACTTGGTATTAGCGCCGGAAGTGCTCGGGGACTTGGGAATATCCGAAGTCTCCTTTTTTATGGTGTTGTTAGGCGTCGGAGCTTTAACGGAGTCCCGAGAGATCTCCTGCTGACGAGCCCAATAACGGCCATCGATCGCACTGGCTTGCTCGCGGAGTCCGCGGAGTGTGTCCGTGCGGTTAACGCGGGCCAGTTCATCTTTGATGCGGCTAGCAAGTCCTTTGTAGAACTGCCGCTGCAACGTGTACTCGTCCCAATGGACAATGGACGCGAATCTGTTGAACAAAATGGTATATTTCGTCAACTTCTGGTCCTCGCGCATCCGGAGGCGTTCGAGTTCGAACTCCGCCTCGCGGATCGCGTCGTAAGGACCAAAGTTCTCTGTAAGTTGAGCAACGAACATCTTATAGTTCGAAAGAACCGGATGGTCTTCACCATCCAGGATCATTGGTTCGAACCATTCCAAGGCGAAGCCTCGGAGAAAGGAAAGGACATAGCGTACCTTATGAGAATCGGACTTGAACGCTCTTGGGCGATCAAGGAAGTTTAACTGGCATTGGACCAGGAAGCTTTTCAACTTCTTAGCATCCGAGCCATCGAATGTGTCGGGGTCGCGTGGTTTTACCGTATCCGGGCGCTTGTTGGCGTTGATAATTTGCTGAAGAAGGCGTGCCGGAGTTGGTTCGCGCTCTGCTCGAGGTGTCAGAGGTTCATTTAGCTCGTCGTCGTCGTCAGTGACCGTGGGATCTGACTCTTTGTCGTGGTCCGGAGGTCCGGACACACTCGGAGTTGGAGTATTGTCGGCCGGTTCTGGAATGTCGACGTCGTCGGCAACAGGAGGTGGAGGTCGAGCACCGGAACGTGTAGTAGGCATTGTTAAGTTTGTATATACAAGGTTTGAAGTTCGAATATACTGTCACGGTCCTAACAAGGTTAGCGGTGAAGGGGTTAGTGGAGCGGAGCAGAGATATTCTATCGGAGTCCGGTCGGAGTCCGATATCGGAGAAACGGAGAAGTAAACACGAGGAAGAGAGACTTATGGGACTGCGGCCTCAACGTATGTGTTGTGCCACCGCGTATATACGTGTCCCTATTTATCAAACAAGAACAATACCTAAGGGAGGATCAGAACACAAGTCAAAACTCCGAAGTTGATCGGAGTCCGTCGGAGTTGGTCGGAGTTGATCGGATGACGTGGAGAACGTTGAGGACGATGAGGACAAAAGCTCAGAGATGTTTTTAGGATCAAGAGATGTTAATATTCGAACTGAGGAGCAGGGAGATACAGGTGGAAACTTATACTGCAAGGACAGAGTATAGGAGTAATGTGAAACAATGTACTTATCAAATTACTAGGAGAGTTTCACCACTTGTGCCTGTGCAATTTTCTTGGAACAAAGAAACAACAACAAAAGCGACTCCCATGGGTCAAGGGTATCCTCTCAGTAGTAAACAGAATGAGGGGATGGAGGGAGAAGGTTCTAGAATGAAGTCCGAATGGTCCAAAGGTCGGCGGAGTAAAGTCCGATGAAGATGCGGAGCGGGGCGTACGGAGTTACGGTGGAGCGGATCGGAGTTGGTACGGAGCTCGGAGTCCGGGGCGGGGATAGTGCTTATGCAAGCGGATGGGGTCGTAACAGCTCTCCTTTGTAGGGGAGAAGGGAGAAATTCCCCCTATGAACCTGAAAGGCGACAGAGGCGCAGTGTCAGACCTGTGCTGCTGGGCCACCGACATAAGGATGGGCAGAGCGGCCGTCCTTGGTATTGATAAGGATGGGGACTCACCCCTGTCCTTTGCACGCAAGGTGGCCATTTGGCATACCATAATAGCGTGCGCACCGTCCCGGGCCCGAATGAGGCGCCCGTTCCTAGCTATGGCTGTAGCCCTCTTTGTGTCAAAGGGGGCGTATGCGCAGGCCATTAAAGGGAGAGTCCTCCCTGCACAATGTTCCAGGCACTGGAACACAAAGATAACGCCAACCATCGCGCAGACGATTGAGGCGTTTGTAGACGCCGGAGTCTCCGTTGGGGAAACGGAGCTCTGGGACGAATTTGTACTCGCGTGGGCATGCGAGTACATGCGAAAGGGGAATGCCCCCTTGGATGATGATATCCAGCCAGCGCTGGGTGAACAGGAGAAGCCTCCCGTATCACCCCGGACATATGCACTGCTAGAGTGCATAGGGCGCGGGGCGTGTCCGTGCCGTCTTCGATTAAGCGAGAAGGTGGGAGACGAACGGAGGGGCGATGCGCCCCTGGAAGATGGTGGAAGCATGTCCACCGTTAGAAACCCCCTAGGGCTACCTATTGGGGGTTTAACAATATCCCAGACAGAGGGTGCAGGGCCCTCTCAAAAACAAAAGAAAGCAGCTAAGTCATCAGCCGCTAAGGCCACGAAGAGGCCTGTTGTGTCGTCGCCTGACTGGAGAGACGACGAGGGCGAGCCGCCGTGCGACTACGAGCAGGGCTCGGACTAAGCATCCGAGCTCTTTAAAAAAAAACATATGCCTACCCCGCAGGACGAGACAGCAGCACTTGGGGCACCCCCCACTGGGGCGTGCCGCTCGTGACACGCTGTCCAACTGGGGGCAGGTCGCGCAGACCACCGGGTAGGACCTGTCAGCACCAGGCGAAGGCCCCAGGAGGGGATCGCGCCCGGTGACATGGCGGTAACCTTGCCCAAGGGGATGCGCCCCTTGTAACATTATTCTACTTCTGCTCGTCGTCCTGCGCCACCTGCGCGTTGCCTCTGGTTGGGGCCTCTCCAGAGGGGGAGGGTGTAAGGCTATAGGCCTTTTATATTCTTTTATTACATAATATACATACCATAATAGTCTACTAGCATAGCCGCTTAGGCTATGCTTACCTCAGTGGCCCCTAGAGGGCCGCTCGCCTATATATATTGCGTCGCGACTGTACAGAGAGAGGGTAGATCCCTCTACATAGAACTACCATACTCAATATACAGTTGAGTCCGGTTCTTTTGGGGGATAGAAAGTATTACAATCATCCTCTTCTCCTTTTCCCTTGCCTGTGGTGTGTAACAGAACCATGTGAAATTTTTACTGTGTGTAGATACACATGACCAGACCTGGAGGATGATTACTGTGACCCTCTCTGAGTGATACTGAGCACCCAAGGCCCAGAACTTTATTTTACAGTGCCATAAAAATGATGCTGGACCTAGCTGTTGCCCCCTTCAATGGGCAGAAAAGGAACTTCCATACATTCCTCTGATCACTTTGCCTCCTGTTTATGGCAAACCCAACTACCTATGCTACAGACCTGGTGAAGGTCCTCTTTGCTCTAAGCAAAATCACTGAAGATGGATTCACTGCTGAATGGGTGAATATGAAGGTGGAAGAGATCCTGGGTAATGGCAAGGCCAGAACCTGGGCAGAGTTTGTGGAGGAGATGAAGTGGGCATTTGATGACCCAAATGACCAAGTGACTGCCCTTGCAGATATTGCAGGGTTGAAACAGGGTGCCATGATGGCACTGGAGTTCTTTGTGAAGTTCGAGATGCTGTTCTAATGGGCAGAGATGTGTGAAGAGAAGGACTCAGGAATCTTAGTCCATTGGCTGGAGTTGAACCTGAGTAGGAGGTTGGTGGAGAGGATCTATGGTGTCTCCCTGATGCCAGAGACTTATGGAGGACAGAAAGTGCTGGCAGAAAGACTTGATGCCCAGCAAAGACAACTTGATGGGATAGTTGCAGAATGAAATACACAACCTTCCATTACCTTTGTGTGACCTGCTGCAACCCTCTCATGCCCTCTGGATGTGGCCATGGGCTGAGGGTGGGCCCCTGCTGCTGAGAGACATTGTTTCTGATGCCACCAGACTGGCCATGCTGTCTGATTCTGCCCCCTGCCTGATATGTGTCTGCAGGTCCCAAGGGCCCAAACCCATGCAGTATCAGGTGCCCCCTGAATGGCAGAGGAATACAAGAAAGAGATTGCACAGCTCTGAGCCTGCCTGGAGCTGTATGAGAGAGAGAGGAGGGCTCCCACTGGGGAGAAGAACTGTGCAAGCCCCCATTCCATCCCTGTGCCTGCTGCAAGTATACCCCAATATACTATCTTGCAGCAGAGACATACCTGAATTGGGGCTGAGGTGAAGGAGGAAGTGAGACTGGCAGAGCACCAAACCATGGTGTGGCCAGAAGTGGGGAAACACATGCCACAAGAGCTAGCCATCCAGGTGCACTTGGAGGCTCTCAGCACCAGCAAGTTGGCCATGATGAAGGCCCTTGTTGACTCAGGGTGCACCAACTGCTTCATGGGCATGGAGTGGGTGAAAGGAGTGAGACTGGAGCCATCTCTCCTGCTGAACCCAATCACCATGTATAATGTGGATGGGATGCAGAACAGAAATAGAAAGGTCCGGTATGGGATAGAGTTGCTAGTGAGGGTTGGTGACCACCAGGAGTGGATCCACTTTCTGCTGGGAAAGTCCCAGTCCCACAAGGTCATCCTTGGGCATGACTGGCTCAAGTGGCATAACCTGGATATCAACTGGCAGAAGGCAGAGCTAAGCTTTACCCACTGCCCCCCATCCCTGTGAGCTGCTGCACCCCTGAAGATGAGTACCCTCGCATCTGTGAGTATTCCAGACACCCATTTTCCCAACTCTGGCCCTACCCCTGATTGGCCCAGCCACTACCCTTCAGTTTTTAGTGAAGCAAAGTGGGATGAGCTTCCCTGCTCCTGCCCAGACTTTGATATTAACATCAAGTTTAAAACAGACCCTGGACACCTCTCCTCTAAGCTATACTCTCTAATGTGAGAAGAGATGGTGGAGATGAATCACTGGTGGATGAGCAGCTGGCCTCTGGACGAATCCGACCTTCGAAGTCCCTGTATGGAAGCCCCTTCTTCTTCAAACATGAGAAGGACAAGCTGCAGCCAATTATCGACTACTCTAGGCTGAACTTGCATCTAATCAAAGACAAGTACCCCCTCCCCCTCATCTGAGACATTGTGGATGTGTTAAAGGGGGCAACCATCTATTCCAAGATTGATGTGAAGGGAGGTTTCTCATCAATGCAGGTCTGGCCAGAACATCAGCACCACTGTGCTTTCCTAATGCCTCATGGACTCTTTGAACTGGCAGTTATGTGGTTTGGGCTGCAGAATGTGCCTGTGACCTTCCAGTGCTTCATGAACCATGTGTTGAGGGAAGAGATTGCAGGAGGGCATGTCTGAGCCTATGTCAATGATGTTATAGTGTTTGCAGAGGATTTGGCTACACACTGGTATTGGATGGATTGGGCCCTGAGGAAGTTTGGGGAGAATGGGCTGTGTCTCAGACTCAGCAAGTGCAAGTTCAAGAAGAGTGAGATCTTCTTCCTGGGGATGAAGATCTCCCACAACTGTCTGGAGCATGACCCAGCTAAAGGTGCAGCAATCTGTAACTGGCCCAGACTGAGGAATGTGAAAGAGGTACAAAGATTCAATGGGATGCTGAACTACCTCCATCGGCACATCCCGAACCTTTCTGCCCAGGCAAAGCCACTCTTCTGGTTGACAGGGAAGGTTCCGTGGAGATGGGAGGAGGAGGAGGAAGCAGCCTTCCAAGATCTTCACCTGGCACTAGTATCAGCCCCAGTCTTGGCTCTGCCTCAGGACAAAGGGAGATGGAAGGTAGAGACGGATATGAGTAACCTGGCAACTGGTGGAGTGCTCTCGCAGCAGCAGATGGATGGAACCTGGAGAGTTGTTGACTATATCTCCAAGGCCCTCACTGCAGCTGAGAAGAACTATGACATGTACGACAAGGAGTTCTTGGCTGTGATTCGGGCACTTTGTGAGTGGTGGGCATACCTCATTGGAGTGTATGAGATGATTGAGATCTAAATGGACCATGCAAACCTCCAGTACTTCTGGAAGCCCCAGAAGTTGAAACCAAGGCAGGTCTGTTGGGTTGGAGAGCTCCAGTGCTTCGACTTTGAGATAAAGTATCACACTGGCAAGTCAAATACAAAGGCAGATGCACTCTGCTGGAGACTGGACTATGGAGAGATGGTGGAGGAGGATGCACTGGTGCAGGTTTTCCTGGAAACAGAAGTCCATGTGTCATTCACATCAGAAATGGAGACGCTACTCCAGAAGAATAGTGCAGCACACTTGCAGAAACCTGAGGAGCTTGACGACAAGTGGACATGAGATTGTGCTGGACTCTGGAGAAAGGGGATACTTACTTGGGTCCCCCTGGGAGCTCGTGAGGCTGTCCTCAAATTTGAGCATGACCTCCCTGCTGCTGGACACCCTGGGCCCCAGAAGTTGAGAGCAGCACTAGTGAAGGGTTATTGGTGGCCAGACATGGTGAAAGATGTGGATTGGTATGCCCAGGGGTGTGAGACATGCCAGTTGACAAAGCCTGACCATACCAAGCAGGCTGCCCCACTCCACCCCCACCCTGTTCCTGATGGTCCCTGGTTGGTGATCTCATGGGACATAGTTGGTCCCCTCCCCCTCTCCCATGGACATAATGCCATCCTGGTCATTGTCAATAAGTTCACAAAATGGATGCTGCTTGAAGCAATTGGGCTTGACCTCATGGGACTTGGAGCAGCACACCTCCTCTGGGATCAAGTGTTTCGTGACCATGGAGTCCCTCACAAGGTTGTGAGTGACTGAGGCTCCCAGTTCATGTCCTGCTTCATGGAGGAGTTCTACTCCTGTTAGGATCACTTATGTAAGCCATCCCAAAGTGCAGTTGTGGAGAAACTTGGGAGGGTTGTTGGAAGGTCACATGACCTGTGGCTGTGGTCAGATTACATAATCGTAAGATCACATGACCTGGGCCTGGGCGCATCACATGATCCAAGGGTCCGAGCGTGGGAAAGTCGGCAAGTCCCGAGGCTCTCGCTATATATACTGCGTCCTTTCCATTTTTGTACTCTTTTCCCCTTATCTTAGTATTGTCGTCATGACCTTATGCTTAAGTTGTGTGAGACCCAGTCTGATAACTCCATGATTTGGGTAAAGGCAAATCCAAGTATGGCCTTTCATCCGCAGACTGATGGACAGACAGAATGGGTGAACCAGGAGATGGAGATCTATCTCCGGGCTTATGTGGACCATCTCCAGGATGACTGGTGTCAGGATTGCTTACATAAGCAGGCTGGAAAGGCCAAGAAAGGATTGCAAAAGAGTTGCAGGAAGATTGTGGACAAGTCACATGACCCGAATGGGTGGCAGATTATGTAATGGGAAAATCACGTGACCTGGGCCTGGGCACATCACGTGACGCATGGGGTCCGAGCATGGGAATGCCGGCAACTCCCGAAGCACTTGTTATATATACTTTGTCCTTTTCTTACTTGTACCCATTTCCCCTTATGTTAGTATCGTCATCATTGACCTTACGTTAAGTTGTGTGAGCGTGAGACTAAGTCTGACACAATACTAACATTAAACCCAATCCACCCTAGCCCTGTGTCCCAACCTGGCTAGCCTGGACCCCTATCTCAAACTGTCACACTCTGTCACAGCTTATCCCCCTCATCCTCTTCTTCTTTACCCTGCCTGCGGTGTGTAACAGAACTGCATGAAATTTTTACTGTGTGTAGATACACGTGACCAGACCCAGAGGAAGTCTACTGTGACCCTCCCCAAGTGATACTGAGTGCCCAAGGCCTGGATCTTCACTTTACCGCTATGTACCAGTGAATTGTTAGTGTACAGGGCAAGGAAAGGCCCTCTACATAGTCTTTCTGTAGTTTCCTGGTCCAGTGGACAGAGCCCTTGCTCTGTGACCATTGTCAGAAGGGCGCACGGGCAACTCATTAGGAGTTGTGGAGCAACCACCTGGGACACCATTTGGGCCCCACACTAGCAAACAGCTTTATAGAATAAGAGTTCTATAAGTACCTAAAGTACCTAGAGAGCAGCCTGAGAGGACAGGACTGCTAAGAGATCAAAGAAATCCTGAGTGCCCAAGGCCTGGAATTTTATTTACAGCGTCTATGACCAAGACCGAGTCGAGCCCAGCTCCCCCCCGATTCCCCTGTTACCGACGTCCCCGAAACCCCATCACCACCACCAGGGTCTGTGATGGCTGACCACATCGCCCCACCTGAAGTCCATGCCACAAGGCTGGATTTAGTTGTCGCCCCATTCAATGGGCAAAAAAGAAATTTCTGTACATTCCTCCGGTCGCTCCGCCTCCTGTTTATGGCGAATCCGATAATCTATGCCATGGACCTGGCAAAGGTCCTCTACACCCTCAGCAAAATTACTGGCAAGGGGTTTGCTGCAGAATGGGCAAATGTGAAGGGAGAGGAAATCCTGGGTAACAACGAGGTTGGAACCTGGGCAGAATTTGTGGAAGAGATGAAGTGAGCATTCGATGACCCAAATGACCGTGCGACTGCCCTCGCAGACATTGTGAGGTTGAAACAGGGTGTCATGATGGCACCTGAGTTCTTCGCAAAGTTCGAAACGATGTTCCAAAGAGCGGGGATGACAGAAGTGGCCGATTTGGACATCCTGGTCCATTGGCTGGAGTCAAATCTGAGCAGGAGGCTAGTGGGAAAGGTCTATGGTGTTTTGCCAATGCCAGAGACCTACGTGCAGTGGAAGGCACTCGCTGAAAGGCTAGATGCTCAGCAGCATCGCCTTGATGGAGTCGTCGCACAGCAGAACTCTGTGCGTCCTGCTCCGCCTGCAACCAGCTGCCCCCTCCCTCAACAAACCCGCTTTGCCCCAGCCCCCTGCCCCTTCCTGGCCCAGCCTCTGGCCCGCACCCCTGCCCCTCCCACCATGCCACATCCCACCAATGCCGGTGATGCCATGGTGGTGGATCGTGCCTGTGCCCCTGGAGTGTCGCGCACCTGCTTCCGATGTGGCCAAGCTGGTCACATGGTGAGAGATTGCCAGCTCCAGGACACACGTCCGCAGATCCCGAGGCCGCAGGTCCACGCCGTGGAAAGCCAGGCACGTAGTGCAGAGGACTATGAGAACGAGATCACACTGCTCCGAGACCGCCTGGATTTGCTTGAGAGAGAGAAGAGGGCTCCTGTTGAGGAGCTGGATTTTGGAGACGAGGCCCAGTGAGTCCAAACTGGAGTCTCAGGAGTAGATATCCCAGCCCCCCTCCCATCCCTGTACCCGCAGCTAGTATCCCAAAATACACTATCTTGCAGTGGAGACACACCCGGATTGGGGCTGAGGTGAAGGACAAAGCGGAAATGGAAACCGCTAAAAGTGAAATACCGAAAAGAGAAAAGGGGACTAGCAGCCAAGTGGAGCCAACAAAGCACCTTGCAGAGGTGCTGAAGGACACCCTATTGCATATGCCCCGAGAGCTCTCCATCCAGGTGCACCTGGAGGCTCTCAGCACTGGCAAAGGGGCAACTACGAAAGCCCTTGTTGACTCAGGCTGCACCAACTGCTTTATGGACTTGGAGTGGGCGAAAAAAGTGGGACCGGAACCATCTCCCTTGCTGAATCCAATCACCATGTATAATGTGGATGGAACACAGAACAGGGATGGTAAGATCTGGTATGGGATGGAGCTGCTTGTGACGGTTGGTGACCACCAGGAGCAGATCCACTTCCTGCTAGGGAAGACCCAGTCCCACATGGTGATCCTTGGGCATGATTGGCTAAAGCGTCATAACTGTTACGACCCCATCTGCTTGCATAAGCACTATCCCCGCCCCGGACTCCAAGCTCCGTACCAACTCCGATCCGCTCCGCCATAACTCCATACGCCCTGCTCCGCATCTTCATCAGACTTTACTCCGCCGACCTTCGGACCATTCGGACTTCATTCTAGAACCTTCTCCCTCCATCCCCTCATTCTGTTTACTACTGAGAGGATACCCTTGACCCATGGGAGTCGCTTTTGTTGTTGTTTCTTTGTTCCAAGAAAATTGCACAGGCACAAGTGGTGAAACTCTCCTAGTAATTTGATAAGTACATTGTTTCACATTACTCCTATACTCTGTCCTTGCAGTATAAGTTTCCACCTGTATCTCCCTGCTCCTCAGTTCGAATATTAACGTCTCTTGATCCTAAAAACATCTCTGAGCTTTTGTCCTCATCGTCCTCAACGTTCTCCACGTCATCCGATCAACTCCGACCAACTCTGACAGACTCCGATCAACTTCGGAGTTTTGACTTGTGTTCTGATCCTCCCTTAGGTATTGTTCTTGTTTGATAAATAGGGACACGTATATACGCGGTGGCACAACACATACGTTGAGGCCGCAGTCCCATAAGTCTCTCTTCCTCGTGTTTACTTCTCCGTTTCTCCGATATCGGACTCCGACCGGACTCCGATAGAATATCTCCGCTCCGCTCCGCTAACCCCTTCGCCGCTAACCTTGTTAGGACCGTGACAATAACCCAGAGATTGACTGGGTGAAAGCTGAAGTAAGGCTCACCCGCTGCCCCAACACCTGTGCCTCCTCCCCACACAGCCACCGGCCCCCTGCCCGACCCTCGGTTCCACTGAAAGCGAGTACCCTGGCCTCAGCCAGTATCCCGGACACTCGCTTTCCCAACACTGGCCCTACCCCTGATTGGCCCAGCTGCTACCCTTTGGTTTTCAGTGAAGCAAAGTGGGATGAGCTTCCCCACTCCCACCCTGACTTTGATATCAAAATCGAGTTTAAAACAGACCCTGGACACCTCTCCTCTAAGCTATACTCTCTAATGCAAGAAGAGATGGTGGAGATGAATTGCTGGGTGGATGAACAGCTAGCTTCTGGACGAATCCAACCTTCGAAGTCCCCGTATGCAAGCCCCTTCTTCTTCAAACGTGAGAAGACAAGCTGCAGCCGATTATCGATTACTCTAGGCTGAACTCGCATCTAATCAAAGACAAGTACCCCCTCCCCCTCATCCGAGACACTGTGGATGTGTTAAAGGGGGCAACCATCTATTCCAAGATTGATGCGAAGGGAGGCTTCCCATTGATGCAGGTCTGGCCAGAACATCAGCACCGCTGTGCTTTCCTAATGCCTCGTGGACTCTTCGAACCGGCAGTTATGTGGTTTGGGCTGCAGAATGCGCCTGCAACTTTCCAGCGCTTCATGAACCATGTGTTGAGGGAAGAGATTGCAGGGGGGCATGTCCGAGCCTATGTCGACGATGTTATAGTGTTTGCAGAGGATCTGGCTACCCACTGGTATTGGATGGATCGGGTCTTGAGGAAATTTGGGGAGAATGGGCTGTGTCTCAGACTCAGCAAGTGTGAGTTCGAGAAGAGTGAGGTCTTCTTCCTGGGGATGAAGATCTCCCACAACCGTCTGGAGCATGACCCAGCTAAAGGTGTGGCAATCCGTAACTGGCCCAGACCAAAGAATGTGAAAGAGGTACAAAGATTCAATGGGATGCTGAACTACCTCTGCCGGCACATCCCCGAACCTCTCGGCCCAGGCAAAGCCACTCTTCCAGCTGACAGGCAAGGTCCCGTGGAGATGGGAGGAGGAAGAAGCAGCCTTCCGAGATCTCCGCCTGGCACTAGTGTCGGCCCCGGTCTTGGCTCTACCACAAGACAAAGGGAGATGGAAGTAGAAACGGATGCGAGCAACTTGGCAACTGGAGGAGTTCTCTTGCAGCAGCAGGTGGATGGGACTTGGAGAGTTGTAGACTATATCTCCAAAGCCCTCACTGCAGCTGAGAAGAATTACAACGTGTATGACAAGGGGTTCCTGGCTGTAATCCGGGCACTATGCGAGTGGCAGGCTTACCTGATTGGGGTGGAAGAGACTATTGAAATCTGGATGGACCATGCTAACCTCCAGTACTTCTGGAAGCCCCAGAAGTTGAAACCGAGGCAAGTCCGTTGGGTTGGAGAGCTCCAGTGCTTTGACTTTGAGATCAAGTACCGTACTGGGAAGTCAAACACGAAAGCTGATGCACTCTCATGGAGGCCAGATTATGGAGAGATGGTGGAGGAGGATGCACCAGTACAGGTCTTCCCAGAGGCTGAGACCCGGACATCGTTCACATTGGAGATGGAGATGCTACTACAGAAAAACAGCGTGGTATATGAGCAGAAGCTGGAGGAGCTTGATGATGAGTGGACGAGAGATCGGATGGGACTCTGGCAGAAGGCAGAAATCACATGGGTGCCCCCAGAAGCACGTGAGGCAGTGCTCACCTTTGAGCATGACCTCCCCATCGCAGGGCACCCTGGTCCACGGAAACTGAGGGCAGCTCTGCTGAGGTCCTACTGGTGGGTGGGCATGGTGAAGGATTCCAATCAGTATGCAGGTGGATGCGAGACATGCCAACGAATCAAGCCTGATCGTACCAGGCGTGCTGCTCTGCTCCATCCGCACCCTGTCCCTGAGAGCCCCTGGGCAGTCATCTCTTGGGACATTGTTGGGCCTTTCCCCCATTCATGAGGGAGTTCTACGGGATGATTGGGGTTAAGGCAAACCCAAGCACTGCCTTCCACCCACAAACAGATGGACAGACAGAAAGGGTCAATCAGGAGGTTGAAGTGTATCTCCGGGCCTATGTTGACCATCTGCAGGACGATTGGGCAGAGTGGCTATCCACAGCCGAGTTCGCACTCAATAACTGCAAGCACTCGGCCACTGGATTCACACCTTTCTACCTAGAGTATGGCTGGCACCCATGGAATGGTGGAATTCAGCCACCCTCGGAAGTGAACCCTGCGGCAGATGAGTGGATGGCCAAGCTCACAGAGTCTCAAAGAGCAGCCAGGGAAGCGATGGGGAAAGCAGCAGATGCAATGAAGGTGTCGGGCTTGTGACAGCAAAACCCCTTTGGTGTGCAAGGGTAGAGCGAAGGGTCTGTTCAGTTTCTAATGCTAGTCGATAGTCCTGGCGGACTTGTCTCTCGATATGCAGGGAATACTCCTGCAGTAGTCGAAGTGTCTGGTAATAAGTCTGGGGATTGGCTCGGAGTAGTCGGTCCTTTATCCAAGTCCTTGTATACCTTTGGTAATACTCGAACCGATAGAGGTTCTGCTCAATCGATGGGTGGCTGGTGAAACTCTCAGGAGGGATGACTTGCGACCTTAAAGGCGGGAAGACGAATCCTTCCAGTGCGAAGTTCTCAGCAGCGACGTTTGCTGTCAGACTTAGTTGAGGTCTCTCAAGTAAGTGTATAGACGAAAAGATCGAAGCTAGGGTACATGTGGGTTGGTCTCAGGTCTTATATACTCTAGCTATAGGCTGTACGTGATGTATGAGTCATTGATTAAATATCGGAATCTGATAGATGATCAGGAAAGCTGCGCGCTTGCACTGGGATGATGAGTCTGAGCAGTGTCGATCTTTGTTGGGATCCTTGTGATGATGATGTCATCCGCGATCAGATAGGGTCCCCGCTTCGATGCATTATATCATGTCGGCTGCATCTGATCTTGTTGGGGATATGATCGGAGGGTCAGCTGATCTGTGATCGAGCTGTTCTGAGTCATGATCACTTGATCGATCAGTGTGATGCAGTGATCGAGTGAAACTGATCTTTGATCAGAGATCTTCTTAGGGGTGATCGTGTCTGGTGGATAGGGGTTTGCCCAATCGAGGTCGAGATCAGTCTGTGGCGGTTATTGGATAAAAGGACGGTCTTCCTCCTTTCGTCGTCCCTTCAGAGTCTGCCTGCTATGTGCTTCCAAGGCCACCACCTTGTCGAGTTCTTCCACAGCTCCTCCCTCTTCGCTCCTCGTACTGGAATCAAGCTCTCTTGCGATACCTTCCACTGGTGGGTTCAACTCGTCCCCGCCGATGCGGACCTCTACTGGGTCCTCGACCGATGCTTCGCCTGTGGGGATCCCTCCCACCTTGTCAAGGATTGCTCCTTGACCCAAGGTCCTTACCGACGTATCTGTGACCTTCTCGAGGACCCTCATGGTGAGTTAGCCGAGCTGCTTCTCTCTATCTCCAGTAAGTCTGATTCTTTATAGATTGGGACTGGGCTCCTCCCCGCCCTCCCTCGCCAACTGCCTGGGCCACCACCCCTTGGGGTGACCAAGGTACTTGGTACCAAGGTGGGCAGGATTGGGCTGAGATTGGTTCTGGTCCTGTACACCCGGCTTACCGTCCCCAGGTCCAGATCCCCAACCTCTGGATACCCCGTTGGTGGCGCCTCCTCCGTCGCCCTCCCTTCCTACCGTTGACCTCCCCCCCGCCTATTCCCCCCTCCCGTCTCCTACTCTGGACGACGGAGGTTCTCTCGGCACTGTGCGAGATCTGCGAGAGGCTGCCCTGGAGGCGGGAATCTGGGATGGTCAGTTTGCCTCCCATCCCTTGAGGGTAGCTCTCGGGTTCGTGGGTGAGTCTGACTTCTCAGACTCTTCAGATGAGTCATGGGAAGAGGAGTCTTGGGGGTCTGAGTACGGCACCTCGGGCTCCTCCCTTGATGAAGAGGGGTCTTGGCTCTCTTTCGTGTAGATAAGTATTGTACTTATCTTGCGATAAAATATATAGTTGGGGTTTAGCCCCTTGTTCGCCTGATTTGCATGGTGTTTCTTAAGTTAAAGGATTGAAATTTGCTGGCCTGGTAGTACGGACGACGCTTTCATGACACGACCCTCTCTCTTAAGCTTCACCGGAGATTTTCGAGGATGAACCACGGGCCTTCCTCTTCTTAGCAGTCATCCAGACGAACTCTGGATGGGTGTCATGAAAGTGTCTGATTGCCTCTTCCGCGTGTCCCAATTCCTTCTCTGGTTTCCACATGTCTTCGTTTGGTCCATATCCTTCCCATCCGACTAGGTACTGTTTCTGACTTCGCCATAGCCGTCCATCCTTGATTTCCCCAATCTCGTACTCCTCCTCTCCCTCCACTTCCACTGGTGGTGGTGGGGGTTCTACTCGTCCTGGAATCATTGATTCTTCGTATGGATATAGCAGGGAGATGTGAAACACTGGGTGGACTCGAATCGAGGCTGGTAGTTCCAATTTGTAGTTGACGTCAGAGAGAACTTCGATGACTTCAAATGGTCCTAGTCGTCGATCGGCCAGTGTCTTACTGGGGGCTGTGGTGGTGATATTTCTGGCATCTAACCACACCTTCTGTCCTAGTTTAAATGGTGATTCTTTTTGACGGTCCTTGTCGTAGTACCGCGCCATTTGTTCCTGAGACAGCTTCATAGCTGCTCTCAGTTCGTCCTGTACCTGATGGAGATGGCTGACTACTTCCTCCGCCTTGGGCACCCCTGTATCCTTTCCTGTGTCAAATGTCATCCTTGGATGATATCCCCTCGCAGCATAGAAGGGAGATTGCTTAGTGGTGGTGCTAACATTGTTGTTGTAGGCGAATTCTGCCATTGGTAGGTAGTGGCTCCAGTCATTCTGTCGATAGCGACAGAAGAGTCGTAAGTATTGCTTTAAGGTCTGATTGATTCGCTCGGTCTGTCCATCTGTCTGTGGGTGGTATGCAGTGGAATAGGCCCCCTGTACACCTAACTTCTTGAACACTCCTCTCATCAGCTTGGATGTGAATTGTGTTCCTCGGTCTGAGATCATCTTCTCTGGGACTCCATGCAGCTTCCAGACATGCTGTAAATACAAGTCAATGGTCTCTTCTGTGTCAATGTCTGACTTGACTGGAATGAAATGTGCTTCCTTGGTTAGATGGTCTGCTACCACCCAAATTCCATCGTATCCTGCCGACTTAGGTAATTCCACGATGAAGTCATTGGTGGCCACCTGCCAAGGTCGTTCTGCTGGTGGAATGGGTCGAAGTTCCCCTCTGGGTTTCTGCGCCCAGTTCTTCTTCCGATTGCAGGTGTCGCAGGTTTCTACGTAATGCTTGATGTACCTGGTCATCCCTGGCCACCAGTAGTTCCGGGAAATAAGTTCCATTGTCTTGTAGACCCCTGGATGGCCTACTTCTAGTGAGTCGTGGTGCAGCTTAACCAGATCTCTTCGTATCCCTGGGTTGTCTGGTACGCATACCTTCCCCTGGAAGAGTAGCAATCCATCTTCCAGGTTCCAATCTTCCAGCCCCTTTCGCAGTTGCCTTGGTCCCATCTTCAGGAGTTTCATTGCTTCCATCACCTCCGGGTCGTATTCTACTTCCTTCCTAATTCGTCTCCGAATAGGGTGATCCTGGAGGCTTGAAGCATGTCCTCTCTTCATGGCACAGATCCTAATCCTTTCTGGTTGTAGCACCTCTGGGGAGTTCAGCTGTAGGACCTGCCATCCTTGGTTGTCTGGGGTTTCTGGCTTATGGTCGGGCCTCCGTGATAGTTTGTCTGGCTTCCCTCCCAGTCGTCCAGGTCGATGCTTGATCTCGTAGTCAAATCGTGTCAGGAATAAACCCCACCTCACCTGTCTCCGGGTGAGTGTCTGTGCTCCCCCAAAGTATTGCAAGTTCTGATGGTCAGATAGAATGGTTACCCTGTGTCGTGCCCCTTCCAAGTAATGTCGCCACTGCTTAAGAGCCAGAATGATAGCCAGTAGCTCCTTGTCATAAATCTGGTAGTTTCTCTCAGCGGCATTCATTGCTTTTGACATGAAGGCTATCGGGTGCACATTCCCATCCTCTCCCTTCTGTGACAACACTGCTCCGACTGCAAAGTCTGAAGCATCACACTCCACTACATAGGGCTCCTCCGGATTTGGGATGATCAAGACAGGGGCGTCCTTGAACTTATCCTTGTACTGTCTGAATGCTTGTCTTTGTTCCTCTCCCCATTCAAAGACCTTCCCTTTCTTCAACAGACTAGTCAAAGGTCTGACCTGCTCAGAGTACCCTTTGATAAACCTTCGGTAGAAATTGCCGAACCCCAGGACTTCCTGTATCCCCTTCACAGTTGTTGGTTCTGGCCAGTCCATGATCGCCTGTACCTTTGCTGGATCCATTCTGATTTGATTGTGTGAAATCAAAAACCCTAAGTATTCCGTCTCTCCACGGAAGAACTTGCACTTTTCTGGTTTACAGAATAGGTCATTCTCCTGTAGTCGTCGAAGCACCTCCAGGACTGTCGTCACATGCTCCTCTCTTGTCTCTGAGAATATCAGGATGTCGTCCAGGTATACCACCACGTTGGCCATATCTTTGAATATGTCGTGCATCATCCGCTGGAAGGTTGCCGGGGCGTTACACAGTCCGAACCCCATAACCTCCGGTTCATACAATCCTTCCTCAGTCACGAAGGCAGCCTTGTACTGGTCTCCTTTCCTTACCCGGACGTTATTGTATCCCCACTGTAAATCCAAGGCCGTGAAGTAATAGGCCAAGGCCAGCTTGTCAAGTAAGGTCTGAGTCAAGGGTAGTGGGAACCGATCCTTGATGGTAATTGCATTCAGCTTCCTATAATCAACCACTAACCTCAGGCTACCATCCTTTTTCTTGATGAAGAACACTGGTGAGGCTGCTGGTGACCCTGGTCCTTCTGACTTCCTGATGTACCCTTTGGCTAGGTTCTCGTCCAAGTACTCCATCAAGGCTTCTCTTTCTTTCGGGGACATGGCGTACTTCTTGGAGTTAGGTAAGGGCGCTCCTTCCTCCAAGTTTATTGCGTGGTCCCATGGTTTCCTCTCGGGAAGTCGTTCTGATGCCTTTTGCTCGAACACCTTCTTGTACCTTCGAAACTCCTTGGGTACCATTTCTTCGAACGTTCGTACCTTCTCTTGTCGAAGTACCTGCTCTGCTATTTGCTGTGACTTGGTAAACCCTGCGGCAATTTGCATGATCCTTTCTGCATCCGTAACCTCGAACACTTGGTCTCCCTCTTCGGGTTGGTCATCTTCATTGGGTTCTTCTTCTTCTCCCTATAGACATTCAGTGGTGTCTTCGAATTCCTTCATCAACCTCTGAAAGGTGTCCTTTGCATTTATTCCTCCAAAGCTCATTGTCACTGGGGTATAGCGCCTCCCTTTCTCTTTCGTGCAGCTCACCGGGCACTTGGAGAATGTGAACTTCCCTGTCCTCCAATCTATGGTTGGGTTGTGTTTCCTCAACCAGTCGATTCCTATGATGACGTCTTCGACCCCTATGTCTGCTATCAATAGGTTCTCCTTTGCCTCATGCCCCTGTGCCTTCAGGGTCGCCTTCACTTGATGGGTGATCTTCCCGATCTGGTTAGGGGTCCCATCAATATTGGTCAGGGAAATTGCCTTTCTGAGGTGCTGTCGCCTGAATCGCTTGGCCAGTCTTGGGGATATGAACAGACTTGAGGCCCCACTGTCCACCAGTGCCCTTACCTTAGTATTTATTCTCTCAGTCTCCAGCATGATGTCAAGATAAATATGGTCATCATTTGGGACTGATCGAATAAATACAGGTGCAGACTCTGGGGTACTATAGGTCGAAGAGTTTGTGGGCTCTCTCTTCAACCTTCCTGAAAATCCTCTTCTTTCTTGGTTTCTTCGTTTGCTGTTCCTCGGATTTGCATTTTCTGTCGTTGAGGACACTCACGAGCAAGGTGTCCTTTCTGGTCACAAATAAAACATGTTCCTTCTTTGAGTCGTCTCATCCGTTCTGCTGGGGCGAGTCTTGAGGCTTTGATCGCCACTCTGTTCATGTCTCCCCTAGCTGTCTCTCCTTTGAAGGGTTGTCTGGGCATCTTCCAGACTGGCCCCCTTTCTCTGATTCTTGTTAGGATACTCTGTTCATACTGAATGGCCACTCCAAGCAGTCCGGACACCGTCTCTGGTCTCTCGACATGCACCAGGAGATCCTTGATTGCTGGCTTCAATCCGTGGTAGAACATCTCTCCTAAGGCGATTTCATTGTATCCACTTGGTACTGACCATCTGGTGAACATGGCGTGGTACTCAGATACTGTCTTCTCTTGTCTGAGTTCCCTGAGTTTTGTTCTGGCCATCTGTGGTTCATTGATGGGACCCCAGAGTTTGGCAGCTTCCTCAAGGAGCGCGTTCCAATCGTTGAGAAAGGGATGTGGCTGCGGGGTCCCTATTGTTGTCAATAATCCATAGGCCCAAGTCTTCACTACAGGTCCTTCAAACCATCGCAGGAACTGTAGGCACCTCGCTTCGTCTTGACCTGTTCCAAAATAGAATGGGTATGCTGCGAAATACAGGTATGCCTGCACCACGAATGGTCCCCAGTTCTCTCGCTCTCCATCAAATGGGACAGGGGGTGTTGGCTTTGGTGGTTTAGGTATTCCTATTCTCTCTGGCATTCCGATCATTCCTGGGTATCCTCCTCCTGGTGGGCCTCCTCCTGGTGGGCCTCCTCCTGGTGGACCTCTTCCTGGTGGGCCCCCACCTGGTGGTTCCCCTCCTGGCGGTCTCTTCCCGAAAGGTTCACTCCCAGAAGGGTCCCTCCCTGGTGGGCCTCCACCTGGTGGTTTGCTTCCGGTCCCTCTTGGTAAGGTGAAGGGGTTAAACTCTGCTGCAGGTGTGGTGCCTTCCTTTACTCCTTCGAAGGGATCTGTCGACATGGTGACCCTTCCTTTGCCCTTTGGTGCTGGTGTTGGTGTTGTCGGTTCCTGCTTGGGTATAAAGTATTCTCGTTCTGCACTCACGGAGGTCTCCACCTCTGGTAGTCCCATCCTTGCCCTATATGTGGCTTCTTCTTCCCTGTGTACGGCCATTCTGGCTTCAAACTCTCTTTCCTTCTTGAAGATGTCTTCTTCTAGACTTGATGCCATCAGTGAAGTCTGTCTCTCTGCTGTATAGGCCGTGGCAATCTTTGCCCCTCCCTTGCTCCCTGGAATATCTTCTTTAACGGAGCTCATCGGTATGACTTCTTCTTTCGTGCGGGTTCCTGCAAATGATCTCTATGATCCTTCCTTCCGGGTTACGCTCGATCTGTACTTCTGCTCTGAGTGCGTCAAGCCAGGTGATTGGGTACCCTAGGTTGGCGTAGTCTTGGTGTTTAAACTCGAGTGCGGGTACAAATGAGATGACTGGATTTCTTTCTCGCTCTGCTATCCCTTCCTGGGCAGTGTATAATACTTGCAGGTTCCGATGTGCGGTTCTCCTCTGAATGCTTCTGGGGGGTATTACTCTCCCTAAAGGTCGTGTCCACAATACTGCGGCGTCTAAGACTCGTCCCACTACGTTCTGTTCCAAATTGGTAACAGAGATATCTGAATCGTCTGGGTCAACGTGTCTTCTTCTTCTTCGAGGTAGTCTCTCTCGTCTTTCTTCAGAGGTGTCTGTGGTCTCCCAATCCGGTTCTCTCTCTCGCTCTAGGCTTACTGAAGAGCTTCGATCTTGTGTCGGGCTTGTGACAGCAAAACCCCTTTGGTGTGCAAGGGTAGAGCGAAGGGTCTGTTCAGTTTCTAATGCTAGTCGATAGTCCTGGCGGACTTGTCTCTCGATATGCAGGGAATACTCCTGCAGTAGTCGAAGTGTCTGGTAATAAGTCTGGGGATTGGCTCGGAGTAGTCGGTCCTTTATCCAAGTCCTTGTATACCTTTGGTAATACTCGAACCGATAGAGGTTCTGCTCAATCGATGGGTGGCTGGTGAAACTCTCAGGAGGGATGACTTGCGACCTTAAAGGCGGGAAGACGAATCCTTCCAGTGCGAAGTTCTCAGCAGCGACGTTTGCTGTCAGACTTAGTTGAGGTCTCTCAAGTAAGTGTATAGACGAAAAGATCGAAGCTAGGGTACATGTGGGTTGGTCTCAGGTCTTATATACTCTAGCTATAGGCTGTACGTGATGTATGAGTCATTGATTAAATATCGGAATCTGATAGATGATCAGGAAAGCTGCGCGCTTGCACTGGGATGATGAGTCTGAGCAGTGTCGATCTTTGTTGGGATCCTTGTGATGATGATGTCATCCGCGATCAGATAGGGTCCCCGCTTCGATGCATTATATCATGTCGGCTGCATCTGATCTTGTTGGGGATATGATCGGAGGGTCAGCTGATCTGTGATCGAGCTGTTCTGAGTCATGATCACTTGATCGATCGGTGTGATGCAGTGATCGAGTGAAACTGATCTTTGATCAGAGATCTTCTTAGGGGTGATCATGTCTGGTGGATAGGGGTTTGCCCAATCGAGGTCGAGATCAGTCTGTGGCGGTTATTGGATAAAAGGACGGTCTTCCTCCTTTCGTCGTCCCTTCAGAGTCTGCCTGCTATGTGCTTCCAAGGCCACCACCTTGTCGAGTTCTTCCACAGCTCCTCCCTCTTCGCTCCTCGTACTGGAATCAAGCTCTCTTGCGATACCTTCCACTGGTGGGTTCAACTCGTCCCCGCCGATGCGGACCTCTACTGGGTCCTCGACCGATGCTTCGCCTGTGGGGATCCCTCCCACCTTGTCAAGGATTGCTCCTTGACCCAAGGTCCTTACCGACGTATCTGTGACCTTCTCGAGGACCCTCATGGTGAGTTAGCTGAGCTGCTTCTCTCTATCTCCAGTAAGTCTGATTCTTTATAGATTGGGACTGGGCTCCTCCCCGCCCTCCCTCGCCAACTGCCTGGGCCACCACCCCTTGGGGTGACCAAGGTACTTGGTACCAAGGTGGGCAGGATTGGGCTGAGATTGGTTCTGGTCCTGTACACCCGGCTTACCGTCCCCAGGTCCAGATCCCCAACCTCTGGATACCCCGTTGGTGGCGCCTCCTCCGTCGCCCTCCCTTCCTACCGTTGACCTCCCCCCCGCCTATTCCCCCCTCCCGTCTCCTACTCTGGACGACGGAGGTTCTCTCGGCGCTGTGCGAGATCTGCGAGAGGCTGCCCTGGAGGCGGGAATCTGGGATGGTCAGTTTGCCTCCCATCCCTTGAGGGTAGCTCTCGGGTTCGTGGGTGAGTCTGACTTCTCAGACTCTTCAGATGAGTCATGGGAAGAGGAGTCTTGGGGGTCTGAGTACGGCACCTCGGGCTCCTCCCTTGATGAAGAGGGGTCTTGGCTCTCTTTCGTGTAGATAAGTATTGTACTTATCTTGCGATAAAATATATAGTTGGGGTTTAGCCCCTTGTTCGCCTGATTTGCATGGTGTTTCTTAAGTTAAAGGATTGAAATTTGCTGGCCTGGTAGTACGGACGACGCTTTCATGACAGAAGGCCAGCTATGATAAGGGAAAGCACCCGAGTCATGAATACTCAAAAGGGGACTTAGTCTGGCTGGACACTCGGAACCTGAAAATGGATTGACCCTCCAAGAAGCTTGATAACAAATGCGCGGGACCCTTCACCATTGAAGAAAAGGTCAGACCAGCTGCGTACCGGCTCAAGCTCCCTCGAGCATGGCGCATTCACCGAGTCTTCAATGAGCTGCTACTCACTCCATATGTTGCCCCCTCTTTCCCTTCCCAGAACTTGCCTCCACCCCCACCCCCCACGATTGACGACGACCACTTGGAGTATGATGTGGAGGCAATTCTTGACGTCAAGAAGGTTGGACAGGGAGTGAAGTATTTGGTGAAGTGGTTGGGATACCCAGTGGAGGAGAACACTTGGGAGCCCCGTCGCAACCTCACTAACGTTACACTGTTGCTCCGGGACTTCTTTCAGCAACACCCCGACAAAGCAAAATTAGCTGGTCGAGACACCCAGCCTTAAGAGGGGGGTGATGTCAGGATTGCTTACATAAGCAGGCTGGAAAGGCCAAGAAAGGATTGCAAAAGAGTTGCGGGAAGATTGTGGATGAGTCATGTGACCCGAATGGGTGGCAGATTACGTAATGGAAAAATCACGTGACCCGGGCCTGGGCGCATCACGTGACGCACGGGTCCGAGCATGGGAATGCCGGCAACTCCCAAAGCGCTTGCTATATATACTTCGTCCTTTTCTTACTTGTACCCTTTTCCCCTTATGTTAGTATCGTCATCATTGACCTTACGTTAAGTTGTGTGAGCATGAGACTAAGTCTGACAACTGGGCTGAATGGTTGTCCACTGCAGAGTTTGCTCTTAACAATCATGAGCACTCAGCAATGGGACAGACACAGATGCCTTTCTTCCTCAAGTATGGCTGACACCCCTGGAATGGTGGAATCTGGCCTCCCACAGAAGTAAACCCAGCGGCAGATGAGTGGATGGCCAAGCTCACAGAATCTCGAAGAGCAGCCACAGAGGCTATGGAGAAAGCGGTGGCAGCAATGAAAAAGAGCTACAATGCTGGGAAGCACCCGAGTTGTAAGTATGCTGAGCGAGACTTGGTCTGGCTGGGTGCATCCACCCTGTCTTCAATGAGTTGCTGCTCACTCCCTATATCACTCCTTTCTTTGCCTCCCAGAATCCTCCACCACTGCCCCCTGTCACAATCAAGGATGACCACCTGGAGTACAATGTTGAAGCTATCCTTGATGTCAAGAAGGTGGGACATGGGGTGAAGTACCTGGTGAAGTGGTTGGGATACCCTGTAGAGGAGAATACCTGGGGGCCTTGGTGGAACCTCACCAATGTGGCGATGCCGCTCCACAACTTCTTCCAGCAGTACCCTGAGAAAGCGAAGTTGGCAGGTCAAGATGCCCAGCCTTAAGAGGGTGATGTTAGGATTGCTTACCTAAGCCATCCAAGAAGAGGAGTTGTGGAGAAACTAGAGAAGGTTGTTGGAAGGTCACATGACCTGTGGCTGGGGTCAGATTATGTAATCACCAAAGTCACCTAACCTGTGCTTTGGTGCATCACATGATCTGAGGGTCTGAGCATGGGAATGCTGGCAAGTGCCGAAGCTCTCACTATAAGTACTTTGTCATTTCCTTTTTTGTACTCTTTTCCCCTTATCTTAGTATTGTCATCATGACCTTACCCTTAAGTTGTGTGAGACCCAGTCTGATACATGCTTAATCCTAAATATGTCTAAATCAGTTTAATCACATTCTAATTTGAACTTAAAATGCTTTTTTAGGAAAAATAGTACATTTTAGAGAGGAGGCAGCTTTATTATGACTTATTATCCTAAATGCCAGCTAATAAATTACTAATTAACATAATAAGCAATAGAGGTTTTTCCTGATGCTTGTTTGCTATGTTGGGTGTTGAGGTGAGGGCATGACATTAAACTGTTTCAATTTCTATATGACCTTTGCACTTCTAGATGGTCACTAGAGACCACCCCTTCAATCACCACAAGATAACTGCAGTGGTGGTCATGGATATAGCATATGGGCGCCAGCCACGCTGTCCAACTGCTGACACCCCTGGTGCTGCTGACCTCTCACTCATGGACTGTTCTCTGGCCAATTTTCAAGGCGTGCTGGGTGCAGAATCCCGCTGAGCACCCAGGTATGTGCAGAGTGTATGAGTGTCTAGTGGCTGCCTAGCAATGAAGAGAGAAGTTATCAGAGCGAAAAAGCAATTGACAGGGGTGGTTGGGGTGTTGCTTGTATTTTGGAGTTTTGGGGTTCCATATTGTCCCTGCAATTGGTTTGTTGTGTTGCATTGCCTGGCTTTCCACTGTCCTGCAGCAATATGCTTCTTTGGGGTGGAGCTGCCTGCATATCTACTTATTTGGACTTTTCTGAATTGGAATGTCTTGTCTAAATTGCTCAGACACTCAGTGGCTAATGTAGACTCCTGTTAGATATATCTCAGATTAAGTTATTGTTACAAGAGCACTCAGCTGCAACTTCTGCTTCTCTGTTTCAATACTTTTTAGTTTTGTCTTGCTGATCTCCTACAGTATACAGAGAAAGTTTTGATTTGTTTGTACTCTGGCAAGCAAACATAAGCAAGGTCACCAAAGTCCACCCTTCTCATAAAGGTAGCCCTACAACAAAAGTTACCTTACTCCAAAACTTACTCCAAAAGTTTATAAAGCATTTGCTTGTCATGATTATGCATAATCAACCGACCATCATCCACACCATCAGGCCGCCAAATATTTGTGCGGCTGACATTCACTGGATATCTCACCTCCCCAGCAATCCCACCCCAGTCGAAATCCACAATTTTGACCAGATGTTCATTGCACCCATCCGTGCGAACAAACATGTTGACATCACGGAGGTCACCATGGATGAGGTTAGCGTCGTTCAATCCTTGCAGAAGTTCCTCGAAGACACAACGTAGCTGAGTCGCATTTGGGGTATCTTGATTTTGATCACAGCATATTTGTGAGTATAGGCGATATGGTTCTTTTATCATCTCCATTACAATCACTGTCCAACCGCCCGCAATTGAGAAGCATGCATGGAGTGTGGGTGCCATCCCTTTTGCAGCACAGTGCCGATGGAGTGCTTCAGAATAACGACGCACAAACTTGACACACATTGGTTGGTGATCAGCTTCTCGTTCCACGAGGAATATGGGAGTGCGGGGATAGAGTTGACACTTGTACTTAAAACGGATTTCCGGGCCCGGAAGACAACGATATGCACGAATGTAAGGGAAGTCAGGATCGTGGTCATGGAAGTCGTGGAAGCGCAGCTGTGACAGTGATTTGTAGTAATTCTTCAACCGGGTAGCAGCGAGTCTAAAAGCACCGAGGTAGCGGGCTGTCATGGCATGCATATGGACATTGTGCGACTGCCAGAGAAGTGGAATGATAGGAGTGAGGACTTCGTAATGTACCGCGGAGGCCCTCGACACAATCCCAGCGAATCCAAGGTATGGACCTTTTGCAAATGTTGTATTAGGTGATAAACATTTGTCAAAAACACTACGCACCAAAGTAGTACATGATGAGACAAGGTAGTGGAGAGTGCTGAACCGCCGTCAAAACTTGTTGTGTCAGTTGACGATAGTAAAGACCGGCTTGAATAAATGCTTTGGTGGCAGCAGTGTAATTCTTGGCTTCCAATAAGACGCACACAAAGGGACCTTCCATGACGTGACCATCACTATGGAAGCCAGATTCACCAATGGCTGCGGCCTGGAGGTCAATGCCATAGCAATTGAGTACGGCTTGGCGAAATTTGGCCGCTCGCGATGCCTCCGTTCTGTAGTAATTGGACATGACAAGCTTCAACTCCAAGGCCAGCCTGTTGTCGATAGCTTCGGGATTGTGGTTCATGCAGTCATCGACAAATTTTGCTAGGATATCAGACACAAGGGTGGTAGGAAAGCATTCCACAGTCGGCGGAAGGTTGCAGTAGAGCCATGCACGTTCTGGTTTTTGATGTTTGAAAAACTCCGATGGTTCTGCACCAGTCGAGGGAGCGATGCTTGGTGTGTTTTCTGCCAGAAACTGACGCTTATTTGCGAGGTCAGGGCTCGGGGATCGGGTTCTCTTTGTTGTAGGAACTGCGGAGAGAGGAGCAGCGAGACGGCCGCGGGGGAGCAATGACAAGGCGGAAAAATGAACGGGCGGCCACGAAGTGAGTGGAAGGAGCGAGAAAAGAGAGACGATGCCAGCCAAAGGATGGGAGTAACGGGCCGCGATGATGGAAAATGTACGATAGCGATAGCAGAATCGAACAAACATCATGTGAGGCAGCGAGAGAATGTACAGAGCATCCCAAACGGAGGGTCGAACCATTAAGATTGAGATAGCAGGATATGAGATGCGAAGCGGCAAAGAAAGGGAGGTCATTAAGGGTATCATTTGACGGACATGTTGAAAATGAGACAAATTGATAGGGCGAGGGAATTGAAATGTAGGGAAACAGAAGCGGATGAAGCATAGGGGAAAAAGAAGAGGAGGGGAAGTAGACATGGTGACGAACCAACATCGGAGCGGCGGCGAGGGAAGCAATGTCAATTGAGGGTGGCCATGCAAAATATCGTCAGCTTTGCTCATACAACACAACCACCGCACTTACCCGTCGGTAGCTGCACGATGATGTGGAGACAATCCTCCGGAGGAAGTTGACGAAGGATGGCCGATAGTTTCATTTCACTGCTCAGCCTCATAGTGAATTTGGAAATATCAGTACCGCGTGACTGTATGCGCGTCGCCAAAGTGTTGTCAGGACCTATAGGTTCTGCTACATCGAGATTGAGCTGCAACAACAGTATGAGCCTTGACACTGATGTTGTCGTATCGATGACGACATGGAACCGACAACCCACCTTCAGGAGCACCAGGACAGTAGGACCAAGACGGTATTAGCGTCGACGCTTAAGCAGGTCTTATCGACGACGCACTTTCCAAAGGACAAGATCTTTGGCGAAGGGAATGTCAACCCCTTTCTCCTTGATGAGCTCCTTCAATCGGTTCACTTTGAAATCGACAGGGACGTCGACCTCGAATGGCGTAGTATCAGTATCAACGAGACACCAAAGGCTAATAACCCGCTTTGGCCAAAGGATTAACGTTAGATAAGAAAATAATAGTTGTGTACTGACTGGCACTGTAACTTCGGGCATTGGGGCAGCAGGATTGATGGTGGACGTCTCTGTCAGATTGGCCACGGCCACAATTGGAGTTTGTGACTGAGTCTCAACTCTGTTCTTGACGACGAGCTTTTTGAGATGGCGAGACATTGTGCTCATCGCTGTTGGGCGACGCAGTATATATGGAGGCAAGAAGTAGCGAGGATGAGTTGGAAAAAAGCTGTAAGGACTGTTAAGATACTCAGCCCGTATACGAGAGCTGAGTGTGGGATTAGACGCGCGGCAGTAAAGGCGCCCGCTTACATAATTTCCCCGATTTGGCTGCAGTCTCACAACATGCCTATCAGCAGTCACTTCACTCCCATTTCCTTGATGAACCCCTCATGTTTCTCCCTTGGTAATGCCTTCATCAGGACTATGTGCCTCATCACCCATCATAGTGTTGCCACGGCTTGGCTTGGCTCGGCTTTGGCTCAGCTAACTACAGCTTACCACTATTTTGGCTCAGTAGCCAAACAGATGCATCGGCTCCAGGGTTGGCTCCAGCTTAATTTGGCTCCAAAGCAGCTTAGGCTCCGGCTTACAAATCCAATCAATGTATTAATCTGTTGACTTGTCTAAAATGCTATGAATGAATGAATTCAAGTCCTCTGGGACCTGATTATGCACTGTAGCTCTCAATTCCATGTCCTCTAGTTCATCTGACCAGTCTAAACCTGATGTAAAATCTAACTGCTGGCCATTGTGAATTGAAAACTTCAAAACTTGAACTGCCTCCATCAGGTTAGGTGACAGTCAGCTTCGCTGGGGCACAATTGTCTCCTTCGCAGATAAGAAGACTCTCTCACATGGCACAGAAGATGCTTGAATAGGAAGAATGTCCATAGCTAGAGCAAAAAGGGTTGGATAATGCTGCTCATTTTCCTGCAAGAAATTTAAATGGTAAAACAAAGATAACCTACTTTGGCTTGCAGACACACACCTCCTTGTTGAGCCTTTATGTCCGCTACCCACATGATCCTCGCAATCTTGTTGCGACCTCACCATGACCTTTGAGCTCTGGATTTAGGATCGACCATGACATAATATCAAAGTCTCAACCCCAATGGTAAACACCCAGTTAACAAGTTTCTAACAGAGTTCGATCAGCTAGTCATGAAGGCCGAGCATTCGGAAGAAACCCAAGGAGACCTCCTTGTCACCCTCCTCGAGCCCGTGCTCAACTTTGCCATCACCGATCGCATATACACCGCTGCCTCCCTTCCACCTGACTACTCGGCTTGGAAAAGGAAGGCCCTCGCCATCAACATGATTGGCTCTGAAAGCACAATCCTGTTATCGACTGGCGAACCCGCTCCATCGAGTTTCGGCACTGCCGCAACCTTCCTTGCAGTGCAGCGGTATGAGTTATCACAAACGACTTGCCGGACTGGCTGACTCTCTTCCCACAAGTATTCAGAGAAGAGTTTTACAATGTTCTACCTCTGCACCGCTCCAGAGTTGACATCGACATCCAGCTAGAGGGTGGCGCCTGTCCCTACCAATCCCAGATCTACCCCACCCCCAAGGCCTACCGAGCTGAACTTCGAAAATGGCTAGACGAAAACCTCGCGACTGGACAGATCTATCCTGGACAGTTGCCATGGGCCAGCCCACTCTTCTTCAAGAATGAGGGAGACAAGCTTCGCCCTGTGGTCGACTACAAATGATTAAACAAAGTCACAATAAAAAATGCCTACCCCCTCCCCCTCATCCAGAACATCTACAACTGCCTGCAGAAGTTCCGGTACTACACAAAAATCAACATCCAGATCGGGCTCAACAATATTCGGGTGTCAGAGGAGAGTGAGAGATTACTGGCTTTCATATGCGAATACGGACAATTTCTCTGTCGAGTCATGCCTTTCAGAGTGACTAATGCCCCTGCGATTTTCCAGGCTTTTATGGATAGGATCCTAAGGAGTCTAGTAGCCACTGGCCAGGTTTTCGTTTACATTGATGACATCCTCATCTGCTCCAACACTTGTGAAGAACTTCATGACCTCATGGCGCGGGTTTTCCAGGTCCTCCAAGAGAATCACCTGACTGTCAAACCCACGAAGTGCAAGTTTGAACGGACAGAGGTGACCTTCCTTGGGAACAAGATCTGACAAGGGACCATTGAAAAGAGCAAGAAACAATGCTCAGCCATCGACAACTGGCCAATCCCGAAATCCGTGAAGGACCCATGCAGGTACACGGCCCTGGGAAGCTACTACCAATGGTATATCCTGAACTATGCCAAAATTGCCACCCCTCTCCATGCCTGCACTGGCAAAGGTGAATTTAATTTAACAGATGCCATGCCAAAGTCATTCTATGACATCCAGGGACACAATACAGAACTTGGTCCAGGTCATGATTCCACAGGATGGAATGCCTTGGAAGATTGAGATGGATGCCAGTGAAGTTGCAATGTCGGCTATCCTGTACCAGCAACAGGATGGAATATGGAGGATGTAGATTGTCTTTCGATGAAGCTTCAGGACGCCCAACTAAATTACGATGTCTACAACTTGGAACTCATTGCGGTAATACGGGCACTCAAGGAGTGGCAACATTACCTTCTTGGTCAGGATTTCGAGGTTCATACTGACCACAAGAACCTCTTGTATTTCTGGAAGCCAAACCTGCTCAACAGATGTCAGAACCGGTGGAGACAGTTTCTGTCACTCTTTCATTTCAGGATCATTCCCCGCTCTGGAAAGTCAAATGCCGCTGCAGACGCCCTGTCTCGCCATCCCGCCTATGACGATCACCTCCCCTGCCCCACCCAGGTCTTGCTACCGGACCACTTCTTCCAGGCCAACGAGACCCTGTCCCTAATGGAGAGGTTAAAAGTTGAACAGGCCTTCGGAACCCCGCTGGAGGAAGCAGAGAAGGACGAGGAGGGATACTTCCGGGTATGGGAGAAGCTTTGGGTACTGCCATCACTCGTTAAGGACATCCTCGACTTCCATCGCTCCGCTCGAACTACCATACACCTGGGGATCTCCAAGACCCAGGTCATGGTCATGAAGTACTGGTACTGGCCCACACTTAAAAAGGACACCCACGCCTATGTTATTGCCTGTGACATCTGTCCGAGAATAAAACCTCGTCGCAGCCGGAAACCAGCACCCCTCCACCCCCTCCTGGTCCCTTCGCAACCTTGGCAAGTCATTGGCTGGGACTTAATCGACCCCGTCTCGGAGTCTGCAGGCTACAAAATGATCCTGGTGATCAAGGACTACTTAACAAAAACAATTGTCCTTGTCCCGACTGTCCAGGAGCTCATGTCAGAAGGGGCAGCCTCAATCCTCCTCAAAAATATTTATGCCTACTACAGGCTCCTGGAGAAGGTAGTGTCCGACCGAGGAGGACAGTTTATTTCTAAATTCATGCGTGAGGTCTATGACAAACTAGGCATCAAATCTGCCCCTTCCACTGCCTACCACCCCCAGACCGACAGCCTGGTGGAGAGAGCTAATCAGGAAGTAGAAGTGGTTCTTCGTGCACTGACTAAGGAAGATCAGGCCGACTGGGCTGCCGTCCTCCCTCTCGCCCAGTTCACCCCCTTCTCGGCCCTCCATGGCTTCAACCCCTCCCCAATCCCCGGTTTCCCCATCAGTTCCAACGTACTGGCTGCAGACGACTTCCTTGCAAAGATTTCCGCAACCTGCGACTGACTCCGCGAGATCCTATGCAAAGGTCAAGAAATCGATGCCGCGACCTACAACGACCATTCGCAGGAGCTGGAAATCTATAGGAAGGGGAACCTGGTGTATCTGGATGCACGGAACCTCCCCCTCAAACTCCCCTCCAAAAAGCTTGGCCTGAAGTTTGTCAGCCCCTTTCCTGTGGAGGAGAAGGTAGGAACGTCAGCCTACCACGTCACCTTCCCTCCAAGCTGGCGAATCCACCCAATCTTCAATGAGACCCTACTCAAACCCTTCCGAGGAGACCCATCTTCCATCTGTCCACCGCCCGAACTTGTAGAAGGGGGAGAGCAGTACAATGTTGAGCGGGTCTTGGCCAAAGGAAGCGAAGGGGAAAAGTCCAGTACCTGGTGAGATGGGTTGGTTATCCTCCTGAAGAAGACACATGGGAGCCCCTGGAGAACCTCATGGACGCGAAGGAAGCCATCGCAGAGTTTGTTCAGGAGAACAAATCTTAGGAAGGGGAATATGTTGCGGTGTAGTAGGCTGAACAGGTGTTGGCTGCAAATAGATGTTCGCGGCTGGGTTCTTCAGGGGGTCTTGTTACACGACAGAGACACTAGACAGAACCTTGGAGGGTGTAGAGGTTGAGTGCAAAAAGTCCAGAGAATGAAAATATATGTTGTCCGGAGTATCCAGTATCGGATCCGATAGAGTCCGATTTTCGGATTGAGAGTTCGAGGGGCCAGCAACAACGAAGGCCAGCGGATCAATGGGTATGACAAGGGATGAGCCTGTTAAAGGTCACAGCACAATGTGGGGGTTCAAAAGCTGGATTTCCATAGAGTCCAGTACATACTTATGTACATTTTTCTAAGTACAGCAAATCCGATCCTACAGAAATCTCCAGAAGCTACAGAAGGCAATGCGGTATCGTGTACAAGGTCATATAAGGGCCATAATTCATAAGTGAGTCATGTGGTTCGGAGGGATGAAATGTCCGATAACTAGCATATGTCCGGACTGCTCATAAAATGAAGGAAAGTGAGGCTGGTACAGCAAAGGAGTACTAGGAACAATGGGCAAAGTACTGCAAGGGGTTTGAAATGTTTTAAATGATTGGATGGTTGAAAGGGATCACAATATGAAATTTACAGCATGTATATGAAATAGAGGAAGGGGAATGGAATAGTGAGTATGTCGAGCGCTGACCATGCTGGAGTGATGAAATAGAGGGGTGTAGGCAGTGTGTGTGACCTGCGGGCTGTGATCATCATGGGGAATTGGAGACTGGAGAGTCCGATGTCGGATAAGTATCGGATGTTTTCAGATGTTATCAGATCGTATCAGACGTAATTGCCTTAGGTCCCGAAATATCCGGATAGTCGATATCTGTCGTGTTTCCTTGTCTAAACTGCATGTCATCCTTACAGCAGCAACATCACGTGACTCGCAAAGGTCGTGGACACATGACCAGTCACATGCCCAGTAAGTCACGAGATCCCACATGACCATAACCAGCAGTATGGCCCAAATGTGTGATGGCACATCAAGCAGGATGCCATCACCCTGTCAACGGTCTGACATCTGACATTGCTCATCAACTGACCATCCCCTCTGCAACCTTGTTTTCTCCCATGCCCTCCCCTTACTGCTATCCCATCTCCCTGATGCCCTTATCTCCCTCTCCATGCCAGCTTCTTATCTCCTTGGTGCCCTTGTCCTCACCTCACCATTGTCCCATTCCCCTGACACTTCCCTTCTCAGGATTGTGGCAACCCCATGACCGTTGCCCAGATACTTTCATCTCTTCCCAACCGTTGTTCCCGTTGAGTGTTGCCTTATCACTACCTTGTATTTATGACATCTCTATGGACATGGACTTAGTATATATATGAGTAGACACAGAGCCTGTATTCCTCAAACTTTGATATTCTCAGAAATTGCCTCTTTCTACCTCTAACAGCATAGTCCTTGTGCAGATGGAGTATCTGCACTTTCTTTCACTGCAAGCTAACCACTCAAGCTAGTCTTTTGAAATTTTGTGTGCCTATATCTACCCCTCTAATTCTCAATTTCCATGGTTTACATTTTCCCAAAACTCATTTCCCAATGCATGCCAAAGCTGCTGACCAACCCAGTCAAAATTCTCCCATTTATCAAAACCAACCATAGGATTCCAAAACAAATGCAATGCTATACTGGGCCATCCCATACCTATCATATTCCATCCCTCTCTCCCCCCTCCCATCATCCTGCTTGGAGTTGCTTGGATGATGTGAAGAATGTTGAGGACAATGAGGATGAAGGCTCAGAGTTCAGGATCAAGGGATGATAATATTCAAATTGCAGAACAGGGAACTACAGCAAGGGACATTGGAGAAGATGTGCTAGGCTCTCACACCAGCCAGGATGTTGCATGCCACTGACCCTGAGTACTGGCCTGCAAGCGAGGCACCAAATTGGCAGAGGGACTCAGAAGCTGGCAGGCAGTCTTGCACTGGGACACTATTTGTGAAGCACAAATTGAGGTAAGCAGTGATACCACAGTTGTGACTCTGCCCAGGACACAGCTAGGGCGATAGACACTGCATCATTTCCCAATGGCAGAGGTGAGATCACCAATTCCATTGGAGATGCTGGCCCATTGTTCACAGATGCAGGGTCAGCCACATTCAACTGGCCTGCTGGGGTGCTGGAAGGAGCTGGGACCATGGCCTCAATATGACCAACCATGATGGCAATGAGGGCAGTTGCAACGATTGACTCAGAGTGTGACAATGGCATTGAACAAGGGAGTGAAGGGAGCAACTTCCTTTCTAGGCAACCCCAACAACACCATAAAAACCCAACAACAAAATCAAGAATACCCAGTCACCTAGTACCATAGTCCTTACAAGAGCCTCTTAACTACCATATCTACATTTCCAAACCACCTACCCATACTAGAGCAGAGCAGAGAACAGCAAAATAAAGCCAAAAACCAAATGTTAACCAATGCCAGCAGTCACCAGACTGAAGATGCAGGGAGCAGCAGGACTACATGAACACAACCCCCCCATACTGACCACCAGGACACACCCTGCCAGTCAAAAATCATGAATGACAACACCACCCAAGCCAGGGCCATTGAAAGGCAGCTTATCCCTCAAAAGAACTGGACTCAATGGTATATTGAGTAGGTAGTTCTATATAGAGGGATCTGCCCTCTCTGTACAGTTGTGACATTGTATATATAGGTGAGTGGCCCTCCAGGGGCTGCTGATGTAAGCATAGCCAAGCGGCTATGCTTATTGAACTAAATATGGTATGTAGATTATGTAATAGGAAATATAGAAGGCCTGGGGCCTTACACCCTCCCCCACTGGAGAGGCCCCTAACCAGAGATGATGTGCAGGCAGTGCAGGATGACAAGCAGGATTGTAAAATAATATTAAAGGGGTGCATCCCCTTGGGCAGAGTTGTCGCCATGTCACCAGGCGCAATCCCCTCCTGGGGCCTTTGCCTGGTGCTGACAGGTCCAGCCAAGTGGTCTGCGTGACCTGCCCCCAGTTGGACAGTGTGTCACGAGTGGCACACCCTGGTGGGGGGTGTATTGTTAAACCCCCAATAGGCAGCCCTAGGGGGTTTCGGACAGTGGATGTACTTCCACTGTCTTCCAGGGGCATGTTGCCCCTCCATTTGTCCCCTGTCCTCTCCCCCACCCAGAGGCAGCACAGATGTGCACTGTGCCCTATGCACTCTAGCAGTGCATACATTCGGGGGGTATGGGAGGCTTCTCCCATTCAGCCAGCACTAGCTGGATGTCATCATCTAAGGGGGCATTCCCCTTTCACATGTACTTGTGTGGGTACATGAGTACAAATTTGTCCCAGAGCTTCTTCAACAGAGACTCTGGCATCAGCAAATGCCTTGATTGTCTGTGCAACTGTCAGT
Source organism: Clavaria fumosa (assembly GCA_951802425.1). Taxonomy (NCBI): domain Eukaryota; kingdom Fungi; phylum Basidiomycota; class Agaricomycetes; order Agaricales; family Clavariaceae; genus Clavaria; species Clavaria fumosa. Next base: position 210,957 of record OX637794.1, on the reverse strand, counting down.
GTTACATTTGTGGTCCAGAGTCTGGACCATCACACAGGGAGGACTCTCCCTTTGATGGCCTGCGCATATGCCCCCTTTGAGACAAAGAGGGCCATGGCCATGGCCAGGAACAGGCACCGCATCCGGGCCTGGGATGGCACACATGCCATTATGGTGTGCCAGATGGCCACCTTGCATGCAAAAGACAGGGGTGAGTCCCCATCTTTATCAATGCCAAGGATGGCCACTCTGCCCATCCTTATTTCCTCAACATAGCAGTGCAGGTCTGACACTGCGCCTCTGTCACCTTTTGGATTCATAGGGGGAATTTCCCCCTTCTCTCCTACAAAGGAGAGCCACAACTCTTGGGGGAGCAACAGCTCCCCAATGTCTATAAACTCCCTCATGGGAGGCACAACTACTCTCATCATTGCCAGCAGCAATGTCTGGTACAATGGATAGGAGGGTACTCCCCCTCCTGTGACTTCCGAGGGTCCTGTCCTCAGGGATGGGTTGCCCATCCCTCCACTCTCTTGCAACATCTGCCCTTGCAGATGGCAGGCTACCTGGTCTGCTGATTTCTTGACCCTGGCAGGAACTCTCCAGTTCCTCACCAGCCAGTCCTCAACTGGCATGGGTGGCTTAGCCACTGTGGCGTTCTTCTGGGCCTCCTTGACAGCCCATCGCATCTTCATCATGGCAGTCATATCATAACTGCCGTCAGGCACTCCATGATGCACCTATTGGTTGAGGGCAATCACCTCCTCAACTGTCTTCAACTTGACAACCCATGCACCAGGTTTCATAGACACCCCAGATGGCCAAGGGTAGCCATCTGGAGCTCTGTCTGGTTGAGGGGCATTAAAGGGATAACCCCTTGTCAGAGGTGTGAGAACCATCTCTGAGAAAGTTCATTAATGCCTCAGTGAGACATCAGGATTCTGCTGACTGACACCAGCAGGTGGAAGAGGGGGATATCCCTCTTCAAAACTCATGGGGATGTCAATGTCCCCTGTAGGCAGTGCTATGTCCGCATACGAGACAGTGGTGCAGGCCCATTTTGGGTCCCACTCCAAGGGGTCCCTTTCAGGTCCCTTTCCCTTTGCTGTGGTTCTCAGTGTGGCAAGCTCCTCATTGGTGCTTGCCAACTTTTCTGTCAAGGAGAGAATCTTCTCCTGTGCCCCTCTAAGGTCTTCTTCAACCTTGTCCAAATTATCATAAGCTTTTTCAAGCTTTTGCTGATGACCCACACAAAGGGCACTGCCCTTCTCATTATCCTTGCACAAGTCTTCCAGCTTGCACTGCATCACCTCAAGCCCCAGCCCAAGTTTGTGCTTAGCACTTTCCTGCACTTCCTTAAGTGTTTGCTGAAACACTTCATCCAAGTGCAACAGCAACTCGAAGATGTGACAATGGAACCTGATGCACTGAGGGCACCAGGATCTGTGAGTGATTGCATGAATCATGTGGTCTTGGACCCAGGGGAGGGCCTCCTCCCCTTGTGACAATAATGGCTGGGACAACCCAGCCATTCTGATGATGCTTGTCAGCAACGAGTTTCCTGGTGCAAGGCCAGGGACAGTGGCAGCAGGGATAGCATGAGGAGATGGGGTCTCCCCATCAGATCATCCATGGTTATGGTTGATGGAGAAATAAGAAAAAGAGGGTGGATCCTCTTAAGGTTTCGTACCTGAGCCACCATGTGACTCAACTGTGGCTAATGACCCTGCGGTCTGGCTCAATCTGTTTACTACTCTGCATGGGTGCTCTGTCTGCACTCTGCTCAAGGGTGCCTAGGCAGTGCCCTCCATGATTCCACCCCTTGCAATTCAAGGTAGTGGTCTAGAGCTGCTAGCTCTTTGACTCCCATATATGGCTCCCAAGTTGTATCCCCAAGATTCCATTGGACCTCACATTCTAGGTGGCGTCCTTCCCACCTATGGCCAATAATGGCATCGACCAGCCATTCCTCCTTTGGATCCATTTCAAAGTCATAAAAGACTTTCACTTCATGGTGCAGAAACAACATGTTGTTGTTTGGCTCATGTTGCTGTAGCCAGCTGACATGGAACATCAGGTGGATTCTCCTTGACTTTAGTGAGTCAGGGAGCTCCAGCTCGTATGTGGATGATTCCAGTCTACATGACCATATTGGGTAAGGCCCAATAAACTAATTCTCCCTCTCTAAATGGGTGCTCTTCCTGTCTATGCTGATTAGCATAAAACATCTGGTGGATGCAACTTTCTATGATCACGTCATGTGCCATTGAAAGGTTGAGTGCAGCCTTCTCTGTGAACATCCTTACTCCTCTGGGCTGTGCCCAGAGGTTGTCTGGCAACTCTGCCATCATCTGGGGCATATACCCATAGGTTAATTCAAATAGGGTGAACCCCATAGACATGCTTATCAGTGTGTTAATGGCGAACTTGACCATTGGGATTCGCTCCACCCAATCTGTCTGGTCTGGCTGGACCACAGATCAGATTGACTGCTCCATCACTCCATCTGTCTGCAGATGGAAAGCTGTGGACATCCACAGCTTAACACTGAGTAATTGGTGAGTTTCCTGCCAAAAGGCAGATGTGAATCTAGGATCATTGTTGGACACAATCAATCCTGGCAACCCATGTAGTCTCACTACATGTGTTAGAAAGAGCCAGGCTAGCTCTGCTGCCATTACCTGTACTGCTGCATCTACCATGCATAATATTGGTGTTTTACATGCCAATGCCTTGATCATCTCCATGCATCTATCATGGAGCGGCCTCCAGTGAAACATTTGCATTTCACTATACAGACTGGCTAATGGGCCAGTATATGCAGACAGATTGGGCAGGAACTGTCCAATGTACTGTACTAACCCAAGGAACCTCTGTACCTTGTTAACGCTTGTTGGTGTTTTCCATTTTATCCACTGTAATGTGGATTTGCCAGGCATCTATTATGTGCCCTAAGCAATCTATGCTCTTTGCATATAACGAGCACTTTTTCTTGCTCAAGAAAAGGCTGGTGCCTTTGAGGGTCTCAAAGACCATCCCTAAGTGATGCTCATGGTCCTCCAAGGTCTTGGAGAGGGTGAATACATTGTCTAAGTACACATGCACATACTTCCCCAGCTGATGACAAAATATGTGCATCATCAGGCACTGAAAGGTAGCAGGGGCATTACATTCCCCTATCTGCATCACCTGTGAGAACATGGTGCCCAAGACGGTCACAAATGCCATCTTCCACACCTCCTCAGGCTCTACGCATACTTGTTCATTCGCATCTGATAGGTCAATCTTTGACCTATATGCGGCTCTAGCCATGTCCTCTCTGATCTGATCTTGATCAGGCAATGGGGTAATATCCTGTACAGTGTTTGCATTCTGTTTCTGGCAGTCTACAACTGTCTGTAGCAGCGGGTTCCAGCTGCTTTTCAGTATACACAGCATAGGAGCTGCCTGTGATGCTGCTCCTGCTTCCCACCAACCGTTAGTAATGTAATGGTTCACTTTCTCAAGGAATTGTTCCTTGAATGCCTCAGCACACCAAGGCAAGTAATAGTTATAGACTTTCTGTTTGTCTATCAAGGGTATATGGTGGTTTACTGCCCAAAATGGAGGCAGTCTGGGGGGGACTCCCCCAAAGAGTTCAGCATACTGGTTAAACCAGTACTCATGCCTGCCCTTGAGGTAGGCATCATCTTTCAATTTTACAGAGGCATTAGCCTCTCCCCCTTCCAGGGCTCACCCTTGTCACAGGGGCCCAAGTGTAGTCAGCTCTTTGGAGCTTCCTTCCTTGGCACACTCTTTCCCAATACATGGAGGCGTAACACTTCTGTTTCCTCACTCGGGTGACATAGCCTGAAGGGTTTTTCCTTTTCCTTTGCAGATATGGATTGCCCACAACCAGCATAGTCATCTTCCATGACTTCCTAGGCAGTGCAAGCAGGGTGAGCAGGTGAGTGGGGCAATCATGGTTAGCAGTCAGCAGTGCAAGTGGGATGGGCAGGGTGGATGTCACAAGTGGGTTGAGCAGGGTAGGCAGTGCAAGTGAGGCAAGTGGGGTGGATGATAGAAGTGGTGAGAGTGACATGGATGGCACAAGCATGATTACTAGTGCAGTACAAGCAAGGTGAACATGATAGACAGGTACTTACATTGAGGGGTAGGGTGACTTGCTGCCTGTGGACAATGGAGGTCTGAGATGAGTGGGGACAAGCAAGCACATCATCCTTCAGCCATATTGTATATTCACATGAATCTGCAACTCATCTTAAGAAATGGAATTTTGTTTCCACATTTCATCAGTATTTCTTGTCCACGTGGATGACATTGTTATGCCTTCCTGTCTCTACTACCAACTAAGGGCCTTCTTCTTCCATTCCATCTAGCATCCATTCAAGCCCTCCTCCATCTGAGGTGCTCCCTGTTGTCCCTATAGCACCATCAGATAGTCACCCATGTACCAGCATACCATTGCCCTTGTATGATTGTCTGCTCTCCTGTCTCTTCCCCAGTCTCTTCATTCAGCAATTGTGTCTCCCCCATTCTCCCCCATGTGTTGATAGCTGTGGGCCACACACATGCTTTCAAGCTTTGACACAAACTCAACTCATCACTTAACTGACTTTGTGAGATGGGGCATCCAGGACACCCACTTTGACATTCACATCTAGTCAACTTTGTGTGTCATTTGGGCATGGCAGTCCTGGACACCCACCTTGAGGCACACATCCAGTCAACTTACTTTGTACATTATGAGAGATGTGGGTGTCCTGGTCCTCCTGGCATGGCTTACCTGTATCTGTATGATATCCCAGCCTGCATCACATTGGATCTTGGTAGGTATGTAGGACCTAGGTTTGGCATGTTAAGAGTGAGTAGCACAGGTGGTGTAAGTAGGATGGAGGGTGGACAGTGTGAGTGGAGTGAGTGGGTGGCACAGGCAAGGTGAGTAAGGCAAGTGGCACAAGTGAGGAGGTGCAAGTGAGGCAAGCCATGTGGTGTAGCACCAATGAGGTGAGTGGGTAGGCAGTGCAAGCAGGGTGGATGGCACAATTGGGGGTGAGCAGCATGGGTGGCACCATTGGGACAAGTTTGGTGGACAGTGCATATTATCAGTCAATGATAAGTTAATATTTCCTTGTATTATTCATGACATGTCTGCTTGAGTAATGTATGTGTTTACTGTGCTCATGCTTGTCATACCTGGCACTGCTCATGTTCATCAGTCATTGCTTATGTGTGCCATACAGTGCCTAGGCTATGTCCATGCTGCTCATAGCAACCCACCTCCAGACCCTGTTCTTTTTTCCCTTCCCCAGGTAGTCCAGCACAATGCAGTTCTGCCTCCACCCCTTCCTTGCCATGTGCTATCCACTCTATGCTGCTTGTCTTGTTCTTCTGTCTATGTTAATCACCAGACTCCTAGACAGAAGAACAAGACAAGCAGCATAGAGTGGATAGCACATGGCAAGGAAGGGGTGGAGGCAGAACTGCATTGTGCTGGACTACCTGGGGAAGGGAAAAAAGAACAGGGTCTGGAGGTGGGTTGCTATGAGCAGCATGGACATAGCCTAGGCACTGTATGGCACACATAAGCAATGACTGATGAACATGAGCAGTGCCAGGTATGACAAGCATGAGCACAGTAAACACATACATTACTCAAGCAGACATGTCATGAATAATACAAGGAAATATTAACTTATCATTGACTGATAATATGCACTGTCCACCAAACTTGTCCCAATGGTGCCACCCATGCTGCTCACCCCCAATTGTGCCATCCACCCTGCTTGCACTGCCTACCCACTCACCTCATTGGTGCTACACCACATGGCTTGCCTCACTTGCACCTCCTCACTTGTGCCACTTGCCTTATTCACCTTGCCTGTGCCACCCACTCACTCCACTCACACTGTCCACCCTCCATCCTACTTACACCACCTGTGCTACTCACTCTTAACATGCCAAACCTAGGTCCTACATACCTACCAAGATCCAATGTGATGCAGGCTGGGATATCATACAGATACAGGTAAGCCATGCCAGGAGGACCAGGACACCCACATCTCTCATAATGTACAAAGTAAGTTGACTGGATGTGTGCCTCAAGGTGGGTGTCCAGGACTGCCATGCCCAAATGACACACAAAGTTGACTAGATGTGAATGTCAAAGTGGGTGTCCTGGATGCCCCATCTCACAAAGTCAGTTAAGTGATGAGTTGAGTTTGTGTCAAAGCTTGAAAGCATGTGTGTGGCCCACAGCTATCAACACATGGGGGAGAATGGGGGAGACACAATTGCTGAATGAAGAGACTGGGGAAGAGACAGGAGAGCAGACAATCATACAAGGGCAATGGTATGCTGGTACATGGGTGACTATCTGATGGTGCTATAGGGACAACAGGGAGCACCTCAGATGGAGGAGGGCTTGAATGGATGCTAGATGGAATGGAAGAAGAAGGCCCTTAGTTGGTAGTAGAGACAGGAAGGCATAACAATGTCATCCACGTGGACAAGAAATACTGATGAAATGTGGAAACAAAATTCCATTTCTTAAGATTGTAGTAGATTTTCGTAATTAGGGTTAAGTTAGGTCTGAGTACAGTCTAAGGATTTGAGCTATTTCCCACGCATAAATAAGTCTTGGTCTCATGAATAATATGGATATGTTGGCTGTCCCAGAAGTACGCATATCATACACAAATGATATGCATACTTCTGGGCAGAGTGTGTATGCATATTGTATGCAAACAATATGCATACTTCTGGGCAGAGTGTGTACACATATCATACGTGAAAAATATGCATACTTCTGGGCAGAGGATATGCATACTTCTTGGAAAGTGTGTACGCATATCATTCATGTACAATATCCACACTCTTCCCAGAAGTATGCACATTGTATGTGAACAATAGCGTACTTCTGGGCAAAGCATATGCACACACACCATATTGTATGCATATGATATGCGTACATTCTGGGTGAGTGGGCATGCGTATATCATATACAAATGATGTATATGCATGCCCACTCACCAGGAATGCATGCATATCGTACACGAACGATATGCGGACATTCTGGGTGAGTGGGCATGTGTACATCATATACAAATGATATATATGCATGCCCACTTGCCAGGAATGTACGCATATCGTACGCGTACGATATGCGTACATTCTGGGTGAGTGGGCATGCGTATATCATATACAAATGATGTATATGCATGCCCACTCACCAGGAATGCACGCATATCGTATGCGTACGATATGCGTACATTCTGGATGAGTGGGCATGCGTATATGATATACAAATGATGTATATGCATGCCCACTCACCAGGAATGCACGCATATCGTATGCGTATGATATACGTACATTCTGGGTGAGTGTGCATGCATATATCATATGCAAATGATGTATATGCATGCCTACTCACCAGGAATGCACGCATATCGTATGCGTACGATATGCGTACATTCTGGATGAGTGGGCATGCGTATATGATATACAAATGATGTATATGCATGCCCACTCACCAGGAATGCACGCATATCGTATGCGTATGATATGCGTACATTCTGGGTGAGTGGGCATGCATATATCATATACAAATGATGTATATGCATCCCCACTCACCAGGAATGCACGCATATCGTACGCGAACGATATGCGGACATTCTGGGTGAGTGGGCATGTGTACATCATATACAAATGATATATATGCATGCCCACTTGCCAGGAATGTACGCATATCATATGCGTACGATATGCGTGCATTCTGGGTGAGTGGGCATGCGTATATGATATACAAATGATGTATACGCATGCCCACTCACCAGGAATGCACGCATATCGTACGCGTACGATATGCGTACATTCTGGGTGAGTGGGCATGCGTATATGATATACAAATGATGTATACGCATGCCCACTCACCAGGAATGCACGCATATCGTACGCGTACGATATGCGTACATTCTGGGTGAGTGGGCATGCATATATCATATACAAATGATGTATATGCATCCCCACTCACCAGGAATGCACACATATCGTACGCGTATGATATGCGTACATTCTGGGTGAGTGGGCATGCGTATATGATATACAAATGATGTATACGCATGCCCACTCACCAGGAATGCACGCATATCGTACGCGTACGATATGCGTACATTCTGGGTGAGTGGGCATGCATATATCATATACAAATGATGTATATGCATCCCCACTCACCAGGAATGCATGCATATCGTACGCGAACGATATGCGGACATTCTGGGTGAGTGGGCATGTGTACATCATATACAAATGATATATATGCATGCCCACTTGCCAGGAATGTACGCATATCGTATGCGTACGATATGCGTGCATTCTGGGTGAGTGGGCATGCGTATATGATATACAAATGATGTATACGCATGCCCACTCACCAGGAATGCACGCATATCGTACGCGTACGATATGCGTACATTCTGGGTGAGTGGGCATGCATATATCATATACAAATGATGTATATGCATCCCCACTCACCAGGAATACACGCATATCGTTCGCGAACGATATGCGGACATTCTGGGTGAGTGGGCATGTGTACATCATATACAAATGATATATATGCATGCCCACTTGCCAGGAATGTACGCATATCGTATGCGTACGATATGCGTGCATTCTGGGTGAGTGGGCATGCGTATATCATATACAAATGATGTATACGCATGCCCACTCACCAGGAATGCACGCATATCGTACGCGTACGATATGCGTACATTCTGGGTGAGTGGGCATGCATATATCATATACAAATGATGTATATGCATGCCCACTCACCAGGAATGCACGCATATCGTATGCATACAATATGTGTACATTCTGGGTGAGTGGGCATGCATATATCATATACAAATAATGTATATGCATGCCCACTCACCAGGAATGCATGCATATCGTATGCGTACGATATGCGTGCATTCTGGGTGAGTGGGCATGCGTATATCATATACAAATGATGTATACGCATGCCCACTCACCAGGAATGCACGCATATCGTACGCGTACGATATGCGGACATTCTGGGTGAGTGGGCATGTGTACATCATATACAAATGATATATATGCATGCCCACTTGCCAGGAATGTACGCATATCGTATGCGTACGATATGCGTGCATTCTGGGTGAGTGGGCATGCATATATGATATACAAATGATGTATACGCATGCCCACTCACCAGGAATGCACGCATATCGTACGCGTACGATATGCGTACATTCTGGGTGAGTGGGCATGCATATACTACAGAAGTACATAGGTTATATACTACAAGTCTGGGCCATAATAGTTAGTAACTACAAAAATAGTCTCAGAGATATTACTGTCATGACCCTCTCATTTTTCCCAAAACTACCATGTCTAGCACCATCCATGAGCCTTCTGACATCCTCCCATGACCCTATGCATCCACCCTCAAACCTTCTAAACCTTCCCAAGCTGTCTACAAACCCTCATGACCTTCTGTCACCATTTATACATTATCAGACCCTATCATGCCTCACACATCCCCTCACTACATGCCCTACCAATGCACTAGACCTCCACACTCCTCTAGTTACACTTGGCACACTCATACTTCTGATGCATGTGACTTGCCAACTAGCACCACCTGCATCACCTGCATCACCAGCATCATGTGTGTGCACTACTAAGGTTGTGAGGGGTTAGGGAAGCATAGGTAAGGTTGCAAGCATGACTGGTCATGGGTCACAACCCAGTTAAATAATCATATAAGTAACTATAACTATGGGGGGATCCTCAGATCATAAATGTTGTAGTTATAGATTACTGTGGGCAAGGAGGGAAACATATTTGAAGTAAATACACAGCTGACTGTTGGTGGCATGTTTGAGTGTTAAGATTGTGAGGTCATAGGAGCAGTCACATGGGTGACACAGGTGACCTAGGGCAGAGGGTCATGTGAGTAATGCCAGTAATGCAAGTAATGCTGGTAGCATTGGTGGTGTCATAGCACCAGTGGTGCTGGTAGCACTGGTGGTATTGGTAGCACTGGTGATGTTGGTAGCGCTGGTGACACTGGTAGCACCAGTGATGCCAGTAATGCTGGTGGTGCCACATGGTGAGTCATGTGCTGATGAAGAGATTGTGTAACTGCATGTTGTGTGTCAATATCAGGGGTTCAAATGGTGGATATGCATAGGGTGAGTTTGCAAGGAGTTCCATGAGTATGGTGTTGTGGTCGCAAGTATCATATGAAGGCAGGGGAAGTCCAGGAGGGCTCTGGAAAAAGACAGCAGGTTTCAGAAGTGTGCAGGGTGGTCTGCGAGGTGGTGAGTGGGTGTCAGGAGGCCCAGAGGTGTTGGTAGAGGCAGAATAGATAGGGAAAAATGGGTGGATCCTGGCATTACCCCCTCTTCAAGCCTCAAGCCCTGCAAGAGTGGAGATCATGTGACAAATTAGTCAGTGTGTTGTTTGTTGATCAGGTCACAACACCTGAAATTTTTCTCTAAGTCACACCACCATGGTTGCATCCAACATCCTCAAACACCAAGAAACCGAGCTTGAGCACGAAATGCGCATTTTTGAAGAAAAATAAGCTGGCCTTGACCAGAGGATCCTGGAAGACTCCCTAGCTTGTCAAAGGGTGGAACAAGTGTGATGTGCGCGCCTTCGAGGCCAGGTCATGGGCCCTAGCAAGTCAGTTGCCAATGTTGCAGGCTACAGCAAGGCAGCAGGTAATGTTGCAAGCCCTAGCAAGGCAAGGGACAACATCACAGGTGTAGTAGATCCATTGTCTACAGAGTTCTTGAAGGCATGGAAAAAAATTGGATCAGTGAAAGAAAATAAGGAGTGGAATGGGATGGAGTGAGAGGTGCATAATGGTATTTCTTATTCCAATTATTTTTTCTAATTGTTGAGTCACAGGATTGTAGGTAAGTTTTCTAATTGGGGTTCAGGTTTGGGAAGGGTTCAGGTTGTTTCTATGCCAGCATTTTAGAGGTCATTTGTGAGGGGTTAGTAAGTTATTTAAATTGTTTGAGTTAGATAGGTTACGTTTTTGTGGTTCAGGTTGTGTTATTATTATTCTTGAGCTAAGTCTAGACATCTGCATGTACTTGCTATTATTTTACATCTAACGATTAATGCATACCATTCATACATGGTGTGCAGGAAGTTAAAGGAGCAGTCACTCATGCAATTTCCCACACACAATCTATGAATGGTATGTGGGAGTTGAAGGAGTCATCACTCCTGCAATTTCCCGCACACCATTCACACATGATGTGCGGGAAGTTTAAGGCGTGGTCATTCTGCAGGTTTCCCGCACACCATACGTGAATGGTGTGCGGGAAGTTGACGGAGCAACCACTCCTTCAACTTCCCGCATATCATGCGTGAATGGTGTGCGGGAAGTCGAAGGAGTGGTCGCTCCTCCAATTTCCCGCACACCATTCACGTATGGTGTGCGGGAAATTGCAGGAATGACCACTCCCTCAACTTCCCGCACACCATTCACATACGGTGTGCGGGAAGTTGAAGGAGTGGTTGCCCCTGCAATTTCCAGCATAGCATTCACACATGGTATGGGGACAGGCAAACTGACCCAAAGATATCTTACTCTCCTCTATGAGCTGGATATTCTCTTGCTTTGTCTTCTCAACCAGTTTCATGGCCTCCATGGCCTGTTCAAGTACCTGGATTTTGGCAGTCTGAGTCCTTTGCAGCTTGTGCTTTGTAATATAAAGGGATGCAGAATGCTCCCTTTCACCCTGGAGTTCTGCTCTGGCATTGCTTAAGGCCAATATTGAGCATTATGCAATGCAGACTCAACACCCTCAAACTGCTTGTCAGAGGCAGGCTCTGATGGTCCTACACCTCCCTCCTGTAGTCTCCTGGCATGAGCTGCGAGCAGCTGCTCTCTCTGATCCTGTGACCTCTGTGATGCTGAATACTTTGGAGGCATAAATTCAGCCTGTATAGCTGATAAGAGATAATGAGCCAGAAAGCCAAGGTTTTGCCCAGCTGCAATTCATCAAGAGATATGAATAAGTGAATATATAGGTTCAGAAAATGGTATAATAGTGCTTACCTAGGTGTTCCAAAGCCCCAAATTCTTCCCCCCAAGTACACACAGTCCAGTACAAGTCCCTAAAGTGTCAGAAGGTGGTATTCAGCCTGAAATGTAGAGAAAACAGTAATTTATATGATAAGATAGGAAAATATGAAGTTTTGGAGGCTTACCCTGTGCACACAGAGTGTTTTAAAGTGGGGGGAGAATGAGAGCCAGAGAATGAGGCCACAGAAACCTTGTGGTGTATGCACACAGCCACTGACTACATTAACACACAAGTCCAGCAGCATCAAATCTGTAGGCCTCATAGACCTTTTGGGACTTACCTTTGCTGAGAGGAAATGTTCAGAAATCTTATTTGAACATTTTGTTCAAGATGGAATCTTTCTAAAGTCTTTGTTATCTAGATAACAACAATATCTCAATAAATAAAGTGTTTTTCAAAGGTCCATCTTGAACAAAAGTTTCTAAATTTAATTTCAGACTGTCAAGAACAGTGAGGACAAAGTCCCAATGCACAGACCAGGTGTCAATAATGTTGAACTGAGGAGCATGGAGATACATGGGGGGTTCATATACTACTAGGGTAGGGCATAGGGGCTAACTGTGAAACATGAGTATATCAGATATCTATAGCAATTTCACCTGAGGAGTGGGAAGGCATGGATGATACATGTAAGACAAAGAATATGTTCCCATGGGTAGTGGGCATCATCCCAATGGTTGCTAATCATAGACTAGCACCAAGGGAAATGCCAGAAGTAAAGTCCATTTGGTCTGGAAGTCCAATTGATTGGAGCAGAGGAAGCAGAGGTGTGGAATCAGAGTTTGGAGTTTTGGTGCAGAGGTGCAGAGGTGTGGAGGGAGCAGAAGTGTGGAGGGAGGGCAAAAAAAGTTGGAGATGCTGGGGGGCTGAGAGGACCTATTGTAAGTTCACTCACCCCTCCCTCCTACAAAATTTTTTATCCTAAGAAGAAATTTTACTAAGGAATTGTCAAGAAGCAGGCTAGAGTAGACAGAAGAGTAGAACAAACAGAGCAAACAAGGAGTGTTGGAGTTGTACAAAAGGTAACATTGTATGAACAAGATTTCAGAGTTTTTGCAAGGTCAAGAAAAATCAGAGAATCAAAGTATCAAGGAATCAGAAAAAGCAGAGTTTCAGAGTTTTGGTATTTGTGAGGACTGGAATAACAAGGAACAGAAGAACATAAGGAGTGTGGGTTTAGATTGGAGGTGCAGATTGGAGGTTTGGATTGGACCTTTGGCTGTTGCAGCAAGGAGCAGGGCAGGAAGCAGCACAAAGGGCAAGCAAAGGACCAGTTGTATACACAAGGTTGTAGTTTGAATATACTTCTAAAGTCTATAGGGTCAATATCCCACTAATAGTGCATTGGTGGAAAATCTAAAGAAATATTCATAGCAAGCCTAATACCTAAGATATTGGCATGGGGTTTGCTTCTTCCTAACCCTAAATCCTACACCAATTCTGTAAAACAAGAATGGTGTAGGATTGTGGGAATTTCAACCCTTAGCTGCCAGGTAAAGCCATAGGCCCCATTCACTAGGTCACATGACCTATTCCCCAATTTTCACCAATGCCCCCTTTTCAGGTGATCTTTAGGTACAATATTCCTCAATTCTATTAGGTGCTTGGGATCTGGGAAACTATTAGGCACAGGATGCCAAAAAAGGCAATATCCACTCCACAAATGGGTTGGAATTAGGTGCCTGAACCATTTTCAATTAGGTGCCAGCACCACAAAACCACCAATAGGTCAATTTCCACATATCTTATAGGGTCAATATCCCACCAATAGTGCATTACCATGCCCTGTGGTCACCATCCCCATGCATCCAGAGTATGAGGACCCCAAGATTGTGGCCCTTGCAAGGTGGTTCAAGAGAAGAAGGCACAGGAGGAGGACAAGTGGAAGAAGAGGGAGGAAGTGGATCAGGTGTGGTGGGAGGAGATGGAGTGGGTGAAGGCAGTGGAGGTGAAGTGGCATGTGGAGGAGATCGCATGAGTGCATGGAGTGGGGCAGAAGCGGAATCCAATGCCAGAGTCTGAGGTGGAGCGAGGGGTATGCATGCAGTGCTGGCTGTTGTCACTGGGCTGCATGTACCCAAGTGGAGGGCAGGGCACTTCATGTGTTGCCTGTGTGGGGGTGAAGCAGAAGTGTGTGGGTGGAGAGGCAGAGGGGCTGGAGCAGAAGAGACTCCACTCTGTGAAGTCAAAAAAGGTGGTAGAGGAGGAGGTGGAGGTGTGGGAGGTGCGGGCTCTGCAAGCAGAGGTGGAGAGGGCAGAAGTGGAGTGGGCGAGGTTGGCAAAGGCCACCCTTGACTTGGTGGCCTGCAGTGTGGCAGAGTTGGAGGAGTGGAGGAAGGAGGCAAGGGTGGAGAGGAAGGAGTGGAGGGTGGAGCAGAAGGCAGTGGCAGAGGATTGGAGGATCCTCCAAGAGTTTTTTATGGGGAAGTGGGGGGTGGAGGCAGAGGTGGAGGAGAAAGCAGAGGGAGAGAAGATGGTGGTAGAGTCAGAGGCAGAGATGGAGATGGAGGGAGAGAAGGAGAAGGAGGATGCAGAGATGGATGCAGAGGTGGAGGTGGAGGCAGAGATGGAGGCAGAGGTGGAGAAGGAGAAAGAGGCAGAGGCAGAGGAGGGGGAAGTAGGAGCAGAGTCCAGGCTGAAGGAGCCTGAAGGAGTTTTACAAGCATTGCCTGGCTCACCCCCCTCTGCCTAATATATATATATATATATATTATCTACTTATTTATTGTTTCTTTTTTTATCTTTTATCTTTTCTTTTATAAAATTTATCTTTTATCTTTTGAACTTGAGTGAAAGTAAGCAGTGTGAAAACAGAAAATGAGGTAAAGTGGAACAGAGAAACAGAAGAAAAGTCCAGAGTTGGACTTGATGAAATAAAATTTCAGAGTTTTTTGGAGAAGAACAAAGGTTTTTTTTTTTTTTTTGGGATTCAGAGAAAGTGGAGAAAGCAGAGAGGAGAGACAGAGAGACAAGGAGACAGAGAGACAGATCAAAGGGAATTGAGAGGTCCAGGCTTGTTCAGATATGCATGGATGGAAGTCCAAAACAGCCTCAGAGGTGTGTACAAGGTCTGTAGCTGGTAACCAAGATGTTTCCTCATTGGTCCCACTGCACCAAGTAAAGGAGTTTGCAGGTGTGGTGTTTGTTGATCTTGGAGTTAGAAATGTGGAAGACAGGGTGGACCACTCACATGGCTTCAGGGAGTTGGAGTATGAAGGGATGCAAGCCAGCCTCTCCAATGATCTCGAAAGGTCCAAGGAACCTTTCAGAGAGCTTCTGGGATGGTCTGGTGGTATGGAAAAACTTTGCCTTAATGTAGACTTGGTTTCCAACCTTAAACCTCAGTGCCAGAGCCCGATGGGTGTCTGCTGGACCTTGATAGTGACATTGTGCATTGGCAATGTGGGTATGGAGTTCTTGGTGGAGCTCATCCAAGTCCACAGCAAGTTCTCAGGCACAAACCAAGATTACTTCATGTTCAGGGTACACCAATATGTTCAGATGATAGCCCTTGTTTGCAAAGAATGGAGAAACCCCAGTAGTGGCACTCAGAGCATTGTTGTAGGCAAACTCCACTAGAGGCAGCAGTTCAGACCAGTTGTCCTGCTGGTAATTGCAGTAACAACAGAGGTATTGTTCCAATGTCTGGTTAGTGCTCTGTTTGTCTGTTGCCCTCCAGATGATATCTGGAGGTAAAGTGCAAAGTCATATCAAGGACTTTGCCCAATGAGCAGAAGAAATGGGAGACAAACTCAGAGCCACAATCAGAGGTGACATGTGACAGAACTCCATGTTTTGAAAAGATGTGAGGTATGAACAGGCAAGCCAACTCTGTGGAGTTCACTTTGTTGGTTGTTGGGATGAAAATCCCCTGCTTCATAAACCTATCAACAACCACCAAGATTGTGGTAAAACCAGAGCTCTTGGGGAGTTGCTCAATGAAATCCATCGAGATGGAATTCCACAGTTTCTCAGGTATGGGCAGCTGCTTAAGCATTTCATATGGCTTATGCTGAGGGGCTTTCACCCTACCACAAGTTGTGCAAGATTTGCAAAAGTCTGATACAAATCCTTGGAGTTTTGGCCAGGAATAGTCCCTGAAGACCAAGGCCATAGTCTTGGTCCAACCAAAATGTTCAGCAAGTGGGTGATCATGTCTTGCATGTAAAATGCAGAATTGGAGGTCATCAACATCTGGTACATAAATCTGTCTGCACTCACAGAGAAGTCCATTGTTGTCCATGGAGTTCAAGCAGAGGTCCTGCAGAATTGGAGTGATCACAGGATCAAGCAAGAGTCCAAACCAGATATCCTCACAGAGTTGATTATTGTCAATCACGAATGAGGCACATGCATGTAGTGCAGCACATAGAGCAATGAAGCTTGGAGTGATGAAATCAATTGTCCACCAGTGAACATTGGCTAGAGATTCTGTGGATTGATGCAGGCATGATCACTATCCACCTCTTTGGGATAGACATCCCAATGTCTAGTCAACATCAGGTTTCATTCCAAGGTGACTGGGGCAGAATCAGATCATGAAATTGAACTGGGAGAGGAACTTCAACCACCTGGCTTGACACCAGGTGAGCAGGCAGACCATGGAGAAATACTCAAGGTTCTTGTGGTCAGTAACAATGTTGACCAGAGTTTCAGAACCTTCGAGATAATGCCTCCAAGTGGTAAATGCCCAGGGTGTGGAAATGAAAAGTGATAGGATGGACTTCACTGTCGGAGGTGACCGTAGAGAGAATCATGGAAACAGCATAGTCTGAGGTGTTGGTTTTGACTATAAGCAGAGCTCCAGGGATAAAGTGTGAGAGGATCAGCATGGAGGAGAACACAGTTTGTAGAGAGTCAAAAGTGGACTGGCAGTTGTCAGACCAATGCCACTGTATGTTCTTATAAGTGAGGCAGTTCATTGGAGAGACAACATTGGAGTAGCCATGGATGAAACAGCAATAGAAATTGGCAAATCCAAGGAAGGACTGTACATCTTTGACCTTCTGCGGAGTGGGCCATTCCTGTATAGCTTTAACTTTAGTTGTTTCCATAGAAGGTCCAGCTGGAGATAAGACAAATCCAAGGTACTCCATGGTCTCAGCATGAAATTCACACTTAGCTGGGTTCAGGAAGAGACTGTTCTTCTGGAGCCTTTGGAGTACCTCTCAGACATGTTCATACATGTTGTTCTGGGTCCTCAGAGTAGATGAGGATGTCATCAAGATAGACAACCATGAACATGTCAAGGAGGTCAGAGAAGACATTGTTCATGAAATGCTGGAAAATGGTGGGTGTGTTTGTGAGCCCAAAGGGCATCACACCATTTGAAGGACCCATATTGGGTGCAGAATATGGTCTTCCATTCATCACCCTCAGCAATATGGACCAGGTGGTATGCATGTTGGAGGTCAAGTTTAGTGTAGATTTGGGCTTTTCCTGGAACATCAAGAAGATCTTTGGTTAGCAGAAGTGGATAATGGTCCTTTTTGGTCACTTTATTGAGACCATGGAAATCAACACAGTGTCAGAGTGTTCCATTCTTTTTCTGGATGAAGAGCACAGGTGCTCCATGTGGAGAATGGCTCAGACATATGGATCTGATGCAGAGATGCTCATCCAGAAACTTGTGGAGTTCACTGAGTTCAGACTGCAACAAAGGATAGACTATACCTGGCAGAAGAGATTGCCCCTCCAGATGGTTGGTGCAGAGCCAGGGTGTCTGCCTTCTTTTTACTGAAGATGTCCAGAAAATCCCTGTACTCCTCTGGGACAGAGAGGAGATCCTCCTGGGTGGTGTCAAGGATGTGCTGCAGATGATGGTTGAGCCAAAGCACATGGAATGGAGACAGACAGAGAGACAGAGGTGGACAAAGGGACAGAATGGAGAGTGCTGGCCAGTGCACCCTCCAGGACAGATTCCAGAGTTTTTTTCTCATTTATAGATGGTCTGGGTGTTATCTGGGCAGTAGTCCAGTCAACCAGCAGGTTGCGTTGGAACAGCCAATTCATTCCCAAGATCACATCACATGAGGGGTCAAGATCAGTAAGATGTTAGTCAGATCCATGGGGGAGAGCTGAATGGAGAGCTGGACTGCTTTGGTAACCCAGATGGAGGTGCCTTGTGAACTACTTGCCATTTCCAGAGATGTCCGCAAAAAGATGAAGGATATGGTCACTGCCCGCCGTGTTCTGGTCACGGTCTCTGCAGTGCAGGATACACTCTACACAAATGTTACGGCTCCGGACACCTCCGATCTCGTTGTGGCAGTCGATGCCGCTCCGCTCCGCATTGTAGAAGGCATATTGGATGGTCGAATCGCTGTGGAGTGCCTTCTCGACCAGGGAAGTTCGATTGTAGCAATGCGGCGAGACGTCTGGGAGAAACTTGGCAATCCACTACACTCTGAACACGTTATTCACATGGAATCCTCTCATGGTACCATTGCTCTGATGCTCAGACTCATCAAAAATTCCCCTTTACAGATCGGTCTGTGCACGTTCCATGTTCAAATGCAAGTGGCAGACACACTGCCCTGCCAGGTTCTTGTCAGACGACCATTTTTTATGCTAACTGGCTCGCAAACAATCGATCATCCCCATGGGGCCCAGGACCTCATTCTAAATGATCCAAACACAGGAGAACGAATCATAGTGCCAACAAAAGAGCGAATCCCGATCTGCAAAACATTGAAGAATAAGAAACCGCATCCGGATTTTTGATGGCTGGAGCCTCGAACATCCGCAAATCTATGGACTCACCTCTGATCAATGTGGACATGGAAACTATACCCAAATATGAGACTCCAGCCATCTTTTCCACTTCCGTTCAGAATTCCTCATCATCTCTTTGTAAATCTAGCCCCTCTTGATCCTTGTATCAGTGTCTTGGACATTTCTCTCGATTCTGTTGATTCCCCAGTGTAGTAGGCTGTACAGGTGTTGGCTGCAAATAGATGTTCGTGGCCGGGTTCTTCAGGGGGTCTTATTACACAATGGGTACACTAGACAGAACCTTGGAGGATGTGGAGGTTGAGTGTAAAAAGGTTCAGAGAGTGAAAATATACGTTGTCCGGAGTATCCGGTATCGGATCCGATAGAGTCCGATGTTTGGATCGAAGGTTGGAGGGGCCAGCAACGACGAAGGCCAGCGGATCAATAGGTACGACGAAGGGTGAGCTTGCTAAAAATCACAGCACGATGTGGGCATTCAAAAAGCTGGATTTCCATATAGTCCGAAGTGTGCTTAAGTACAGTTCTGTAAGTACGGCAAATTGGAATGTATGGAAATGTCCGGAAAACATATGGAACAGCGCCATGTCGCGTGAAGGGTTATATGGAGGAGTTATATCACAAGGGAATTGAGTAGCTCAGAGGAATGAAATGTCCGATGTCCGGACCGCTCGTAAACTGAAGGAAAGTGGGGCTGGTACAGCAAAGGGGTATTAGGAACAATGGGCAAAGTACTGCAAAGGGTTTGAAACGTTCAAATGATTGAATGGTTGAAAGGGATCACAATATGAAATTTACAGCATGTTATATGAAATAAAGGAATGGGAATGGAATAGTGAGTATGTCGAGCGCTGACCATGCTGGAGTGATGAAATAGAAAGGCGTGGGCGGTGTGTGAGACCTGCGGGCTGTGATCGTCACGGGGGATTGAAGACCGGGGAGTCCGATATCGAATATATATCAGATGCTATTGGACGTTATCGGACGGTGTCGGATGGTTATCAGATCGTATCGCACGTAATTGCCTTGGATCGCAAAATATCCGGATAGTCGGTTTCTGTCATATTTCCGTGTTTAGACCACATATAATCCTTACACCGGTCGCTACCAAATGTGAACTGACACATCCGAATATCGCATATCCCCTGTACAACAATTCCTCCGAAATGAAGGTCCTGTCTACAGATGCCATTTTGCCAGTTTACTTAGGAAAGAAATATAAGAAGGTGGCGAACTGCATCAATCCAATCAAAGCGACAGTACCCGAAGAATTCTGTATTGTCTGACGATGGCATCCAGACCCCCTAGCCGATATACCGACTCTTCCAACACACCCCCCCGATTTCACCCCCAGTCTCTGATATACTCAAGACCAGAAAGATGCGCATAACACAAACCCCACCGGATTCTTATGGCCGGAGGAAGAAGAACTTGTTCACTATCTTATCAAAGCCCAGGAAGATGCCTTCGCTTGGATGGAGACTGAAAAAGGACGATTCAACGCAAAATACTTTGATCCAATTATCATCCCAACAGTCAAACATGTCCCCTGGATTTTCAAAAATATACTGATTCCCCCTGGCATCTACAATGAAGTCCTAAAGGTTATCTGAGAAAAGATAGCAGCTGGAGTCTACGAAGAATCCAATTCATCTTATCAGTCCCAGTGGTTTTGTGTGTTAAAGAAAGATGGAAAGTCCCTCTGACTCGTACACAACCTCCAGCCATTGAACAAAGTCACTATCAGCAACTCGGCAGTTCCCCCAATAATGGAGGTTTTTGCAGAATCATTTGCTGGACGCGGATGCTACGGATCACTCGATTTATTTGTCTCCTTCGATCAACAGTCTCTCGATGAGTGAAGCCGAGACCTTACCACATTTCAAACCCCTCTCGGAGTCAAACGGCTCACTTGCGTCCTGATGGGATACACCAACGTGACGCAAATTATGCATGGAGACATCACGCATATCTTGCAAGATGAAATTCCGCATGTCACCATCCCATTTGTAGATGATGTAGCAATTAAGGGCCCAGAAACCCGATACAAGCTTCCGGATGGCACTTACAAGACGATCCCGGAGAATCCGCAAATATGGCAGTTTGTTTGGGAGCATTTAAATAATGTCAACCGGGTGCTCCAACGAATCAAGAAAGTTGGAGGAACCATTAATGGCAAGAAAACAACAATTTGCACCCCCGAAACAATAGTTACTGGACACATGTGCACATATGAAGGGCAAGTTCCGGATGCTTCCAATGTTCAGCGTATTCGAGACTGGCCTCCATGTGAAACACTCACAGATGTCCGATCATTTGCAGACTACTCCAGATATTCATTAAAAACTATGCAGTACTTGCCTGACCACTCATCAATCTGACTTGCAAGGATGTTCCATTCAGGTTTGAAGAAGAAGAGCAAAATTTGATGGACCGACTTAAGGATGTAATAGTCAACTCATCCACCGTTCGACTGATCAATTACCGCTCTGGATGGCCCGTGATTATGGCCATTGACTCGTCCAACATCACAGTCGGCTTTGCACTATTTCAAATCAGAGAAGATGGAATCTGGTACCCATCTAGATTCAGTTTGATTACCTGGAATGAACGCGAGGCCTGATACTCTCAAGCAAAAATTGAGTTATACGGACTGTTCTGCGCACTTCAGTCATATCGGATTTACCTTATCACCTTCCGAAATTCATTGTCAAAATGGGCACTAAATTCATTAAGGGTATGCTAAACAATCCAGACATCCAACCAAACGCTGCCATGAATCGATGGATTGCTGGTATACTGCTTTTCGATTTCGACCTTGTTCATATTCCCGCAAATAAACACACCAGAGCCGATGGATTATCATGCCGACATGCCACAGATGGTGAGGAAGACACTGAGTCCGAAGATCATGAAGAGTGGATCAATCGGAGCTATGTGTTCGCCATGGAACACATGAATCGAGCACCGGAATCTTACTACCCATCCGAGGTGCACCCCCCTGGTATCACTCATACTGGCTTCCAACTTCACACAGGATTGATGCTACTCAATTCGATGGTACCATCCAATGATTCACCAGCCCCCAACGAATCCTTCACTATCTTTATACCCTGGTCAGACGCAGCAAAGAAAAGATCCGCAAAATTGAATCTTTCCTTCGAAACCTGATCCATCCTTCTGGCACCAACACAAACCAGTTCCGACGATTAGTCTGCTCCGCACCTGAGTTCTTCATCCTTGATAACAAGCTATGGTGTCGCTGACCTAACAGATGCCACCAGGTAGTACCTCCGGACTACAAATGGCTTGCAATTATCACTGAGGCACACGATTCACTTGGCCACAAAGGTGTTTACATTATCCAGACATGTATCTTAAATCGGTTCTGGTGGCCGGTGTTGGATCAAGACGTAAAGTGGTTTGTCCAAACTTGTCACCAGTGCCAGACTCGGCAAATCTGGAAGATCTTTATTCCACCAATGGTCGCCACACCAGCCGGTCTTTTCCATTGAGCGCACATTGATACCATGTTCCTACCCAGGGCTCGCAGTTTTCGACTTCTTCTCCATGCCCGATGCTCATTATCCACATATCCGGAAGCGAGACTGCTACGAAACGAGACTGCCCGACTTCTCGGAACCTTCATATTTGAAGATATACTGTGCTGATGGGGAGCAGTAGAGGAGATCATTATGGATAACAGTACCCCATTTATCAAGGCCCTCGATTTCCTCAAGAAATGGTATGGAATCTGTCACATCTGTATCTCCAGATATAATTCCCGCACTAATGGCATCATTGAACATGCCCACCGGTCAGTCCACAAGTCGTTAATCAAAGCAGCAGATGGAGACAAATCGAAATGGCCAGACGTTTTACCCTCAGTCATTTGGGCAGAACGAACCACAATCCAATGATCCACCAGTCACTCTCCATTTTACATCACACATGGCGTTGAACCACTTTTCCCTTTCAACATATCCGAAGCAACATATCTAATTCTGACCGCCGATGCCCCGATAACTACTGCGGAACTGATAGCCCTTCGAGCCTGCCAACTACAAAAATGAGAAGAAGATCTAGCAACAATCGCTGATAAAGTACTTGCTGCCCGAAAACAATCTGTCAAGCAGTTCATCGACACACACCGGAACTCTATCATCAACTACGATTTCAAACCCGGATCACTGGTATTGATCTGCAATTTGGCTGTAGAAATGGCACTAAATCGGAAGACAAAACCGTGATTCTTCGGACTGATGATCATTGTTCGCCGAACTCAATACAGTGCATATATCCTCTCGGAACTCGATGGCGCTGTCTCAAAGATCCACTATGCAGCTTTCCGCATCATTCCATACTATCTGCGATTGCAAACATTGATTCCAGTCACATCTATCATCAATCAAGCGATGGAGATAAAAGAGCACATCTCACGCTATCAACCACACGAGGCCTCACATAACTCTACCAACACCAAGGATGGGGAAAACCAAACTGCTGAACTATCTGATGAATTTGATAACGAAGCCACCGACACCGACGCTCCGAAATCTCGCCCACAACGCTCCGGAGCAACCCGAAACCTTCGGCCTCGCTATTAAGCATTTTTCTCTATCATATCCCTTATTTTTTCTTTAATCCATTGATCTTTGACCAAAAAATAATAATTGAAATTTCGGACAAGTCCAAACTTTATACCTGGCGTCCCTTTTAACCTTTTTCTTACACTCTCACATCCTTTACTCACTTCTCTTACACAATATAGTAATCCAATTGCAAAAGAAAAACACACAAAACATTTATACAGTAAACAGCTCACCAAGGAGAAGCATCCAGAGCAACTCGGCTCTGGCCTTCACCTGATCAGCCCCCCTTTCCATCATCTGGAGCGCCTCCCTCATAGACGACCCTGCCACCGTCTCCCGCTCCTTACCTTTCCGACTCGGACCCACCTCCACTTTCTTTCGCTTTGCTGGCGGCTCCACCATCTCCACGCTATCATCATCCTCAATCTCGTCTTCTTCCTCCTCCTCTGGGGTCGTATCTTCACGGACTGGTGCCCGCGTCGCACCCCGCCTCGGCCTCTTGCTCCCAGTTGCCTCCATCACCTTCAGACCTGCTCCGATACATTAGCTAATGCAGATCCGATATTTTCTTGACTTACCTCCGGTGCCGGACACCGCCACCCTCTCGGCTTTCATTCCTGAAACATACCTTTCAGATTATTTCAACACCGAAATAAAAAGAATATTACTTACCTCGTACAGCCGAGAGACTGCACGACACCTTGTAGGTCCGACACCACTGACATGCCACTCCTTCCACTCCGTAACATGAGCGCCGCTTCCGGGCGCACGCTTCGCAGGCCGGCTTGTGTTCCTATTTTCCGGATCAGAGACCTAAGGCTCAAAAAAACCCCATTTGACAACTCACCTTGTCTCCAGGTTGCCATGCAGCTCGGGACCTGATGTCCGCTCCCGCTCCGGTCCTCCTCCCTCGCCCTCGTTTCTCTGCTGCCCCCCTCGCAATCTCAACCCATACCGGCGTCACCGTCATCCGCCCGCACACCCGATGCTCCAGAATGGGGGGACCTTGATGACTAGGTGATGACCCCCCGGCTCCCGCACTGACTGCCCCCACGGATCCGTTTCTTCATTTACGCCCAGCTCCACCGCCTCCGTCAGATCCGTCACGGCCGGCACAACTGTTGCTGGTATTGTTGTTGTTGCTGTTGCTGTTGCTGCTGCTGCTGCACCCCCCTCTCCTCTTCCTCACCGTCCTCGCTCCCGACAATCCGATGCGCCCGGGCGAGTTGCGCCCTCTTCTCGGCAGCCCTCGCCGCCTCCGTCCGCCTCTCCTCCGCTGCGGCTCTCTCGGCGGCCGCCCTCTCCTCGCTCGTGCGTCTCTTTTCGGCCTCGGCCTCCTCCTGTTTCCTCGCCTGCTCGGCAGTCCATTCGTCCCCGCAGAGCCTCCGCCACTTCTTGAGCTTTCGCACAACGAGGATGAGTCCTTCGTCCACTTCCACGTCATCATCAATTGCAGCAATGTAGCCGGCAAGAAAATCATTCCATAAATTGTCAGTGCAATGTGAAAAAGAAAGAAAGATACACCATGCACAGCATCGCCCCCATACATCTGCACCCACTCTGCGTACTCACCATCCTGCCCCTGTTCCGGTAATTCTTCACCCAGCGCCATGGCCCGTGCCTCTATCATCGCCTGGACCGCATTTTGGAAGAGTAGGGAATCGAAGTTTTCCATTGTTGAATAAGTTGACATATTGCTGTTGATGGAGAAAGCACAAGAGCCTGTTTGGACCCATGCGCGCCCACACAACACATACTTCACAATCAATAAACGATTATTTGGCTTTGTTTGGTTGCAATCGAGGACGGTTGCATTTTCAGCCCCCAGGAGAATGGAAGGATAATATACAGTTTAAACAAGGAAGCATCACAGATACCGACTATCCAGATATTTTTCGCATCAAAGGCAACAGCGACCGATAGCGTCTGGGACGTCCGATAAATGTCTGATATCAGACTCTCCGGTCTCCAGTCCCCCATGATGATCACAGCCTGCAGGTCACACGCACTGTCTACACCCTTCTATTTCATCACTCCAGCATGGTCAGTGCTCGACATACTTGCTGTTCCATTCCCCATCCTTTATTTCATATACCATGCTGTAAATTTCATATTGTGCTCCCTTTCAAGTGTCCACTAGTTTAAACATTTCAAACCCTTTGCAGTATCTTGCCCATTGTTCCTAGTACCCCTTTGCTGTACCAGCTATGCTTTCCTTCATTTTACGAGCGGTCCAGACATGTGCTGGTCATCGGACATTTGATTCCTCCAAACCGCTGTAAGGATGATATGCGGTTTAGACAAGGAAACATCACAGATACTGACTATCTGGATATTTAGGCATCAAAGGCAACAGCGACCGATAACGATCCGATACTGTCTGATAACATCCGGGACATCTGATAAACATCCAATATCGGACTCTCCGGTCTCCAGTCTGCCATGATGATCACAGCCCGCAGGTCATACACACCGCCCACACCTCTCTATTTCATCACTCCAACATGGTCAGCACTCGACATACTCACTATTTCATTCCCCTTCCTTTATTTCACATACCATGCTGTAAATTTCATATTGTGATCCCTTTCAACCATCCAATCATTTAAACATTTCAACCCTTTGCAGTGCTTTGCCCATTGTTCCTAGTACCCCTTTGCTGTACCAGCCACACTTTCCTTCATTTTATGAGTGGTCCAGACATATGCTAGTTATCGGACATTTCATCCCTCCGACTCACTTATGAATTATGGCCCTTATATGACCCTGTGCACAATACCGCATTGCCTTCTGTAGCTTCCAGAGATTTCTGTAGGATCGGATTTGCTGTACTTAGAAAAATTGTACATAAGTATGTACCAGACTCTATGGAAATCCAGCTTTCTAGACGCCCATATTGCACTGGGATCTTTAGCAGGCTCACCCTTCGTCATACCCATTGATCCACTAGCCTTTGTCGTTGCCGGCCCCTTGAACCTTCGATCCGAACATCGGACTCCACTGGATCCGATACCGGATACTTTGGATAACATATATTTTCATTCTCTGAACATTTTATACTCAGTCTCTACTTCCTCCAAGGTTCTGTCTAGTGTCTACGTCGTGTAACAAGACCCCCTGAAGAACCAGGCCATGAACACTTGTTTGCAGCCAACACCAGTACAGCCTACTACACCGCATGACTCATTTATGAATTATGGCCCCTATATGACCTTGTACATGATATTGCATTGCCTTCTGTAGCTTCCAGAGATTTTCGTAGGATCAGATTTGCTGTACTTAGAAAAATGTACATAAGTATGTACCAGACTCTATGGAAATCCAGCTTTTTGAATGCCCACATTGTGCTGTGATCTTTAGCAGGCTCACCCCTCGTCATACCCATTGATCCACTGGCCTTCATCATTGCCGGCCCCTCGAACTTTCGATCTGAACATCGGACTCCACCGGATCTGATACTGGATACTTCGGATAACATATATTTTCATTCTCTGAACATTTTACACTCAGCCTCTACATCCTCCAAGGTTCTGTCTAGTGTCTCTGATGTGTAACAAGACCCCCTGAAGAACCTGGCCATGAACACCCATTTGCAGCCAACACCAGTACAGCCTACTACAATGTCCATAAAATTGTGGTACTCCTGTAGAACTATTTCTTTGGGGTTTGGGGGAGAAGTTTGGGTGGTTGCAGAACTCACGAGTATTGATTCATCATCATAGGGGTTGTTCGCAGGCTGAAAATGGAGGAGACCTATAAATTCTCCTTGTTGTTCCAATTGACGAAGCATGGTGGCCTTGACCAATTGAACTTGCAGGGGTTTAGGAGATTTCGGTGTTGAGTTCATGAGGTCAGGAAGAGGTTTACTTGGGGGTTTCGCATCCAGAAGGGTGAGAGGGATAGTTGCGGAGCAGGCAGTCTGTCCAAAACTAAAGGAGAGGTTAGTCCAGTCAATCTTGGGGTTCCAGGTTCGCAGCCAGTCAAGCCCTAGAATGACGGGAGTGAGAGGATGGGTCTTGGTGATGAGGAACTTGATGGATTGGATGGTATCGTCAGGGAATTTTGTATTAGCGAGGATGTAGTGGGTGATATTGGAGCTGGAGGAACTTCTGTCAAAATATTGAAGAGGTAGGGGTTGTGGGAGTGGCATTAGGAGGTTCAGATGGGTGTTTGCAAGAGTAAAATCGATAAAATTCATTGATGTGCCACAGTCAACAAGAGTATTGAGAGGAATCGAGCCAAAATCTGGGATTTGCATTTTTATGAGAAAGGATTGGGAGGACTGGGAAGCAATAGGCATATTAGAAAAGTTGCAAAGAAACTGAGAAGAGGAGGAACTAGTCGCAGCCCATGTGGGTATGGGGGTTGGTTCATCGTGACTCAGAGTTCCCCCGGAAGCTCCTGAGTCACTTCCTCGTTTAACTCTTCATGCAGATCATCAACATCCTCTTCTACTTCTTCCTCAACTTCATATGCTTCCTGGAAGTCTTCCTCTCCTTCCTCAAGCGTAAACACTGCTTGTCCGGCTACTTGTCAATCGGGGCATGCTGTGCTGTAATGTCCGGGCTTCCCACATCTCAAACACAAATTTCCCTGACATTGTTGTTCTTGTTCCTCATCACTGAGGGGAATGTAAGGTGGATTTGGATTCGGCTGGCAGGGTGGATTAGCAGGTCGCAATGTGGTCATGGGGTTTTCTGTGGCTGGTCTGGGCATCGGAGGATTGTTGCCAGCAGCTGGATAAGGTCGCGACATGTTCACGAAGTTGTGATTTCCACCTTGTTGAGGAAGGGGGCGATTTCTGCCTTGTTGAGCAGGGGGATGAGGAGCAGGAGGGTTGGCGCGAAAATTGGGTTCGGTGGGTCTCGCTCTCATACTCCCAGTGCCTCTGATTGATTTGCATTGCCAAATCTTGAAGTTCCTGATACATTGTAGGTCACAGAATGACCTTCATAGCCTCTTTGATGCACATGGACAGTGAACGATAGAGTTCCGATTGCAGAGCAGCAGAATTCCAGTTGGACTCAAAGGCGAAGGACTCGAAGCATATAATATGGTTCGAGAACCATTCGTTTTTGCCCATCTGCAACATATGGAGGTTCTGGTCCACCTCGATCTGTGTGTTAACCACTCCAAACATCCCTCCAAACTCACAGATGAACCCTTCCCACGAGTGTAAGGCTGGGTGTTTGGGATTGAATTGAAGGAGGGAGGTGTAGTGGCTCTGCATGGTGCCCATGAGGTAAGAGGCTGCAAATGTGACCTTCTCATGATCCCCTTGAAAGGTTATGGGTTTCACAAAGAAAGTCATTAGGCATTCCATGACAAAGGGTTTCCATTTACACTGGTTGCAACCATTGAATGGCTTGGGGTGCCTAGTGTCAAGCTTAGATTCTCAGGCAGAAGTGTTTTAAGCTGATGGTCTTTTGGAAGGAGGGGCCTGGTAATAGTAGTGGTGATGGTGGGTACCAGGTGCCTCATCTTGAAGCATGGTAGTGAGGTGTGGAGGCATAGGGGGGACTGGAGGGGCCTGCAGGGCTTCAGCCTGAGACAGGGGGCAAGATGCTGGTTGCATCTCCATCGGAGGTACTGGTCATGCTTCCAGTTGAGGAATATGGAAGGGTTAGACCGGTATCTCGAGGCAGGGGGCAGGTTGAAGCATTGCTTCGGTCCCTATAGGGTTACGAGGGAGCGCCCTGCTCAGAGTAGTGGCTGGTTGTGTCCAAGTGGGCCAGCTGCTATGAGGGGTGGTGTACCCAGGGATTCTGGAGACAATGGCAGGTCATTCATCAGGCACAGCAGGATTTGCAAAGTTCTGCAGAGATTGGGCCACAACCTGGAAAAGTGGGGCCATATCCCAGGGTCCTCTGGCAGGATGAACTGATCTCGGAGGTCGCGAGGGGGTATCCAGGTCAGGGGGAGTGGGGACTCCACAGTCAGTGGTTCCTGGGTACTGATGCTGACTCTTGTATAGTTGGTTCTGTGGGTTAGCACAGAATCTGTCCATCAATCATACCAAAGGCTCATAAAGATTTGTGGTCTCTATGAGATACGCCAGTTCTTTGTCAAGGGTTCCTGCTTCGTACTGGCAGTGAGTATTATTAAGGATTTGGTAAGTACGGTGGCAAGGACAGTCAAAGTGCAGGTAGCCATGCTGCTCTACAAGGGACTTGGCTTCTTCACACAGGGATGAAGCTTGGCTGGGGTGATTTGGGTGGTTTCCTTGGGTTGTGATTGAACGATGGATGCCGGTCACTCTTGAACAGTGGTAGGCGGCTCACAGGTAGCCTCCAAGGCCATTGGAGTAATCGCACGGCTGCCTGTGCGGGTCTGAAAGTGATGAGTGATAGGTTGGGGAGGAGTGTGACTGGTG
Source organism: Clavaria fumosa (assembly GCA_951802425.1). NCBI lineage: Eukaryota > Fungi > Basidiomycota > Agaricomycetes > Agaricales > Clavariaceae > Clavaria > Clavaria fumosa. The sequence continues at coordinate 181,147 of OX637794.1, read as the reverse complement.
GACATAATAAATGGTTCTGGGTGTTGAGTGGTGGGGTGAGGGGGAGACTTGATATTATGTTAGGGCCTGTCCTGTCTTGTAAGTAACGTTGAAGGTTGACTTGTTGGTGACCAATCCTGGAAACTTGCTAAGACCAATCAACTGTTGAGCACAGTCTTGGTCCTGGAAGGTTGTGGGGATGTCTGAAAGGTGTAAGAATGGAAATAGACAAATAGGGAGACAGGAGGACATCGCTGGGAAGGTCACGAAGTCAGTAGACAAAGTGTAAAGAAGGAAAAGGACAAGTTGAGAGAAACAGATAATGCTGAGAAGGTCACGAAGTCGACCAACAAAGTGTAGAAGGAGAAATAGACAATGTTGAAAGAGTCATGGGTAGTTGTGATGGTGTCGAGAGATGTGTTGGTGAAGGCAATGACTTTGCCAACCAATGAGAGAACCTATGGGGTTCGAAGAATCAGTACCAAGACAAAAGAAAGGAAATACTTAGAGCGTGCAAGTTGTATGAATGCAGAGGATGAATTTAGAAAGAAGCAGAGTGATCTTGGTGTTGTCAAGGTGAGACAAGACCTATCAATCATGGTGGTTCCAAGCTCAAAGGGTGTAATAGCCTCAAGCTTAAACCAAAGTGCATCAATATCAAGTCTACAGTATGAGAAGTACATGTGAGACTTATATAAGTGCATAGAGAAGAGTATAACAAAAGAGGAAAAGTACAGAGGTCACCAAGTGACAAGACTATAGTAGTATGGGGTATGTTTAGTCGTAAAGTGACTAGGCGCATGTTCTACTAAGGTCGCAAGGGGTTAAGAAAGCATAGGTAAGGTTGTGACCTGGTTAAATAATCATATATGTAACTATAACTACGGGGGATTCTCAGATCATATGTAACATAGTTATAGACAACTGAGGAGAGGAAGGAGAACATAATTTGAAGGGTATATGCAGCTGACCGTCAGTGGCGCGTTTGAGTGTTAAGGTCACAAGGTCATAAGAGTGGTCATGTGGGTGACGGTAGTGATGCAGGTGACCTTGGGCGGGAGGTCACATGGGTAACGCTGGTAATGTGGGTAACAGTCGTAATGCTGATAATGTATTGGTGCTGGTAGTGGTAGCGCCGAGAGTGCTGAGCGGCAAGTCACATGCCAGCTGAAGAAGATGTGCAACAGCATGTCACGCATTGAGGTGGTGGGCCCAGGCAAAGTATACACATGGGTGAGGCAGAGAGAGGTGTCGCGAGTATGGCATGGTGGTCGCGAGTGTTGTGTGAACATGGGGGAGGTTGGGGAGGCTTCCAGAAGTGTGTAGAGGAGCTTGCGAGGTTGTAGAGGGTTGTCAGGAGGTTCATAGGTGTTTGTAAAGTCAGCTTGGGTAAGGGAAAAATGAATGGGTCCTGACAACCAGCTACAGAACTTATACATGCCTCCAAGGCTGTGTCAGACTTCCATCACACTTATCTGAACAAGCCAGACCTCTCAACTCCCTTTAAACCTTACTCTGCTTACTCTGATACCCTGAAATTCTTATATATTTTTCTACTTATGTACATTTCCTTTCTATATCACTCCACCCCTTCTCTGAAACAAAAAAAAAATCTGTCTCTCTGTCACTTGTCTCTCTGTCTCCTTGCTCCATTTTGTATGAAACTCAAAAAAAAAATCTTACTTCTTCTTCTCTGAAAAACTCTGAAACTTTTGTTTTTCTCAAGTCTGACTCTGATTCTTCTTCTTCACTTAGTCCATTTTGCTTTACTTATTTTCCTTTCACTCCACTTACTTTCACTCAAGCTCAAAGAATAAAAGAAAATTTTATAAGAAGATAAATAAGTATGTAAAATAATTTTAAGTTTAATTTTTAGGCAGAGGGGGGGCAAGCTGGGTGACATTTGTAAAAAACCTCCGGGCTCAAGGAGCCTGGACTCCGCTCCCACCTCTCCTTCTCCTTCTCCTTCTCCTTCTCCTTCTCCTTCTCCTTCTCCTTCTCCTTCTCCTTCTCCTTCTCCTTCTCCTTCTCCTTCTCCTTCTCCTTCTCCTTCTCCTTCTCCTTCTCCTTCTCCTTCTCCTTCTCCTTCTCCTTCTCCTTCTCCTTCTCCTTCTCCTTCTCCTTCTCCTTCTCCTTCTCCTTCTCCTTCTCCTTCTCCTTCTCCTTCTCCTTCTCCTTCTCCTTCTCCTTCTCCTTCTCCTTCTCCTTCTCCTTCTCCTTCTCCTTCTCCTTCTCCTTCTCCTTCTCCTTCTCCTTCTCCTTCTCCAGCCCCTCTGCCTCTCCACCCACACACTTCTGCTTCACCCCCACACAGGCAAGACATGAAGTGTCCTGCCCTCCACTTGGACATGTGCAGTCCAGTGATCATCTCCTCCGCACGCAGCTCTGCCTCCACTGCCTTTGCCCACTCCATCTCCTCCTGCTGCATCTGATCTACTTCCTCCCTCTTCTTCCACTCGTCCTCCTCCCACTTCTGCCACTCCTCTTCTTCCTGCACCTTCTTCTCTCAGAGCACCTTCAGCTGCTTCGCAAGGGCCACGATTTCAGGGTCCTCGTCCTCTGCACACAACTGCGCAGGGACAATGACCACAGGATGTGGATGAGGTTGGGAGGGGTGGCTGGGCCCCACTCCAGGTGTCATTGGGAAAGATGACATGTTGTGAAAAAATTTAGAAAGAGTTTTGCCCATGCTAGGGGCTAGTGATGGTGGTAGTGGGTTAAGGAAGAAAAGAAAAAAGGAGTGTGATGCACATGGCCTTTTGAGCCCCAAAATATTTTCAGACTCTGCTTGACATGCCACGAAACTCCAAGACTAACTCATTATGGGAGACATGTGTTCATGTGGACTTTGGCTAGAGGGTCTCAGGGGTTTGACCCTAAGAGGGGGATACTGTTACAACCCCATCTGATCACATAAGCACAATCCCTGCTCTGGACTCCAGACTCCATACCAACTCCAGCCATCTCTGATCCACTCCTCTGTAACTCCACACGCTCTGCTCTGCACCTTCCTTGGACTCCATTCCACTGTCCTTCAGACCTTTCATACTTTGTTCTAGAACCTTCTCCCCTCATCCCCTCATTCTGTCCACCAATGGGAGGATGCCCATGACCCATGGGAATCATCTTTTGTTGTTGTTTCTTTGTTCCAAGAAAATTGCACAGGCACATGTGGTGAAACTCTCCTAGTAAGTTGATATATACTATGTTTGAAGTACTCCTATACTCCTGTCCTTACAGTATAAGATCCTACCTGTATTTCCCTGTTCTCCAGTTCAAATATTAACATCTCTTGGCTCCAAACATCCCTGAGCTTTCATCCTCATTGTCCTTGACATTCTCCATGTCATCCAACCAACTCTGAGTAACTCTGGCAGACTCCAACAGAATTTGGAGTTTGACTTCTGTTTTTGATCTTCTTCTTTGGTGTTGTTTCTGTCTGACAAATAGGGACATGTATATATGTGGCAGCACAACACATACATTGAGGCCATAGTCCCATAAGTTTCTGCTTATGCTATCTCTTTTCCATTCATCTGACATTGGACTCTTATCTATATATCTCTGCTCTGCTAACTACTCTGCTGCATGACACCAACACTGACTTAGTACTTGATATTTGTTACTGTTATCATTACCAGTTTGCTGAGGGCTTGCCCTAAGCCTTTATGATGAAGGCAGATTATCTAATGTAACAAATGTAACAGTATGCATTAAGAAAAAGTGTACTGTATTATATAATTGATTTGTACAGGACTGCTAACTGGCATGTAAAAGAACAGCACACTTTCCCACATAAAAGAACAGCTATATCTGCACCATGTCTGTGACTGAATGGGTTCAATACCAAGTGATCTGGGCATTTTGTAACCAGATAATTAAATGACATGGGGGTCAACATGTAAAGCAAAATAGGGGAAGGGGAGGGGCTCCAAATGGCTTGTTAGAAGTGGTATCAGTACGAACAAAGAACCAAATCAACTTCTCCTTGGCCGCTTCACCACCTCAACATAGACATCATGCATGGCACGATTGAGGGCACGTTTGAGACCTGCAGGGCCTAGGTTAAAATAAATAAATAATTCAAAGGGAATGGGAAACCAACAATGAAACAACTCACCAACTGACTGGTCTTCATCAGCTGGGGGACATTCACTCAATGGGACTACAGAGAATTCACCACCTGTCCAGTCAAAAGTTTTGACATCATATGGAATGTCTGAGACACCACTCTTCATGTGATTAGTCAGTGGTGTCAACAGATCAGGCCGATGCTTTCTAAAATGCTCCATCATTTTGTTCTGGAAGGCCAACAACTTGAAAGATGGATTGGCCTTTGGGTGCAGTTCCTTGTACTTGCAGAGTCCCAGAGCCAATTTCAACAGTGTGAGATTGAAGATTATTCCCCTAGGACTCTGATACTTGTCCCCTGTCTTCAGTCGGTATCTCTTGCAGAAGTCATCTTGGAAGTTACTCCAGGTCTGGACCAACTTAGCTCTTTGGGCTGCTTCCAGTTCAGGAATCCCTTCTGCAGTATATGCTCGGGGGTCATAGACCACACTAAGCTCCAATACATTGGCCAGGGTGACAACATCCAACAAACCAGTCATGGTCAGGACATTGAATGAGTGTGCTGAAGTTGTGAGAGACTGGTTTTGTCCTGGCAAAAAGAAAAAGATGAGACTTGAAAGCAAAGCAAATAGAAACTCACCCTTTAATTCCGTATACTCTACAATGGCCATTGCCAGCATTCGTCGAAGGAAGATGTCAGCTTCATACTGAAGTGTGTTGGTAATGTTGTAGAGCAACATCCCAGAGTGGATATGTGCCCAGCAGGTGTCACGAATGGTGGTTGTGGTGAACATGTGGCGGCCCAGGGTTACTGAGTTCTCAACTGTCACAACTAAGTGAGGTGTGTTTGGTCTCATGAAGCTGAGAGAAAGGATGTGAAAACAAATCTTACTAAATGGAGACATGACTCACAAGACTGTCCCAGCCTGGAGAACCACAGCTTCATATTCAAAGCAAGGTGGGACACCACCATCTCTTGTCCACTCAACCCCATACATAGATGCCATGTCACCATCTTGCCCCTGTGTCATGCAATCCCTTTTCTGTCTGCCAACCACCCAATACTTTGTGCCTGTAATGCTATCCACAATTGTCCCAAATCCCTTACCATCAATATGAAATGCAGTTGTTGCATTTTTCATGGCTGCTGTGGCCCATATAAGGTGATCTGTGGGGGGGTTGTCCTGTGTAAAACCAGGCAGTCCCCTTGTTTGTTGCCATGCCACTCCATGAGAGTACAGGTGACTAGAGTATTATTTTTCAGCTTAGAAAGCAAGCAAGGAATCAGCTACATACTGATATGGTAAAGCTTGCCGATATTCAATACCCAGAGGGAGATCCAACACATTGAGGATCCGACCCATCCCAGTAACTTGGCTTTGTGCATAAAAGTCCACAAGTGTCCCCTGGCTGTGACGTAGTCCTTTTCCTGTCATTGGGAGGCTCATATCTGCACTCAATGGTAAGAATCTTGGTTCAAATAAGGAACAATCCACTTACCAACCATGTCCACTGTTCTGTGAACATTTGCATACATTTTGAGGGTGTTCAGAGTGAATCCCTCATCATGTAATGGTACTTTGAGCACCAAGATATGCCGATGGTGGAATATTTGCTGGATCTCCTGTGCTGATAGCCTGTTGAACTCCTCAAAGTTACAGACAAAGATGCTGGAGGGGGGAGGACATTTGTGATCATATCCCTGCTCCCAAGCAGATATGTGATGATGGGGTGGGTGGCCATCAATGTATCTAGCCTCAATACTCTGTTGGAGCTTTCTTATAATTGGATACTCAATCTCAGTCTTTGTAATGTCCATTAGCATCTAATAATATTTCAAATATAGATGTACTTACTGCATTTTCAGCAGTTTGGAAGTGCACCTCAATGGGCAGTGCATCACGGCATGGTAGATAAGCTTGGAAGATGATCTCCTCATCAGACAACTATGGATAACTCGATATATCAGAGGTAAAAAGAGCTATTAATGAACACACACCTTGACCTCATCATCCACATTGTCCAGAAGGGTGTTGCGTGTATAATGCTAAAAATTGTTAATGTAAAGAGAAAGCAATTCAGAAAAGTACTTACATCACCCTCCAAGTCAACATATATAGGGTATTGCTTTGTCCCCTTGTGTTTAGCCATTCCTTTTTTCAGATGCTGCTGCTCATTTTTAGACTGGTGGTGGGTTTGTGGTTTCCTGGACTGTGAAGGCTCCTCAACCTCAACCTCAACCTCCCCCTCCTCTCCACTCTCCTCTTGACTGTCCCCTTGACTCTCCTTTTCACTCTCCCCTTTGTGATAGACCTCATCTTCACCATCCTCATCCTCCATTTCAGCCTCCCCCTTGCCATCCTCATCATTATCCTCAACTTCCATTTCACTGTCAAGACCTTGGTCCTGACCTTGTTCTGCTATTGGCAATGAAGGTGATTTCTGAAGAGATGGCTCAGGGGATGAAGATGATGTTGTCAAGGGGGAGTTTGACATTGAAGTGGGTGATGAGGGTAGAGGGAGTCTCACATCCCTAGCAGCTGGGGTCACTGGAATTGCTGGAGTGGTTGGAGCAGATGAAGTTGCTGGAGGTGCTGTTATACCCAGAGCTGCTGGAGCTGCTGGAGTCATTGGAGCTGTTGGAGTGACTGGAGTAGCTGGAGGTGTAGTCTCTAGAGCAGCTGGGGTTGCTGGAGTGATTGGGGCCACTGGTGTTGGAGTGGCTGGTGAATCCTCTGTTGGAGCTATTGGTAATTTGGGACCCAGATTGCTACCCTTAGTTCTCACATGCAAGGAAGACAAAGTGAGAACATACCAAGCATAAAACATTCCTTTTGTGCACACTCTTCCTGTGACAGTGGGTGAAACATGTCTATATCTCTATTGGAGTGTGATTAGCCAATATCCTCCCTGAAAATGCAGACTGACTGTGTCTCCTGTGTCTCTTGTGTCTCCTGAGGCCCTGCCCCTTCTTGGGTCTGCCCATCATCTTGTGATGGTGGGTGAAAAGTGTCCACATCCCTATTGATGTGTGATTAGCTTGTAAGCTTGTATCCTCCCTGAAATTGCAGACTGACATCTGCTGTGTCTCTTCTTCCTGGGTCTGCTGCTCATTCTGTGGTGGTGGGGAAGAAATGTCCATGTCTCTATAGAAGAGTGATTAAATGGCATCCTCCCTGAGAATGCCAACTCACTGTGTCTCCTGTGCCTCTTGTGCTTCCTGAGGTGCTGCCCCTGTATTCTCATGCATCTCCCCTTCATTAGGAAGAAGTGCAGGTTGAATTTGGGGGAATAATACATCTGGTATATCACCTGAACCAAAGAAGTGAGTAGATGAACTCTGGATAAATGTGGAACATGCTCACGTGTAACAAACCAATCCTGTAATTGTGGTATGTTGCCTTTGCACTCAAGTGCTGCTCCCATCTCATGAAGTTCAATAACTTCAGCCTTGTACTCCATCCCACATGATGATCTTAGTAATGCCTTCCACATCATTTTCTCTATAGCCAGTAGTGAACTTGGCTTTCCACCAAGTGACTGTCCCAACTGGGCCAATGAATCATAAAGATTAACCCATAAAAGGATAATAAAAAGCTTAACTCACCAAAAAGAGCTGCTCTTTATTGATGGACTGTGAGGCACTATTCCGTGGCACTAAGAGGATGAGAGGGGAGATCGCCAGGGCAAGTTGTGTGTATTGGATTATGTTTCTTATCACTGCTGCATTGGTAAGACCAGCAGGCAGTGCAACTTGGTGATCTGCAGCCTGCCTGGTTTTCATTGTCAGCAGAAATTCAAGAATATTAAAAACTAAATGCACATATGAAGGCTGTGGAGTAGGTCACTTTGTGGACCCTGGCTCTTGAGGTATGACTTGACATTGAATTAGTTATGATCTGTGATATCCAAAGTAACACTCACTGGTCTAAATGCACTGACTGCAAAGGCTACAGAATGCCACTGTTCTAAAACATCATGTGTGGAGCGGTGAATAGCATGCTGGGATGCCTTGAGCAGGTTTGAAATCGTGGCCTTGAACCTGCGAGGCTCCTCAGCATCCCCCACATCCCCCACATCCACATCCCACACATCCAGGTCCTGGACTGTTGAAGTGCTTGCCTCTAGCACAGGAAGAGCAGGCAGGGCAGATATGAGAGGAGGGGCAGGAAGGGCAATATTATGTGGTGAATGTACAAGGTGCTGTATAGCCCTGTTGGCAGTTGATGGGACAATTGAAGTCCATTTCTCAAGATTTTTGAGGATTCTCTCCAGAGTGGGTGAGAGAGTTGGAGGGTGAGAGCGGGGGGTGGGATGGAGAGCAGGATGTGGAGGCCAGTCTTGGACCCACAAGAGGACATCAAGGAGTTGGTACATAAGAATAATTTTACCAAAGTAGGCCTGTTCTAATGGTATGGGTGTGTGGCTGATTTGGCTAGGGATCAAAATGGCAAGGACATAGGCATTTGCTTTGTCAACTGCCAGGGGTTCATTTTCAACTGTATCTATTTCTTGTGCAAGCATCTACAGACTATCAAGGACAGTAACTGTGCTGGTAAACCTGAACACTCACCTTGATGAGATTGTGTGCAGGAGAAGGAAGTACAGTTGGGCAGTGGCTTTCTACCCATGCAAGGAGAGGTCCTGGTTCATGAATGCACCCATTTCGCCATGGGTAAGACTTTAGGACAGAAGAATTGATTCGAATATCACGGAGGCAGTGGAATTGGGTTTGAGACATGACAGTATGTATGAGAGTGCTGGGAGTGTGTTATCAAGATTGGACCAAATGATGATAAACATGAACATTGTTCATGTACTTACCTGACCTGCTCAAATAGAGTAGCTTTGTATTTGTTTAGGCCTCAAATATATTTGAGGCCTAAACAAATACAAAGCTACTCACCTGACCTGCTCAATATATCTAAAGCCTAAACAAATACAAAGCTACTCACCTGACCTGCTCAATATATTGAAAGCCTAAACAAATACAAAGCCACTCACCTGACCTCATAACTGGCTCAAATATATTTGAGGCCTAAACAGATACAAAGCTACTCACCTGACCTCATGACTGGCTCAAATATATTTGAGGCCTAAACAGATACAAAGCTACTCACCTGACCTCATGACTGGCTCAAATATATTTGAGGCCTAAACAAATACAAAGCTACTCACCTGACCTCATGACTGGCTCAAATATATTTGAGGCCTAAACAAATACAAAGCTACTCACCTGACCTCATGACTGGCTCAAATATATTTGAGGCCTAAACAAATACAAAGCTACTCACCTGACCTGCTCAATATATCTAAAGCCTAAACAGATACAAAGCTACTCACCTGACCTGCTCAATATATTGAAAGCCTAAACAAATACAAAGCCACTCACCTGACCTCATAACTGGCTCAAATATATTTGAGGCCTAAACAGATACAAAGCTACTCACCTGACCTCATGACTGGCTCAAATATATTTGAGGCCTAAACAAATACAAAGCTACTCACCTGACCTGCTCAACATATTTAAGGCCTAAACAAATACAAAGCTACTCACCTGACCTGCTCAAATATATTTGAGGCCTAAACAAATACAAAGCTACTCACCTGACCTGCTCAACATATTTAAGGCCTAAACAAATACAAAGCTACTCACCTGACCTCATGACTGGCTCAAATATATTTGAGGCCTAAACAAATACAAAGCTACTCACCTGACCTCATGACTGGCTCAAATATATTTGAGGCCTAAACAAATACAAAGCTACTCACCTGACCTGCTCAATATATCTAAAGCCTAAACAGATACAAAGCTACTCACCTGACCTGCTCAATATATTGAAAGCCTAAACAAATACAAAGCCACTCACCTGACCTCATAACTGGCTCAAATATATTTGAGGCCTAAACAGATACAAAGCTACTCACCTGACCTCATGACTGGCTCAAATATATTTGAGGCCTAAACAAATACAAAGCTACTCACCTGACCTGCTCAACATATTTAAGGCCTAAACAAATACAAAGCTACTCACCTGACCTCATGACTGGCTCAAATATATTTGAGGCCTAAACAAATACAAAGCTACTCACCTGACCTGCTCAATATATTTAAAGCCTAAACAAATACAAAGCCACTCACCTGACCTCATCAGTGTCTCCCAGTCATTTATTTACAATTAAAAAATTACCTTTTTATGCATGTTCAGTGCAGACTCTTGTTGCCACTGAAGAGAATAGGACTTGAGAAGACAGAAATGAAGACTTGTCCTGTTACTGCTGGTCCTATCAATGTGCACAGGTGCTGAATGACTTCATTTGTTTGCCATCCATTTGCTGGTCTCTTTGTCAACCCAATAAGCATGTTCTGCTGGGGTCTGCCTTCAAGTTGGCAGGGAAGGCTGATACCAAAAATGAAATGTGACAGAACACACATAAATGAAGGGCACACATGCAGACTTTATAACAGGGAAAGGTGGGGTATGAGTTGGAACTTCAACAACAAGTAGTACAGTATTTAACAATTATCAACAACCATGTGATCCTTCCAGCCATTTCTATATTTGACCCAATCCTTGCCCCCTTTGTCTGAGACACTGATGTGGTCAGGTGAGTGGCTTTGTATTTGTTTAGGCTTTAAATATATTGAGCAGGTCAGGTGAGTAGCTTTGTGTTTGTTTAGGCCTCAAATATATTTGAGCCAGTCATGAGGTCAGGTGAGTAGCTTTGTATTTGTTTAGGCCTTAAATATGTTGAGCAGGTCAGGTGAGTAGCTTTGTATTTGTTTAGGCCTCAAATATATTTGAGCCAGTCATGAGGTCAGGTGAGTAGCTTTGTATTTGTTTAGGCCTCAAATATATTTGAGCCAGTCATGAGGTCAGGTGAGTAGCTTTGTATCTGTTTAGGCCTCAAATATATTTGAGCCAGTCATGAGGTCAGGTGAGTAGCTTTGTATCTGTTTAGGCCTCAAATATATTTGAGCCAGTTATGAGGTCAGGTGAGTGGCTTTGTATTTGTTTAGGCTTTCAATATATTGAGCAGGTCAGGTGAGTAGCTTTGTATTTGTTTAGGCCTTAAATATGTTGAGCAGGTCAGGTGAGTAGCTTTGTATTTGTTTAGGCCTCAAATATATTTGAGCCAGTCATGAGGTCAGGTGAGTAGCTTTGTATTTGTTTAGGCCTCAAATATATTTGAGCCAGTCATGAGGTCAGGTGAGTAGCTTTGTATCTGTTTAGGCCTCAAATATATTTGAGCCAGTCATGAGGTCAGGTGAGTAGCTTTGTATCTGTTTAGGCCTCAAATATATTTGAGCCAGTTATGAGGTCAGGTGAGTGGCTTTGTATTTGTTTAGGCTTTCAATATATTGAGCAGGTCAGGTGAGTAGCTTTGTATTTGTTTAGGCTTTAGATATATTGAGCAGGTCAGGTGAGTAGCTTTGTATTTGTTTAGGCCTCAAATATATTTGAGGCCTAAACAAATACAAAGCTACTCTATTTGAGCAGGTCAGGTAAGTACATGAACAATGTTCATGTTTATCATCATTTGGTCCAATCTTGATAACACACTCCCAGCACTCTCATACATACTGTCATGTCTCAAACCCAATTCCACTGCCTCCGTGATATTCGAATCAATTCTTCTGTCCTAAAGTCTTACCCATGGCGAAATGGGTGCATTCATGAACCAGGACCTCTCCTTGCATGGGTAGAAAGCCACTGCCCAACTGTACTTCCTTCTCCTGCACACAATCTCATCAAGGTGAGTGTTCAGGTTTACCAGCACAGTTACTGTCCTTGATAGTCTGTAGATGCTTGCACAAGAAATAGATACAGTTGAAAATGAACCCCTGGCAGTTGACAAAGCAAATGCCTATGTCCTTGCCATTTTGATCCCTAGCCAAATCAGCCACACACCCATACCATTAGAACAGGCCTACTTTGGTAAAATTATTCTTATGTACCAACTCCTTGATGTCCTCTTGTGGGTCCAAGACTGGCCTCCACATCCTGCTCTCCATCCCACCCCCCGCTCTCACCCTCCAACTCTCTCACCCACTCTGGAGAGAATCCTCAAAAATCTTGAGAAATGGACTTCAATTGTCCCATCAACTGCCAACAGGGCTATACAGCACCTTGTACATTCACCACATAATATTGCCCTTCCTGCCCCTCCTCTCATATCTGCCCTGCCTGCTCTTCCTGTGCTAGAGGCAAGCACTTCAACAGTCCAGGACCTGGATGTGTGGGATGTGGATGTGGGGGATGTGGGGGATGCTGAGGAGCCTCGCAGGTTCAAGGCCACGATTTCAAACCTGCTCAAGGCATCCCAGCATGCTATTCACCGCTCCACACATGATGTTTTAGAACAGTGGCATTCTGTAGCCTTTGCAGTCAGTGCATTTAGACCAGTGAGTGTTACTTTGGATATCACAGATCATAACTAATTCAATGTCAAGTCATACCTCAAGAGCCAGGGTCCACAAAGTGACCTACTCCACAGCCTTCATATGTGCATTTAGTTTTTAATATTCTTGAATTTCTGCTGACAATGAAAACCAGGCAGGCTGCAGATCACCAAGTTGCACTGCCTGCTGGTCTTACCAATGCAGCAGTGATAAGAAACATAATCCAATACACACAACTTGCCCTGGCGATCTCCCCTCTCATCCTCTTAGTGCCACGGAATAGTGCCTCACAGTCCATCAATAAAGAGCAGCTCTTTTTGGTGAGTTAAGCTTTTTATTATCCTTTTATGGGTTAATCTTTATGATTCATTGGCCCAGTTGGGACAGTCACTTGGTGGAAAGCCAAGTTCACTACTGGCTATAGAGAAAATGATGTGGAAGGCATTACTAAGATCATCATGTGGGATGGAGTACAAGGCTGAAGTTATTGAACTTCATGAGATGGGAGCAGCACTTGAGTGCAAAGGCAACATACCACAATTACAGGATTGGTTTGTTACACGTGAGCATGTTCCACATTTATCCAGAGTTCATCTACTCACTTCTTTGGTTCAGGTGATATACCAGATGTATTATTCCCCCAAATTCAACCTGCACTTCTTCCTAATGAAGGGGAGATGCATGAGAATACAGGGGCAGCACCTCAGGAAGCACAAGAGGCACAGGAGACACAGTGAGTTGGCATTCTCAGGGAGGATGCCATTTAATCACTCTTCTATAGAGACATGGACATTTCTTCCCCACCACCACAGAATGAGCAGCAGACCCAGGAAGAAGAGACACAGCAGATGTCAGTCTGCAATTTCAGGGAGGATACAAGCTTACAAGCTAATCACACATCAATAGGGATGTGGACACTTTTCACCCACCATCACAAGATGATGGGCAGACCCAAGAAGGGGCAGGGCCTCAGGAGACACAAGAGACACAGGAGACACAGTCAGTCTGCATTTTCAGGGAGGATATTGGCTAATCACACATCAATAGGGATATGGACATTTCCCACCCACTTCCACAGGACAAGGAGCAGACCCAAGAAGGGGCAGGGCCTAAGGAAACACCAGAAACAGAGGAAACACAGTGAGTGAACATTTTCATGGAGGACACAAGCTGATCATTCCTCAATAGAGATATTGATTTTCTTCACCCCCTGCCTCTGAATGACCCAAATGCATGGGATATAATACGCAATTTTGCAGCAGGCAATATCACACTGCCTCAGGCACAGGATCACCTACAGTTATGTCTGGGGTTGCAGTACAATGATAATGACTGGAAGCCCACTTTTGATGTGGTATTTGAAGCTGAGGAAGACACAGATGCAGCTATCAATGCAGTCAATTCATTGGCTGCAAAATACCTTCCCACTGCACTGCCTTTAACCTTCCTGAAATCTGCCTCAGCAAGTTCATCCCCAATATCATCTTTACCATCATCTCCAACTCAATCTGTGTACTTGCTTCCCACACCACCAATGTCCAGTCCCACAAGCACTTGGAAACATAGGAAATCTGCAAGAAAGTCTGGAGCAGGTCAAAGTAAGGAGTTAGGCAATAGTGTTGATGAAGAGGCCACAATGCTCTTTCCAGTTTACTATGATATTGAAGGAGATGTGAGTCTTATTAAATAATGATGGGATATTATCTAACATTTGTTTTGAGCCTGAGGAACCAAATACCCTCATAAATGCCACAGATAACCCTGGAGTGAGTTTTTCTCCCTGTGACTGCCAATTTCTGCTGATATGCTTTATAGTTGTCACCCCCAGTGAAGATCCAAGCATATCTTCCAGATCCTAAAGCAGCACCTATCTCTATCCACTTCCAGACATCAAAGACCACTGTGAGTTAACTGCTCATCAGGCATGTACTATTCCAACACTGGTAAATACAGGCTAGCAAAGAAACTAGGCTGTTGGTGGACATCCATGCCAGTGTTGAAGCTGGATATGTTGATGGTCACCCACCTCACCACCATGCCTCATCTCGATGCATACCATTTGACTTGCTGAACCCACCAGTGTCAAACATCTTTGTTACAACATACATGGAATTCCTGCAGCTCTCAACTAGGACTCTCCAGGACATCTTCCGGCATCGCCATATTCTTGTTCTCAACACACCTCTCCAAGATGAGGGGTTCTCAATTTCAACATTGAGGAACTATGCAAATATCACAAGAACAAGAAGCATGATAGGTATGGTATGACTAATGCCATGGCCTAAATATGCTTACAAATTATACACAGATCAGTCCATCGACAGCACCAACAGTGAGCGACACTGCCATGGCACCCTGCTTGACTTCTTCCATCACAGCCAAATGCCCAACAATGGACACATCCTCAATGTTCTTGACATACCACTTGGGTTGGAGTATCGACATTGCATACCCTACCAGTGAGTGTTCAATAAATCTGCACTGCCTGTGCTGAGACTTAATTTCCCTCACAAGTCACCTGAACTCCCACAGTATTGCATGGCAACAAACAAGAGGCACTCATGGTTTTTCTCATGCCAATCCGCCCACCGATCACCTTATATGGGCTACAGCTGCCATGAAAAATGCAATGAGCTGGATTCACATTGATGCAAATGGTCTTGCCACTGCCATTGATGCTATCACTGGGACCAAATATTGGGTTGTTTGTCACCACCGCCACAATATGGAGTCCTGCTCAGCTGGGGATATGTCATCACCCCTTGCCTTTTCCACCACTGAGGTGGATGATGCAGCTACCTCATGTTTTGAGCATGAGGCTGTTATCATCCAGCCAGGCACCGTCTTGTGGGTGTACTTTTTACATTTTATTCAATTTGCTAAATGTGAAATAGCTTCATGCGACCAAATACCCCACATTATGTGCTCACAGTTGACAACTCAATTGTGCTGGGTCGTCATATGTATTGCACCTCAACTATTCGTGACTCATGCTGGGGCCACATCCACACTGGGGTGCTCTTACATGGTGTGACAAATACCAACCATTCAGAAACTGAGGTATTGCTGTGGCACATCTTGGCAATGGCAATTGATGAATATACCTCTCATGAATATATCCAAGATGGTCTGCCCCTAACTATTCTCCTTTCCTCTCCCCATCTGATGCAAATTGACAGTGGGTGATCATTCAATAGACCCAACCACTGCTCAAGGCCTTTTGGACCTCATTGCACTTGGAAATGTGCTTGAGCTATGCTGGACATATGACTTGGAGATCAAGGATCAAACAAGTTTGGAAGTAGGTGCACTTCAAAACATGATGAAGGCCCAGCGCACAGCAATTTTGAAGAAGTACATGGACTTCCAGCAGTCCTTCAGCAAATCACAATGGCTCAAGATTGGAGAAGAGTTGGTGGATCCCCTATCTGCTCTATTCAACCCATCTATTGTTCACCTTGCTGTGACGATTTGCAAGTACAAGGAGGATGAAGACTCTTCCAACCCTGGTCTCTCACAGAGTTGTCTCCATGCAAGGATGGACAAGCACTTCTGCAAGCATCATCCTAACCTCCTATTTCATTTTCGAGCAGAGATGGGCAAAGAGTTGAAAGATCTTCCCTATTGCAAAACCTTTGAGTGGACTGGGCCAGAATTTGTTGTCATCAAGAAAACTGTGAATGATACCCAAGGCACCCGGAAGCGAATTCATTCAGAAAGTGGTGAGCATGTCCCAATCACTCCCATCAGGCATTATTTAATATTTTCAGATGAGGAAAACAGCAAGCGGGCAAGGAGAATAGCTCTCACAGCACAGATCTAGCTGTTTTACATGCCAGTCAGCAGTCCTGTACCTGGTTGTCATCGAGTATATAATACAGTTATATCTGACTTGAATATTCAAATTATGTAATACCAACTGTCCAGGCATGGGCTCATGCACACCTCATGGCCTCAGTGCTGCCTCTGAGACTTGAACATTCTTGAACCACTACTTATGACTGACAACTCACAGTTTCTATCCAGCATGCTCTTCAAGCTTTGGATACAACTTTTGGCTGCTATTGAAGGTGTAGTACACTCAAAGATGGGTGAAGCTGAACAATCATTTTTCCAACAAATCCAGGATCATGATGAAGCCTAGCAGAGGCATGAAGAAGAGGCATGCGCTGGCATTCGCTGAGTCCTGCTGCGCCAACAGCAGTGCCTGCATAAACGAGTGGTACAGCATGGGCATGTGGTGCTGGGTCACCGCCACGACCAAGAGCACATCTGCAACCTCTCGCACGAGCCGCAGCGTCTGCGCCTCGCCCTCCCAGAATGCACACAGCTTGCACTAGCACATCTTCAGCAGGCTCAGCACTGCATATGGTGTGAACACGATGTGTGTGTCTGGAGAATGCCTGAGACCCAAGCCTGTCCTGGATGATCAGCACACATGCTGTTCACGTGCTCAGAGGTTCCAGATGACGCAGGCAGGCTTCAGGTGAGCTGCTCCTTATCATACATCAATACATTTTGATAGAAAGCAATAAATATTCATATCTGCATACTTTGGAACCTACCTGACCTGCAGAAGGTTCCTTTGTCCTTTGTTTTGGTGTTGATGTTGAGCAGAAGGGGTTACCAAATGGCCATGCTGCTCATTACCACTTGCGCTTTTGATGCACATCCAAATGCATGGCACATGCACACAACTTGTATGCCACTTGAAGGCTGTGTGGTTGCTGATGAGGCCTGATTAGACAATGGATAAGTCACACAGGTGGTTGAGGGAAAGTGATGGCTGTCATGCCTGAACACCATAGCAGACAATTTTGATACCAAAATATTATATTATATTATATGTCACAAGTGGTCACACAAGGCACAATAACAGAACAACTACAAGAACAGCTACAAGAACAGCACACATTTTCACATAAAAGAACAGTTAGATCTGTGCCATGTCTATAAGATCCATTCCCTACAGTGTAATACTCTTCCTTTGACCAAGGATTCTCCTGAAGTGCATTTTGGCTGCTGTGTGTATGGCTCATACTTGTTACAGTCATGCTACCAGATATTATACCAGATATTATGTGCAAATGCTAAAATTTTTATACTGGGTTGTCTCAAAAGTTGCCCTGCAGTGAGACAAAGTGTGAGACATAAGGTAATCACACAAACCTAGTAGCTGAAAGACTGATAATAGTGGTTGAAGCCTTGACAATAGTAGGCAGCCATTATGGAGGTATGAGGTTGGAGTTAGTGATGATCTTGTTGATGCCACCAATTCACATATAGTCCTAGCTGATATTGGAGATTGACCATAATATTCAAGCAGGCTGATATTCCCAAAACCCTATCAATGATGTCATCACAGGTCAGCCAACATGAAGGTCAGGATACAGGATTTGGCACACTGGGATCAGGCTGATTTGATAATGCAACACCAATACATAGGTCTTGGCCAATGTTCAAGCCAGTAGATTGTGCAGATTTAATCTTGAGCCAACATTATATCTTTGTTCCATGCATCTCTGGTAGCTATGGTTTTATCAACAGGTGCCAATACTACAATCTTGATTGGGCCATAAAGAAAAGTTCACCACCATGTGACTTCAAATTGTTTTTGACTCACCTGAGTTCTTGGCCATTAATTTGCCTCACTTCCATTGAACTCTGCTACCCAACCCTGTTGCACAAGGTGAGTTGCTACTAATCTCTTGTGCACCCTTGAGCTATGATTTGGCCAAGGGTTGACACTACAGCCCTTGTCCTCACTAGTTGCAAGGCTGTTTGACTCAGAGTGAGGACACAATAGATTGCAAAACATGGTGATATATTGAGGAGTCACAAGAGTGTAATACAGGAGCACTGCAGAGGGCATAAGGGTTATGTACCAGGAGGAAGAGCCCAGAGTAAATGCATGTGCTAGAGTGAAGCAAGACTCTAGGACTAGCACACAGTCATGGATGCATGACTGTTGGCAAGTGTTGATGTCTTTCTCATGCATCATGGTTGGGTGACCATGACTCTCAGTTGGTGACTGGCACAACACTGGTGGAAATTGCCCATCCCTACATTGTGTGTGGGAAATTGCAGGGGTGGTCATGTGTCCCTACATTGTGTGTGGGAAATTGCAGGGGTGGTCATGTGTCCCTACATGGTGTGTGGGAAATTGCAGGGGTGGTCATGTGTCCCTACATGGTGTGTGGGAAATTGCAGGGGTGGTCATGTGTCCCTACATGGTGTGTGGAAAATTGCAGGGGTGGTCATGTGTCCCTACATGGTGCGTGGAAAATTGCAGGGGTGGGTATAAATTTCCATATTTGCATGGAATGTTGATGCTAATTTGTGTGATGCATGTTTGACCTCACAAAGCTTGCCACATCATTGCTGCCATTGCCACACACAACCCCATCCTCACAGGCTTCATCTGCTAAGGGGACTATGGTGAGTCACCCAATTATCCAAGATTCAACATAGTCTAATGACAGAACACAGGCCAGCCCCAATCGTTACAAAGATCTGTTTGCAAATGCTCACACTGAGACCCAACGCCATCTTGCCAGCACTTTTGTGGGATATTACTCTATTGACTTGCTTGAGTCACCTTACTCTTTCACCTGGGGCACTTACAATGACCGGCCACTGAATGATGAGAAGGTTGATGAACTTGTTCAATGCTATTTCACAGAAGGCCTGCTTCACTGCGAACGTGACAGTGCTCTGCCAGTTGGGTTGAAGCCTGAATGGATTGATGATGTATCACCACTTGCAGACATTGATGGATGCACCATTGAAGAAGTACCCAACTTGCAACTCAATCAACTTGGCATCGATGCAGTGAACAAGGGTGAAGCCGAAATTTTTGGAGGGAACCACCGCCGACATGCCCTGAAAAAGTTCATTGCTGAACTCGAAGAAAAGCTGAACATCCTACGGGCAGACTTGGAAAACACGAAGGAGGCTGACAAATTGAAACAAGACATTACGACACTTGAGGAGTCTATTCAGAAGGCAAAGCGTTGGGCAATTGCAGTTTGGGATATAGGTAATGTCTATTATTCACAAATTTTTGACTGATTTAAATTAAATATTCAAAGGAAAACTCTTCATGTTGCCAGACAAAGGTCTGGCCTGCATGCGTCTCCTAGCTCGCAACCAGGCAAAATTTGTTTTTGGTGAAACCCCTGAGGAACGTATTGTTGAAAAGGTTCGGGATATCATCATGGCTGATGATGAGGATGAGAAGGTCTATCAAGCAGCTGTGGATGATGGCCTTGATGTCATTCGTAGCACCGAGAAAAAGGATCAAGCTATCACTTCAATCCGTCGGTGGGCAACCGATACATCCAGCGTATACTCACGAATCTTTGCAACCAATGATGGGATTGCATTTCTGACAATGATACTATCACTTGGCAAACACTTCCGTGATGCTCCTTTCCTCAAAATAAGCTGGATGGCAGACACTTTATCTGGCACCCATGGCGGTGTGAGTATCCAGGCTCATTTGATTTTATTATTGTCTTTTCATTTTGTTTTAGCTCCTTAGTGCAATAGTCAATATGGCAGCCAGCAATCTATTTTGCATGGTTGGTGATGGTGAATTTCCTTCACTCCAGGAAGTTCAGACTCTCCTTGCACAATGGGCAGACCGGGACCCTACCATTGAAAACCCTGACCTCAAAGCTGCAATAACCAAAGTTGAGAAGCAGGCAGTTGGAGTGGCCAATACTCAGAAAATGCGTGCCAGATGGCATGGACCACTTCTGGACAGGATTGATGATGCGTTCAGGGATCACCTATTGGGCTGCCCACCCAACATGTGGAGCCAGGACTGGACAACTGCCTTTCGGCTTTATGCCCAAGATGTAGTGCGTCTTTGCCAAGAGGAAACACGCAGAAGACATGCAGCAAAGCTTGATTTTTGCAGGACATTTCCAGCACGTGTTGCTTGGAAGCTTTGCTACCCAGGGTCCTCAAGATACGCACAACTGCCAATTCCCACCACATCATTTATTGTCTGGATAGATCGGTCACTCAAACGTGTAGGCACAGCACTTGAGGAAGTGAGTTCATTATTCCACACTCTTAATTGGCTGCCACTTCATATTGTGGGTTTGACTTGGGATCATGGCCCTGCACTTTGTTGGCCTATGAAGTGTGGTTTGCCTTGGGGTCATGACCCTGCACTTCATAGGCCAACAAGGTGTGGGCCCAAGTAAAACCCACTATGGAGTGCAGACCTGACCTATACTAACATCTGCATCACATCTACATCATTGACTCCACTTTTGCAGATCTTATTCTGGATTGATCCCATAGCAAGTTACTCAGCAATTTTTGCAAAAGTCACCAAATCTCGCGATGTGTCTTCCTCTATTCTTGCTGCACTTGCTAAGGATCCACTCATCCAAGAACATAATGAGGCTCATGACTTTGTGTGTTTTCTTGAATTATTTATCAACTTAACCATTTTGATTCTGCCATGTTAGTTTATCAAGACCATCTTGCAGCACCTATCCACCCATATGATTGACATGAGCTATGATGTCTCTGCTGCTTGGTCAAAGTTACCTATCTCCCACCCGAAGTCTGGCGCCGAGCTTGAAGCTATATTTCCTACAGGCGTGCTACATGCCAAACGACGTGGCGACTCAGTGAAGGATATCCACCCCTACTTGGACAAGCTGGGCTTGAAACCCAGTGGTGTGTTTGACACTGTTGATCAACTATTGGAGTTTGTCAAGAGGAAGTCAGACTGGTCAATTGAAGATCGTGTTGATGCAGACTTTACAAAGCGGGCCCTTGTTGCAACTGCCTTTCCAATTGACCCCTCTGACTCTCATGCCCTCCGCCGTGACTATGGACGAGTTGTGCTCTCAGCAATGCTTGAAAGCTACCTTGCTTTACACTACCGCCCAGACATACTCAAGGGTGCTGCAGGACATGTCCGACAATCCCTCAACAATATTTTTTCCTCAGTTTCCTGTGGACATAATGTCTTGGTCAGCCCAGGGAAATTTAAGGCTGTAAAGGAATGGAAATGGGTTGATGGTTTGGTAGTGCAAGATGTACTGAACACGATTACACCCTCTCAACAGCGTCAAGATGCCCGACAAACTGCTGACAAATTCCACTCTCACCAAGCTGCAGTCCAGAAATTCATCTCAAGTATTGAGAGGTCTGAAGTTGCTAAGCTGAGGGGTGGGGTGAAAGGTAGGGGAGCCATTGCAAGTGAGGTTGCCATTGCCATTGATGGTCTCATCAATGTAAGTTTCATTTGCAGAATTCTAGTATTTCATAACTAAATGATTTTGCAATTGCAATCATCAGGCCTTGCAGCACAATTCAGCCCGTCAGCGTCACTTTTCTGTCAGTCCTCATGAACCTTTCATCTTTGATGAAAAACAAGATTCGTGGTCCCTCAAACGACTTCCGTCTATAAGCCATGAAGAGCACAAGGAGATGACTTCGGTAAAATTTTATTCAAATTATTTATTGTTTATTATTGCACCCACTTCCCATACTCATGAATTGAACAGCGCAAAGGCAAACAGCCTGCAAAGGCCCTGGAACCACCTCAGATCACAGTGACAGAAGAAGACGATGACAATGAGCCAATGATGGCAAAGGTGGATACTGACTACCAGTCATCAAGTAGGAACAGGGAGAGGGCGAGGGCAAGAGTAATTTCAAATTTTATCCCAGCTGATCCATGACTGATTGATAAGATATTATTAAAGACTAAGGCTCATCCTCAATCCAGATTGAGAGGCACTCCTAGTCACACTGCAAAGGCGATGCTGAAGCCGGTTGCACACACAAGTAATGAGGAGTCAGATGTCACTGAAGATGACGATGAGGCAGAGAAACATGTATGTCATTCTGCTCAAGTTTTGATATAAATTCCTCAAGCTCGACAATGCAAGCAACTTGACCCAGTTGTGCCCACCTCATCCCTGCCAATTCCAGATTTGTCCCTGCCAAATCCGACCTCATCATCACTGATTCCAGCTTCATCTTCTCAAATCTCAATGGAAAGGTTGAAGATTACATCAGGTAGGTACCAATATTCAGCTACAGTTTATGGTTTGCAGATCCCTTTCGTGCTCACCCGCACATCAACTGGCTATGGTTCGCGGGTCCTTCGTTTCCTTGCACCCACTTTAGCTTCTCACCTTTTCTCTGTTCACCCACACACCGACTGGCTGTGATTTGCGGGTCCCTTTTTTCTGGCTCCCACTCTGGCTACAGTTTGCTGCTCACCCGCACACCGACTGGCTACGATTTGCGGGTTGCCCTCTTTATCCTTTAATTCTGTTATTATGGCCCTCAGCAAACTGATTCTTTCTCAACTACAGCAATGGAAACAAGTGAATTGTCTTCAGGTGAGATTTTTTGTTTTCCTCGGCAATGAATTGAGCCATGAATTCTTGCATGAGTGCCAGATGATGATGACTCTCCAATGGAGCAAGGTGAGTGCTTTGCTGTTCAACATTTCTTTGGATTAACTTATTACTATAGATAATGATGATATCATCGGTGATGTTACTTTGAAGGATAAACAGAGAGCATTGCTGCCACCTCGTGAGTACAAATTACCACTATGATTGTTATTGCTCCTGTGGACCTGTGGATATTTCAGGTGAGGTTGGGAGTCCAATGAAGAAGCCGACAACAGCATCAAAGTCTCATCAGAAAACAAAGGGTCAGAATTTGCTATGTTTGCTCTATTCATGTTACAATAACCAATCCGATTGCTTATTCAGGCGCGAATATCTCTGCACCTGAGACCTCTGATGCATCACGAAAGGCAAAGCGCAAGAATGTGTCAAACTCTCGTGAGTTCTAGTCATCTTCTTTGGGCCTTGCTTGATACTGAGCCACATCCCAGCTCCAACAGCGAAGAAGAGCAACACCCGCAGGCTGACAAAGAAGAGAGATCACCTGTGATATAGTTGTTTGTTGTTTGTTTACCAAGCCCATGTCCCCTTCGTATGCTCAGCTGTGCTTTCTGAAGCTGTCTGTCCATTTGTTGCTTCTTGCCTCCTGTACCCATGCCATCCCAAATGTGTCCGCCCTTCTTGGATATGGTTCCCTGTTTTTCTCAATTTGAACAAGTTGAATGAACTTGGATTGATTGATATTGATTGACAGACGTTTAACTGATGGACACAAAAATGGTTTCAGTTGCAAAATTGTAAAGATGACAAATGAGATTTGGGTAGGGCATGCCCACCAGGACATATCAGTCGGGGATTAGAAGTAGCACATGGAGGAGCAGGTAGTGATGCCGAAGTCCAGCTCAGTCCAGTTCATTACCAAACTGAGTTTGAACTTTTAATTAATTAATTTTGAAAAATTGATGGTCTAACCATAAAAGTACTCCATAGAATTCCACAAGGAAAACTCAGGGTGTAGCCCGGAAAAATCAGACCATGTAATTTAAGAATTCTGATCTTAGTTTCTAGTGCACTTTTCTCATCAGGGTCCATATAAAGCCTTCAAATATAAGAAAGACTTTCCACACGACTCCTGAATCCCTCCACCTTGCATCATGCCACCGAACGATGCCCCTCCTGCTATTGACATTTCAGAGTCTGAGGTTGAAGTTGAAGCCAACCAGGACATCAATGAGATCCCTGATCACGTGATGTATCCATCAGAGTATGTCATACAATCAGTCCCACAATTTCTTTAGTTATTAAGTCACTGACTTATGTGGAGAAGTCCTGGCGAAAGTGAATGTGAGGAGCAAAATGCTCCACTTGACATTGCTGCTGTCAGCCAGGCACTGCAAGCAGATGATGGCCTTGACCAAGAAACGATCCTGCGAGCGCTGCGTTCTGTGGATGCCATTCTTCCATCTTCAGAACAAGACGAATATGAAAGAAAGAAAGTGCACACCATCCCTCTTTCAAAATATCAGACCATTTACGAGAAGAAAAATGCCCGAAATGCAATCGCCCTCTTACAGAACCGGTGCCAGGTCTTGATTGATGTCAACTTGAAGATTCCAGTTGATGAAGATGCCCTTCTCTGGGACTGCTCTAGGCACCGACTTGACTTCATGCTTGCTGTTTCAAACACACCTGGACTATGGGCAGTGATCCCAAATGTTGAAAGTGATCATACTTTCTCATTTGAACTTGATCTGCATGCTCCTTATCGAGACTTCAAAACAAAGTTTGCAAACCTTGGGTACAACCCAGCTGGGCGACTCCTGCATATTGGTCGTTGCAGAAATGAAAACGTATATCTGGCTATGTGTCCGAAGGGTATAGTTGATGGGACAGCAGAAGACAATGTGTCAAGCTTTTGCACTGGAGACAATACCCGTCTTTCCTCAAAGCATTACCGAATGATAGTGATGCTCTTTGCTACTATTCTAGCCAAGATATCTGGACGATCCTTCGACTGCTTTAACCCTTATGGAATCAACATTGGGTCTGGGGAACCGGGTTTCGACGAAGTGACAAACATCATGTACGTTCTCTTCACTCCAGACCCTATTTTTCTACAACCATATCTTCTGGCCTATTATTGTCGGCTCAAATGGGTAGTTATTGTGAGCGAGTGCTGTGTGGGCAGGATTTTTCCATACACCATTGCTTACAATGATGAGGGTCTGTATCCTGCCCACATAGCATTGGCCCACGATGTGCGGGCAAGATTCCAGCTCATTGACATTGTAGGGACTGTATCCTGCCCGCATAGCGTTGGCCTACGATTTGCGGGCAAGACTCCAGCTCACCCATATTTATTGCTTGCCAATGCTGACTGGGATGCTCTGTGCCCGCTCATCGTGAGCCAACGCTATGCGGGCGGCATTCAGCCCCACTTTATCAATGTGAGCCGACACTGTGGGCACTGAAACATTCTGCCCGCAAAGCACTGTCTCACAATGTGCAGGCTGCCCGCCTAACATTGGCAAGCGATATGCGGAACGCTTGTTAAAAATTTCAATCATCCATCATTAACTTTCTTTGTTTCAGGGAGCAGCCAAAAATACAACTTCGACTTGAAGATCTCCTGTTCCTCAATGAGCGGCTCATCAAGGAATATTCCAAATTTGTGGAGAACTCCCCTCCTGAATGGAGATCAGATGGCTTCTTGCAGTCACACCTGCCCTGTTCTGTAACGTCAATCTTTGGGCAAGACCAACTTATATGTCAGCAACACACACTTGACACAGAGGGTGGCAGGTGGAACTCAGAAAGACACTATGACAAGGTGGACTATGTGATGTTTGCTTTGGTCACTGACATCAGGTGTGTTTGTGATCAGCCGTGAAGGGATTATTGATCATTTCCAACTATTTTTTGTTTCGCAGTGCTCAGCAAGTTGTTGGCTGGGATCCAACCCCCATCGAGGAACTGCAAGACAACTATGATTATCATCACGGATCTGTGTTTGATCACTGGGATCCCAACCACAGACAGGAAGTCAACCTTCTGGATACTCCTCTTTTGGATGAGATGGGGCATGAAATCAGGCTATATGACTCTTCAGGGCTCAAGATACCTCGGCGTGAAGCTTTTGTTGACGAGGATGAGGATCCTTGTGGTGTTCTCGTCAACCTTAGGACTATCGAGTCACTCTTCATCTATGGGAGTGACAGCATCGAGCTCATGTATAGGTCAGAGGGTGAGGATGCAGATGTTGATGATGGTGGATCCAAGCCCACCGAAGTCAAGGTTTTCCCCCAGGCCTTCCTCCGTGATTTTGGACACATTCAGGCCAATGGGGTCATGCCTGCCTTTAACCAAACAATCAAGGAGGTCAACGTCTACATGGGAAGACGTACCATGGGTGGCACTGAATCTGATGACCAAAGTGACACTGAAGTCGAACAAGCTCTGAATCCATCTAGCAAAGTTCTCACTGCTGTGGCATCTCAAGCATACAACGAACTGAGCCATCGTGCTGCCCACTGTGCAGGTGGACATGATGTCCAGAAAGGTTACATCACTGCTGCTTTATCAGGTGCTTATTCCGCCACTGCAAAGGCCAAGCGCATTGCAATGAAGAAACAACAACATTGTGCAAGTGCCCTCCCATTCGACCGGTTCAAGCACAAAATCAATGTTCCAGGCTGTCCCCGAGCACTCAGAATGGAGCAGGTTTTCCGTGTTGACCTTCGAAAAATTCATTCATCCAAACGAAATGGAAGGCAAGCCCAGGTTTACACTCCTCAATTGCAGCCTTGTATATTAATGTTCTTCTGTAACAGAGAACTCTTCCACAACATTATTACACCACTCACTGGTGCCTGGTCCCGACCAGAGGTTTTTGAACAGCTGAAACAACATTTACTAGTTTTGAGACCTGAGGTATAAACACCACATTGTTCAGACCGTCTAATGTGAAAGTCTAATTCTGAACTCAATTTTGTCAGGTATTTCCAAACCTCTATAAATGGACCACCTATGGCATCTGTCACCTCCTCGAGACTATCTGGGATACTGAACACAAGAAGATCAGAGCAGGGGGAAAGCCATCCCCTTACGTTGTTGAATTTTCATCCACCTTGGAGAGGGCACTTGCATATGCTCTCGGAGGGAATGCAAAAGTCCTAAGCAAGAACCTGATGGAGCCATTGTGGATTTCCCGAGGCCTAGTCCAGCATGGCATGCCCACAGTCCGGCCATTGTTTGGAAGCGCTATAACAGTCGATATGACAGCACCACTTTGCATGGATGCGACTCAGTGGCCACTCTCTGCCAATGGGAAATACCCTGCCACATCCTCAAAGCGGGCTCAGATGCTTACATATGGTGAAGCACACTATTTTGTGAGTCCTTCCAACAATATTCATTCCTCAGTTGCTGCGATGTCCCGCCCACTGGAGATAGTTGGATGGCGGGGACTGGCCAACTTTGCACATTAGGAATGAACATTTCAATGTCCCGCACACCAGAGACAGTTGATGGGCGGGACAGGCAGTCCATGACCTATGTGTGGAATTATTCATTCAGGTTCAGGTCTGGAATGTTGTCAGGCATTAAATTTTCATTCATTTTCTCTTAACAAATTTACTTCTGAAGCTAAATCATATCTTTCTTGCTTTAGGCTTATGAAGCAGAATTTCGTATTCGTCATGCCCTGGCCCACTCCTCACCTGATTACTTCCGGGAAATTTCAGATGACACACTGCGGAAGGGCATAATCATCGCTGATATAGCTTTGGAAATGTTCATCTCAGATGTGAAAGCCATTGTGACATCTGGTGTTGAGTCAGACATCAAAACTCCCCATTCTGATGACGACACAGACGAATACACCTTGGTTCCAGCACAAGAGAGGCAACGTGCCTTGAAGAATTGGTGTAAAACAAACTACCCTCTTGACTATGGTGCCCTTGGTTTTCAGATGCTGTTACGGGCAATTTGTCGGAAACGGGAGGAGATTGTTGATGGGCTTCCAAACATGACACAAAACAAGATGTCTCCAGACGAGTTTGCAGGATTGCTCTATTCCATGGCCAAAGAGACAAACTCAACTGTGGTTAAGGCCCCTATCCTTCCCTCAGGTACCTTCTTGCCTGTCCTCAAAGTTGCAGTTCGATACATTGGCCGACTTAACTTCAATGCCAAAGGAAAGGAGGAATTTGTCAAGCATGTGCTACGCATTGCTACAAATCTCAAAAAAATCCACTTTGTGCCCTGGACGCTGAACAGAAGTCATGGAGCAGGTCGCCCCACTCGCATCCCTGTTTGGAACTCATGGGCACAACTTGGACTTGCAGAGAAAGGCAAGGCACAAGTGCAAGGTGCTAGGGTGATGGCCATGCATCCAGCTGAACAAATGGCTCAAGCACTTCGGGACGCTGAGAAGGCAGCACAAGGAGACGACCACCATATTGATTGGACTGCATCAGAAACCACATTGGACAACCTCCACAATTTTCTTCATTGTACAAAGCTGCCAATGGACTGGAGTATTCCCAGGGACTCTACTGGATTTATTCAGGATACCTACCTCTGGTTCCAAAATTGCTATGATCCAACAGCGGTCACCCATCATCTAGGCCTGCTGATTGGGATCCTCTTGTCACGGTGCCTCCCAAATATGTTTGCTCCAGATGACACACGTCTCAGTTTAAAGGGGGCCACCAGGCGAAGGACTCGTGAAATTGCTCGGACAGCTCCCTGGATTGCAAAGCCAAAACGACGGGGCATGTCAGACCCATCTATTTTCATGTCCATGTTCAGCACCTTCATTGCTGCCCTCTATGACAATACAAGCCCACTACGGAAACATATGGCAGCCAACAAGAACAGCCTCGGTGATTGGGCAACAAAACATAGTCAGTCATCTAGATTTCATTTTAATTCATTATCATTCATGATTTCAGGTGTCAAAGGGGTCACATCTTTCAACCTTCTTCGGGTGGGTGTCACTTGGGGACATGGTGCTGGGGCTCTCAAGGCTGGAGTCTTTGGTCGTGACTGGGGCATACTTGCCCAAGATGAGATTCAGAATGTGTACCATTCATTGGTAACACTGCTCAAGGAGAAACCATTTGGGCCCTATGATGCTCTGACGTTTCTGGTTGGGGAAACTCAAGCAAAGTCAGTTTCAAGTGTGGAGTGCATCACAGCGCGCACATTGACTGGCCAGAAGAGGCGCCGAGCAACCTCCAGTGATAATAGTGATATTGAGATAGTAGCTGGTCCATCTAAGCTCAGATATTAGCATAGCCATTACATAAAGTAGGTAGGCATCATTTTAGGAAAGATAATAGCCATCCATCTATCCATCAATCAACCAGTTGCCAATAATGTTCATCAAAAGATAGCAGAATCCTACATGTCAATCACTACTGCAGCATGGCCAGTGTTCGTGCATTCCCCCACATTACCACAATGTGCAGGGAGGGATAGTACGACCCATATGTCAAGCATGGGCCAAGGCTAATGCATTGCTGCACACCAAATACTAACCACTGATGTGCGGGTCAACAATATATTGCAGTCCCGCAAATCAATTACAACCGAAGTGCGGGACCATGCCATCCTTGATCTGCACATTTGCACGTTGCAAACTATTTATTATTATAATTTTTGAGAAAGGAACCTGTGAGATGATTCAACCCAATACACTGCATTTTGCTAGCCTTTCACATGCAAATCCACCTTGGACTAGCAAGCTGATATTATGAAAATGCACTGCAAATTGCAATTGCAAATCACAGTTAGCACTGGCTTTATAATGCAGATCCAGAAGTGAGCAACCAAGGAAGCTCACTCTGAAATCATATAATTAATGCAATGCAATACAAAGCATGGGTGTAGGATTTTGCCATTCAGTAGTGGATTACAGTTCCCCAACCCTGCATCATGGGTTGGAGCAGGATGCTGAATGAATTTATGTCTCTCCCCTGCAGCCAGTGTCTCAGCTGTCCAAACCACAGGGTCAGCTATTAGCAGCAATAGAGTAGATATTAGTCTGAATAGAGTAGTGATGTAAAAGTCTGGTTCAGGCAAATTTTCGAACCTTGAACCTGGTTCTGGTCCAGTTTGGGGTTCAAAAACCGGACTTTTACCTAATTTGGTAATGGCTCGACCAATTTTGGTCCTCTTGAACCTGAACAAAGGTTTGGTTCAACCATTGACTGAACCTTGAACTGGACTTTGGTCTGGTTCTCAAAAGTTCAGGTTCGAACCCTGGTTCAGAACCAAACCATCCCATCACTAGAATAGAGTAAGATCCTTAGTTCTAAATGAAGCTATAAGTTATATTGATAGATACCTGAATAGAGTAAGACTAGCAACTTTATCAGTAGAGGAAAACAGTAAGTACTCACTCCTTAGTTCTGGACAAAGCTATGGAGTGTGGATGACTATACTAAGGCTTATACCAGCCTGTGGTAGCCATAGTAATGATAATTGTGAAACAAAAATAAAACAAGGAGTAATGAAACTTCCCCTGGAGTCCATACTCCATTGTACCAGCCTTCTAGGCCTGTTACTCTTCGTCACAGCCATCTAGGCTCATTGGACATCCCTTTAACATCAGCTTCATTATCACAGTCAAAAACCATTTTGTGCTTGACTCTAGCTTGTGCTCATCTGATCAAAACCAACGAAGTAGCCAAAGCATGCACATGTGTCGAGCTTTTCGGCATCGACTATCTTCACCCATGCATGAGTCCCGAACAGAACAGCTTTCAAGAAATCTGGGTGTTTGCTGTACTGAGCTTGGTATGGCATATTGCTGTTGAGTGTGCAGGTAGGTGCACAGTTTTTTATCCATGCTGCATGACTCATAGCTGCAGCCCAGAGACTCTTGGGAAGCATGGAGTCTATGAGCATAGCTTGTGCTAGCTCAGCTTTCGTTCTGTTCCAGCGTTCCACAATGCTGACTTGCTCAGGCAATTCAAGTAAATTAATGCAATAATCTATTGTAATTACAGTAAGCATGTGATGCATAGAAGACAGTAAGTTTGTGAATGGTGAGGATGCATCATCACACAAAGGGAAATGATGCATGGCCATGGGGTACATAATGCATGACTCCTGGAGGGGATAATGCATCATCCCTCATGCATCACTCTTGCCATCATGCATCACACTCGCTGATGCCTGCTGCCTGCCCTGCTGCCGCCACCTGCCTGCCCTGCTGCCGCCACCCGCCGCCCGCCATGCTGCTGCCACCCGCCTCTGCCCTTCTGCTGCCACCTGCTGCCCGCCCTTCTGCTGCCACCCGCCACCCGCCCTTCTGCCGCCACCTGCCACCCGCCCCCCACCCCGCCGCTCCTTCCCTGCTGTTGCTGCCACTCCCTGCCCAGCTGCTACCAATGGCCCCAGTCCCCACCATTGGTCTGTGACCACAGTTGGGGGCTTGGAGGGAGGGTGCACCTGGCAGGCAGCCTATCGTGGCCGCTGCCCTCGTCGCACCTGTCGCCCCCATCGCCCCTGTCAGCCCTGTCGCTGTTGTCGTCGTTCTTGCCCCTCCCACCACTGTCATCATTTTGCCACTGCTGAAGAGAGGGAGAGAGAGAGGGGAGAGAGAGAGGGGGGAGAGAGAGGGGGGAGGGTGAAAGAAAGAGAGAAAAAAAAGAGGGAGGAACATGCACCAGTGGTCATCGTCATCACTGTCATCGCCTGCACCTCATTGAGACCCATAAGTCACAGCCACAGTATCTGTCCTACTGACAGAAAAACTGTCCTTGCATCCTAGTCTGAGTATAATAAATTCTGAAAATAATTGGGAAGGATTGAGTCCACATGCTCAACAATCCTATGTTAAATTTACAATGTAAAATGCTGTCTAAAAAGTGTGATGATGATTGAATCAGTTTCTTGCTTTACAGTTACATGTGTGACTAGACAACTGCCTTGACCAGCCACACTTGTGCTAGCAATGGTGCATCATTATCCCCATCCCCCTTCTCCCCTCACTAATCCACCATTTAGCAGCTGGCAATGACATTGACAACACCTGTGGCAGACAATGATGGCGATAATGGCCCCAGCAGACAGTGATGGTGACTATGACAGCAGTAGGCGATGATGATATGACAGCAGTGGCTAGGGCTCTTCCCCCAGGCGACAATGGCGATGGCGACAACTGCTGGCACATGTTCCTCCTTCTTTCTTTTTTCTCTTTCTTTCACACTCCCCCCTCTCTCTTTCACCTCCCTCTCTCCCTCTCTTCAGCAGTGGCCCAATGACGATGGCAGCAGGAGGGGCAACAACGACGACGACGGTGACGGGGGCAGCCCCAGCCGCAGCCGCAGCGCCCGTACACGAAGCAGCCAGCGCGAGCGCCAGACCCACCATGTCCCATGTGTCCGTCGGCCTGATCACCCCGTCGTCCCACAGATGTGTCATCAAGTAGTATGCGGTCGACTGCGCCAGCACAGCATGGCAGCCACAATAGGCTGCCTGCCAGGTGTGCCCTCCCTCCCTGTAGCAATGGCCCAAGCCCCCAACCGTGGTCACAGACCAATGGTGGGGACTGGGGCCATTGGTAGCAGCTGGGCAGGGAGTGGCAGCAATGGCATGGCAGGAGCAGCGGGGTGGGGAGTGGGCGGCGAGTGGCAGGTGGTGGCAGAAGGGCGGGTGGCAGGCATCAGTGAGCGGGATGCATGACAGCAAGAGTGATGCATGAGCTCGGATGATGCAATGTGCTGGGAGGCAGGGATGATGTAACATGACAGGAGCTGGGGAGGCGAGGGTGATGCAATGCGACAGGAGCTGGGGAGGTGAGGGTGATGCAATGCAGTGGCACAGCAACTTACCATCTTCCATGCATAACCAACTAATGGTAATTAGCCTAAATAATGCATCAGATTGCTCACCTCAGGTGACTTGCTTGTGTGTGTGCTTTGTGCCCTTTTCTGCTAGGTGGTCCAAGAACGCATTGCCAAGGAACTCTCCACCACAGTCTGAACAAGGGTATTTGACCTTTGTATTCCCATGAGTATTGATTTCAGCTTCGAGCTTCTTGTATGTGCTGAATGCCTGAGACTTTTTCTGTATAGCAACCATTGTCAACTAAATCCACAGTGTAGCAGTTCCTGCCAATCGATGTGGTGGGTGTTGGGCCCCATACATTGGTGTGGATGTATTTGCCATACTTCTCCACTCTATTTGATGCCTTTTCAGGGAATGGGGGGCAATTTGGCTTGGCCTGAGCACAGGTGTCACAAAAAGGTGTGTCAGCTGTGTCCTCTATCTTGATCCCAGTAACTTTCTTGGTAGAGATTGCATGTTTGACCACTGCATAGTTTACATGGCCAAAGACACAAAGTTTGATGCAAGGTGAGTTTCTGAGGGTTGATCGCTATGTGAGCAGTGTCTGTTGTAACTGACAAGGCTGAGATGCGATACAGGTCATTTGTTTTTGGAATGCAAGCTATTACTCTGCCTGCAGGATCACTCACCAGGCAGGAGTTCACTGTGAACTCTGCAGTACATCCAGCATTGTTGAGCTTTCCAATGGATATGAGCATGAATGCCATGCTCAGTGCATGAGCGACATTTTTGAGCTTGAACTTACTAACCCCCATTCCATTAGGAACATTGAGGAGTATGTCCCCACATCCAATGGAGCTAAGAATGCAGCATCAGCAGCTGTAACTGCTTTGTGGGCAGTAGCATGGACATTGATTTATCTGGGCAGAAGTGTGTGGTCACTCTGCTGTTGAGGATAACCTCATGCAGTCACTTGACACTGGGAGAGGTGGCAGTGGCAGTAAGAGGGTCACCAAGACAGGTGAATGCGAGGTAATCCTCATTATCTTTCTGCTTTGGAGTTGATGTAGCTGCAGTATTTGCCTTGTCTGCCTTCTTTTGCCAGGGTGCTTGGCCCTCTTTTGCCTACCGTGCTGGAAAGGCTAGTGGCATGAGTGATCATGTGAAGGAGTGAGCAGTAGCTGTGTGGGAACAAGGTAAGTAACATTGTTCCAAAGTCTTCATCCAGATGCGCCTATTCCTTCTAGCTCATGTCAGAGTTTTGTCATGGCATTGAGGTGCACCTTGACATCTCCATCCTTATCACAGAGTATTGATTGGAGCCTGCAGCAGGTATCCACTTTGTGTACTGACTTTTCTTCATAGCATCATTATGGATTGCTGTCCACATCTTGGATGTAGTGATGTAAAAGTCCGGTTCAGTCCAGTTCTTGACCATAAATTTCGAACTCCGAACTGGACTTAAGGTCCAGTTCAGGCAAATTTTCAAACCTTGAACCCAGTTCTGGTCTGGTTCGAGGTTCAAAAACCAGACTTTTACCTAATTTGGTAATGGTTCAACCAATTTTGGTCCTCTTGAACCTGAAAAAAGGTTCAGTTTGACCATTGACTGAACTTTGAACCAGCCTTTGGTCCAGTTCTCAAAAGTTCAGGTTTGAACCCTGGTTCAGAACTGAACCATCCCATCACTACTTGGATGCAGTCATAGACTTGATGAGGGTGGTGAGGTGAGGCAATATTGTGGTGAGCATGACATGCTGCACACCATACTCCTGCTCATACTCATCTAGTCTCTTTTCTTTCTCTTCCACATCATTGTCAGTAGCCTCAAGACCTGGCTTTTCATCAGGACCCCATTTACTTCAGGGTAAGGTACTGGTTTTCTCACAGTTCCATCAACATGTTGTATTAACCCTCTCACACCCATAGCTGTCCTGGCTTTCGACTGGTAGTCTGGCCAGTTCACTCCATTGTCACAGAGTCAAGGGACAGCAATAGTACTGTTTGACAAGTTGGGGTTAGGCATGTCGTTTTGTGCATTGGATCTCATAATCTATAGAAATCAAGGCTAAGGGATATCTGTTAGCTCAGTCATAGTATGGACTCCATTGCAAACTACCTAAGGGATATCTGTTCTACATTTGGACATCAGAAAATGTGAAATGATTGATGAAAACCAGAATTACTCACAGCTCAGTTGTAGTACAGACTGAGCTGTGGCAGCATAACTAGAAAGGCAAGAGGATTATGTAAGGTGGCAGCTTGATTACCATCATCCTGCAGCATGAACAAGTTGATCACCAGCATTGCATACTCAAAGTGTAACCGTGTGACCAGCTGCTTGTAGTGCAGGTCCAGCCCCAGTTTGTCTGGCAGGAAGGATATTCTGAGCCATTTTGGTGACTATGGACAGAACAGAAAACGTACCATCTGCTTGGGACAGATAGGAGAACCACTAATCTGACCATGCAAAGAACTGCAACTCAAACATTTTAATGACCAGCAAATGGTCACACTGCATCTGCAGCCTAGAAGGATTGCTCATCCCTGCATACAGCAAATCAAGGCTCTGCAAGAGCAGCCATTACAGGCCCTAAAAATACAGAAAGTGCCATCAACACTGCACCTGAAATGACAAAGAGGGGGCAGAATGCACAACATAGGCAGCATTCAACAAGTCTGTCAGCTGCACAATAGGTGAGCAGAACCACGTATCCACATTGCAAATGATATAACTAAGACACATGCAAAAGAAGTGTCAGTGCCATCCACAACACCAAAGGAAACACTGCCTCACTGGTATGAGGCTTGCCCATCTGCACACTCAGGCTCTGGTTGAGGCAGAAACATAGCAGCCACATCTTGTCCTTTGAGTGTGGCAACAAGCAAGTGTCAGACTTCAAAAGAAATTCAACATAAGATCATGTGATCCTATGTTGCAATTTCTTTCAAGTCCAACACACTGTCTTCAGCTCAGCCCCACTTTGTCCATCAGCAGCAACGGCAACAGACAACAACCATGACAGCAGTGGTGGCAGCACCCAGCAGCATGCAGTGGCAGGTGGCAGCAGCAACTGACAGCAGCAACTGGCAGCAGTGGCAGCAGCGACTGGCAGCAGTGGCAGCAGTGACCAGCAGCAGTGGGTGGCAGCAGGTGGCAGTGGCAGGCAGTAAGCACCAGTGGGTGTGGCACCTAGCAGTGAGTGGCAGGAACAACAAAGCTAGTCAATCTGTTTGCTTTCTTATTATTGTGTTTGCATGTGACCTTGCCAAACAGAAAAACATCACTTACTGTATTCCAGCAGCAAATTTCAATCTGCTCTAGCTCCTCCAAATCTGCATGTATCAGTGAGATATTGAAAATCTGAGTTCCTGCATTCAATCTCTCAGAGTTGGTAGCTTCAATGGTCCTAATTCATGCAAAATCAGAAACCCACTTTCAGCACCCAAATCTCATCTCTGTCTTGTGTCTAGTGATGTTCCAGCCCGGCTTGGCCTGGAAGCCGGGGCTTTGGCCTGGCCTCAGAGGGCTCCGGCTTTCAGAATATCTGGGCCGGGCCAAAGCCCTTTATATTGGCTTAGGTCTGGCTTGGCCCGGCCCAGGCCGGGCTTTTGTATAAGACCAATACTGTACATGTATATGCACAAAAAAGATCAGTCCAAGTCTATCACGACATCTTTGCTGTCATCCTCAACAATGCCCGACCACCCTTCTTCTTCTTGTTCACCACCTTGAACCCACCCCACTCCGGTTGCGTTGGCTTGGGCTGCGCCTTGACTACGTCGGCTGTGGATATTGGTTTTGCCGCGCTGCCCCCAGTGCTCGCGCCTCTGGGATGGGAAGCAGCATCTGCTTTCCGCTTGGTAACGAATTCGGATGCAAAGCGTCGCAGCTACACACTGTTGACGGTGTTGTTGAGACCCTTGAGCGAATCAGTCAACCATTTGAGGAACTCATGTGAAGGCAGGATGGGGAAGTCTTCGGCCTTGCCCGACGACGCTTGAATAGGTTTGACAATCACTGGACTTGGCGTCGACCGGTTCGTCGTGGAACCATTCGCTCGCATCGAGCCGGTGGATGCGGTGTTCGCAGTTGACGCAGATGGAGCGACTGGAGGTTTAGATGAAGCGACAGGCACAGATGGCTTTCCTCCCATTCCTACAGTCGTCCAAGTGCCCCCGGCCATCTGCGAAGCTATGGACTGTAAGAGAACCGCGTAAGTCGAGAATCTTGTATGTAGGATGAAGACTCCAACAAACCTTTGTCGGAGCCTCCCCATGTAGCCTTCGTGCTGCGGCCGACGTGACCGCTTCCTTCAGGCCCAACTTCTTGCGCTTTTCCTCTTCCTCTTGGATCTCCTTCATGCTCTTCTTTGCCGGTTGAGTCTTGGCCACAGCCGTCCACACTGGACCAGCGGGTGGTGTCGGGTCCTTCGAAGAGGCATGATTACGGGCAGCGCCAGCATGTGAAGCTGTGAGCCCCCACTTCGTATCAGCCCCGGCCTCACGGCCCGGCTCAGGGCTTGGAAATGTCTGGGCCGGGCCAAAAGCCTCCAGAAGCCGACCAGCCGGCCCAGCCTAAATGGGCCTGGCCCGGCCCAGCTGACGGCCCAAAGCCGGGCCGTGTCCATCACTACTTGTGTCGAGTGGCATTGGGGCAAGCAATACATTGTGGTATAGCGAGGTGTCTGTCTGGCAGTGGTTAACTGTAAAGACAGTAAGCTAAATCTCAGTCTTGAAAGAGAGAACTAAATTCATTTGCCTGTAAAGACAGTAAGCTAAATCTAAGGACAGGCTATTAGTTAGGACTGATATAGTGAATGTAATGGGAGTCATACCTCAGTCTCGAAAGAGAGAACTGAGGTTAAGTGGTGCGAGTGTCAGGTAATATGTATGTTACGTAATGTTGCCCAATATGGGCGAACCTCCCATATCCAACACGCCCACTCGAACTTATGCGGGCAACATCAATCCCATCGTCTTCACGAATGCCTCATGCTTTGGTCGTGACAATCCCTTGGTGAAGGCATCTGCAGCCTCAGGCGATTCAAGTAAATTAATGCATTAATCTATTGTAATTACAGTAAGTGTGTGACGCATAGAAGACGGTAAGTTTGCGAATGGTGAGGATGCATCACACAAAGGGAGATGATGCATGGTCATAGGGTACATGATGCATGACTCCGAGGGGATGATGCATGGCCATAGGGTACATGATGCATGACTCCTGGAGGGGATGATGCATGGCCATAGGGTACATGATGCATGACTCTTAGGGGATGATGTATAACTCTTGGGTAGACAATGTGTGACCGCAATTTAAATAATACCTGACTGTAGGTAGACCACATCGTTCAGTCAGATATTTCAATTACAGTTGCTGTACCGGAGGGTGAATATCCTAGGGCAAAGAAGTAGCAACAGACTCCAGCGGAGATATTCACATTATGCAGTACAGTTGCAAGCGGCAGAAGGATATTGACTACAACAGACATGGCACCCCCAGATCAGCCACAAGAGTGAGATGAATAATCCCTAGCAGTCAGCATCAGGTGCCGGACAACACAGGAATAATCCGTTGCCATCTGCACCCTATCCGCTGGAAAGTGAAGAATAATAATCATATGCATGGGCTCAGCTCCGCCGGACAATGCAAAAATATTCATTAGCCATCACAACAAGCTCTGCCGAACATTGCGAGAATATTCATCAACCATTAGGCATAGCTCCGCCAGACCATGCCAGAATATTCAACCACCATTTAGCATGGCTCCGCCGGACATTGCCAGAATATTTGTTAGCCATTACGACCAGCTCTGCCGGACTATGCTAGAATATTCTGCAACCATTTGGCATAGCCCTGCCAGACTATGCTAGAATATTTGTTAGCCATTACAACCAGCTCCGCCAGACTATGCTAGAATATTCAGCCACCATTTGGCATAGCTCCGCCAAACATTGCGAGAATATTCATCAACCATTGAGCATAGCCTGGCCGGACTATGCTAGAATATTTGTTAGCCATTACGACCAGCTCCGCCAGACTATGCTAGAATATTCTGCCACCATTTGGCATAGCTCCGCCGGACATTGCCAGAATATTTGTTAGCCATTACAACCAGCTCTGCCGGACTATGCTAGAATATTCAGCCACCATTTGGCATAGCTCTGCCAAACATTGCGAGAATATCCATCAACCATTGAGCATAGCTCCACCGGACTATGCTAGAATATTCAGCCACCATTTGGCATAGCTCCGCCGAACATTGTGAGAATATTCATCAACCATTGAGCATAGCTCCGCCGGACTATGCTAGAATATTCTGCCACCATTTGGCATAGCCCCGCCAGACTATGCTAGAATATTCTGCCACCATTTGGCATAGCCCCGCCAGACTATGCTAGAATATTCTGCAACCATTTGGCATAGCTCCACCGGACCATGCTAGAATATTTGTTAGCCATTATGACCAGCTCCGCCAGACTATGCTAGAATATTCAGCCACCATTTGGCATAGCTCCGCCGGACATTGCTGTTAGGGCCTGTCCCGTCTCGATAGTAGTGCCGGAGATCGACTTGTTGGTGACCTATGCTGGAAACTCGCTAAGACCAATCAACTGTAGAGCACAGTCGAGAATGCTCGGTCCCGGAAGGTCGCGAAGTCGGTAGACGAAGTGTAAAGGAGGAAATTGACAAGGAGGGGGGAAATGGGTGATGCTGAGAGGGTCGCGAAGTCGACCAACGAAGCGTGAAAAAAGAAATAGACGAGGTGGGAGAAAGTGACAACGCTGAGAAGGTCGCGAGGTCGACCGACAAAGCGTAGAGAAGGAAAAAGATGAGGTGAAAGAAATAGACAATGTTGGAAGGGTTGCGGTGGTTGCGACGGTGTTGAGGAATGTGTCGGTGAAGGCGATGACTTTGCCAACTGACGGGTGAACCTGTAGGGTTCTAAGATCAGTACCAAGACGAATAATAGAGAATACTTAGATCGCGTGAGTTCTACGAGCGCAGAGGGTGAATTAGGACAGAGTAGAGTGTGTCTTGGCGATCTTGTGGTCACCAAGAGAGACAAGACCTATCAATTGCGATGGTTCCAAGCTCAAAGGGCGTACTAGCCTCAAGCTTAAACCAATGTGCGTCAATATCAAGTCTACAGTACGAGAAGTACATGCGAGACTTATATACGTGCGTACAGAGAGTATAACGAAAAAGGGAAAGTAAAGAGGTCGCCAGGCGACAAGACTATAGTAATACAGGGTATGTTTAGTCGTAAAGTGACTGGGCACATATTCTACTAAGGTTGCGAGGGGTTAGGTATGCATAGGTAAGGTCGCGAAGATGACCTGTCATGGGTCGCGACCTAGTTAAATAAGTATATACGTCGCTATAACTACGGAGGGATTCTCGGATCATAAGTAACGTAATTATAGACGACTGAGAGGAAGAAGGGACGCATATTTGAAGTGTATATACAGCTGACTGTTGGTGGCGCGTTTGAGTGTTAAGGTCGCGAGATCATAAGAGCGATCACGTGGGTGACGCTAGTGACGCAGGTGACCTATGGGCGGGTAGTCACGTGGGTAACGCTGGTAACGCATTGGTGCTGGTAGTGGTAGCGCCGGGGGTGCCGCTTGGCAAGTCACGTGTTGGTGGAAGTAGACGCGTATCAGTGTGTCACGCGTAGGATTGGTGGATCCGGGCGAAGTATGCGCGTAGGGTGAAGTAGTAGGAAGCGTCGCGAGTACAGCATGGTGGTCGCGAGTGTCGTGTGAGTGCGGGGGAGGTTGGAGAGGCTTCCGGAAGGAGACAGCGGGTCCCGGAAGTGTGTAGAGGGACTCGCGAGGTTGTAGAGGGTCGTCGGGAAGCTCATGGATGTGGGTGAAGTCGGCTTGGGCAAGGAAAAATGAATGGGTCCTGACAATTGCCAGAATATTTGTTAGCCATTACAACCAGCTCCGCCGGACTATGCTAGAATATTCAGCCACCATTTGGCATAGCTCCGCTGTACATTGCCAGAATATTTCTTAGCCATTATGACTAGCTCCGCTGGACTATGCTAGAATATTCTGCAACTATTTGGCATAGCTCTGCCGAACATTGCGAGAATATCCATCAACCATTGAGCATAGCTCCGCCGGACTATGCTAGAATATTCAGCCACCATTTGGCATAGCTCCGCCGAACATTGCAAGAATATCCATCAACCATTGAGCATAGCTCTGCCGGACTATGCTAGAATATTCAGCCACCATTTGGCATAGCTCTGCCAGACATTGCCAGAATATTTGTTAGCCATTACAACCAGCTCCGCTGGACTATGCCAGAATATTCAGCCACCATTTGGCATAGCTCCGCCGAACATTGCCAGAATATTTCTTAGCCATTATGACTAGCTTCGCTGGACTATGCTAGAATATTCTGCAACTATTTGGCATAGCTCCGCCGAACATTGCGAGAATATTCATCAACCATTGAGCATAGCTCCGCCGGACTATGCTAGAATATTCAGCCACCATTTGGCATAGCTCCGCCATACATTGCCAGAATATTTGTTAGCCATTATGACTAGCTCCGCCAGACTATGCTAGAATATTCAGCCACCATTTGGCATAGCTCTTCCGAACATTGCGAGAATATTCATCAACCATTGAGCATAGCTCCGCCGGACTATGCTAGAATATTCAGCCACCATTTGGCATAGCTCCGCCAGACATTGCCAGAATATTCATCAGCCATTAAACATGGCTCCACCAGACTATACCAGAATATTTGTTAGCCATCTTGCCCAGCTCCGCCAGACAATGGCAGAATATTCATCAGCCATTAGGCATGGCTCCAGAACTTTCATGAGCCATTAAGCATGCCAGACAATGCCAGAATAATCCTGAGCAAATTCATTCACCCTTGATCTACTACACTGAACAGGTATGAGAAAATCTAGCCTCCTCCACTAACCATAGTGGTTGCCTTATCACATAAATCCTCTGCTTCTTGCTCAAATTGCTCCCATACATTTGCCTGCCTGAATGCGTAGCATGTCAAACCACTCTTTGCCTCTTCCATCTCTCCCAGTCTCATCCACTCCTCTTTCCTATGCCTGAAGAAGGCTACTGTCCATTGCATCTCATGTTTTAGCAAGTTGACTTCCTCATCCCATCTCTGAAATCGTGCACTTGCTCTCAACCAGTTGACTCTGTAGACTAATCAAAGTTGCCAGACATTTCATGCATATTAATGATTTGTCACTTACATTCCTTCATTTGCTCACTCTGCTCTCCTTCCACATTGACATCCAATCTCCAAAACCATGGTAGTTTGTCTGATTGCTGTCCAAACCTATTTTCTTCTATGATATCACCTGGCATCTTCAAGTCTTCCTTGGTGATGTCATTGAATGTTGGCTCTGTAACACCCAATCTGCATAAAGCAGACTTAGCCCGCTTGTAATCTTGTACTGCCTGCTGGACTCTTGACTCCATCTGCTTCACCTGGCTCCATGCTCGTGTTGAAGTTTTCTGGCTGCGAGCATTTTGGACCTAATGGCAGTTAGATCGTCAATGACAGCAGAGCTAAAACTTACATTTGCCCTATATATCATAGACTTCTCACCCAAAGCAATCCTGAGCCGCCGTAAAGCATCATTCATCTGCCCTATGCGAAGCTTTGCCTCCCAGTTCCCCATCTCATTCAAGTTATGTAATTGCCGAACTTCTTTGGACAAATTGGAGGGCAGAAATAGTGTCACAGCCTCGGGCTGTACTACTACATCTTCCTCATCATCAGAAGCAGCAACATCGACACTGACTTCTTCATCGAGCTGAGATGAATGGTTTGCCTGCAGTTCAATGGCTTCTTCAAAGAGAGATAAAGTGGCCCATTTCTTCTCATATTTGCTGATCTCAATCTGGAGGCGCCTTCACTTTTCCTCCAACTCCTTTTTATCAGAGAGTGAGGGTTGCCTCAAAGACTGTGTATAGGCAACCAAAGAGGCCCTATTTTGTTGTGAATGACAGGCAATGGAACTTTGCAATACGACTCACTGAGTGGCTTCTATGCTCAATCCTAGAGCCAAGAGATTAGATATGCCAGATAGATTTCCAGCAGCACGATGTTTTTGAGAAAGCTCCAGTAGAACCTCAGCACAACCTGGTTCTGTGTAAAAGTGTATGCCATTAGCCAGGCAATATAGCAACTATAGATATGTTTTCCAAGTACTGGCCTTTCACATTTGTGACATCGTACACCGAAAGAGCATCTCCCTGTTGAGTCATTGCCTTCTCCTCTAGGTCCTTCCATTCTAATACCAATGTTGGTTCAAGCCGTTTTGTCAACTCATCCAGGGCTAACTTCTTGTCCTCTCTTTCAGTCATTGCTTTTTTTAACTTGGTGACAATAGATTGTGCTGTGCCAAGTCATCAGCAAAGACACATGTGAGAATATGGGGATTTGCTTACATGCTCTAGACATTTTCTTCCAATTGGAATCCTGCATGTAGCTGTCCAGTATCTCCTGCCGATGTGGTTGAGACATGCCCCTTGTATGGCTTGCTGCCTTATTAAGTGATGACCAAAGGCTTTCCAATACTTCCCCATCCAACTGCCCCACACCTTGCACAAAGTTCAAAGAGAACTGTGCAAAACATTTTTGGATGTGAGCACCTAAGTGGAATTTTCCAACTGCAGTTATCACTTCAAGATCCTCCCGCACATACAAGTGCCCACTGGCATCAACTCGCTGCTGAAAATTGATGTGCCACTCACATCCAACATCATATACAAAAATGACTCTCTTGGCAAGTAAGACTTGCTTAAGAGCCTGACAGAAAGAATAGTCAATGTTCATCTGTCTTTGGCAATGTCAATTGGGAGAACAGAATTCAATGGCATTCCCCACACACCTCTCTCCTTTTTGGAGATCCACTACACTATGAGGATAGAAACAGCCATGGCGTCCACATGCAGATGCAGCCACTCCAGTAGCAAGTAAATGGTTTCTTTGCAATCCACTGTGTCCATTTGCTTGGGTTATTGCACGGTGGTTGTGACATTTAGACTTCTGAAAGTGAATTGTCAATAACTATAGAGGAAATAATGCAGGAAATTTGGACCTGTTTTATCTCAATAGATGCCTTAATATGTTCCTGATATACTGCATCTTCAACCATATAACCTCATCCATCACTGAGATAGACATCCTCCTCTGGCTTCTTAGTTACAACATTTTCCAGTTTGAAATTGCCATCTGCAACAATTGATGGTTCATAGATGGATCTATATGCTCCTGTTACTCTGAACATCTTCACAAGATGTGAAATTACTTACGGGTCTTCTGCATGTTTGACTTCATGCTCTGAGACATTTATTCCAGGTTGAGGACAACTGGGACAAAAGAGTGCCAAATCTCCAGGTTTTTGCATCTGGTTGGGGTTATGTGCAACGCCTGTCCGCTTCAAGGACTTGAGGTACCTCCACTCCCTTGATACCCTCATGAGTTCTCGGTAACGATCCTGGAAAAAGATAATCAATAATTTTTCAAAGAGACTTTCCATGTGTGATATACATACTGGAACAAGTGAAGGAAGCCTGTTGTATGTTATTCTCTGCAGCTTGGTGTAGAAATTACAAGCTGATGTGTGGCACTCCAAAGTTTCAATATGAAACTGATCAAGGACATTGAAGGTAAACGCTGTGGAGGGCCTCTTGAGGGTAGATGGGAAAAATCGCATACAAAGCAGCTGCATGTGTGCTGGTAGGGCATCTTCACAATTACACCATTGCACTTGATGCTTGTAGATTCCTGAGGTAGTCACAAACACCATGCTTTTTCCCCTCTGAAATGCACCATCCTCAACATCTGGTTGTATGTCCCCTTCTGATTCTCCCTTGTGAACAAGATCATCCTCCCAGATGTCATCCCCAGGGGTGTGAACAGAACTGGCAAAGAGTGTTGGGCA
This sequence comes from Clavaria fumosa, assembly GCA_951802425.1. Lineage (NCBI taxonomy): Eukaryota > Fungi > Basidiomycota > Agaricomycetes > Agaricales > Clavariaceae > Clavaria > Clavaria fumosa. Next base: position 136,541 of record OX637794.1, on the reverse strand, counting down.
AGGTTTCCCATCATGTCCAAGGTGAATAAGGAGTCCTAAATTTCCCAGGTCCTCTCTCTCAAAGAACTTCCCTGTCCATCTCCGTATATGATGGAAAGGAAGATGTTGATGTTGTACCAGGCAACAGTTGTGACAAAGAACTTGTTGGCCCTGGCAACAGTCAAGACAACGAAATAAGGCTAATGGTCCACCACAAACCACACAACTAGAGTCATGTGGGAGAGCCTTAAGTCCAACTATTGCAGAGAGGTGAAGACTGCACGCATCCTCTTTCCACTCTCGCAGGAAGTCATTTTGAGTCTAAATAATTTTGAGTAAGACATATGGTCATACAGTGTGTTTGGTTTGCACACCTTTCCCTTCCGCAAACATTTGGGAGTAGGACTTTTTGGTGTCTCAAATTCCAAAGTCATTGAAGCCAAGGCTTCAGGACTTATCTCTCTGCCTCGTTTCTTTGATGGTGATTGAGATACAGCCCTCCTTTCTTGGAATACTGGCTGATCTCTCCCTACCACCTTCCTGCCCCTTGTCCTCTCCTTAACCTCCAAAACCCTCTCTATGGCTCGTGTTGCTCCTTTCTTGCAAATGACTGCATGCATGGTTGGTTTCACATTAAACAAAGTCACATGATCACATGAGGTTAGACAGGAACATGACCAACGAAGCCTCATCACGTGCAGCCTTTGTCCTGAAGCTCGCCACTAGATTCACATTGTGTCATGAAGTCTCAACAGCTTGTTGTTACTCTGAGCAACAGTGTAGATAAATATAAAATGATCATAGTTTTTCATACATAACATGTGAAAAACTTGGTCACTGCTGTCAAATGCATGATTGAACTACAACAGTTCACATGACAGAAAAAATGATTCATGAAGCAGAAGTATGATTTCACAACGTAGAAATTATTTGTACAAGGCAAGAAATTCCTAGAACATGTAGTAAAAATTTTGGGAGGCCTTCCAGATGGTCAAGAAGCTGGCAGGAGTCCCATACAGGAGGCGCTTCCCCCAGCCCGCAATTCCTCCACTCGTAATCTCCAAGCCACTCTTGCCTGCTTTCTGCCCTTTCCAGCCACGTGAACAAGAGACAGAATAAAAACTGGGCTTTGCCATCTCAGTGCCAATTGTCAGTGTACGAACAGCATGACAGACTGGGCACTGTGGCGAAATTAGGTCCCCGAGCGGACGGAGATTCTAACAGCATAGTCCTTGTGCAGATGGAGTATCTGCGCTTTCTTTCACTGCAAGCTAACCACTCAAGCTAGTCTTTTGAAATTTTGTGTGCCTATATCTACCCTTCTTATCCTCAATTTCCATGGTTTACATTTTCCCAAAACTCATTTCCCAATGCATGCCAAAGCTGCTGACTAACCCAGTCAAAATTCTCCCGTTTATCAAAACCAACCATAGGATTCCAAAACAATTGCAATGCTATACTGGGCCATCCCATACCTATCATATTCCATCCCTCTCTCCCCCCTCCCATCACCCACAAAGCAACAATTCTAGCATATAGTCAGAATCCAGTTCTCACATCCTCACACAAGTTTGTACTTGTGGTGGCACCTAAATCAAATGGGATCACATTGAAAGATTGAGTATAGTGCATGAATAATACACCCTGACTTTGTTTCAATTACTCTGCCACATCCAGGACTACAGTTGCCTTCCTACAAACCTAAACAACACAAGTACCCCTACAAGTTTGCAGGCCTCACAGCACAAGATCTAACTGTGAAAATCTCTTGAAATTGATCATGGATGCTCTAAATGATGACCACTATCATATAACATGCTAAACAGACTAAACTGTTTTTCTGCGAATGATCCCTTGTTGCTCCTATCCTAACAGCATAGTCCTTGTGTCACGGTCCTATCCAGTCACCTAATCACCTCCGAAACACCTCCGAAGCACCTCCAACGCAACTCCGAAGCATCTCCGGCATCTCCGACACAGTTCTGCCCAAACTCCGCTCCGCTCCATCTCCGCTCCGGCTCCAACTCTGAAGTTCCGGACCGGACTTTCGTCGGACTTCGATATCGGTCCTTCGGACCATATGGACTTTGTTTCTAGCATGTTCCCTGGCGCTATTCCATGGTTGGTAACCATTGGGACAATGCCCACTACCCATGGGAACTTATTCTTTGCCTTACATGTATCATCTATGCCTTCCCACTCCTCAGGTGAAATTACTATGCATATTTGATATATTCATGTTTCACAGTCTGCCCTATGCCCTACCCTAGTAGCATATAAGCCCCCATGTATCTCCATGATCCTCAGTTCGAATATTAACATTATTTCTGGTCCTTGTCACTTGGTCTGTGCGTTAAGCGACTTCGTCCTCACTGTTCTTGACAGTCCCGACAAGTTCCGCAAAACTCCGGCGGACTCCGACGGACTCCAGGCGATTTCCCTTCGGACTTCATCCTTCCTTGTCCTGGAAAGCAAAGTACCAGCAAGGTTAAATTGGGACACATATACACGTGGTGGCACAACCCATAAGTTGAGGCCATAGTCCCAACACCTTTGACCTCCTTCTAGTCCTTCTCCTTTGTGTAGAGGAGAAGTCCTTGCGCAACTCCGATCCGGACTCCGACCGGACTCCGCTCCGCTCCGGCTTCGCCTTTGCCACCCTCCTTTTTGGTCTCCTCTACACTACCCCTCCTACTCCTGCTTTGAAGCAAAGAATCAGATCTTAACAGTATATTCGAACTAACAACCTCGTGTATACAACTGGTCCTTTGCTTGCCCTTTGTGCTACTGCTTGCCTTGCTCCTTGCTGCAAAAGCCAAAGGTCCGATCCGAACCTCCGATCCGAAACTCCGGTCTGTTCGAGCACACTTTGTGTGCATTTGCTCCGGACCTGGATTTGCCACAAGCCGTCTGTCCACGGCGATACAACTAGGACATTTTCCAAAGCCCAGCCAACAATTCCCAGTGCTCCTTAGCTCATCTCCTTCATGTTGGGAGAATTGAGGCAGGAAAACACCGAATGCTGGACTTCTGAACTCTGGCCCCCTGTTCCTGGGTTCTCCCTGGCTCGCCTCCTTCATATCCCATGTTGCAAGGCTCTGAGATGGGAAACTCCGAACTCCGGATATCCGGACTCCGTCTCTGGCCACTCCGAGATGGGGAATGCTGGATATCCAGTCTCTGGCTCTTGTTTGTGCTTTCCTTGTGCTCATTTCCTTCATGGATTACCATGTTGTGAAACTCCAAGACGGGAAATGCCAAACTCCAAGCCCCAGACTCCCAAAGCTCCGAACCTCCGAACTCCAGAACTCCGATATTGCTCTATTTTGAGCTTTCCTTGCGCTCGTTTCCTGCATGGATTACCATGTTGTGAAACTCCGAGACGGGAAATGCTGAACTCCGAGCTCCAGACCCCCAAAACTCCGAACCTCCAAACTCCGGAACTCCGATATTGCTCCTTTTTGAGCTGTCCTTGTGCTCGTTTCCTTTGTGGATTACCACATTGCGAAACTCCGAGATGGGAAATGCCAAATGCCGAGCACCAAAGTTCCAAACTGCAGACCTCTGAACTCCAGACTGTCAAACTCCGGACCTCCAAAATCCAGAACTCCGAACTCCGGACACTTTGTCTTGCTTTGTGGCCCACTGTCTTGTCTCGACATGGCCCTCTGAACTCTGATCTTGTCCCCTTGTGTGACTTGGTCCTTTGGACACCTGGCTGTACCATATACAATCCGCTGATTGTCCAGTGTACAAGCCTAACAATTTGAGGACTCCTGCACTTGCGGATATCTGACTCCAAAACTCCGATCCGACTCCAGCCCGATCCGGGCACGGACTCCGATGGGCGCTTGGCCAGCGCATACTCCACACCTACTCCGGAACTCTGACTCCGGGACTCTGATTCTATCCTTGCTGCAGCGAGTCCGAATCTGGACCTGATTCTGGATGCTGCCCACTGTGGTTGCATCACCAGTTCTCAGGATTGCTGTCACGCCCGTGCCAACCGGACTATTCTCCGGCCTTCTCCGACCTTCTCCGGCGGTCTCCGGACCCCCGTTCTCAACTCCGGGCTCTCGGACTTATGTCCAGAGCGCCGGACTTTACTTGTGCGACGTAGCGCAGGATCAGGAAGTGTGCCTGAAGGGCCACCAACTGATGTCCGCACTAGTTGCTGTTGCTTCGAGCAACCAGGAACTGGTCCTGCCCCGGACCCATCGCCCGGACAATTGATGGACTCCCGGAAACATCCGTACAATCATAGTTAGTAGTTTAACGTTTGTCCCGATCAGATTCCGTCTCCGTCCCGTAGTCCCGTTGTAAAGATCTTCTCCTGACTCCCGGACATTTCTCCGTAGCTACGAACAGATTCCGTAGTCGTACCGGAGTTATCTCCGTCGCTAGCATCGCCCCGGACTTTAGTATAAGTACTCGTAGATTACCGCCTTGTCTAGCCAGTCTGATAATCAACCTCGCCCACTCGCATTCTACTCCGCTAAAGCCCGAAACCCGTCTCCTTCGACTTCCCGAAATCCGAGACACTGATCCGCAGAGGGCGTCGTTTCAATACGTTCGCCAAGTCTCGTCCGAACCCAAGTCCAACTCCGCCCAAACTCCGGATCGCCCCACCGCGCCCGGACTTCGTTACTCCTGCCCGGACTTTGTCATACACGCCCGGACTTTGTCATTCCTGCCCGGACTTTACTCCGCCCGACCTCTGCGACATAGACGTAACAGTATTATCAGACTGACCACTCTGCGCTCACAATGTCCGAACCCCCCCGACGCAGTGGCCGCTTGCGCCCAAGTGCCAGACCGACGACCCCTGGTGGGTCCGACGTTGGAGAACTCATTAATCCAACCCCTCCTGGCGAGGGGGACGAACCGGCCCAACCCGCTCCACATAAAACCCGATCCCGTTCCCCTCCGGCTGAACAGCCCGACTCCCCCTTATCTGACCCCGACACCGAAGCCCCGAACCTCGCGAACGCGATCCGCGCCTTGGCCGCGTCCACCAAGGAACGAGGCACGTCGTCCTCCCGCGTCAAGGAACCGGAACTGTTCAACGGTTCCAATACCAAGAAACTCCGCAGTTTCTTGGTCCAATGCGAATTGAATTTCCGAGACCGCCCGAGGACTTTCAGCGAGGACTCGGTGAAAATTAACTTTGCCATCTCCTTCCTGCAGGGAACTGCTCTCGAGTGGTTCGAACCCGCTCTCCTAGGCGAAGCCCCGGACGCCGACTGGATTTCCGACTGGAACTTATTCGTCCAGGAACTCCGGGATAACTTCGGACCGCACGATCCCGTCAGAGATGCGGAGGCCGAACTCGACCGCCTCCACATGAAAGACTCCCAACGGATCACGACGTACAACGTCGAGTTTAACCGGATTGCCGCGCGGCTCCGGTGGGACGAAGCTGCGCTCCGGCACAACTATTACCGCGGACTCCCGAACCGCCTCAAGGACGAGATCTCCCGAGTCGGGAAACCGACTTCCCTCCCTGTCCTGCGCAAACTCTGCCAGGACATCGACGCGCGATACTGGGAGCGTCAAGGAGAACGTTCCCGTGACGCGCCCGCTAAATCCGACAGCAAGCCCCGCCAAGGAAACAACTCCGGACAATCGTCCGGAGGAAACAAACCCGCCAACAATTCCGGAGGAACTTCGAACGCCTCCGGATCCGCACGAAAGACCGATCCCCCGAAGGACAACAAGATCGGCAAAGACGGGAAGCTAACTCCGGAGGAACGGAAACGCCGCTTCGACAACAACCTCTGCCTTGTTTGCGGAGGTACCGGACATGTTGCGAAGGACTGCCCGAAGTCCCGGAACACGCAGGGCAAGAAGGCCCGAACCGTCACGACCTCCGACACAGTTCCGGAGGTTAAGGCTGCGGCTGCTCGGGCAAAAAACTCCTGAGCGGCCCTTCGAAGTCCGCACTACCGGAGGACCGCGCCGCCCCAGCCAGTGCACGTTACGAGTTCTGCCTCGGCGCATCTGCCATTTCCCCTTCCTCCGACTCCCTGTATATAACTTTGTCTGCTCCGAATATAGATCGTTCCCCGTATTTCCGGACCCTGGTTGATTCCGGGTCATCGCACTGTTTCATAAGTCCCGACTTCGTTAAGGAAAACAAACTCCGGACAACTCCGATTTCTCCCATGTCACTCCGACTCTTCGATGGCTCCTCTACGGACATCGTCGACTCCAAGCTCACCCTCTCCGTCCGATTCCCTACTGGAGAACTTTTTAAGTTAGAATTCCTGGTAGCCCGAATGGATCCCGCCTGCTCCGCTGTCCTCGGATATAACTGGCTCACCCGCTACAACCCGTTGGTTGACTGGGTTAGAGGCAGTGTCGAATTCCGGACACCGGAGTATTCCCGAACATCAAATCCGACCTCCGACCCCCGAACCCCGACTCCGAAAGTGGGAACTACGGTCCTCACTCCCCCTCCGAAATCACCACCACGGCACACGGAGATTCGTTTTGTCAACGCGGTGGAATTTACCAAGATCTCCGAATCAAAGGGATCTCGGACTTTCATGCTGCACCACTTTGGTAACGAAACGACCGTCCGCTCCGTCGCGACCGAACAGGTGGACCTGTCCTCCGTCCCGGAGGAATACCACGACTTCGCTGATGTGTTCAGCAAGACGAAAGCGGACACTCTAGCTCCGCATCGGCCATACGACCTCCGGATTAATCTGGAAGAAGGTAAAACTCCGCCCCATGGGCCAATATATTCCCTCTCCCAGACGGAGCTCCGTACACTGCGGGATTTCCTCGATGAACATCTCCGCATCGGATTTATCCGCCCGACCAGCTCTTCCCATGGAGCTCCTGTTTTATTCGTCCGGAAAAAGGATGGAAGTCTCCGGCTATGCGTGGACTTCCGAGCCCTGAACCGGATTACCCGCAAAGACCGATACCCAATTCCCCTGACCCGCGATCTGCTGGACGTAGCCGGAAGTGCGAAGGTTTACACCAAAATCGATCTCCGGCACGCGTACCATCTGGTCCGGATCGCGGAAGGCGACGAATGGAAAACCGCCTTCCGGACCCGGTACGGTTCGTTCGAATGGTGCGTTATGCCCTTCGGACTTACTAACGCCCCTGCGGCATTCCAACACTTCGTAAACGATGTGTTTTCCGACCTCCTGGACAAATTCATGATCGTCTATCTGGACGACATCCTGGTATACTCCGACAACCTGGAAACGCACGTAGAGCATGTCCGAGAAGTATTCCGGCGCTTACGCGCCAACGGACTTTTCGCTCACGCAGGGAAATGCTTTTTCCATACTGAAAGAGTTGAGTACCTAGGTTTCCTGCTCTCTCCGGAAGGACTCGCGATGGACCCGGCGAAGGTGAAAGCCATTACAGAATGGCCGGAGCCCCGGAAAGTGAAGGACGTCCAATCCTTCCTCGGATTCGCCAACTTCTACCGGAGATTCGTCTTCCGGTACTCCGACATCGTCGTCCCTCTAACCCGACTCACACGGAAGTCCACTATCTGGAACTTCAACCCCGACTGCCGGGAAGCCTTCGAAACCCTCAAGACGGCTTTTACCTCGGCCCCGATACTGGCGAACTTCGTCCCGGACGTCCCAATAATTGTGGAAACAGACGCTTCGGACTACGCGGTCGCCGCGATACTCTCCGTGGAATCGCCACCCGGAGAAATTCATCCGGTCGCTTTTCACTCCCGGACACTGCATGACGCGGAGTTGAACTACGACACCCACGACAAGGAACTCCTGGCCATATTCGAGGCATTCGGTGAGTGGCGTCACTACCTCGAAGGTTCCGCTATTCCGGTCCACGTTATTACGGACCACAAGAACCTGGAATACTTCGGAACTACCCGGACTTTGTCTCGGAGACAAGCCCGGTGGTCGGAATTCCTCTCCGGTTTCAACATGGTTATCCGATTCCGCCCCAGAAAACTTGGAACAAAACCCGACACTCTTACCCGACGATGGGACGTTTACCCCAAAGAGGGAGATAGTGGCTACGCCAGCGTAAATCCGCAGAACCTCCGACCGATTTTCACCTCCAAACAGCTGGCCACCTCCCTCCGAGCAACCTCCCTCGAAGGACTCGCACTCCGATCCGTCCTTGTCATGGACGAGGAAAAACTCCGAACGGACATCCGGAACTCGCTCCGCGATGATCCGGTCGCAAGCACACGCCTGGACAAAGTTCTCTCGGGCACCGGAGATAATCCCCGGTGGACTGTAGATGCGTCCGGCTTCCTGCGACTGGACGACCGGATATATGTTCCAGACTCCAACGACCTCCGACTCCGTGTCCTGCTGTACAGGCACGATCACCCGATCTCCGGACATTTCGGACAGAACAAAACCCTGGATTTGATCCGAAGGGAGTATACGTGGCCCGGACTTCGCAGTTTTGTCTCGGAGTATTGCAACTCCTGTACTAACTGTGGCAGGTCGAAGCCCCGAAGGCACCGACCTTACGGTCTCCTCCACCAACTCCCGGTCCCGGAATTACCATGGAATTCAATCTCCATGGACTTTATTGAACACCTCCCGCAATCCGACGGATTTAATTCCATCCTTGTCGTAGTTGACCGCTTTTCCAAGCAAGGAATTTTCACCCCGACTTTCGACACAGTTACATCGACGGACCTTGCCGGACTTTTCGTCCAGCACGTTTTCTCCAAGCACGGAGTTCCCTCGCACGTAACCTCCGATCGCGGACCGGAATTCGTTTCTCACTTTTTCCGCTCCCTCGGGAAAGCGCTCGACATGACTCTCCATTTCACGTCCGGACATCACCCGGAGGCAGACGGACAAACCGAACGGTTAAATCAGACCCTGGAGCAGTATCTCCGGTCTTACTGTAACTATCAGCAAGACAATTGGTCTGAACTCCTCCCGCTCACGGAGTTCGCTTACAACAATGCTCCGAGCGAGACGACCGGAATTTCACCGTTCTTTGCTAACAAGGGTTACCACCCTAGCATCTCCGTCCGCGTCAACCAGGACATGACCTCCTCCCGTGCCCGGACATATGTCGCTGACCTGGAAACTCTCCACCAGGAACTCCGGCAACAAATCCTTGCCGCGCAGCAACGGTACCAAAAGTCCGCTGACCGGCACCGTCTTCCGGCCCCGGATTTCCGCGTCGGAAACAAAGTTTTCGTTAAGGCGGAATTCTTCCGCACCACCCGACCGTCCAAAAAGCTCAGCGAGAAAATGCTCGGACCTTACGAGATCATCGCTCAAGCCGGACGAAGCTCCTTCACGCTCCGACTCCCGGAAACCCTCCGCTCCGTACATCCGGTCTTCCACGTGTCAATGCTGGAATTAGCGACACCGAACACCATTCCGAACCGGATCCAGCCCCCTCCGGAACCCGTAGTTGTCGACGGAGAACTGGAATTCGAGATCACGGAGATTTTGGATTCTAAGTACGACAACCGGAGGAAGAATTGTAAGCTACTCTACCTGGTCCGGTGGACAGGTTACGAAGGAACCGACGAAGAGACCTCCTGGCTGCTCGCCACGGAGCTTGAGCACGCCCCGGACCTTGTCGCGGACTTCCACTCCGCTTACCCTGACAGACCCGGACCACTCGGAGTTTAGCCTCCACTCGGACTTAGTTCACACGAAGTCCGATCAACGGAAATCCGATTGCAAAAAAATATATATACAAGATAATTTACACCGGACCCAAGTCCGGTTCCCCCTCCGCATCCTCCGCCTCCATCTCCGCATCTCCGGTCTCCGGCTGCACTCCCACCAACGAAGATCGACGGGAGCGCGCACTCTCCTGCTCCACCGCCCGGGCCAACTCCGGATCTCGTCGCTCCAGCACCCTCCGCAGGATCCGGTTATCCTGCGCAAGTTGATCCCTCTCCGCGATCATCTTGTTCATGTTGAGGTGCTCGACGAAATCCGGGACGAGCTGCCGGAGTTCAGTTCCGAACTCCGCGGAAGCCCCGGAAAAGACTCACCTGCCCGATCGCCGCCTCCAGCCTCCTTGTCATCTTCTCCAGCCCCTTCACCATCGAGTTCCGGTGCATCCGGATCTCGTTGTTCTTCTCCGCGCTGGCCTGGAGGAACCAATTCGCGGACTGGAGATCCAGCTCCGGCTCGTAATCCTCGGCCCGGAGCTTTTTCGCCGGCCTCGCCTCCACCTCCGGCTCGCCCTCCGCCTCCGTCTCCGACCTCCGATCCAAGTCCGACTCCACCATGGCGTCGGACTTTGTCCCCCGACGCGCGACTCGCTTTCCCTTGTCCTTTCCCTTTCCCTTGCCCTTGGCCTTCCCCGGCCACACGCACCCAACCCGCTTCTCCCGACACTGGTCGCAACTCCGGGTCCTCGCCGGCCCCGTCCATTTGCATTCCTGGACCGGAGTTTAGCGCGATCTCCGGCGACGAAAGGAGGACTTACTAATTTTTTCTGGGAGCAACGCTCACGCGTTACTCCAGCCGAGGTCCCCTGGGCCTCCGCGATCTCCGCGCCTCCTCCTCCTTTTGCTCCCGCAGCGCATTCTCCGCCGCTTCCTGGAGCTGCACCGACTCCTCCACGCTGGCCACCATTTTCGTCGTGGCTCGCGCCGCCTCCAACTCCTTCCTCCGCTCCTTCGCTCTCTTCCCCGCCTCTTCCTCCTTCCTCCTCGTCTCCGCCTCCTCCTCCTCCCGTTTCCGCTCCGCCTCCTCTTCCCTCCGTTTCATCTCCGCCTCCTCCTCCTCTTGCCTCCTCCGCTCCGCCGCCTCCTTCTCCCTCTGCGCCTTCGCCTTCAGCGCGTCCATCTCCGCCTGGAGTTTCTGGAGTTGTACTTCATATCTGTTTTCTTCTTCAGCCATGCCTGGTGGTGGGTCAGGTCTAAGGAGAGGGGACCTGTGGTGGATTAATGCCCCGGATTATATACCCGGCCACGGAATTCGAACTCCGACGAAATCTCCGATCCCATTTCCGTCCTCGGATCGCGATCGCCTTGATCCGGTTGCCCCAATCCGGTCCAGGGGTGATAACGGATCCAGGGCCTCGAGGGCTCGGCCCTAAGAGGGAGATACTGTCACGCCCGTGCCAACCGGACTATTCTCCGGCCTTCTCCAACCTTCTCCGGCGGTCTCCGGACCCCCGTTCTCAACTCCGGGCTCTCGGACTTATGTCCAGAGCGCCGGACTTTACTTGCGCGACGTAGCGCAGGATCAGGAAGTGTGCCTGAAGGGCCACCAACTGATGTCCGCACTAGTTGCTGTTGCTTCGAGCAACCAGGAACTGGTCCTGCCCCGGACCCATCGCCCGGACAATTGATGGACTCCCGGAAACATCCGTACAATCATAGTTAGTAGTTTAACGTTTGTCCCGATCAGATTCCGTCTCCGTCCCGTAGTCCCGTTGTAAAGATCTTCTCCTGACTCCCGGACATTTCTCCGTAGCTACGAACAGATTCCGTAGTCATACCGGAGTTATCTCCGTCGCTAGCATCGCCCCGGACTTTAGTATAAGTACTCGTAGATTACCGCCTTGTCTAGCCAGTCTGATAATCAACCTCGCCCACTCGCATTCTACTCCGCTAAAGCCCGAAACCCGTCTCCTTCGACTTCCCGAAATCCGAGACACTGATCCGCAGAGGGCGTCGTTTCAATACGTTCGCCAAGTCTCGTCCGAACCCAAGTCCAACTCCGCCCAAACTCCGGATCGCCCCACCGCGCCCGGACTTCGTTACTCCTGCCCGGACTTTGTCATACACGCCCGGACTTTGTCATTCCTGCCCGGACTTTACTCCGCCCGACCTCCGCGACATAGACGTAACAATTGCTATCTTGTGAACACATCTGTCCAGCAAGGTTGCTCATGCAATCCTTGCTACTCTGAACTACTCTGAACTCCTCTGATGTGGTCTCGGACCTCCACGCCACATCTCCACACAGCTCCAGACCACTCTGCACTCACATTCTCGGACTCTGCATCTTCGAAACTCCGAGATTCCGCCCTCCTCCGATGCTCCAAAAACTCCGAAATTCCAAAATTATGTTCCTTTGCTACATTGTTATGCTTCCTATGTCCTTATGTTTCCTGTTACTCCAATCCCCATGAACTCTTTTTTTTTCATATTTTTTGATACTTTGATTCCCTCACTTTTCTTGACTTCACAAAACTCCGAAATCTTGTTCCATACATTGTTACCTTTTGTACAACTCCAACACTCCTTGTTTCCTGTTTTTGTTCTACTCTTCTGTCTACTCTAGCCCACTTCTTCACAATCCCTTAGTAAAACTTGGAAAATTTTTTCTTAAGATAAAAAATTTTTGTAGGAGGGGGGGGGTGATTGAACTTACAATAGGTCCTCACAGCCTCCCAGCATCTCCGACCTTTTCTGGCCCCCCCTCCACACTCTGCTACCTCCACACTTCCACTCTGCACCTCCGCACCTCCGCTCCGCTACTCCACTGCTCTGACTCCACACTCTGCCACCTCCGCACCTCCACTCTGCACCTCTGCACCTCCGCTCCGCACCTCCGCTCCGCTACTCCGCTGCTCTGACTCCAACTCTGCTACCTCTGCACCTCTCCTCTGAGACTCTGACTCCATTTCCGCACCTCTGCACCTCTCTCCAAACCTCCAAAACTTCGATTCCCTTACCTCTTCTCCAACTCCGATTCCACACCTCCGCACCTCCGCTCCAACTCCGATTCCACACCTCTGCACTCCACTCCAAAACTCCAAAATTCAATTCTGCACCTCCACTCATCTCTGATTCCTCCCTCCACACTTCTGCTCCTCTGTACCTCCACTCTGAATCTCCAAAAGTCCAACTCCCTCACCTCCACACCTCTGCTCCAAAACTCTGAACCCCCAAAACTCCGATGCTCTCAGCTCCACACCTCCGCTTCACATCTCCGACACCCTCTGCACCATCTCCGACCTGCTCCAGACCTCCGACTCCAACTCCAGCTTGAGTTCCACCCTCTCCGACCTCACCTCCAGCTCCAACTCTCTCCAACCCACACAGTGAAATACAGTCACTTAAGGGTCTCGAGGGCTCGACCCTAAGAGGGGGATACTGTCACGGTCCTATCCAGTCACCTAATCACCTCCGAAACACCTCCGAAGCACCTCCAACGCAACTCCGAAGCATCTCCGGCATCTCCGACACAGTTCTGCCCAAACTCCGCTCTGCTCCATCTCCGCTCCGGCTCCAACTCCGAAATTCCGGACCGGACTTTCGTCGGACTTCGATATCGGTCCTTCGGACCATATGGACTTTGTTTCTAGCATGTTCCCTGGTGCTATTCCATGGTTGGTAACCATTGGGACAATGCCCACTACCCATGGGAACTTATTCTTTGCCTTACATGTATCATCTATGCCTTCCCACTCCTCAGGTGAAATTACTATGCATATTTGATATATTCATGTTTCACAGTCTGCCCTATGCCCTACCCTAGTAGCATATAAGCCCCCATGTATCTCCATGATCCTCAGTTCGAATATTAATGTTATTTCTGGTCCTTGTCACTTGGTCTGTGCATTAAGCGACTTCGTCCTCACTGTTCTCGACAGTCCCGACAAGTTCCGCAAAACTCCGGCGGACTCCGACGGACTCCAGGCGATTTCCCTTCGGACTTCATCCTTCCTTGTCCTGGAAAGCAAAGTACCAGCAAGGTTAAATTGGGACACGTATACACGTGGTGGCACAACCCATAAGTTGAGGCCATAGTCCCAACACCTTTGACCTCCTTCTAGTCCTTCTCCTTTGTGTAGAGGAGAAGTCCTTGCGCAACTCCGATCCGGACTCCGACCGGACTCTGCTCTGCTCCGGCTTCGCCTTTGCCACCCTCCTTTTTGGTCTCCTCTACACTACCCCTCCTACTCCTGCTTTGAAGCAAAGAATCAGATCTTAACACCTTGTGCAGATGGAGTATCTGCGCTTTCTTTCACTGCAAGCTAACCACTCAAGCTAGTCTTTTGAAATTTTGTGTGCCTATATCTACCCCTCTTATCCCCAATTTCCATGGTTTACATTTTCCCAAAACTCATTTCCCAATGCATGCCAAAGCTGCTGACCAACCCAGTCAAAATTCTCCCGTTTATCAAAACCAACCATAGGATTCCAAAATAATTGCAATGCTATACTGGGCCATCCCATACCTATCATATTCCATCCCTCTCTCCCCCCTCCCATCACCCACAAAGCAACAATTCCAGCATATAGTCAGAATCCAGTTCTCACATCCTCACACAAGTTTGTACTTGTGGTGGCACCTAAATCAAATGGGATCACATTGAAAGATTGAGTATAGTGCATGAATAATACACCCTGACTTTGTTTCAATTACTCTGTGTTACAATTGCGCCGTCCCCACCCCTTTCGTACGTCACACCCCCTTCTTTTACCCTTCACACCATGCACACACCCCTCTCCCTTCGCCCGTCACGTACCACATGCCTTCCCTCCTTCTATGCTATCACCATGAGTCATCACGCGCCTCGTTGTTTACATGTGTCGGCTGTCTCTCATTATGACTCTTTATGACTCACACCCATGTACTATATAAGTAGTCTCTCGAGTAACACCTACCCTTAGGTTGTTACTCCCAATCACTTACCTCCTTTGCTCTCATTCGACCGACTCTTACCTGAGTTCCTCGAATACCTGAGAGTCAACGTGACTTTAGTTGACAAGTAACAACCTCTCCCCCGCCTACCTCCTCACGGACCTAGGCACCCTCACCCTGCCCAGACCGAAGCAAGGTCTGCGTATTCCAAGAAGAAAGAACTGGTGCGCTACTGGACAGCGTTTGAACAGCACGAAAGGCGCAGAGCCTTAGTAGGATTCGACGAAGACACAAATTTCGAGCAATTGACACCACCGAGCACACCACAGAGCAGAACCTACGAGCGGTTCCTGTACCCGAGACAGTCCGAAGCCGCCCAATTGGCGCCATGCTATCACTTTGCTACCCGACGACTTTGTGTACCAACAGACCCGAGCACGAACAACGCCACATCGATCGCGCACCGACCCGAGTGGCGAATATTCCGTACCAGACTGGTAGCCTTGCTCTCCGAAGTGGCCGCCGAAGAAGCATTTGAACAAGAAACCTTGGATTTCCTAGCAGGAGAAGAACTCCTCTTTGACAACGAAACCGACTACTACAGCGCCTTCGAGGAACTCGAAGACGATACCCACACGTCTGTCACAGTACAGACTGACAACCTACCCGACCGCCGCTCTTCCGAAGCACAGACCGACCTTACCTTTGGCAGCTTCCAAGACCGCCTACGAATAAACATCTTCCAGGACCCACCCCGAATTTGGCTCGAAGACCTCGATTGAACAAATGGCCGACGCTGCTCCCGCACCTGCCCCTGCTCCCGCAGCGGCAGTGATAACACTGAACTTGAAGATCGCCCCTTACTCAGGAGAGCGAACGGAGTTCCAAACATTCCTTCAAAGCCTTCACCTGGAGTTTAGGGTGAATGCTACCAGATACCCCACGGACTTCCTCAAGGTGGTTTTTACCTTGAGCAATATGACAGAAGGCTACGCCGCCGAATGGGCAAACCAAGCAGCCATGGTTTTACTAGAGGAAGGAGGAGAACAGGTCATTTGGGCGACCTTTGAAGCAAGGATGAGGGAGGCTTTTGCCCCTATCGAAGACCAAGCCCTAGCAGTCCAGAAGATTAACGTCTTCAGGCAGGTGCAGATGGATGCTGCACAGTTCTTCCAGAAATTCGAAACTCTCATGAATCAGGCCAGCTACGATGAAGAGACGCACTGGAATGTGATCCATGCACTACTAATGAGGGCCCTACACCTTAAACTGATGGAGAAAGTGCTCTCTTGCGCCGAGCAACCTGCGGATTACCAGGCTTTTCGGGTGCTCACAATACGACTAGACTGCCAGCACCAGCTGCACACAGCGGTGCAAAGAGAAATGCGAGCCCAAACAGCACCTGCTCCCCGCCCCGCTTGGAACCAGCCTGCGCAACGCCTACCCCCTCAGAACCGTTTTTGGCGGTCGCCACAGTGGCAACCGCAAATTGCGTACCCAGGACCGAACCAGTGGAGTGCACCGCCCGTCCAGCAACCCCAACAAGCACAATGGCAGTCGCGTGCACCGCAGCAGCAACAACAACAGCAAGGACTACCGCCTGCGCAATGGAACAGGCAGCCTCCACCTGGAACAAGACAGGGAACCCCGCTGCAAAGAGTACACTATGAATTATACCTAACTGCTGTGTCTAGTTAATTATTTCATTCAGTACTACTGCATCTGGACTGTGGTGACGCAACCCGCCAATGCCATCCCCATGACATACACTACTGACTACTTGCGAGCTGCGACAGCTTCCTTGTCAACTACCAACTCTGCAGTTACCCCCCAAGTCGTCTTGCCGCTCATGAATCCCGTCGGTATCATGACATATCGCATGCACATCAATGCGGCTGGGGGCGCAGAGACCAAGATTAGCATTTTCGGTGAGAACCTCCTTCGGATCACCAACAACGGCACTAGCATTCTTTGGATGCATTACATCTCCGGCGGCCCGTTCGAGACTTTATCCACAAGCTCCATCACGATTGGCAGCGCCAATTTCACGGATGTCACGGTCATCTATTCTCCGACTACTATTTCTCTCTTCGAATGGCGTATTACACTCGCACCTACAGTGGTGCTCAGGTGTGGGGTCCTGCATATTGGTCAGTGCAGCACCTCACCGCTGGCATGGTGGTCTCGGCCGATCTCGCTTATGTCCGATGCCTTCCCTTGGCGATGGACCATGCGCCGACTGAACTGTACACTATTTACAACTTCCTGTATGACAACAGGGTGATGGACCTCTATGGGGGCCAGGTGACGGGTCCTATCCTGAGCTACGCACTGAACATCCTGGCCAGCACCAAGCAGCAGGTCCTGTCCAAAATTCCGTTGACTTCGCGGCGCTGACTTGCCTTTTCTGCGGGTATTTTCATCAGCAAAAGAGACAATGACTGCCTGACGAAACCGAATCTCACCTGATTTCATGGAGGCTCTTCAGATTCTTAAGTACTCTCTTCGGAAAGATTGCGAACTATCATTTACTGAGGGCTTGGACTGGGAACAGGAGTTGCTAGAGCTAGAGGCCACCACAGCTGCCCAAGAACAAGTCCCAGAGGACATCAATTCATATGTCCGCAATGTACTCGCAGCGTAGTTAGCATAGTTACCAAATATATCCTAGTTGTGCCTGGAAACCATGGTGTGAGCCACCCCTGAGCCACTTTGAGCCACAGCTGATGCTGTAATCATGGTGTGGCTCGGCTCTTGAAGCCGAAAGCACGGTGTGCCACGTGAGCCGCACCATAGCCGAGCCGAGCCGAACCATGGCAACACTACTTTTCTTGGCCAAAACAAATTTGCTGCATACATCCATGTGGATTGGCCAGTCTGAATATTAAAGCATTCTACCATGTTGTGGGTCTATATTTCCATTGTCTAATCTTGGCCAAGATGATATTGAAAATATATCTTGGCTGAAATCAATTACTATTCAGGTCCATGAGTATTGGCCAGTCTGAATATTACAGCACATCATCCATGTTGGCCAGAACTATATTTTCTCCATTGTATCTTGGCCAAGATGATATGAACAGCTTGGTCATCATTACAATGAGCCAATTGGCCCAGGTGATATTATTGTCAGCAGGCTTCACTCACTGGCCTATTCAATTATTGTGCAGTACTTGATGTCTGGGCCAAGGGTGATATTTTCATTTTTACATCCTGTTGCCCCAAGCTGTATTTCTTGTGCAATTTATGTGATCTTGGCTGAGGCCAGCTGAAATGCTAAATACGTACTGGTGTACTTTGTGGGTGGCATGATATTAGTGTCCTTTTTGGACTGAACGGTGTGGCCTGACAATGCCCAAGCTCACCCTCGAAGATCAGTCTGATGGTCAAATGCACTCTCATCCACAAATACAGCCTGCTCTGCAGTGTAGTTGGTGCCAACAAAGTGTTGGTATTCAAGTCACAATCTCTCATTGTGCTCAAGCACATTCTTGCTGAGTTGTAGCAAGTCAATGGGTTTGAACCCACTCGTCTCTAGTGTGTAACTACTCACCTTCTTCATTGTGAAGCCCCTCCTCCTCAATGTGTGCCATACAGTACTTAATGATGCTTCTGTGCCAAACCTTTGCCACAGCAGTTCCTGTAACTCATCAAGATATGCATCTGGTGTGTGCTGGACTGATCCTGGAAGAAACTAGCAAGAATCAGTGTTGGGTGAGGCTTATGGATAGTCAAGACAACATACCTGTGCCTCTTGTGTTGTGAGAAGTCATTTTGATGACTGGAGAAGGCAAGGGGGGCAATTGATAGTACCTTGTTGTCTGAAGTTGGTCAAGAGACATTCTATGGTGCAGCAAGGTACTCCAGTGTGGTAAGAGATCTCATCATTGCTCAGGTTTGAAGACATCAAGAGAATAATCTGGCATGCATCATTTGTTCTTATATCTGCAGTAGTTAGTGAGACATTTTGACGATATGGGCAGTCAGGAGGCAGCCGGCGTACGATGCGCGCTCTGCTGTTGGCCGTATGCGAGTCGTCATTTTCGGTGAGTCGGTGGTGATGATGCGATGCGACTGGTAGGTGGTCGTTGTCGACATATACGAGACAGTGGTTGCGGGGTGAAGGGATGGTGCGGGAGAAGAGGGAGAGGCATAGGGGTGGTGCACGGGACGGATACGGAAAGGGATCGCGACGGTGTACACAGTGTCTTCCTCACTGCATTTGTATGTTCAGGCCACCTCGTCGTGATTCCCAGCTGACGCCTCTCTGCCGGCTTGCCGCGCGCCCCTCGGATAGCTATTGCTACCGGCGCGCGAGTGGCGCTGGCCCCGGACGTGGGCATATGGTGGTGGGCTCATGCTGGGCGCGGTAGTGCGGCGTGGCGGGCACTGGCACTGCTCACACACGATTCCTCTGGGTTTCTCCCTCTGTCGTGAGCCCCGCGCTACTGATCTTGGCGAGAGCGCAGGTGCGCGGGTGAGTAGGCCCGGTTGGCGCAGACGGACGGGCCCCGTACGCGCGGACGAGTTTCACAGCCAGTGGTGTTTATAGAGGAATCATCTTCTGTAACGCGGGTCAGTGAAAGAAAAGAAGAGAAAAATAATAAGAGCAACACATACTGTGGGTGCGCCGACGCGGCACGTCTGTCCCTTGTGGAACTGTATTCGCCCTCATTGCGCTCACACTCCTTCCCCTGTGGCTTGGTGATCTTGTTCTCCACTGCTTCCGCTGGCAGGTGTCATGTCCACCAGCAAGATCTCCTCGACTCGCTCCGTGCTGATTTCTCCTCACGAGCTCGCGCGGAGTTGAGTCTTAAGCGCGGTGTGGCTGCGGGTCCTGCGGCGGGTGCCGGTGATGTTGCTGTAGCCGTGATTGTTGTGGTTGGCTGGAGCGGTATCGAGGAAGCCAAAGGGTGGCGCGTTGTCACCAGCGTCGCTGGATTTACCACCGCTCGCCCGACTCACCGTACTTGTTTCATCCGTCGTCTGCATCACGCGCGCCTTCAGAACGAGGAGATCATGTAAGAGGAAACTCAGTATTACGCACCTTTGATCGACTTTAGACCGTCCTCCGGCAGCAGTCGTGATGCCGGTCCGCGGCATTTACACGGGCTCTGAGCTTGGTTCGTTGTGGATGCCGCAACTGTCGTCGTCCGTCGATAGGGAGCGGGAAAAGCGCTGCAGGCATCATCGTAGAATCGCAGTAGGGCAGGCAAAAGGGACAGGACGGCCTGAGGGGTTCTCGACTGAGTGGAATTGGTCAAAGCAGATCGAAGACTCGTCGCAGGAGTCGTCTGATCGAGATAGATTCCCACAGTTTGACTCCAGTGCCACATCGCGCGTCGACTCGCAGACGCGAGATCCACTTTCCTTGCCGGCAAGGGGTCTCGTCGGACGCAATGTCTGACCCCAGCCTCCTCGAACTCAACTGCTGGGTCCACAGTGACGAAACCAAGAACGTGTTTGCGGCTGAAATCGCAAGGGACAAGACTGTTGGTGTACTGAAGGATGCGATCAAGGAGAAGATGAAACCCCTCTTCGATCACATCCCCGCCGGCTCTTTGGAGTTATGGAAGGTGAGCAACTCCGATCAATGCGTACTCTTGCGGCAACGCTCAACGACCGTAGGTTTCGATTGCCGATGATGATGCATTTACGGAGGCATTGCGGGACCTCAACTTGGATAACAAACCGCAGTTATGGGCCACCAACCGTCTGTCAAAATTATTCACTGTCGCACCTGAAGATGAACACCTCCATATCATCGTACGCCCACCACCTGCTGGTGTGTGCTGATAATTGTGACATGCCGTCTCCGCAACTGATCACTGTCCCAGGAGTAATCCCGTCCTCTGATCCAGAGCATATGCTCGAACTTAACTGCTGGGTCTACAGTGACGAAACCAAGAATGTGTTGGCGGTTGAAATCGCAAGGGACAAGACTGTCGGCGCACTGAAGGACGCGATCAAGGAGAAGATGAAACCCCTCTTCGATCACATCCCCGCCGGCTCTTTGGAGTTATGGAAGGTGAGCAACTCCGATCGATGTGTACTCTTGCGGCAACACTCAACGACTGTAGGTTTCGATTGCCGACGACGATGCATTTACGGAGGCATTGCGGGACCTCAACTTGGATAACAAACCGCAGTTACGGGCCACCAACCGTCTGTCAAAAATATCACTGTCACACCTGAAGATGAACACCTTCATATTGTCGTGCACTCTCCGCCTGCCACAGGCCGATGGTGCCACCTCCCTCTGGTGGAGAGCGATGTAACAGAAATGCGAAAGGATTATGTCAAAAATGTGCCCAGGAAGGCTCCCTCGAGTCAGGGCACCCCATCTCAGTTCGCGGCGCTGCAGGTCCGCCTTGAGAAGTTGGTCTTCTGCAATCGTCCTTTCACCGCCGCGGCCCCGATACCCGTCACTTTGCTTCACCGCGTCTTCGGGGAATTTGTCAATGACTGTAGGCATGAACAAACACGGGAGGATAACCTATTCAGTTGGAAGTTGTCAGAGGAAATGTCGAAATGGTTTGGAGATGAAAGTGACAGGAAGAAGGCATTCCACACCCTCCTGGATGACGACTATGGACTACGCTTAACCTGCACCAAAATCGCAGGAACAGGGTTTGAAACTGACGGAGACATGTCCGTCGATGGTCACTGTTACTTTATCCTCAAATTGAAGAACAAGATCAGCACTGGTGGCGCAGAGCCTTTCGCTCAGGCAATCTCATATTATTTGGAGTCAAACCGTGACAACACCGTAAAGGCCAAGCACAAAGGTTCCAATTTTCCTTGCCTACTTGTGATTGTTTTTGGTGAGTTCTCAAATTCTCCCCTTCTTGGCCGATGGTTATTCAGGCCTCTGCAGGTGCCCATATTTGCTTCGCTGGTGCAGTATGGACTGGCCGCCCCACTATTCAAGTTCTCTCCCCGAGTCTGCCCCTTTTCTGGGATCCCACGGATATGTCTATGAGAGAGATGATCGCTCATCACCTCTGAGCGATGAAGAAAGCCGCCCACTCCTTGCGGAGATATTACGAAGATTTTCCAAAGGCCGTAGCAAACGTCGGCAAATTTGGCGTCCGCTATCCATACGCTTGCCGCTTCACATCGCTTTTTGGTTTAGGGGACTGCCGTTTTAATTACACAAGCCAAATGGACGACAAACTTGTCTTCTTCGGTTGCGTGGTTCCAGAAGACTCGGCTGTTGTAGGCTCAGATGATCCAAAGGAGGAACTCTGCGTCAAGTTTGTTCGTCGCTACTCCAAAGAAACCCACCAGATATGTGCTTCCGAGCTCTGCGCACCGCACCTGAGAGGCTTTGAAAGTTTACTGGGGGGATGGTTCATGGTAGTCATGGATGTGGTGGACAAGAAGTTCATTGAATTCCATAAACTCGACAAATCAGCACGGACTCTACAGCTTCGCGAACAGCTTGAGGCCAAACTGACTTCCCTTCACCAGGCAGGTTATGTTCATGGTGACGTACGCGATACAAATGGCATGGTCAGAGAAGATGGTCAAGGTTTCATGTTGGTTGATTTTGACTGGTCAGGAGAAATCGGGACGGTGACATATCCCATGAATGTTATTCGTGGACCAGAGCTTCAGAGACCTGATGGGGCTGAGGATGGCCAGTTCATCATGCCTGATCATGATATTTCGATGTTAGGGTACTGTCAGGACCCATCCATTTTTCCTCAACCTAACAACTCTATCACCACTCATGGACCTCCCAACGTTCCCCTACCACCTCGCAAACCCCCCTACACTCTTCCGAAACCCGCTATCAACTTCTGAACACCTCTCAGGCCTCCATCATCTCCTCATGACACTCGCGATCATACCACCATACTCGCGTCACCTCCCGCCACCTCACCTTATGCGTACTCACCGCCGAACCCACTATTCGATGCTCAACACGCTCTTACATGACTCCTGCAGTGACACGTGACTTGCCACACGGCACACCGGCGTTACTCGCATTACTCGCGTTACCAGCGTTACTCACGTGACATACCGCCCAAAGACCGCCCAAGGTCACCTGCCTCACCAGCGCCGTCCACGTGACCGCTCGCCTGACCGCGCGACCTTAACGATGAAATGCGCCACCGGCAGTCAAGCTGTGTATCCTTTCAAATTATGTTCTCCCTTCTTCTTCTCAGTCGTCTATAACTGCATTAGCCCTGGACCAAGCCCCTCTGCCCAGTCGTAGTTACACATATGCTTATTTAGTTAGGTCGCGACCCATGACCAGTCACATCCGCGACCTTACCTATGCTTAGTTTACCCCTCGCGATCTTAGTAGAACACGTGCACGGTCACTCTACGACTAGTTATACCCCGTACTACTATAGTCTTGTCGCCTGGCGCTCTCTGTACTTTCCCTTTCTCGTCATACTCCCTGCATGTACGTATATATAAGGTCTCACATGTACTTATGGTACTCTAGACTTGATATTGACGCACATTGGTTTAAGCTTGAGGCTAGTACGCCCTTTGAGCTTGGAACCATCACGATTGATAGGTCTTGTCTCTCTTGGTGACCACAAGATCGCCAAGACACACTCTACTCTGTTCTAACTCGCCCTCTGCGCTCGTACAACTCGCACGATCTAAGTATTCTTTATTATTCGTCTTGGTACTGATCTTAGAACCCTACAGGTTCACCCGTCGGTTGGCAAAGTCATCGCCTTCACCGACACATTCCTCAACACCGTCGCGACCACCGCGACCCTTCCAACATTGTCTATTTCTTTCACCTCGTCTTCTTCCTTCTCTACACTTCGTCGGTCGACCTTGCGACCTTCTCAGCGTTGTCACTTTCTCCCACCTTGTCTATTTTTTTCTTCACGCTTCGTTGGTCGACTTCGCGACCCTCTCAGCATCACCCATTTCCCCCCTCCTCGTCAATTTCCTCCTTTACACTTCGTCTACCGACTTCGCGACCTTCCTAACGACATCCTCCTCCTCTATACTTGTCTTTCCTCACTCTTACATCTCCTCAGATGTCTTCGCGACTTTCCGGGATCGAGCATTCTCGACTGTGCTCAACAGTTGATTGGTCTTAGCGAGTTTCCAACATAGGTCACCAACAAGTCGATCTCCGGCACTACTATCGAGACGGGACAGGCCCTAACAAGTACATGTTTAGCTAGCTCACAAACAAAACAAATGCAAAAACCCAGTTGGACTGACACTCAAGCAATGCTCGAATGGACTGCAAAACCAATTGCAACCGACACAACAGCAGCCGCTAGACCATGCAAATACAAGATCTCCCATGTCAACAACACGAGTTCGTTGGATCCAGCTCACTGCTCGTGATCGCCTTTCTCACTACCTTGCTTCTCATGCCACTCGAATGGCGCAATTGGCCATTGCACCTGCTGATTCATGCTCTGTTGCAGTAACAATGTGTTAATTCACTGGTGTTAGTGACCACAATGCTAATTGGTCAGAGCAATTCCATCCAGCTATCTGAGCCTTGAATATTGATCCCTTGTAAGACTGAGCAAGCTAACATAAGACTGGACCATGACACTCACCTCAATAAAATGATCACCACTCCCCATCCACATGTTGGTTACTCAAGCACTCCTGCCTCTCATCTATGAAGGTCCAAACTGAACAATATTGTTAAGTGTGTCATTTTTTGGCCATAATTTTTATGCAAACTTGTGTGCATTAGTGTGCACTTATGCAAACTTGTGCAAAGTTATGCAAGGTTGTGCACATTTGTGCACACTTATGCACACTTATCTTAATGTGGAGGGTGGCTGCCTAATGTGGAGGGCAGCTGCCTAAAGTGGAGGGTGGCCTCCTAATGTGCCCACACCCCACCCCTTCACACAACTGTTCTCACTGACCCACCCTCTGCCCAGCACACAGCCTTCCATTTTAGGCAGCCACCCTCCACTTTAGGAGGCCACCCTCCACT
The DNA here is from genome assembly GCA_951802425.1 of Clavaria fumosa. Taxonomy (NCBI): domain Eukaryota; kingdom Fungi; phylum Basidiomycota; class Agaricomycetes; order Agaricales; family Clavariaceae; genus Clavaria; species Clavaria fumosa. The sequence goes on along the minus strand of OX637794.1, from coordinate 112,067 downwards.
TTAGGCAGCTGCCCTCCACTTCAGGCAGCCACCTTCCACCTTCCACTTTAGGCAGCACATTAGGAAGGTCACCTTCCACTCTAGGCAGCCACCCTCCACATTGGGAAAGTCACTTTCCACTTTAGGCAGCCACCTTCCACATTAGGAGGCCACCCTCCACATTAGGAAGGTCACCTTCCACTTTAGGCAGCACATTAGGAAGGTCAACTTCCACTTTAGGTAGGTCACCTTCCACTTTAGGCATCCACCTTTATCAACAAAGAGCGGTGCTACTTGTTGAAAACCTGAGGGAGTGGTGAAACTTGGCCAAGTTCAAGAGCAAGGGTATGGATTTCAGTAAAGGCGTAAGGAATACAAAGTTGTAACGGTGAGGTTTATATACTCAGAGGTAAGGAAACAGCCGAGCCGCACAGGCAACATGTGGTAGGGGGGAGGTACAGTCATGGGGTTAGAGTAGTGTGCACAAGTCAGAAAACATGAGGGAAGGGTGTGGTATGTAATCATGAGGCGAAGGCGAGGCATAGAATCTTGTAGAAGGTCTTGGAACATTGTTGAGGGAGTCAGGTGATGAAATCTTTACATAGTCCCCCTCCTGTAGTCAGCCTCTCGACGACTTCTTCTAGGATCCGTTAATCGTGTGTTCGTCTTGTGGATTGTTATCGTCGTCCTCGAGCTCAATGGGGGGTGCTAGGACGAAGGGGGTTCTTGAGGCAGGACCCGGTTCGTCAAAGTAGTCCTCGGGATCATCGTCTTCGAAGATAAAGGGGAGGACATTGAGTCCAAGCGAGATTGTTAGTGGGGGGAGGCCTCGTCGGTGATGGATGGCCCATTCTTCTCGGATGATGGGGTCCAGGGGAATAGTTACTTCTAGTCGAAGGCAGGTGTGCCGGAAGTTCCCCCAGACTTCAACAACAATGGGGGAGGCGTGGAGAATTCAAGACTGTTGTTGGGGGCGGAGGGCACTCACTCTCTCAAAGAGGGTTCATTGGGCAGTCTCTGCAACATCCTCGATAATGTCATGGAGGATGGCATCATCTACAGAACATAGTTCTCTTCGCTGACCAGGGAAGTCCAGTGCACGAATAGGCAGATCGTCTGCGGAGGGGGGTTCGCCGTGTTGTCACAACAAGTATGAGGGATCTGGGGGATGCTTAGATTGTGAGCCTCCCAGTTGGGGTGGTTGGGGTCATCAGGAGGGTTGGCGAGATGACCAGTTCAGTGAGCACAAGGGCGTATGGGGAGGTAGGGGTGCAGAGTTCGTCCATCGCTGTCGGTTCTCTCAGGTGGCATGGTGGTGGTTCATGGGAGAGAAGGATTTTCATTGTTTTTTGTTGTTTGATTGTTTTTATTGTGTGAGGGTCAGAGTTTGCCATGTCAGGTGTCATGTGTTTTTTGGGGTGAATGAGACAGTTAGTAATCGTGTGGCATTGGGATATTTTTTGTGGAAGTCTGTGAGGGCTTCTGGAGCGTTTTTGAGGTTTGCTTTTGGCTCCCAGGTATTGTCCTCATGCAGATAACTGGCCCACTTGACTAAATATTGAATCTTCTGTCTGTGTTTTTGACTTTTCAATATTTCTTCTACTTTGTGTTGTTCATGATCATCAATCAGCTCCGGTGGTGGCTGCTCATCTGGTTTTTGGTTTGGAAATTCTCCTGGTTTATAGGCGAGCAGTAGGGATTCATTAAAGACCCAGTGTATTTTCCACATTACCGGAAGATTTAGGCAATAGGTGGCGGATCCCACTTTTTCAATAATCACAAAGGGACTTGTTTGTCTGCAAATTTTGCGGTTGGTCTTTCCGTGTTCAGGTTTTCTGCATCTAGCCAGACCAGGTCACCCTTTTTGTACTCTTTTATTTTTGTATTTTTGTGTTTGTTATAGGCAGTTTTCATGTATGTGGCTGCTTTTTCCATGGCTTTTCATGCATTTTCTTGGGTTTCTAGGATTTTTTGTACAAAGGTTGCTGCAGCAGGGTTGTGTATTTGTTTTTTGATTGATATGTCACCCATTCATGGATGGTAGCCATAATTCAAGTAGAAGGGGCTCTGTTTTGTCACAGAATGTACTCGGTTATTGAGTGCGAACTCTGCAGTGGCAAGCCAGCTGGCCCAGTCATCTTGCATAAATGAAATATAGGAGCACAAGTACATTTCCACTTCTTGGTTGGCCCATTTAGTCTGACCATCTGTCTGAGGGTGATATGCAGTACTTGGGTTCCCTTTTATCCCTATTAATTTATTGAATTCTTGCATGAAGTTTGAGACAAATTGAGAGCCTCAGTCACTATTAATCTTGTATGGTATGCCATGATATCAAAGAACTTGGTCTTGTAGGATTTTTGCTGATCCTAAGGCAGTGAGAGTCATATTAGTTGGTTCCAAGAGTGTCATCTTTGTTAATTTATCACATATTACCAGGACACAGTCGAAAGTATTAGACTTCATGTATCAATCCTGTTGGGACCCAGATTTTTTCTTCATATTTGTAAAGTCCTTTTTTGTTTTTTGTCCAGTTAAGAGAAGTAGGAGGAGTCATGGTGGAGTGAGCAAGAATTAGTTTTTGAAGGATTGTTGGTTCTGGGATAAGGAGCATGGCTAGATGGTTTGTAGGGAATATTGTAGTAGATTTTCATAATTAGGGTTAGGCTAGGTCTGAGTACAGTCCAAGGATTTGAGCTATTTCCCACACATAAATAAGTCTTGGTCTCATGAATGATATAGATATGTTGGCTGTCCCAGAAGTATGCATATCATATGCGAACGATATGCGTACGATATGCATACTCCTGAGCAGTGTATGGCAGTGTGCACATGTCCTTTGCCCAGAAGTACACATATTGTACACGTACGATATGCATACTTCTGAGCAGAGTGTGTGTGCATATGCTTTGCCCAGATGTAAGGCTATAGGCCTTTTCTGTTCTTGTATTACATAATCTACCTACCATAATAGTCTACCAGCATAGCCGCTTAGGCTATCCTTTCATCAGCGGCCCCTAGAGGGCTGCTCACCTATATATATAGTGTTGCGACTGTACAGAGAGGGTAGATCCCTCTACATAGAACTACTACACTCAACATACAGTTGAGTCTGGTTCTTTTGAGGGATAGAAAGCGTTACAACTTTTTTGAACCTTCAACACAATGAGAGTGGTTAGAAATGGGTTACACCCGTATAGCCACACAGAAAAAGCACAACAAGAAGGGAGGAGAAACTCCTCCCTTGGTAGGACCTGTGTGCAACACAGGCATCGCGCAGCCAGAGGGAATAGGACCCTCTGTTGAGCCCAGCAGTGAACCCCCGCTAAGGGCTGATGTGGTGTCACCGGCCCCTGACGACAGCGTTAGGTCCGAAACACCACATCACTGGCGAGGCGCCATCGTTTGAGAAGGCCAGGCCTTCAAAAGGAAAGGGCAGGGAGCTTTTAGAAACCCGCAAGAGGTGGCTGTGAGAGTGGTCAAGCTCACGGGCTCCCTCCAATAGTGGAGACGAGCCCACAGCAATAGTGCGAGCTAATGCTGTAGCCGAGAGACTCTCGGACATTCAGGTGGAACTCTCCCACCAGGATGAAGAGTTTGAGGCTCTTGTAAGGGCGATGAAAAATCGCCAAGCCACTATTTGGCAACGGCTAAGTGAGGAGGCTACCCATGTGAGGCGGGTGTTGGACTTGCTAGATGAGCAGGGAACCGCGCTAGTGGCTCCCTTATGGCGGCAACACCGTGATTCGTTGGAACCCAAAGTGGGGCTTGCCCCGCCGAGTCAGGCGCCCTCAGGGGTAGCCCCAGAGGCCAGATGGTCGGCGCCAGCCAACTGCGAGGAAGGGTGGCGAAGGGAGAACCGCACGGACGGTTCTCAAACCCCTGGCGAACCAGGAATAGAGGGCAGTGGCCCTCGAGAAACAGTGGGGCCGGAGCCATGGCTTATGTCACGCTACCCACAGCTGGGTCAGCGAGAGCCAACGGGCCGGATGGGCCTGTTTGGATGGATGGAACCGCCCCAGAAGGAGCGGGAGATTACTCGGGAGGTACTCCCAAGTTCTACAAATTACCAGAGCGATGTATTACATTGCTACCTCGTGATGATATGAGATAAAACCTCGCTATTGCCTGAGGCAATAGCTGAGATTAAGGGGATGAAGATTGACCCCCCTGAGCTTTATGATGGACGAGATGACCTCGTCATCTGGGAAAGGTGGCTTGATGGCCTCCTTAATTACTTCTACTTCCATAGAGTAGTCGGCCCGCAGTTGGAACACCAACGTGTTATGCTAGTGGGGTCACGCTTAAGCAGAATAGCCGCTACTTGGTATACCCAAGAAGTAAAGGGCCTATCCCGTGCTCCTCGAAGGTGGACCTTTGGAGAATTGATAACCGCTATGTTTAAGCGGTTCCTGACTGAGGTAACGGCCCAGAAGGCAGTGGATGCCTTCTACCAGGTGAAGTTTACAAAGGCGAAGGGCGCCTTAGGATTCTGGAACGAACTGGTCCAGGTGGCAGAGAGAATGCTCACCCCGCCTGATGCCGGTATGATGAAAAGGCAGTTCCTTAATGGACTGCCTAACGAGATGGTGGAGGCCATCTTCAAAACTCACACGATTAGCATTGAGTTATCCTCGGTTGAGGATATTATCGACACTAGTTGCCAAGTGGAAGCGACCCTCCACTACCTCCAGCAGCGGAGGGCAGTGCCTTCAGCAGGGAACCAGCCAGGTCCCAAAGGAAACCCGCCCACAGGCAGAGTGCCTGTGGGGCAGAGGTTTGTGAGACTGCGGCCGTATTGGCCGCACACAGACCATAGGCCAGGGGAACCTGTTCCCCTGCGGATTGACCGAGCATGGGATGAGCATGCCCAAGCCGGAGGGAGCAAACCCCGGCTAGAACCGCCTAAGGCAGTGCCCAAGATTGGGGTACAAGGCGGAGAGGAGCAGAAAGCTCCTCTAACATGCTATGTGTGTGGGAAAGCAGGGCACTATGCGAATGTGTGCCCTCAGTCACAGTGAAAGCCAGAGGCTTTTAGGGGAAATGTAAGGAACTATGCCTTACAAGAGGATCCAGGCGAGACGGAGCCCGAGGAACTGCAGGAAACACCTGCGGTTGAAAGCGAGGAGCCAGAAGTCACGGAAGACGACTATGCTGGTTGCGGAGACCAGTACAATTCAGACAAGCTCTTCGTCCTTGAAGAGCTCAAGGAGGAGGCGGAAAGCGACCAGGTTGCTGGAATCTGGGAAGTGGAAGAGGATGAGATCCTCTATGCGATGGAGGTGTTATAGTGTTGCTGCAGCTTCAAGCTGAAGCCCAGCTGGTCATAAGCCAAGCCAAGCCAATCGATTGGCTTGGCTTGACATCAGCTTCAGCTTCAGCTTGAGGCTTTCTCCAAGCTGCACAGCGGCTGCTCAAGCCGCAGCTCCCAAGACATCCATCAATGGGGCAAAGAATTGTTTTTTTCCTCCTCCACTGCCCTCCACTGCCCTCCACTATGCTTATCTGGGTCTGCAACTGTTGTCTATCACCAGGCAGCTGCTTCTCTCTATTCTTGTATGCATGGTTAGAGACATTGATGTCTGTCAATCCTGCCCTGGAGGAAGATCTTCTTGGAGACATGTTACTGGATGACTTTGACACTGTGTTTGACAAGGTATTAGCCACCATTGCCCAGGATGATGATGATGAGATGTAGTTCTATAATGGTATTTTTGTAATTCTAGGCCAGTTCCCATTATTAGCTGGCTGCAAGCCACAGCTAGCCAGCTGTAGCCACAGCTACAGCTTGAGTCAGCTTCAAGCTGCAGCTGGAGCTGCAGCCATGGCTACAGCTTCAGCTTGTGAAGCCAAAGCCGAAGCTCATTGAGCCGGCTTGGCGGCTAGCCAAGCTGCAGCAACACTAAGGTGTTAGAGCAATTAGCCACAGCTGCAGGAGCACTGGACTGAGGCACACAGTGGGCCAAGGCAGGAGGACCAGGCAGAAATGCCAAGTTTCCACTTCTGGTCCTCCCTCACTATGCAAAACTGTGCAGTGGGGAGCAGCACCCATCTGCCAGAGCTGAGGCTCTGCAGCCACAGGTGCAAGTCTGTGGAAATGGGGAAGCAGCACCCATGTGAGGGGCCTGAGGGCAGGTTAAATTAGCAATGATATTTATTGAATTACATGGGACCATTCATGTACAGGAGTTGAGGGGCCACAGCTGCAGAAGGGCAAAGTGAGGAGCAGTGGCCATGTTCTGGGGCTGAGGAGCAGCATCTGAATGCAGGATCTCAGGGACCCAGCCACAGCTGCATGCGAGTCCACAGAGAGGGAAGAAGCCTCAAGTGCACCATGGCATCCCTGCACAGGAGCCAGGGACTGTGGCTGCAGCCAGGCACAATATCACAGCCACAGATGCTCACACAGAGAGAAAGCAGCATCCAGCTTGGGTGAGGGACCACAGCTGCAGCTGGACACAAGTCCACAGAGTGGGAGCTGCATCTGAGCATAGGAGCTGAGGGATTGCAGCCCCAGCCAGGTGCAAGACCACAGAGAGAGTGGCATTTGCACATGGGAGCCAAGGGAGAGGGGAGCCAAGGGAGAGGGGAGCTGAGGGGGCAACCCATGGCTGAAGCTGGGAAGAGGACTCAAGGAGCTGCAGCTGACACTGGGCACAAGTCTGTGGAGCTGAGGCTGGGCATAAGCCCCCAACATGGGGAACATCAGCTGAAGGAGTGTAGCAACAGCTGCACACAAGTATGGCCAAGAGGGTCAGATGGAGTCATGTATATGATGTAGAGACCCAGGCACAGGACCTGAGGGGCCACAGCTGGGCTGAGCACTCGGGCCGGGTGCTAGGCCACAGATCCATAGCTGGACCCACAGAGTGGTGGGGGGGGGAGCACTTGAGCACAGGAGCTGGAAGACTGCAGTTGCAGCCAGGCACAAGTCCCATAGTGGGAGGTGACGTCCATGCATGGGAGCAGAGCCTGCTGACCAGGAGGACCAATGGCAGGCATATGCAATGCCTGCTGGCCAACAGGGTTGGTGGGGACACATGCAATGTGAGAGATCCCAGCACAGGACTTGAGGGGCCACAGCCGAGGCTGGGCACGATCCCACAGAGTGGGGAGCAGCATCTGCATGCAGAGCTGAAGGACCACAGCTGCAGCAGGCACAAGACCCTAGAGTGGGGTGCAGCATCCCCCACATGTGGGGGCAGGGCCTGCTGGCCAAGAGGAACAACAGCAGGTTCATGCAGTGCCTGCTGGCCAAGAGGATTGGCAAAACGGGTGCCCAAGTGCCTGACAGGAATGAGAGTGGGGCCCAGCACCATGCATCGGACTCAGACCACGGAGGGTCAAGGTCCAGAGCCACCTGTATCTACCTCTGGGTTCACTGGACCATCTGACCCAGCAAATAGACAAAGGTGGTACTCAACTGGACACAGGATCTTGCCAGGGGCTGGCATGGCAGAGAGAACTGGAGGGCATGACTGAAAGGAAGGAGGAGAGAATATTGGGGAATAGAAGGCAAGGGTCTTTCTGGAGCTGTAGGTATCTTGGAGGCCCTGGGGCCATCCTAAGACACCCTGTGTGACACCCTGCCTGGAGGACCAGGGCAGGGCCCAGCAGGTTGTAGACACAGACACAAAATTGGCTGCACCAGTACCCCCTCCTTCAGAGGGGGATCCAAATAAGCAAATCCAGAGGGACCAGGGTTTGAAGTCCCAAGAGGACTGGGCCTGAGGGATGGAGTCACAAGGAGCCACCTGACATTTCATCAGTATTTCTTGTCCACATGGATGACATTGTTATGCCTTCCTGTCTCCACTACCAACCAAGGGCCTTCTTCTTCCATTCCATCTAGCATCCATTCAAGCCCTCATCCATCTGAAGTGCTCCCTGTTGCCCCTGTAGCACCATCAGATAGTCACCCATGTACCAGCATACCATTGCCCTTGTATGATTGTCTGCTCTCCTGTCTCTTCCCCATTCTCTTCATTCAGCAATTGTGTCTCCCCCATGTGTTGATAGCTGTGGGCCACACACTTTGATACACATGCTTTCAAGCTTTGACACAAACTCAACTCATAACTTAACTGACTTTGTGAGATGGGGCATCCAGGACACCCACTTTGACATTCACATCTAATCAACTTTGTGTGTCATGTGGGCATGGCAGTCCTGGACACCCACCTTGAGGTACACATCCAGTCAACTTACTTTGTACATTATGAGAGATGTGGGTGTCCTGGTCCTCCTGGCATGGCTTACCTGTATCTGTATGATGTCCCAGCCTGCATCACATTGGATCTTGGTAGGTATGTAAGACCTAGGGTTGGCATGCTAAGAGTGAGTAGCACAGGTGGTGTAAGTAGGATGGAGGGTGGACAGTGTGAGTGGAGTGAGTGGGTGGCACAGGCAAGGTGAGTAAGGCAGGTGGCACAAGTGAGGAGGTGCAAGTGAGGCAAGCCATGTGGTGTAGCACCAATGAGGTGAGTGGGCTGCTCATGTTCATCAGTCATTGCTTATGTGTGCCATACAGTGCCTAGGCTATGTCCATGCTGCTCATAGCAACCCACCTCCAGACCCTGTTCTTTTTTCCCTTCCCCAGGTAGTCCAGCACAATGCAGTTCTGCCTCCTCCCCTTCCTTGCCATGTGCTATCCACTCTATGCTGCTTGTCTTGTTCTTCTGTCTAGGAGTCTTGTGAGTCTATGTTAATCACAAGACTCTCAGACAGAAGAACAAGACAAGCAGCATAGAGTGGATAGCACATGGCAAGGAAGGGGAGGAGGCAGAACTGCATTGTGCTGGACTACCTGGGGAAGGGAAAAAAGAACAGGGTCTGGAGGTGGGTTGCTATGAGCAGCATGGACATAGCCTAGGCACTGTATGGCACACATAAGCAATGACTGATGAACATGAGCAGCCCACTCACCTCATTGGTGCTACACCACATGGCTTGCCTCACTTGCACCTCCTCACTTGTGCCACCTGCCTTACTCACCTTGCCTGTGCCACCCACTCACTCCACTCACACTGTCCACCCTCCATCCTACTTACACCACCTGTGCTACTCACTCTTAGCATGCCAACCCTAGGTCTTACATACCTACCAAGATCCAATGTGATGCAGGCTGGGACATCATACAGATACAGGTAAGCCATGCCAGGAGGACCAGGACACCCACATCTCTCATAATGTACAAAGTAAGTTGACTGGATGTGTACCTCAAGGTGGGTGTCCAGGACTGCCATGCCCACATGACACACAAAGTTGATTAGATGTGAATGTCAAAGTGGGTGTCCTGGATGCCCCATCTCACAAAGTCAGTTAAGTTATGAGTTGAGTTTGTGTCAAAGCTTGAAAGCATGTGTATCAAAGTGTGTGGCCCACAGCTATCAACACATGGGGGAGACACAATTGCTGAATGAAGAGAATGGGGAAGAGACAAGAGAGCAGACAATCATACAAGGGCAATGGTATGCTGGTAAATGGGTGACTATCTGCACCCCCTTCAGCACACCCACCCCCTATCCAAAAGGCCTAGCCAATTTTGACTGATGCCCTTTTTATAGGCCCAGCCAATCGTCAGCCGAGATATAGTCGTATAGGCTCGGCCGATCAACTCGATATACCAAAGTCATGTTATACATACACAGATCTCATGGTACTAATGATGCCCTTTCAAAAGAGCTAGCCAATGAACATTTTAGCAACCAGTGAAGAGGGCCTGAAGCACCCTATTCAAAACACTTCTCTCCTTACATGACAAATAATATCAAAGAGGCTGGGGATGAAGCATATATAGAGTTTATGAAGCAATAGATCAGATATGCTATTTGATAGGAACATAAATTACAAGGTCATCATCATCTGAGACTGCATTAGTGTTAAATGAGACCATACACCTTAATACAGCAGGGTGAAATCAAAACCAATATGCCTTATAATAGGCTTCCAATAGGTTGGAGCAAACTCAACCTCCAAACATGCAATAGAGCCACTGTGAACTTAGGATGAAATGTGGTCTGTCAACTGAATCAGGAACATTGCAAGATGATGTTCTTTAGAAAAGGATGGACCTTTTGAATACCATGCAGCAAGCACTGTCTAGAACCTGATATGCATTTGAATAGACTAAAAAATGGTTAGTTTAGATGGCAAATTTGGACATAAAATTGAGCCATTATGATCTGTAATTGAATGTGGCAAGTGATGCAGGCAGTATCATTATTTGTTATTCCACAATTCATCATAAAAGGCCCCAAATATGCCATCCATCAGGGCATACTCCTTGTGATTATCTGGTATCTCTTAAAAAGGGCTAAACTATTGCACTACATGAGCACAGATTACAAAGAATTATTAGAATCTGGAGAGACTGACATCCTGCACAATATGCACATTTAGATATTCCATGCTATGAATATGATCCATACTGAATAAAGATATGCTTCACTGTCTTATTGGGAGATGATTGTCAAACAGCTGTAAAATGGAACCTGTTCACATTTTACTGCACTACTGAGATCTATTTTCAACCATTCCTCCTTGGTCGCAGTACCCGTTTCTTTGCATCCATGGAGGCCCTCTGTCTGGCCCTGGTCCTATATAGTGACTTGGACCTTTCCTCATCCTTTTCACCCCCCACCCATCTCCTTTTCTGTAGGCTGGGTTCTGCCTCATTATGGATCTCAACTACCACATGAGTGGCAGGATGATCACCACTTTCTACCCCAACCCCCTCAGCACCCCCCTCAGCACCATCACACTGTTCAATATCCACCTTCTTCCACAGGCTGGATTCTTCTGCATCGGTGGTTGGGGGAACAGAAGCATTGACCCTATCATCATCCCCATCATCACTCTGCCCATCATTATCTGACTCCTGTGAGCCAGATTCCTCACTTTATAAAATTAAAAAGTGCATTGATGATAATGATGACATGAAAACACTCACTCAGTACTGATATAGACACAATCTTCTTGTGCCTTCCCCTTCTTGAGAGACAGCCTCTTCACCCTGTTGTCAGATGACAATGAAGGTTCTTCTTCAGATCCTTGGTGATGGCTGACCAGTGGCCTTGATGCCTTCCCTCTTAGATGCTGTGGAAGGACATGCTGAAACCGGAATATCTTTTGGCCAAGCATCTGACGATGACAGAGAAAATCACAGAGGAGCCCTTGGTAGTAATCACCTCCTGAATCAGAAGAGCCTTCTTCTCTGGCCACAGCTCTACGATTGTTATGTAGCCAGTTGCGAATTTTCTAGGATGACACAAAATCAAAAATCAAGCAAGGAGATGGGTAAAATGGTTCTATGTTACTGTGGTTAGGTCATCTGGAATGTTCTTGTGATCATTCTGGGCTGCATCCCTGATTTTCGCTTTGATTTCTTTGACAATACGTGCTCTGCCTTTTGAGTTTGCTTCTTTGTAGCCTGCAAGGCTGTCTGTGAGTATCTTGGTATATTCTTGGGTGGTCCAATGTGTCATTTTCCAAGCTGGTGGGGTTGTTTCAGCAGTGAAATAGTGGGGATCAAATGTCGAAAGAGAAGCGGCGTGTGTCATGTGAGGAGGCAAAGCGCAACTTGCTTCACGTGAGTCTGTGACATTGTAACACCTGGGATCCCAACCGTTACTGTCACATTTGTGACCAATACTCACGTACTGTGACTTGCGCATCAGTTATGTCTTCACCACTCATCCTTCCTTGTCCTGCTGTTCGTGTGGGTCAAAAGGTCAGCCGCCCAGACTCTCTGGTTGCTTCACTTCAAGTCCAGGGGGCCATGTAAGCTTTCCTGCTCTTGATCTCTATGCAGGGCCACTGCTGCTTCGACTTGTTCAACTAACTGGTTTGTGGAAGGGCCACAATGACTTTGACAGGAGTTGGATTCCCACAGGTAATGCTGCGCTTGGAAAGGGATGCATATGCATGTAAAGTCAGTCTTCACAAGCCGCTACATTTCAACTGCTGATCATATTAGATGAGCCACCCAGATACGAAAGGGCATCACATCGTAATGCTTTTGGATGTGAATCTTGTTCGCCCAATGCAATCGCATGTGTCAAATTTCTTGGGAAAGACTGAAGAAGGTATGTACCCTATGCACCTTTTCCTGTCATGATCTAAAAATAATATGTCTAGGACATGCGTTCTTTCAGCAACTCCATCTGCTGTTTGATCAAGACTCCAATTACTGGAGTAGGCAACAGTATGAGGCTTTTGTTCTGTCTGTGAAAGCAAACTTTCCTGGAGACTCATGGGGATTCATGGGGTATGTAGTCTGCATGATAAGCTAAATTCAAGTGTCAATAATGTCATAAGGGCTGAGGAATCAGCAAACACATGGTCTGAAAACAAAATACCTGGGTACACAACACACTCCAAGGAGCAATTCAAATTGACAATGTTTCCCCATCACAGTGAAGCAACTCAAAAACCATTGCTTACTCCAATTGAAATGGATGGTAATGAGCTCCGGTGGTCTGTCAAGGAAACCGTTGAGACACTTGCAGAAGATAAAGACGAGTGACAAGGACAACGGTGTTAGCAAAGCTTTCAATGGCCCAAAGTTTTTCCCATACTTTGTAGGATTGAACTAGGAAACAAGTCTATGCACAGAATATGTGCATTCATTGCATACCAGGTTCCCTGCCATATTGATGCCTTTTGGGATACAACCAATATGAGCCCACCACATTTGGGGGATGGGCATTGACAATGACTAATGTCTCACTCCGAGCACATGCACAGCATGATGCTGAGCAGAAGCACATCTATACTACAAAGGAAGGTTGGTATCACGTGTGAGACCAACGTCAAAGTCAAACGTCAAAAGCACGTGGTGCATTCACGTGATGGCGTCGCGCTCGACATGCATATACTCTACTCACTCAGTTGTCTGGTTCTGCCTTTCCTTTCGTTTATCCCTCTGTTTCCTTTTGGGGTCTTTGCTTGCCCTCTACTCACTCATTTCATTGTCTCAAACTTTTTCTGCTTTCCTTTTTGTGCCACTCCTTCTGCTTTGCTTTATTGCTCTACTGCATATTTCAGTCTGGTCTTGGATGTGGGAACACCATGACTCTACTGCGGAATCTATGGCTTGGAGACAGAAGACGTTAGTTTGAATGCTTCGGTTACATTGACGTGAGTCCCAGCAAACTCAAATTCAATTTTTCTCGGACTGGTTCATCGAATTCGAAGCATCTCAAGACCAGTAGGGTGGAGGAACAGCCACCACCGAGTGGGTCTACGTCTTAGTTTTACACAGGGTAGATGTCGCACGTGCTTTGTCATCATTACTGTTACGATTGAGTGACGACTTACATAAACTTTAAGTGCATCAACTGTGGCATAGCACGGGTTAACTGCTAGTGCTAATACTTTGTAACATGAAGACCTTGTCAAACCTACTAAAGTAAAAATTGGCAAGTCCACTCACTGAGATGACAACAAGTTCATATTCCCAAATGTGACATGTGATGTGACCTGTAACAGTTGGGATCCCAGGCACTGCCACCACCATCAAGTTTATCATTTTACTTGAACTCTCCCGACTACGCAACACCATGTCCACTTCAAAATCTCTTACGATCTTCAACCCAGAGACCATCCGTGCCAGCACAGTCTTCAAGAGGTATCCCTGGATGACCAATGTCATCTCCCAACCTGGACCCCTCGAAGATAACATTGCGACTTGGCTGGGAAACCATCCAAACATTGGAGAAGAACAAGTTTCACTTTGCAAGGTTGAATACATATATATAAACTTGGGCTCATGTTCTGATCAAAGTTTATTGACAGTTAATTGCCCAATCTTTAGATAATTTCGGCATGCATCCAGGACGCACTGCAATCAAGAAGGAGAAGGCGGTCAATGAGTACTTTTGTGCCCCTTTTGCTGACATAATGAGTGAAGGCAAATGGGGCAAGCATGACATGTCTGCTCTGATGGGTGCTGCCCATTTCATTTTTCGCCATTCGCTATTGGACCGTTTGGTGTTTGCCTTAGGAAATGAAGTTTGTCCTGTTCAGTTGAGCCCTCACTCTGAGTTTCCACAAGTCCCAAAGAGGGTTCGAGAGGTGTGTCAAATTCCCTGCCCTTGTCCAAGTATCTTATATCTTTTAGTTTATTGCGATGATAAAAGATTGGGTCAAGCCGATTCAGAAGGCCCAGGGATCTCATGGTTTTCAAAGCATGGATCCTCTTCAAAATCCAGCCACATACTTTAGTGTGCTTCCAGCCAACCCAACCACAGACCAGCAGCGCCTCATCAAGACGGTGAAGTTCCTTGGCAGTGGGCTCGAGCGAATGCGAGACATCAAAGTCAAAACCCTCCTGCTCAACTTTGAGATGATGGCCTTTGCCATCACCTGGTTTGGATTGGTTAGTAATGAGTGAACTACCACAACTACTACTAACAATGTTTCAGAATGGTGCTGCCGATCTTGCTGAATCTACCCAAGACTGGGTCAATATATTGAATGAGTAAGAACAGAGTTGTACTTGTCTCATTACACGATTAACTCATTCCACATAGACAATTGGAGGGGGAGGGTCTTACAATGTCCGCAAGCCTTATCTCAAGGCTCACAGATCAGAATCTGGGTCCCATGCTCTTTGAGCATGTGTGCAGGCTTTTCCATTACTGTGTCGCCATCTCCCCTCTTTTTGCTCTGTCTGCAAGAGGGTTTGAACGGTCCCAAGTCCGACGCAGTTACTTAGTTTCAGTAAGCACATTTCAGTTCTAAATCAAACAGTGTTCACAGAGCTGGAAACGCAGACTGCAATTTCTCTTGGCAATGAAAAGCCACCATTTTTGGGTCTGACGGAGAAAGCACTCTGGAAGGCTCTCATGCAGGCAAGCATTACCGGTGACACTTCAGCAGCTTTGAGTACCTTCATCGCTGAGTTCCAAGAGCTACACACAAAGTTTCAAGGTCCAGAAATTGAGATTGATTGGTATTCCCAGTCCCGTAAGCAATTTTGTTTTCTTGGTCTCTGAAGAAAGCTGAATGTGAGATCAAGGGAAAGTCATAATCGCAATTACTGCTCCTGACCCTGGTCCCATGGAGCAAGCACCAATCTTTCCCATGCTAGATTATGGGGATAAGGGTTGGGTCGCTTCAGCTGAGGGAAGTGAGGGAGTGAAAGAGCCAGAACAGGAACTGGCATTCAAGTCAAATGAAGAGGAGGAGGTCTTGGAAAATCCCCCACAACCCCAAGAAGAAAGTCGATCTGGTCATCCAGTACGAAAGGCGGTGAAGAGACTGCGACTTCAAGCCTCAGACAAGGAAGACGACGATGAGTTGATGTCAGACAAGGAGCCCACAGCAAGAAAGGAGAAAGGAATGACCCCACAGGATAATAGTAGGAGCTGGGGAAAGTTTCCAGGGAAGAAGTCGGCTGTGAAGCCAGTTCGAATTATTATTGATCTCACAGTGGTATGTCTAATATGATCATCCTTGCATCATTTCATCTTATATTTCATTCAGGACAGTGAGAAGACTGAGGAGCTACATTCTCTACCTCCCCCGAAGGTGAGTGAAGTCTTGACTACCATCCAACATTTTAATCTCACATGTCAATAAAGATGATGAACCGTGCGATTAAGGTCAAGATGTTTGATGCCAATCCCAATAATGAACCAACATTATATGAACATTTTGCTACAGAGGATTCAGTGAGTTTGAAACATATTGTTCTTCAAAGATCTCTCTCAAAATGGAGCAGGGATTCCAAGAGTATCCTGTGTTGAGTGACATCATCGAAATGGTGGAAGAAGGTTATATCAACAGAGTCCCCAAGCCTCATTTTCCTGCCGCTAGGTCCCCCATATTTGACCCCAAGGGGTCAGCCATATACGTCACATCCTGGGCAGATTTCATGAAGATGGCAAGTACAGAGGTCCAACAGATCTTCCGCCACCGTCACATCCTGGTCACAAACACACCCATGACACCTTTGAACTTTGATGAGGAGGGGTTGTCGACTTTGGGCCCATTACACCAGAAATGTGTCTTCCAAGGTGAGTCACGCATAGTACTTCAGGTGATCCTTCTAATTCATCTTCTGCAGTTGCAGAGATGCGCAAGGACCCAGACGTAAACCTCCTCCCTACTGGTACTCTTGCTGACCTTCTGGAGTCAACGCGGGATGAGGGAAAACGTCGCATTTTAAACGGCCTGGATTTCCCGATGGGCCACCTCAGTCTCCCCCCACCACCTCGCTTCAGGCATGTCCACCCCTGCATCGACATGACATTTTGACTGATATACACTCAAATCAGCGCTCTTGCAACCCACGAGTGGGCTCATCATCAAACTCGCAAAGTGGATGGCTTCATCAGCAATCGAGCTGACAAGGAGGACCTGATTTGGGGACTTGCTTCAACTGGTGGTACCATGAGCATGCCACACATTGACGATTCTGGTCTTGCAGTCATTTCGACTATCATGTCAGGCTCGAAATGGTGGGTGGTGATACGTCGCCATGAAAATGTAGAGAAGGAAGATCACCGTGGTGACATCTTTTCGACGCATGCCTTCCCTCTCAGCTGGGGTGCCTGTAGCACAGGGAAAGGGTTTCTGCAGGCAGAGGCAATCCATTTGAAGACAGGGGATGTTTTGTAAGTCACAGCAATTCCCACATGCTTCATTTACTGAGAATCCAACAGCTTCATGCAACCTGGAACACTTCACTTTGTACTTGGTCCAGAGCCAACGATAGTCTACGGCCGGCATTTCTACTCCGCATCGACTATGGCTCTGACCTGCGCTTCAACCCTGCACACATTTGTGCTTAACCCGGTCATCACAAATCAGGACCTCAAGTCAACAGGCACATACCTGAGTAGGATGATGGCCATCTGGGTTGAGCACTACGTCGGTGGTGCATCAAAATATGGTATTTCCTGTTGTATTGCAAAGTATTCCATCTGAGATTGTTTTTAGCCTTTAGTGATACAGTTGCCCACATTCCTGACGTCACAACTCAAGAGGGTCTCTTGGATGTCATAATGGTCGGAAATATGCTTGAGTTTGCGACGGCGCTCGGTCTAAAACACTCTGGCAAGAAATCTCATCCAGAGGTTCTTGAAGAACGAAATGCTGCGATGTGGCGATACCGTATTTTTCAAAGCTGGTTTAACCACCGATATGTCTTGGAGATTGGAGATCAAGGGGTAAACCTTTGTTATCTCTTCAACAGATCGCTCATTCAATTCGGCGCCGCGCTCTGTTTCTACATGAAGAGATGGGAAGAGAAGGCGCCGCTTACAATTACGACGAAACAGGTGACCGTGGCTGTTCTTGACCACATCCGCAAGGAATGGCAGGATCTTCTACTTTCCTTCGAGCAACTTCTCAATGACGATCCGAGCAAATGCCACTGGTTCATTTGGAACGGCCCAAAGTTCCATATCTTTCCCCGCGATGAGTCTCAGGTCTGGACAGAGCTCCAAGATTTGTTGAATGACCCAGTCTATGCACAGACATCTGGAGAGGAGCAAGACGAAGATGCCAGTGGAGCGGGAGATGACGAATCTGAGCCAGACCTGCGTCCTAAAAGGCCACACTCTCAAAACGACGGCATGTCATTTTCTGAGAAATCTTTCTTGGAGTAAAACTGACCACAAATTCTCACCAATTCCACAGACAATCTGGACTCTCAGGCTTTTTTCCACAAAAAAAAGAGGCGTGGAAAAGAAAATCGCAACGCATGACCTCGTGATCGCGTCGCCGCGTCCTGCTTACTCGCTCTTAGGCTTGCAGGGCATGGCTGGTGCATCGGTGGGCACCTATTCTTCATCAAATGACCCTCGGACCCACAGAAACACCTGTTGCCTTACTGTGACGTAGACTTTTGGAAAGGATGCCGTTGGGTGGATGACGCAGGGCATTTATAGCCAAAAAACATAGTCAAATACAATCTACCAGCATCACTTTGCACACCACCACCACTTTACACACCAGCAGCAAAGATCGCCTATTTTTGCCCAGATCCCTTGTGATTTTTTTTAGAGATTGCAACCTATTATATCTACCTTCTTGCCAAATTCAGCTGGATTGAATGAATCAATGAGAAGTGACATGCGTATTAGCCAGTTGGGTCGCTTTTGTTTCAAGATTTTTGCCACTTCATCACATTTTATGGCTTCAAGATTGGATTGAGTCAAAATAGAACTTATTCCTGTATAAACTCATCCCTCATCTGGAAGCAATCCAAGCAAAATGAGAGTCCTAAAGCAGGATCAACGTTTAACGTGACGGCGCGCATCAAACGCATGCTTCTTCACATGTCAACCCGTTCCATCGGAACCATCCGGCCTGAACTCGCCTTCCTATTCCCTACCGAGCGCTGTCAGAACGTGTCAAAGCTCAAATTAAGAGCCATGCCAAGGATACAAAGCTGCAGGACGCAGTTGATGCCTACCATCATGAGCAGACAAAGGAGTCCCACACGCGCAGGAGTGCGCGGCAAAAAGCGAAGGAATATGGATAGAGTCTCAGTGGAGAACAATAATTAACAGGTGTAACAGGGGAAGGAGCACCTGAGAGGCACATGAAGAGCAGCAGAAGCTCACACCTGCTGAAGAAGCGAAGCTGTTATTGTAAGCTGCATCAAGGAATCAGCAGATCGAAGCTTCCCAATGACCCTGAACAACATTGAACAACACGCAAACCTGGTCCGAAATAACCGCCTTGGGACTAGATCTGAACAAATGGGAGGGAGCTGGGCAGGGCAGTTCTTGGATCGACATTGGGACATGCTCCAAACCCACTGGAGCAAGCTGCTTGACACACAACGCGCACAAGCCCTGAATCCTGAAACCAAGAAACGTTGGTTGGAGCTGGTGGAGAAGTTTGTTGTGAACAGAAATCAGACCTGAAGATTTGTATGGAATGGACGAGAGTGGATACCCCCCTTCAGACCAGGGAGTATCACGGTAGTGGGTGGACGAGGCACGAAAACGCAGCATAAAGAGGGCAAACCCAAGACTGACTGAGCTACACTCTTTCCCGGAGGCCTTGGAAGACATTTAACAGACCCCGAGTTTGGCGAACAACTAAGAGCACACAACCAGAAGAAAGAGGACGAAGCTGCTGCAAAGGCAAGGCGAGCCGCAGGGCGAAAGAGTAAAAAAGCTGCAAAGCAAGTGGTCGAGCTTGAGTGGAAGGCAATGATGGCCCCGTACAACCAGGATATCGAGGCATGGATGGTGGAGTGTGAGAGATTGCGGGTCGCAAAAGTCCGTGCAAAAGACTTACCGCCTCGACCCAAGCGCCCACTGAAGCCAAAACTAGTGTTAGAAGATTCAATGTTGCACCCAGATGCTGTTGGAGAGCATGAGGATGAAGAGGTTGCGAGCTCAGATGATGACGAGCAAACGCTCCCGCGGCTGTGCAGAGTGACCGTTTGTACGGCGTAGTCCTCTATGGCTCCAATTCTCAATTTATTGCTACACTTGTCTGTGAGCATCCTAAAATTACAGAAAAATGCTCTTTGGTATCCCTACATATTCTAGAATGTTTCTGTAAGCTCTAAATTAAAGATTTCAGTGCTATTTCCAGTACAGCATGAAGAAACAACAAACGGTGTGCAAAGTGATGCCAGCAGACTGTAGCGCTTTTCCCCAGGGCCATTTTAATCAGCAAAACAGCAGCTCATCCTCTAGTTGCTTGGCATATTTTAAAAAAATGGCATTGCAAACAAATCAACGTTTGGCCTGACAGACGACGGTGACAAACACGCGAAATATTACAAGACGTTGTATGCGTTGCGGGGAGCATTCCAAGCCTTGCTTGCAGCTGCAGGGCTGCCAAACCAAAGGCGCGAACCCCAGCCAATAACACTTCCATCAGCTGCCTGGGGCAGCGTAGCATCGGCAATCTTCGTATCCTTCTCAACAGTAAATCCACAAGGGCAGAAAGCCTTGTACATGCCTGCCCTCTGGCCAACCATAGTGAGCGTCATTGAGCGAAGGACAGCGCATTTCGGGCACTGAAGCGGAATGAGCTCGCCGAGAGGGTGGAGGGTCTTGTGGCACCAGAAGAATTCGAGCCCAAAGCTGGGGCTGAGAGTTATAAGTGAGGTGTGCGCCCCAAGGCCTTCTTCCTCCTTGAGTAAATCGGGGACGATCCTGCTGATTGAGAAACATTCGATGTAAGTTTTGACCGTGAGCTTCATCAGAAACGGCGCGGCCAGGTGCGGGTAGAAATTCGGTTGGCCAAAGCCAACGATCCAGTTGAAGGATTCACTGTGTTTTTTTTAATTGAATGTCTGAGTATATGGCAGCGGACTCACCTTTTGGCATATGTTTTGATTGCCTGAGTTGCCTCAGGAATCTCCCAGACTTGGCCACAGACCAGCATA
Source organism: Clavaria fumosa (assembly GCA_951802425.1). NCBI lineage: Eukaryota > Fungi > Basidiomycota > Agaricomycetes > Agaricales > Clavariaceae > Clavaria > Clavaria fumosa. Next base: position 91,720 of record OX637794.1, on the reverse strand, counting down.
ACCAGGGTTGAGTGCGATTCCTTTGCAAACAATTTTACATCTGCACCGATAATTTCTTCCAAGAACTAAGAGCCATCAGATAAAAAAGCCATAAAATCCAACTAAGGCTGTACCTGACCAATCTCCAATCCGACGCCAGGAGCACAGTGCAAATCTCCGTTATCGGGATTTGAATGGGTGTATAAAAAGACGATTAGGCGTTGCACACCCAAACTGCAAGGGCTGTTAGTATTATGTATGTGCAATAATGTAAAAAATTACCCTCGAAGTTTTCCTACGAAGCCCTGTAGGATTGCTTGGTGCATTTCAAGCGATTTGCCATCCTCGGGATTGACATCAAGTGTTATGTCGCATTCGAGGAGTTCTTGTCCATTGGAGGTGTCGGTGAACCAACCCTAGCTGTAAAACAAATGGCCAATGCAAGTTTGGCCACATAATAAAAAACTGCAAAATGTGTTATAGGAACCTTGTAGACATGTTCTATAGGTAAAACAATACAACTTTTGTATGGATCATGTCTCACCCCACTTGCTACTTCAAAAGATCCCCTGGTTTTCATTTTGGCCTCTTCCTAGTGTATCATTACAAAGAATAGCATATTGTACAATACATAGGCATGGGAGGCCTATGAGACTTTAGGGAGACATTCTCTATAGTATATCAATGGTTTATGGCCACTTACCTGATCCCCTAAGCTTCTACTTTCAAACATCCCCTGAAAATGCCCACAAAACTCATTTTCCCGGGATCTTTGGACCTGGACACTAAAACACTTATGTAAAGCACCCACACCCTTTCCCTATACCCCCTCTAACCCCCCATACCATTCACTACCAAGTGGCCAATGCTCCACTTTCTGCTGACCCTTCTCTAACATCTGGCCACAGCTGGCCACTGTAGTTTTGGAACCTGGGATCTTTGGAAGCATAAGGCATACCCACAACACTTGGCCAATGCAGCATTGGCCAACTTCTGTTAAATAATTTCCAATAATCACCAAAATATTCATATGCCTAGTTCCCATTTTTGGCATCATCTTTTGTATGGAAACCACATCCCACTTTCCATCTGTTCCAAAGATCCCCATTATTCTTGATATTAAATGAGCATGGCACATTGGCTATATCTCAGCAAACACTTCATATATTTTCATCAGACTTTGTGAGTAGATGCATACCTATGAGCAGTATCTTCAGTAATATTTATATGAATTTACATGATTTAATGTAAAGGGTAGAGTGGGTGTGCAGATGAAGCAGAAGTGTGAGCCAGGGTGAGAGTGAAGATGATTGTGAGAGTGACAGAGTAAATGGGGTGGGTGAGGGTGAGTAAGAGTGTTCATGAAGGTGAAGGTGAGGGGTGAAGGTGACTGAGAGTGGGGTTCAGGCTTCTTTTCTCATGACTGTGATGGTCCCTTGTCCTTCACAGGTGCAATACTTTCTATCCCTCTGTCAAGGTCCTAACAAGGTTAGTGGCGAAGGGGTTAGCGGAGCGGAACAGAGATGTTCTATCAGAGTCCGGTCGGAGTCCGATATTGGTGAAAAGGAGAAGTAAACAAGAGGAAGGAGACTTATGGGACTGTGGCCTCAACGTATGTGTTGTGCCACCACGTATATACTTGTCCCTATTTATCAAACAAGAACAATACCTAAGAGAGAATCAGAACGTAATTCAACTCCGAAGTGATCGGAGTCCGTTGGAGTGGGTCGGAGTTGGTCATATGACGTGGAGAAAATCAAGGACGGTGAGGACGAAAGCTCAGAGATGTTTTTGGAATCAAGAGACGTTATATTCGAACTGAGGAGCAGAGAGATACAGGTGGAAACTTATACTGCAAGGACAGAGTATAGGAGTAATGTGAAACAATGTACTTATCAAATTACTAGGAGAGTTTCACCACTTGTGCCTGTGCAATTTTCTTGGAACAAAGAAACAACAACAAAAAGCGACTCCCATGGGTCAAGGGTATCCTCTCAATGGTAAACAGAATGAGGGGATGGAGGGAGAAGGTTCTGGAATGAAGTCCGAACGGTCCGAAGGCCGGCGGAGTGAAGTCCGATGAAGGTGCAGAGCGGAGTGCACGGAGTTACGGCGGAGCGGATTGGAGTTGGTAAGGAGCTCGGAGTCCGGAGCGGGGGTCGTGCTTATGCAAGCGGATGGGGTCGTAACAGTATCCCCCTCTTAGGGTCGAACCCCTGAGACCCTGTGGCCAAAGTCCGCGTGAACACGTGGCTTCCATAACAAGTTAGCGTCGGAGTTTCGCAGCGTCTCGAGCGGAGTCCGAAAAATTTTTGGGGGTCAAAAGGCCGCGCGCGTCATGCAACACTTTTTCTCTTCTTTAACCTGCTACCATCATCACTAGCCCCTAGCACGGGCAATCCCTACTATTTTCTTTAAAACCCTTGATGTCACATAACCCGAGCACACCCGGAGTGGGGCCCAGCCGGCCTCCCCGCCCTCGACCACGCCCTGCGGTCGCCATCCCCGTGCAGTTGTGCGTGGAGGACGAGGACCCCGAGATCGCGGTCCTCATGCGCCAGATCAAGGTGCTGAAGGACAAGAAGGCGCGGGAGGAGGAGGAATGGAAGAAGAGGGAGGCCGCGGATAAGGTGCAGCGGGAGGAGATGGAGAGGGTGAGGGTGGTGGAGGTGAAGCGGAGGGCGGAGGAAATCGCGAAGGCGCAGGGGACGGGGAGGAAGCGGACGCCGGCCACGGAGTCGGACACGGAGCGCGCGGACTGCGCGCGATGTGTCCGGCTCGGGATGGGGTGTGTGTGGCCGAGCGGAGGGCGGGGCACCGCTTGTGTCAAGTGTGCGGTGGCGAAACTAGCTGTAAAACAAATGGCCAATGCAAGTTTGGCCACATAATAAAAAACTGCAAAATGTGTTATAGGAACCTTGTAGACATGTTCTATAGATAAAACAATACAACTTTTGTATGGATCATGTCTCACCCCACTTGCTACTTCAAAAGATCCCCTGGTTTTCATTTTGGCCTCTTCCTAGTGTATCATTACAAAGAATAGCATATTGTACAATACGTAGGCATGGGAGGCCTATGAAACTTTGAGGAGACATTCTCTATAGTATATCAATGGTTTATGGCCACTTACCTGATCCCCTAAGCTTCTACTTTCAAACATCCCCTGAAAATGCCCAAAAAACTCATTTTCCCGGGATCTTTGGACCTGGACACTAAAACACTTATGTAAAGCACCCACACCCTTTCCCTATACCCCCTCTAACCCCCCATACCATTCACTACCAAGTGGCCAATGCTCCACTTTCTGCTGACCCTTCTCTAACATCTGGCCACAGCTGGCCACTGTAGTTTTGGAACCTGGGATCTTTGGAAGCATAAGGCATACCCACAACACTTGGCCAATGCAGCATTGGCCAACTTCTGTTAAATAATTTCCAATAATCACCAAAATATTCATATGCCTAGTTCCCATTTTTGGCATCATCTTTTGTATGGAAACCACATCCCACTTTCCATCTGTTCCAAAGATCCCCATTATTCTTGATATTAAATGAGCATGGCACATTGGCTATATCTCAGCAAACACTTCATATATTTTCATCAGACTTTGTGAGTAGATGCATACCTATGAGCAGTATCTTCAGTAATATTTATATGAATTTACATGATTTAATGTAAAGGGTAGAGTGGGTGTGCAGATGAAGCAGAAGTGTGAGCCAGGGTGAGAGTGAAGATGATTGTGAGAGTGACAGAGTAAATGGGGTGGGTGAGGGTGAGTAAGAGTGTTCATGAAGGTGAAGGTGAGGGGTGAAGGTGACTGAGAGTGGGGTTCAGGCTTCTTTTCTCATGACTGTGATGGTCCCTTGTCCTTCACAGGTGTAATACTTTCTATCCCTCTGTCAAGGTCCTAACAAGGTTAGTGGCGAAGGGGTTAGCGGAGCGGAGCGGAGATGTTTTATCGGAGTCCAGTCGGAGTCTGATATTGGTGAAAAGGAGAAGTAAACAAGAGGAAGGAGACTTATGGGACTGTGGCCTCAACGTATGTGTTGTGCCACCACGTATATACTTGTCCCTATTTATCAAACAAGAACAATACCTAAGAGAGAATCAGAACGTAATTCAACTCCAAAGTGATCAGAGTCCGTCAGAGTGGGTTGGAGTTGGTCAGATGATGTGGAGAATGTCGAGGATGGTGAGGACAAAAGCTCAGAGATGTTTTTGGAATCAAGAGACGTTATATTCGAACTGAGGAGCAGAGAGATACAGGTGGAAACTTATACTGCAAGGACAGAGTATAGGAGTAATGTGAAACAATGTACTTATCAAATTACTAGGAGAGTTTCACCACTTGTGCCTGTGCAATTTTCTTGGAACAAAGAAACAACAACAAAAAGCGACTCCCATGGGTCAAGGGTATCCTCTCAATGGTAAACAGAATGAGGGGATGGAGGGAGAAGGTTCTGGAACGAAGTCTGAACGGTCCGAAGGCTGGCGGAGTGAAGTCCGATGAAGGTGCGGAGCAGAGTGCACAGAGTTACGGCGGAGCGGATTGGAGTTGGTAAGGAGCTCGGAGTCCGGAGCGGGGGTCGTGCTTATGCAAGCGGATGGGGTCGTAACAGTATCCCCCTCTTAGGGTCGAACCCCTGAGACCCTGTGGCCAAAGTCCGTGTGAACACATGGCTTCCATAACAAGTTAGCGTCGGAGTTTCACAGCGTCTCGAGCAGAGTCCGAAATTTTTTTGGGGGTCAAAAGGCCGCGCGCGTCGTGCAACACTTTTTCTCTTTTTAACCTGCTACCATCATCACTAGCCCCTAGCATGGGCAATCCCTACTATTTTCTTTAAAACCCTCGATGTCACATAACCCGAGCACACCCAGAGCGGGGCCCAGCCGGCCTCCCCGCCCTCGACCATGCCCTGCAGTCGCCGTCCCCGCGCAGTTGCGCGTGGAGGACGAGGACCCCGAGATCGCGGTCCTCATGCGCCAGATCAAGGCGCTGAAGGACAAGAAGGCGTGGGAGGAGGAGGAGCGGTGGAAGCGGGAGGAGGAGGAACGGAAGAAGAGGGAGGCCGCGGATAAGGTGTGGCGGGAGGAGATGGAGAGGGTGAGGGTGGTGGAGGTGAAGCGGAGGGCGGAGGAAATCGCGAAGGCGCAGGGGACAGGGAGGAAGCAGACGCTGGCCACGGAGTCGGACACGGAGCGCGCGATGTGTCCGGCTCGGGATGGGGTGTGTGTGGCCGAGCGGAGGGCGGGGCACCGCTTGTGTCGCATGTGCGGCAGCGAAACAGCAGTGTGGGGGCGGAGAGGCGGAGGGGCCGGAGCAGAAGAAATTCCGCTCTGCATGGTTGAAGAAGACCGTGGTGGAGTCAGAGGAGGAGGTGAAGGAGGTGCGGGCGCCACGGGCGGATGTGGACAGAGCGGAGGCGGAGCGGACCGGGGTGGTGAGGACCATCTACGAGTTGGTGGTCCGCAGGGTGTTCGAGTTGGAGGAGTGGCGGAAGGAGGCGAGGGCGGAGCGGAAGGAGATGAGGGCGGAGTGGAAGGCGGTGGCAGAGGATCGGAAGATCCTCCGGGGATTTCTGATGGGGAAGCGGGGAGCGGGGGAGGAGAAGGAGGAGGCAGAGAAGATGGTGGTGGAGGGCTTGGGAGAAAAAATAAAAGGTTCGGAGTTTTTGGAGAAAGGAACGGAGAGAGAGACAGAGAGACAGAGAGACAGAAATACAGATTTATTTTTTTTGGGAATCGGAGAAGATGGAGAAGTGAGAGATGGAGTAGTATAGAACGGAAAATGTACGTAAATAGAAGCATAAGAAAAATTTCGGGGTATCGGAGTGTACAGAGAAAGGTCTAGAGGGTATTGAGAGGTCCGGGCTTATTCGGATAAGCTTGGTGGAAATCCGAAACGGCCTCGGAGGCATGAACAAGTTCTGTAGCAGGAAGCCAGGATGTTTCCTCATCGGTTCCTTCGTATCCGGACCACCACACCAGGTATAGGAGTTTGCAGGTGCGGCGTTTGTCGATCTTGGAGTCGAGCACTTCGGAGATTTTGTGCTCTAAGTCTCCATCGATCTCTACCGGAGGAGGCGGGGTGATGGTACGATTCGGAATTGTATTCGGAGTGACTGGCTCCAGCATGGAAATATGGAAGACGGGGTGGACGGCTCGCATGGCCTTGGGGAGTCGGAGTACGAAGGAGTGCGAACCGGCCTCTCCGATGATTTCGAAAGGTCCGAGGAACTTGTCAGAGAGTTTTTTGGAGGGTCTGGTCGTACGGAAAAACTTCGCCTTAATGTATACTCGGTTTCCGACGTTAAACTCCGGTGCCGGAGTCCGACATTTGTCCGCCGGACCCTGATAGCGAATCTGCACTTCGGCGATTTGGTTACGGAGTTCTTGGTGCAGCTGATCCAAGTCTACAGCAAGCTCTCGGGCACGGACCGAAGTTACTTCGCATTCGGGAAATACCGAGATATTCGGATGATAACCCTTGTTCGCGAAGAATGGAGAAACCCCAGTGGTGGTGCTCGGGGCATTGTTGTAGGCAAACTCAGCGAGGGGTAGAAGCTGCGACCAGTTGTCCTGCTGGTAATTGCAGTAACAATGGAGGTATTGTTCCAACGTCTGGTTAGTCCGCTCCGTCTGTCCGTCACCCTCCGGATGATATCCGGAGGTGAAGTGTAAAGTCATGTCCAGGACTTTACCCAATGAGCGAAAAAAACGGGAAACGAACTCAGAGCTGCGATCGGAGGTGACATGCAACGGAACTCCATGTTTCGAGAAGACGTGGAAGACGAATAGATGGGCTAACTCCGCGGAGTTCACTTTGTCAGTCGTCAGGATGAAGATCCCCTGCTTCGTAAACCTATCAACAACCACCAATATTGCGGTAAAACCAGAGCTCTCAGGGAGTTGCTCGATGAAATCCATCGAAATGGAATTCCACGGTTTCTCGGGTATGGGCAGCTGCTTGAGTGTTCCATACGGCTTATGCCGAGGGGCTTTCGCCCTACCACAAGTCGTGCAAGATTTGCAAAAGTCCAATGTGAATCCTTGGAGTTTCGGCCAGGTATAATCCCTGAAGACCAAGGCCGTAGTCTTGGTCCTACTGAAATGTCCAGCGAGCAGGTGATCATGTTTCGCAAGTAAAACGCAGAGTCGGAGGTCATTGACGTCCGGTACATAGATCCGTCCACGCTCGCGGAGAAGTCCGTCGTCGTCCATGGACCACTTAGGGTCCGCGGAGTTCGAGCGGAGGTCTTCTAGGATGGGGACAATCACAGGATCGAGCAAGAGTCCAGAACGGATGTCCTCTCGGAGTTGATGATCGTCAATCACAAACGACACGCGGAGTGCGGGTAAGTAAAGCGATGAAGCTCGGAGAGACGATATCAATTGTTCGCTGGAGAACATTGGTCGGAGGTTTTGTGGATTGACGCAGGCATAGTCACTATCCCCCTCTTTGGGATAGATGTCCCAACGTCTAGTCAACGCATCAGGTTTCATTCCGAGGCGCCTGGGGCGGAATCGGATCACGAAATTGAACTGGGAAAGGAACTCCGACCACCTGGCTTGACGCCGGGTGAGCAAGCGGACCGTGGAGAAGTACTCTAGGTTCTTGTGGTCGGTAACAACGTCGACCGGAATTTCAGAACCTTCGAGATAGTGCCTCCAAGCGGTAAACACCTCAAATATAGCAAGGAGTTCCTTATCGTGTGTATCATAGTTCAGTTCGGAGACGCCTAGGGTGCGGGAATGAAAAGCGACAGGATGGACTTCACCGTCAGAGGCGACTGTAGAAAGTATCGCGGCGACAGTGTAGTCCGGGGCGTCTGTTTCAACTATCAGCAGAGCTCCAGGAAGGAAGTGCAAGAGGATCGGAGCCGTGGAGAACACAGTTTTTAGATAGTCAAACATGGACTGGCAATCGTCAGACCACTGCCACTCGATGTTTTTATGCGTCAAGCAGTTCATCAGAGTGACGATCTCGGAATAGCCATGGACGAAGCGGCAGTAGAAATTGGTGAACCTGAGGAAGGATTGGACATCCTTGACCTTCCGCGGAGTCGGCCAGTCCTGTATAGTTTTCACTTTAGCCGTGTCCATAGAAAGTCCGGACAGAGATAAAACAAATCCAAGATACTCCACGGTTTCAGTGTGAAATTCACACTTAGCCGGGTTCAGGAAGAGACCGTGCTCCCGGAGCCTTCGGAGTACCTCTCGGACGTGCTCAACGTGTTGTTTTGGATCCTTGGAGTAAATGAGGATGTCGTCGAGGTAGACGACCATGAACATGTCGAGAAGGTCGGAGAATATGTCGTTCATAAAGTGCTGGAATGTGGCAGGCGCGTTTGTGAGCCCAAAAGGCATCACACACCATTCAAAGGATCCGTATCGGGTGCGGAATGCGGTCTTCCATTCATCACCCTCAGTGATACAGACCAGGTGATACGCGTGTCAGAGGTCGAGTTTTGTATAGATTCGGGCTTTTCCTGGAACGTCGAGAAGATCTTTAGTCAGCAGGAGCGGATAACGGTCTTTTTTGGTCAATTTATTGAGACCACAGAAATCAACGCATAATCGGAGTGTTCCGTTCTTCTTCCAGATGAAGAGCACAGGTGCTCCGTGCGGAGAACGGCTCGGACGGATAAATCCGATGCGGAGGTGTTCGTCCAGAAACTTGCGGAGTTCGCTGAGTTCGGACTGCAACAGAGAATAGACTGCACCTGGCGGAGGGGATTGGCCATCCAGCAGGTTGATTTTTAAATCATACGGTCGATGCGGAGCAAGGGTGTCTGCCTTCTTTTTACTGAAGACATCTGGAAAGTCCCTGTACTCCTCCGGAATGGAGAGGAGATCCTGGGGGGTGGTGTCGGGAACGTTGAACGAAGCGGAGGCCGCGCATGCAGACTCGCTTGACAACGTCATGCCAAAAACTTGGGACCCACGAAGTCCACAAGCCGTGGCGAATGCGGCAGCATTCACAAAGGAAACCTTGGGTGTCTCCTGGAGAGACGGAGTAGACGGAGAGGTCAGAGACGGAGTCAAAGACGGAGACAGAAGCAGAGATGGAGACAGAGTCTGGGCTTGGTTCGGAGTCGCTGCAGACAACATTTGAACCGGAGCGCACAGAGTGGAGACAGACAGAGGGACAGAGGTGGACAGAGGGACAGAATGGAGAGTGCTGGCCAGTGCACCCTCCGGATCAGATTTCGGAGATTTTTTCTCATTCGTAGATGGTCTGGGTTTTATCTGGCCAGTAGTCCAGTCAACCAGCGGGTTGTTTTGGAACAGCCAATTCATTCCCAAGATCACATCACTAGAGGGATCAAGATCAGTAACTACAACAAGATGTCGGTCGGATCCATGGCGGAGAGCCGAATGGATAACCAGACCGCTTCAGTAACCCATACGGAGGTGGTCCCATTAATAAAAACAACCTCCCGAGGGGTCACCGGAGTTTTCGGAAGATGGAAACGAGAAGCAAATTTGGCGTCAATGAAACAAAGTTCAGCACCAGAGTCTATCATTGCTTTGAACGGAGAAGAAATAGAAGGAGAGGAGGCAAGAAGGGAAAGAGAACGATGAAAGGAAAGGGTATCGGGTATAGGTTTAGTACGATCAGAGTCGGAGCAGCCGGAGAGTCGTACTGTGCTCTCTGGGCTGCTCAATCTTTTTTTGGCACGGAGTCATCTCCATCAGAGGTGATTCGTGCAGCGCTGGCACTGGCCCGCGAGGTCCGCTTACGACACTCGTTGGCTTTATGGCCTGCTATTCCACAGAATAGGCACAGATTATTATCGAAACACCATTGGCGTTCCTCTGGAGTCAGTTTTCCATCCTGACCCAGATGAGCTTTCTTTGTGTCACTGGGGCTACCGGAGTTAGCGGAGCCCTCAGCGGCCTTTGGAACGGAGTTTCCGGAAGTCGAACCGGAGTTCACCGGACGCTTTTCCGATGGTTTCTCGGGCTTGTTATTAGCGCCGGAAGTGTTCGGGGACTTGGAATTATCCGAAGTCTCCTTTTTGATGGTGTTGTTAGGCGTCGGAGCCTTAACGGAGTCCCGAGAGATCTCCTGCTGCTGAGCCCAATAACGACCATCGATCGCACTGGCTTGCTCGCGGAGTCCATGGAGCATGTCCGCGCGGCTAACGCGGGCCAGTTCATCCTTGATGCGGCTGGCAAGTCCTTTGTAGAACTGCCGCTGCAATGCATATTCATCCCAATGGACAATGGATGCAAATCTGTTGAACGAAATGGTATATTTCGTCAACTTCTGGTCCTCGCGCATCCGGAGGCGTTCGAGTTCGAACTCCGCCTCACGGATCGCGTCGTAAGGACCAAAGTTCTCTGTAAGTTGAGCAACGAACATCTTATAGTTCGAAAGGACCAGATGGCCTTCGCCATCCAGGATCATTGGTTCGAACCATTCCAGGGCGAAGCCCCGGAGAAAGGAAAGGACATAGCATACCTTATGAGAGTCGGATTTGAATGCTCTAGGGCGATCAAGGAAGTTCAATTGGCATTGGACCAAGAAGCTTTTCAACTTCTTAGCATCCGAGCCATCAAAGGTATCGGGGTCTCGTGGTTTGACCGTCTCCGGGTGTTTGTTGGCGTCAATGATCTTCTGAAGGAGACATGCCGGAGTTAGTTTGCGTTCGGCTCGAGATGTTGGAGGTTCATTTAGCTCGTCGTCGTCGTCAGTGACCGAGGGATCTGACTCTTCGTCATGGTCCAGAGGTCCGGACACACTCGGAGTCGGAGTATTGTCAGCCGGTTCTGGAATGTCGACGTCGTTGGCAACAGGAGGTGGAAGTCGAGCACCGGAACATGTAGTAGGCATTGTTAAGTTTGTATATACGAGGTTTGAAGTTTGAATATACTGTCAAGGTCCTAACAAGGTTAGTGGCGAAGGGGTTAGCAGAGCGGAGCAGAGATGTTCTATCGGAGTCCGGTCAGAGTCCAATATTGGTGAAAAGGAGAAGTAAACAAGAGGAAGGAGACTTATGGGACTGCGGCCTCAACATATGTGTTGTGCCACCACATATATACTTGTCCCTATTTATCAAACAAGAACAATACCTAAGAGAGAATCAGAACGTAATTCAACTCCAAAGTGATCGGAGTCTGTCGGAGTGGGTTGGAGTTGGTCGGATGATGTGGAGAATGTCGAGGACGGTGAGGACGAAAGCTCAGAGATGTTTTTGGAATCAAGAGACGTTATATTCGAACTGAGGAGCAGGGAGATACAGGTGGAAACTTATACTGCAAGGACAGAGTATAGGAGTAATGTGAAACAATGTACTTATCAAATTACTAGGAGAGTTTCACCACTTGTGCCTGTGCAATTTTCTTGGAACAAAGAAACAACAACAAAAAGCGACTCCCATGGGTCAAGGGTATCCTCTCAATGGTAAACAGAACGAGGGGATGGAGGGAGAAGGTTCTGGAATGAAGTCCGAACGGTCCGAAGGCCGGCGGAGTGAAGTCCGATGAAGGTGCGGAGCAGAGTGCACGGAGTTATGGCAGAGCGGATTGGAGTTGGTAAGGAGCTCGGAGTCCAGAGCGGGGGTCGTGCTTATGCAAGCGGATGGGGTCATAACAGCCTCAAATGAACTGGACTCAATGGTATATTGAGCTAGTAGTTCTATGTATAGGGATCCACCCCTCTGTACAGTTGTGACACAGTATATATATGTGAGTGGCCTATCAGGACCCATTCATTTTCCCTTACCCAAGCAGACTCTACTGACACTTATGAACCTCCCAACAGCCTTCTACAACCTTGCAAGCCCCTTTTCACACTTCTGGAACCTGCAGTCCCCTTCCAGAAGCCTCTCCGACCTTCCCTGCTCTTACATGACACTCACAACCACCAGGCTGTACTTGCAATGCCCTTCCCTAACACACCTTATGCATACCTACCACCTGAACCCCATTGCACATCTGTTATGGATCTGGTACTGGGTGCAGTCAGAAATGAGTCACTGAGAATCAGGATGACTCAGACAGGTCCTCAATTCCTTATGCAGTTGGCCTACAGGACTAGTAGACCCTCCAGTTCCATACCTTCCTGCTAACAGTATTGAAACCAACACTGCTAGCAAGGCATTGCTTTGGGCAGATATTATTATTAGTTAGTAACCTAAGTCACAACTTCCCATGGGCTTAGCCATTGTACAGTAGAACAGCTTGTACCCTATACCAAGATATCTGTAACTTGCTCAATACTTACCGCACCGAGGGAGTCGGCATAGGGCGGCTCGATCAAAGCCTGGGTACCCAGATCACTTGACCAGACTAAGTCCTTAGTCAGCAATTACTAGATTTAGTTCAACTAGATTTAGTCCTTAGTTTAACTAAATTTGTCCTTAGCTCCTTGCTGGGCTAGACATAGGCTTAATCCTCTTGGGGGATGGTGTAATCGATAAGTGGGTATGTAATGATGCCTGCAACGTGAGGTTCCGTCAGCTATTTATACTCAAATTTGCATATCTACTACATTTGGAAAGATTCAACATAGCTCCTTAACTAGTAATCCTAACATACCATTTAAGGACTCTAAATTAAGGAGAATTTGGTAGGTTTACATATCAGGCAGGTGTCACAACCCAACACACCCCACTATGGGCTGCCCGATGCACCTGCACACACCACGACTACTCCCGATGTAATTCCGCCGCCCGACTGCTGTCCCAAATCAACAATCAGCAATACCATGTGTGGGTCGAAATTCCAACATACTCCGCATGCTTTGCCATTGTTCAGCTGACATCAGGAAACTTGGGAAACAAGTGGAGTCAGTTTAGGACTTGCAGGGTGGTCACCAGATGAGTTAATGAAGGTCCCTTAACAATATTAGATTTGGGGATTTGGATACTGTGGCTGAAACATGTTTCTGGGCAATTCCTTGGTCTTTGTTTTATAACTTCTTCTTTGCAGATTTTCTCCTATGCTATCCTATTTTAGATACCACTTACTATATAAACCCCAAGGTTGTAGTAGTTACTACAGCATACAACATAAACTCGATTACCCACTTATGCACAAGGATCGCTGTCGAGAGCTGCCTCAGGTACTGGACTGGGCATCACATAGTGGCCACCCTCTCATGTGGTCTCCAGGTCAAAACCCCCCCTTATGTTGTTCTGCTACCTCCCACCTCCTCCTGTTGTATCTGCGCCTCTTCCTGCCAATGCAGCTTGCATGCAGAATTCCCTCTCACCATCAGAATTACTGCTACACCCTCCCTCACTGTCGTTTACACTTGTATTTTGGTGGAATTGACCTACTCTTGACAGTATGTCGTATGCTGTGCCAAAGACACCCCAACCCAACCTGCTGAGGATGCGCTTGAGGTCCCATCAGGATGAAACAGTGCCACCTCAGGCCCCCTCGCCATCCATACACACCCGACCAACAACCTTTGGGTCCCCAGACCCCTTGCCATCCATACACACCTGACCAACAACCTTCGGGTCCCCAGACCCCTCGCCATCCATACACACCCGACCAACAACCTTCGGGTCCCCAGACCCCGGCCTCTGTGTCCACTTTGTTAGGGATGATGCTCAGACCAGGTTTGGTTTCCTCAGGGAGCTCCAACCCTTTGGTCCCAGTAACCCTGTATCCTCCCGCTCCACCCACAATGCCTCCAAGCCCTACTCCACTACCTCGACCCTCAGTCCCTGCTCTTGTGTTGAGATATACACTTACACCAGTACTACCCCCACTATCCCTACTCACAACTAACTACTCTGGAGTGCTACCAGTGCTTCCTTTTCCGATACCCAGTGTCAACCCACCATCCTCAGCATGAGGGTCAAGATGTCTGCTGCTGCCAACCCCGAGCCTCCCGCCACAGTTGCCGCCACGACCTTTCGAGATTCCGGGGATTCCGCAAGGAATTCCACTGGCGGTACCTCCTGTGGTACCCATCGGAAATCTGCCCGCCGGTCTGCCATACTACATCTACTACCCAGCACCTGGAGATGACGGCCCCAAACTCAAGGAGCCCGACGTCTTCATGGGTAAGGACCCAGCATGGCTAACAATGTTCATCTTGCAGTGCATTACATGGTTTCTGGGGAAGCCACGAAAATTCGCTACTGATCGGGATCGTGTTCTATTCGCCACGTCGTATCTCCGAGATCAAGCAAATACCTGGTGGATGCCATACCTTGTCCAGCAACCGCCCCCCACAATGTTGGACAATTGGGATAACTTCACCATGGAATTATTTCTGGTATTCAGAAACCCCCCCCACATATGACTTCGAAGAGCGTGCTGCATAATTTGAAGATGCCCAACAATTCCCGCATCACAGAATACATCATCACCTTCAATTCGCATGCACCCTACACTGGATACAATGACACCGTGCTCGCCAAGGCCTTTTACCAGGGGCTCGCCAACTGCATCAAAGACCAGTTTCAATACACGAGTCGAGAGCAGGAGTTCACCGGACTCCGTCAACAAGCTTTGGCCTTTGAGCAGTGGTACTGGCAATGCAAGGAAGAACAAGGCCGCTTTCCGACATCCGTCCAATACAGAAAGCGACCTGGCGACTTGTTGTGCGGAAATTTGTCAAACCTGATGAAAGACCGCAACGCGAAACCCGCCAACAACCAATCCTCGAACCGCCCTGCACCCACTCCAGTAACCAACCCCATCATGACATCTGCTCCGGCCAAACCTGCCTCGACCCCTGTAACGAAGCCGAAGGAGGGAAAGATGGAGAAATCCACACCTTACAGACCACTCTCCACCGGGCCGCTGGACTTTGCTTATATTGCATGGGTCAAGGGCATTTCTCGAATACATGCCCGTTGATCCCCACTAACTGCAAGTCTGCTGCCCATGCCACCCTCACATTTACCATGACCGCAGCTGAGCCCTTGGCCAGCGACAAGTTGGGAAATGCTCCAGCATCTCAAGGCATGTAGGGAGATTCTTGAGTTGCGATATTGCCATAGATACCAATACTGATACCTGTACCATGGATGAACTCCCCTTATACACGGTTCTGTCATCGATTTCTTCTGCTGCCTTTTTGATTTCCATTGTTATTCTGCAAATTAGCAATACCCCTGTACCCACACTTGTAGATTGTGGAGCTACCGAATGTTTCGTTTTGCCCGACTTTACACCTTTGAAAGTCCATTCAACACTAACCCGCCCTATACAACTTAGGCTATTTGATGGGTCCATTGCAGGACTGATCAGCCAAGTGACCGACCAACAATTCTGCTTTGAGGACAGCACAATGCACACTGAACGGTTCTATGTTACCCAACTCCATTCGGATGTTAAGGTCATACTCGGACTGTCATGGCTTTGGAAACACAACCCAGACATCGATTGACCAACCCTCTTGATACGATTCTGCAATTCTGATACCTGACCGCTGATGATGAAGCCCTTGCGCACTGTGGCCACCGATGCAGCAAGGCCTGCGGGGTCTCATGACCCAACCACTGATGAACTCAGGGTCCTGAAGGAGCTTGCTCCTAAGGACTGGTCAACACTGAGCCCAGGACTACCCACAGGGACCACTGGAAATCCACTGTCGGAGTTGAACCCCACCGCGCCTGATAGCAATTCTGCTATGTCGGGAACTTTGAACTCCACCACATGGGACTAGGCAAACCTACCCGAGGAGCCTTTGCCACCTTTTCCCACTGTTGTTGCTGCTGATAAAACTTTACCCAACATGAATTTACACAGAACAGGGTCACAGGAAAATTCTGCTGCCCTGTTGCCCAAACCAGCACCTATCGATATTCGAATTTTGGATCCCGCCCACTTCACCAACCATCTAGTGGGTGAGGATATAATTCTTCATGCTGTTTATCATTTTTTCCCTGCACCTGAAGACTCGCTCCAAGCTAATGCCGCACTAATCAATTCTGAACCCCCAGAAGCAAGGGCGAACCTACCACCTCAATACACAGACTTTACCAATGTCTTCTCTGAGGAAGAGGCCTGCACCCTTCCACCCCACCGAACTTACAATCATGCGATACAACTCGAACCAGACACCAAAGACCCTTGGGGTCTGCTGTATAACATGTCTGAGCTGGAATTAAAGGTTTTGCATGACTATATTGACGACATGCTCCAGAAGGGATTTATCCACCCTTCTGAATCCCCCACGGGAGCCCCTGTTGTATTTGCAAAAAAGAAGAACAGTTCACTCTGTCTTTGTGTTGACTAATAGCATAGTCCTTGTGCAGATGGAGTATCTGCGCTTTCTTTCACTGCAAGCTAACCACTCAAGCTAGTCTTTTGAAATTTTGTGTGCCTATATCTACCCCTCTAATCCTAGCTGTAAAACAAATGGCCAATGCAAGTTTGGCCACAAAATAAAAAACTGCAAAATGTGTTATAGGAACTTTGTATACATGTTCTATAGGTAAAACAATACAACTTTTGTATGGATCATGTCTCACCCCACTTGCTACTTCAAAAGATCCCCTGGTTTTCATTTTGGCCTCTTCCTAGTGTATCATTACAAAGAATAGCATATTGTACAATACGTAGGCATGGGAGGCCTATGAAACTTTGAGGAGACATTCTCTATAGTATATCAATGATTTATGGCCACTTACCTGATCCCCTAAGCTTCTACTTTCAAAGATCCCCTGAAAATGCCCAAAAAACTCATTTTCCTGGGATCTTTGGACCTGGACACTAAAACACTTATGTAAAGCACCCACACCCTTTCCCTATACCCCCTCTAACCCCCCATACCATTCACTACCAAGTGGCCAATGCTCCACTTTCTGCTGACCCTTCTCTAACATCTGGCCACAGCTGGCCACTGTAGTTTCGGAACCTGGGATCTTTGGAAGCATAAGGTATACCACACTCAAAACACCTGGAACCTAGTGTCAAATAGGTGCCCTAACCCCAGGAATATTTTCAGGATTTTTGAACCGCTTATAGATTCTGGCCAATAGGCCACTTTGCCAAGACCCTAGCTGTAAAACAAATGGCCAATGCAAGTTTGGCCACAAAATAAAAAACTGCAAAATGTGTTATAGGAACTTTGTATACATGTTCTATAGGTAAAACAATACAACTTTTGTATGGATCATGTCTCACCCCACTTGCTACTTCAAAAGATCCCCTGGTTTTCATTTTGGCCTCTTCCTAGTGTATCATTACAAAGAATAGCATATTGTACAATACATATGCATGGGAGGCCTATGAAACTTTGAGGAGACATTCTCTATAGTATATCAATGGTTTATGGCCACTTACCTGGTTCCCTAAGCTTATACTTTCAAAGATCCCCTGAAAATGCCCAAAAAACTCATTTTCCCGGGATCTTTGGACCTGGACACTAAAACACTTATGTAAAGCACCCACACCCTTTCCCTATACCCCCTCTAACCCCCCATACCATTCACTACCAAGTGGCCAATGCTCCACTTTCTGCTGACCCTTACCCACAACACTTGGCCAATGCAGCATTGGCCAACTTCTGTTAAATAATTTCCAATAATCACCAAAATATTCATATGCCTAGTTCCCATTTTTTGGCATCATCTTTTGTATGGAAACCATATCCCACTTTCCATCTGTTCCAAAGATCCCCATTATTCTTGATATTAAGTGAGCTTGGCACATTGGCTATATCTCAGCAAACACTTCATATATTTTCATCAGACTTTGTGAGTAGATGCATACCTATGAGCAGTATCCTCAGTAATATTTATATGAATTTACATGATTTAATGTAAAGGGTAGAGTGGGTGTGCAGATGAAGCAGAAGTATGTGTCAGTCCAAGTCCCTCACAGAAGTGAGAAGGGGAAAGAAGCTCGATTTCAATGTAGGGAACTACACACATTACAAAGGTACTATATATACTGGGGAAAGGGGGCTGTGTAGGGGATGAGTCATAAAAAGGGGAATGAGGCTACGCGCACTGAGTTGCGCAGAATAGGGGAGGCAGTATAGGGAAAAGGGGATACCAAATACAGAAGGTAGCAGCAAGGGACGGATAAGGGGAAAATGACAAGAGAAATGCTTAGCATGGGCTTGGCTGGCCGTGGAGGGGCCTGGATTAGTCCTGATTAGGGTAGATTACTTGATGGGAGCTGTCAGAGGGATTATTGCTGATCTGCCTCCATCACAAATTGCAAAGTGTGGGAAAAGGTCGAGGAACGTGGGCATGGGCACGTGGCAGCGCTTATCGGGAGCTCATAGGTGTCGGCGCATGGTCGCAGGCGACTCCAAAGGTCGCAGAGGGTCATGTGGTCCCATACTCGGCCCTCGTAACTAGTCCCTAGCGCGTTGTGGATTCAGTGACGGCGGCTTATGTAATGGATCCTGACATGGCCCCCTCCTCAAGGCTGGGCGTCTCGACCGGCCAATCGCGCCTTGTCCGGGTGCTTGAGGAAGAAGTCGCAGAGAAGAATTGCGGTGTTGGTAAGGTTTTGGCAGGGTTCCCAGGTGTTTTCTTCAATTGGGTAGCCTAGCCACTTTACCAGGTATTTCACTCCTTGTCCTACTTTCTTCACATCCAGGATCTCTTTGACCTCATACTCTAAGTGGTCGTCATCAATGGTTGGAGGAGGCGGAGGAGGTCAGGCTTGGGAGGCAAAAGAAGGGGGAACGAATGGGGTTAGGAGGAGCTCGTTGAATACATCGTGAATGCGCCAAGCAGGAGGTAGCTTGAGGCGATACCCTGCTGGTCCTACTTTCTCGACGATGGCAAAAGGCCCAGCCCATTTGTTGTCAAGTTTCTTGGTTGGGCAGTCCATTTTCAAGTTTCGCGTGTCGAGCCAAACTAAGTCTCCCTTCCCATACTTGCGACTGGGTCGCTTTCTGCTGTTGTAGCTTTTCTTCATTGCCAGCACAGCTTTCTCCATGGCTTCTTTGGCAGCACATCGCGACTCTTCCAACTTCGCCATCCACTCATCAGCAGCTGGGTTCACCTCTGTCCGCGGGTGTATACCTCCATTCCAGGGGTGTCGGCCGTAGTCCAGGAAGAAGGGCGTGTAGCCTGTCGCGGAATGTTCCCGGTTATTCAGCACGAATTCCGCTGTGCTCAACCACTCCGCCCAATCATCCTGGAGATGGTCGACGTATTCCCGCAGGTAGGTTTCAATCTCCTGATTCACCCGTTCCATTTGTCCGTCAGTTTGGGGATGGAAGGCAGTGCTCAGATTAGCCTTTATCCCAATCATCCGGTAGAACTCCTTCATGAATCGAGAGATGAACTGTGGGCCACGATCGCTGACGACCTTCTGGGGGATTCCGTGGTTCCGGAATACACAGTCGTGGAGGATCCTAGCTGCTCCCAAACTTGTTAAGTCAAAACCAATTGCTTTGATGAGCATGCGCTTGGTGAATTTGTTGACAATCACAAGGATGGAGTCGAAGCCACGGGACTGTGGCAGCGGCCCTACTATGTCCCAGCTGATCGCCCACCATGGACCGTTCTGGACTGGGCGTGGGTGTAGGGGTGCGGCACGCTTGGTTCGGTCAGGTTTGGTTCTCTGACAGCCTTCGCATCCAGACACATACTTCTCCACATCTTTTACCATCTCAGGCCACCAGTAGGCTTTGAGCATCGCGGCCTTCATCTCCTTAATCCCGAGGTGTCCCACAATGGGAAGGTCATGTTCATAGTTGAGTACCACCTCGCGGACTGCCGGGGGTATCCATACAGTGCCACTTCTCCACCACAATCCCAAACGGTCTCGCATCCAGCTGTCATCGATTTCCATAGGCTTGGTGACGTGTTCTGCGCTCCTCTTCTGGAGGAGCGTCTCCATTTCAGATGTGAAGCCAGTGCGTACATCCACATCGGGGGGGAACATCTGGATGGGAGCATCTTCTTCAGCGGTCTCCCTGTAGTCGGGTCTTCGCGAGAGGGTATCGGCTTTGGTGTTGCTTTTACCAGTCCAATACTTGATCGCGAAGTCGAAGTTCTGGAGTTCTCCGTACCAGCGTATTTGTCATGGCTTCAGTTTTTGGGGCTTTCTGAAGTATTGCAAGTTTGCATGGTCGGTCCATATCTCGAAGGTTTCATCCACTCCTATGAGATATGCTCTCCACTCTCTCAACGCTCTGATAACTGCGAGGAGCTCCTTGTCATAGACGTCATAATTCTTTTCGGCCGCTGTGAGAGCCTCGGAGATGTAGTTGACTGGTCTCCAGGTCCCGTCGGGCTGCTGCTGGGAAAGAACTCCACCTGTCGCGAGGTTACTAGCGTCTGTTTCTACTTTCCACCTGCCTGTATCCTGGGGTAGAGCAAGGACTGGAGCTGAAACGAGCGCTCTTTTCACGTCCAGGAAAGCCGTGACCTGTTCGCTCTGCCAGCACCAGGGGACGTTACTGGTGAGCTTAAACAGGGGTTTGGCTCGCAAGGACAGATTAGGGATGAACCTCCGCAGGTGGTTGACCATTCCCAGGAAACATTGGAGTTCCTTGACATTTCGGGGCTCTGGCCAGTTTCGGATTGCTTCCGCCTTGGCCAGGTCGTGCTCGAGTCGGTTGTGCGAGAGCCTGAGCCCTAGGTAGAATACCTCTGTCTTCTCAAACTCACACTTGCTCAGTCGGAGGCACAGTCCATTGTCACGGAACCTCTGCAGGACTCGGTCCATCCAGAAACGGTGGGTCGCGAGGTCGTCCGCGAAGATAATGACATCATCGATATACGCGAGTACATGTCCGCCGGCAATTTCTTCTCTCAAGATATGGTTCATAAATCTCTGGAAGGTCGTGGGAGCATTCTGGAGCCCAAACCACATTACCGTGGGTTCGAACAAACCTCGCGATGTCAAGAAGGCGCATCTCTCCTGGTGTCCTTCCCACAGCCTCATCGATGGAAACCCTCCCTTCGCGTCAATCTTGGAAAAGATCCTGGCTCCTCGCAGATTGTCTACACAATCACAGATGCACGGCAATGGAAACTTATCCTTAATCAAAAACGAGTTGAGGCATGAGTAATCGATGATGGGCCGGAGCTTGCCTTTTTCTCACTTGAAAAAGAATGGGCTGGCATAGGGGGATTTGGAGGGCCTTATCCTTCCTGAAGCCAGCTGCTCGTCGATCCACCTATTCATTTCTGTCATTTCCTCCCTAGTCAGCGAGTACAGTTTGGAGGATAAGTGCCCTGGGTCCTCGCGGAACTCGATCTTGATGTCAAAATCAGGTCACGGTTTGGGTAACTCATCCCATTTTGCTTCACTAAAGACCGTTGGATATAGCAACGGCCAGTCGGGCATATCTCCAGAGTCCAAAAAGCGAATGTCTATGGTCGTCTGTAGTGCATTGTCCCATATACTGCCTTTAGGATAGGCCCAAGGGCTTGTGAGATGTGGGTCAAAGTGGCAACTTGTGGGGCAGTGCATGAAGGAAACCTTGCCTAGTGGCCAATTGATCTCGGGGTTGTGTTTGGACAGCCAGTCATGCCCCAAGATGATCTTGTGCGATTTGGCAGCTCCGAGCAAGAAGTGTATTCATTCCTGGTGGTCCCCTATCGTTAGCAGGAGGTCGATGCTGTAGCGGATTGGTCCGTTCTTGTTTGCTGAGCCGTCCACATTGTACACTTTGATCGGGTTTTGTAGCGGGACGGGTTCCAGTCCAAGTTCCTTACACCAGGCCAGGTCCATAAAACAATTGGTACATCCTGAGTCGATCAGGACCTTAACACCTCCCCATTCAGCCGTAGTCAGAGTTTCAAAGTGCGCCAGTAAAGTCAACTCTCTCTTCTGCCTCTTTGGTTTCTCTTCCGCGACTTTTGTCGTTCTGTTGTCCTCAAGTTCGTTTGTGCTCCGAGCATGTCTCTGTTGCAAGATTGTGTATTTGGGTATACTTGTGGGGGAGGGCAACCCCCACCAAAACTGCGTGACGCTTATATAAGCATTCTGCCTCTAAGGCTCTGACCCAAAAACACATGTCAGTATAGAGCCTTCCACACAGCAGCTACAAAAAAACTTTGAGTGTAAAAAATGTCTGAAATTAAATTTAAAAACTTTTGTTCAAGATGGATTTTCGAAAAATGCCCTATTTATTGAGATATTGTTGCTATCTATACAACAAAGACATTTAAAAAAATTCCATCTTGAACAAAATGTTCAAATAATACTTCTGAACATTTCCTCTCAGCAGAAGTAAATTCCAAAATGTGTGTAGAAGGCTCTATGAGGCCCACAGATTTGGCACTGCCGGACTTGTGCGCTTATGTAATCAGTGGCTGTGCGCACACACTGAAAGGTTTCCTGCAGGTTTCTGTGGCCTCATTCCCTGGCTCTCATTCTCCCCCCACTTTCAAACACTCTGTGTGCACTTTGTGTGCAATCTAGGCTACAAAGTAAACCTCCCAAACTTCATATTTACCTATCTTATCATTTAATTTACTGTTTTCTCTGCATTTCAGGCCAATTTCATCCTTCTGTCACCTTAGGGGACTGTGTGTACCTGGGGGGAAGAATTTGGAGCTTTGGAACACCTAGGTAAGCACTATTATACCATTTTCACAAGTGAAGACTTTGTTATTGGAGGGACAGACAATCTGGAGGACTAGAAGTATGCCCTGTGATAGGTACAAGGTTTTATGTCATGACCCCTTATGTTTCTGCTGTAATTGTACATGAGTGGAGATGTTTTGAATTATGTCTGTATTTTTCCTGTAATCTACATATAAAAGAGTCTGTGTTTACAAAAAATCCCATGCCAAATGCTTCAGAATTGACTGAGGAGAGTGTAAAATATCTTTGGGTCAGTGAAATCAAGGACTTAGGCGCATTTTTGCTTATGTAAGCGTCACGCGCTCTTAGTGGGGATTGCCCGTCCCCAATACTTGCTATGGGTACAGGGGTGGGGGTGGGAACGTTGCTTGTACTATTACAGAGACGCGAGTTCGGACTCACTGCGTCTCTTCTCCAAAACCCTGCTCCTGGGTGGGAGCCGGCGGGAGCTGTTGTTGTTGTTGCTGGGCCTGCGGGGCACCAGCCATCTGTCTCTCTCTCTCATATATCGCGAGCCTGTCGCGGAGTAGCGTGAGTTCGTTCTCGTATTCTTCCACCTCTACTGGGCCAGGGACCATCGCACAAACCTGCGGCCTCGGGACATAGGGTTGTGAGTCCGGGAGGTGGCAGTTTCGGGCGATGTGACCCACCTGGCCACAGCGGAAGCATCGACGTTCAGCCGCAGGAGCCCGTGTCTGGTCCACGATCATCCTGTCACTGGCACCAGCGGGACGGGGCATGATCTGCGGAGCAGGGGTGCATTGCTGCTGCTGCGGAACAGAGGGGAAGCGAGGCACGGGTCGCGGTGGGTTCGGGTTCGGGTAGCGCAGGGGCGTAGGGAGTGGTTGCGACTGCTGGAATTGGGTAGGGGCGGGGCGGCTGGCGTTTTGCTCGCATATAATGGCGTCGAGCCTCCTCTGTTGGGCATCCAACATTTCGACCAGTTGCTTCCACTGGGCGTAGGTGACTGGCATGGGGTTGACATTGTAGACCCGCGTGGTCAGCCTCCGGTTGAGGTTCATCTCCAACCAGTGGATTAACACATCCGAGTTGTCGACCGGGTCTAACTCTGCCTTGCGCATCAATGTCTCGAATAGAGCGAAAAACTCCGCAGCTTCTAGCGCTCCCTGTTTCAACTTGGCGATGTCATTTAGGGTGGTCGCCGTGATGTTAGGGTCATCGAAGGCCCTATGCAGATCCAGGATGAAATCTTCCCAAGTCCCAGCTACTCCAGCATTTAGGATCTCATCACCTTGCATGTTCACCCATTCTGCTGCAAATCCTTCTCCTGTAATCTTACTCAGCGCAAACAGGATCTTGTTCAGATCACTGGCATAGAGCCCCTGGTTTCCCAGGAACTGTAGTCGGAGGGACCTGAGGAAGGTCTGGAAATTCTTCTTATTTCCATCAAAAGATGGAATGGCTAGGTCCAGCCTCGGCATTGGGGCTGCGGGGACAGCGTCTGCCATTTCGGGTGCGGGCAAGGGCGGCGGCGAGGGTTCTGGCGGCAATGGACTCGCGGGTTGGGGTCGCGGTTCCAGTTCTGGAGTCGCAGGTGATTGTGGTGGTGGTGGTGGCGACGGTGCTGGCTGGGCTAGGCGCTCGTCTAAACTCACGAAGTCTACAGGGGGCTCAGTATGAACTGGTGGTGCTGGGGGGGATGGGGTTGATGGGACGACAGATGAAGGCGAGGGGTCGGTACTCATGGATGAGGAATTGTTCGATTCCGATGAGGCTAAGCTCTGTCTGGATCGCCACGGAAATGTGCGTGGGTTCGTTCATCGACTCGTCATTGTCGCTGTTCACGTAGTCCTCAAGGTCGTCGAGGTTAATGTCAATAGTGCTGTGTATGGGCGATCTCATGCCTGAGGTCGCGGAATCTGGTAGGGCAGCTCTCAGTGCCTCTCTCAATCTCTCTTGTCGTCAACTCTGTTCCTGTGCGTACAACCTTGCGAAATAGGGGGCAAGTCATCTCTCCTCCTCAATAATCCACAGTTTGAAAGGGCGTAGCTCTCGCAGTCTCAGTACTGCAGCTTCCATCTCCGATACGTCGGATTCCATCGGGGTGTCCGGGTAGAACTCTGTTCTTATGTGGGTGTCAAAGTATCGGGCCCAATATTCGTCCTCACCAAAATCTAGGACCATGATGAGCCACTCGTCTATTATGTCTTCGTTACGCATCGGGTACGCCAGGATGACTCTCTTGTCGTTCTGTTGCACACGACAGGCAGGGGGTAGGGAGAAAGCTAGGCCGACCGGGGGTTGACAGGGTTGAGGTAGCAAGGGGTGGACATTGAAATTGTGTCAGTCCGAGTCCCTCACAGAAGCAAGAAGGGGAAAGAAGCTTGATTTCAATGTAGGGAACTACACACATTACAAAGGTACTATATATACTGGGGAAAGGGGGCTGTGTAGGGGATGAGTCATAAAAAGGGGAATGAGGCTATGCGCACTGAGTTGCGCAGAATAGGGGAGGCAGTATAGGGAAAAGGGGATACCAAATACAGAAGGTAGCGGCAAGGGACGGATAAGGGGAAAATGACAAGAGAAATGCTTAGCATGGGCTTGGCTGGCCGTGGAGGGGCCTGGATTAGTCCCGATTAGGGTAGATTACTTGATGGGAGCTGTCAGAGGGATTATTGCTGATCCGCCTCCATCACAAATTGCAAAGTGTGGGAAAAGGTCGAGGAACGTGGGCGTGGGCACGTGGCGGCGCTTATCGGGAGCTCATAGGTGTCGGCGCATGGTCGCAGGTGACTCCAAAGGTTGCGGAGGGTCACGTGGTCCCATACTCGGCCCTTGTAACTAGTCCCTAGCACGTTGTGGATTCAGTGACGGCGGCTTATGTAACGGATCCTGACAGTGTGAGCCAGGGTGAGAGTGAAGATGATTGTGAGAGTGACAGAGTAAATGGGGTGGGTGAGGGTGAGTAAGAGTGTTCATGAAGGTGAAGGTGAGGGGTGAAGGTGACTGAGAGTGGGGTTCAGGCTTCTTTTCTTATGACTGTAATGGTCCCTTGTCCTTCACAGGTGTAATACTTTCTATCCCTCAAATGAACTGGACTCAATGGTATATTGAGCTAGTAGTTCTATGTAGAGGGATCCACCCCTCTGTACAGTTGTGACACAGTATATATATGTGAGTGGCCTGTCAGGACCCATTCATTTTCCCTTACCCAAGCAGACTCTACTGACACTTATGAACCTCCCAACAGCCTTCTACAACCTTGCGAGCCCCTTTACACACTTCTGGAACCTGCAGTCCCCTTCCAGAAGCCTCTCCGACCTTCCCTGCTCTTACATGACACTCACAACCACCAGGCTGTACTTGCAATGCCCTTCCCTAACACACCTTATGCATACCTACCACCTGAACCCCATTGCACATCTGTTATGGATCTGGTACTGGGTGCAGTCAGAAATGAGTCACTGAGAATCAGGATGACTCAGACAGGTCCTCAATTCCTTATGCAGTTGGCCTACAGGACTAGTAGACCCTCCAGTTCCATACCTTCCTGCTAACAGTATTGAAACCAACACTGCTAGCAAGGCATTGTTTTGGGCAGATATTATTATTAGTTAGTAACCTAAGTCACAACATCCCATGGGCTTAGCCATTGACCCCCATAGTCTGCCTCAACCTGGTATCACTCCACAGGTTGATACTATGGCTCAATGACTGACCACTCCATAGGTATTGTACGCTTAAGCCAAATCAATGTAGATAGGTCAAAATAGGTCAAAATAGATCAGTAAATATGCAGCTAACCAGAAACGGGAAAAACAAGCTACAGAGTTCATGGGATTCTCCTGGTCTTGTAGACCATTCTACCTCTATAAACCTCCACCTAATTCTCAGTACTTGGCTAGCTATTCACTACTTACTCTGATGAATACACTGGTACATTGTACAGTAGAACAGCTTGTACCCTATACCAAGATATCTGTAACTTGCTCAATACTTACCACGCCGAGGGAGTCGGCATAGGGCGGCTCAATCAAAGCCTGGGTACCCTTGGGTACCCAGATCACTTGACCAGACTAAGTCCTTAGTCAGCAATTACTAGATTTAGTTCAACTAGATTTAGTCCTTAGTTTAACTAAATTTGTCCTTAGCTCCTTGCTGGGCTAGACATAGGCTTAATCCTCTTGGGGGATGGTGTAATCGATAAGTGGGTATGTAATTATGCCTGCAACGTGAGGTTCTGTCAGCTATTTATACTCAAATTTGCATATCTACTACATTTGGAAAGATTCAACATAGCTCCTTAACTAGTAATCCTAACATACCATTTAAGGACTCTAAATTAAGGAGAATTTGGTAGGCTTACATATCAGGCAGGTGTCACAACCCAACACACCCCACTATGGGCCGCCCGACACACCCGCACACACCATGACTACTCCCAATGTAATTCCGCCGCCCGACTGCTGTCCCAAATCGACAATCAGCAATACCATGTGTGGGTCGAAATTCCAACATACTACGCATGCTTTGCCATTGTTCAGCTGACATCGGGAAACTTGGGAAACAAGTGGAGTCAGTTTAGGACTTGCAGGGTGGTCACCCGACCAACAACCTTCGGGTCCCCAGACCCCGGCCTCTGTGTCCGCTTCGTTAGGGATGATGCTCGGACCAGGTTTGGTTTCCTCCGGGAGCTCCAACCCCTTGGTCCCAGTAACCCTGTATCCTCCCGCTCCACCCACAATGCCTCCAAGCCCTACTCCACTGCCTCGACCCTCAGTCCCTGCTCTTGTGTTGAGAAATACACTTACACCAGTACTACCCCCACTATCCCTACTCACAACTAACTACTCTGGAGTGCTACCAGTGCTTCCTTTTCCGATACCCAGTGTCAACCCACCATCCTCAGCATGAGGGTCACGATGTCTGCTGCTGCCAACCCCAAGCCTCCCGCCACAGTTGCTGCCATGACCTTTCGAGATTCCAGGGATTCCGCAAGGAATTCCACTGGCGGTACCTCCTGTGGTACCCATCGGAAATCCGCCCACCAGTCTGCCATACTACATCTACTACCTGGCACCTGGAGACGACGGCCCCAAACTCAAGGAGCCCGATGTCTTCACAGGTAAGGACCCAGCATGGCTAACAATGTTCATCTTGCAGTGCATTACATGGTTTCTGGGGAAGCCACGGAAATTCGCTACTGATCGGGATCATGTTCTATTCGCCACGTCGTATCTCCGAGATCAAGCGAATACCTGGTGGATGCCATACCTTGTCCAGCAACCGCCCCCCACAATGTTGGACAATTGGGATAACTTCACCATGGAATTATTTCTGGTATTCAGAAACCCCCCCCCACATATGACTTCGAAGAGCGTGTTGCATAATTTGAAGATGCCCAACAATTCCCGCATCACAGAATACATCGTCACCTTCAATTCGCACGCACCCTACACTGGATACAATGACACCGTGCTCGCCAAGGCCTTTTACCAGGGGCTCACCAACTGCATCAAAGACCAGTTTCAATACACGAGTCGAGAGCAGGAGTTCACTGGACTCTGTCAACAAGCTTTGGCCTTCGAGCAGCAGTACTGGCAATGTGAGGAAGAACAAGGCCGCTTTCCGACATCTGTCCAATACAGAAAGTGACCCGGCGACTCATCGTGCGGAAATTTGTCAAACCCGATGAAAGACCGCAATGTGAAACCCACCAACAACCAATCCTCGAACCGCCCTGCGCCCATTCCAGTAACCAACCCCATCATGACATCCGCTCTGGCCAAACCTGCCTCAACCCCTGTAACGAAGCCGAAGGAGGGAAAGATGGAGAAATCCACACCTTGCAGACCATTCTCCACCGGGCCGCTGGACTTTGCTTATATTGCATGGGTCAAGGGCATTTCTCGAATACATGCCCGTTGATCCCCACTAACTGCAAGTCTGCTGCCCATGCCACCCTCACATTTACCATGACCGCAGCTGAGCCCTTGGCCAGTGACAAGTTGGGAAATGCTCCAGCATCTCAAGGCATGTAGGGAGATTCTTGAGTTGTGATATTGCCATAGATACCAATACTGATACCTGTACCATGGATGAACTCCCCTTATACACGGTTCTGTCATCTATTTCTTCTGCTGCCTTTTTGATTTCCATTGTTATTCTGCAAATTAGCAATACCCCTGTACCCACACTTGTAGATTGTGGAGCTACCGAATGTTTCATTTTGCCCGACTTTACACCTTTGAAATTCCATTCAACACTAACCCACCCTATACAACTTAGGCTATTTGACGGGTCCATCGCAGGACTGATCACCCAAGTGACCGACCAACAATTCTGCTTTGAGGACAGCACAATGCACACTGAACATTTCTATGTTACCCAACTCCATTCGGATGTGAAGGTCATACTCGGACTGTCATGGCTTTGGAAACACAACCCAGACATCGATTGACCAACCCTCTCGATACAATTCCGCAATTCCGATACCTGACCACTGATGATGAAGCCCTTGCCCACTGTGGCCACCGATGCAGCAAGGCCTGCAGGGTCTCATGACCCAACCACTGATGAACTCAGGGTCCTGAAGGAGCTCGCTCCTAAGGACTGGTCAACACTGAGCCCAGGACTACCCACGGGGACCACTGGAAATCCACTGTCAGAGTTGAACCCCACCGTGCCTGATAGCAATTCTGCTATGTCGGGAACTTTGAACTCCACCACATGGGACTGGGCAAACCTACCCGAGGAGCCTTTGCCACCTTTTCCCACTGTTGTTGCTGCTGATAAAACTTTACCCAACACGAATTTACACAGAACAGGGTCACAGGAAAATTCTGCTGCCCTGTTGCCCAAACCAGCACCTATCGAAATTCGAATTTTGGATCCCACCCACTTCACCAACCATCTAGTGGGTGAGGATATAATTCTGCATGCTGTTTATCATTTTTTCCCTGCACCTGAAGACTCGCTCCAAGCTAATGCTGCACTAATCAATTCTGAACCCCCAGAAGCAAGGGCAAACCTACCACCTCAATACGCAGACTTTACCAATGTCTTCTCCAAGGAAGAGGCCCGCACCCTTCCACCCCACCGAACTTACGATCATGCGATACAACTTGAACCAGACACCAAAGCCCCTTGGGGTCTGCTGTATAACATGTCTGAGCTGGAATTAAAGGTTTTGCATGACTATATTGATGACATGCTCCAGAAGGGATTTATCCACCCTTCTGAATCCCCCACGGGAGCCCCCGTTGTATTTGCAAAAAAGAAGGACAGTTCACTCTGTCTTTGTGTTGACTACCGAGGTTTAAACAGGGTGATGATCAAAAACCGCTACCCAATCCCACTAATAAACAATATGCTCGACTGCTTATGGGGTGCATGGATCTACTCAAAAATCAACCTCCATGCCGGATACAACAACATCCGCATCAAGGACAGTGACAAGTGGAAAACTG
Source organism: Clavaria fumosa (assembly GCA_951802425.1). Lineage (NCBI taxonomy): Eukaryota > Fungi > Basidiomycota > Agaricomycetes > Agaricales > Clavariaceae > Clavaria > Clavaria fumosa. The sequence goes on along the minus strand of OX637794.1, from coordinate 61,820 downwards.
CCTTCCGCACCCAATACAGTGCCTTTGAGTACTTGGTGATGCCATTTGGGCTAACCAATGCTCTGGCAATGTTCCAGCGGTTCATGAACGACATCTTCGCCAACATGGTCAACTCCTTCGTGGTTGTCTATCTTGATGATATTTTAATTTATTCCGACAACACGATGGTGCATGAGGGTCACATCTGCTGCGTTCTACAGCGGCTCCACGACAATCAACTTCATGCAAACCCAATGAAATCGAGTTTCCACCTTGATTCCATGGAATATTTGGGTTTTATTGTTTCTCCTAGTGGAATTTCTATGGACTCAACAAAAATTGATGCCATCTTAAACTGGCCATCGCCTACTAATGTTAAAGAAACACAGTCCTTCTTAGGTTTCATGAATTTCTACCAACGATTCATCCATGGCTACTTGAGAATAACCCGACCATTCAATAACCTCATGCAGAAAGGGCTCTGCTTTGACTGGACAACGGATTGCCAAGCGGCATTTGACCACTTGAAGTCGGTATGTACATCTGCTCTGGTCCTTGCACATTACGACTCAGAAAACCCCACTGTCATAGAGACGGACAGGTTGGAATACGCCATAGCAGCAATTTGTTAGGGCCTGTCTCGTCTCAATAGTAGTGCCAGAGATTGACTTGTTGGTGACCTATGCTGGAAACTCGCTAAGACCAATCAACTGTTGAGCACAGTCGAGAATGCTCAGTCCCGGAAGGTCGCAAAGACATCTGAGAAGATGTAAGAGCGAAGGAAGACAAGTATAGAAAGAGAAGACATTGTTTGGAAAGTCACGAAGTTGGTAGATGAAGTGTAAAGTAGGAAATTGACGAGGAGAGAAATGAGTAATGCTGAAAGGGTTGCGAAGTCGACCGACGAAGCATGAAGAAAGGAATAGACAAGGTGGGAGAAACTGATAATGCTGAGAAGGTCGAGAGATCGACCGACGAGGCGTAAGAGAGGAAAAGACGAGGTGAAGGAAAAAGGACAATGCTAGGAGGGTCACGGGTAGTCGTGACGAGGTTAGGAAGTGTGTCGGTGAAGGCAATAACTTTGCCAACCGACGGGAGAACCTGTAGGGTTCAAAAGATCAGTACCAAGATGAAATGAAGAGAATACTTAGGCGCGTGAGTTTATACGAGCACAGAGGATGAATCAGAGTGAAGCAGGAGTGTCTTGGCAATATTGAGGTCACCAAGTGAGACAAGACCTATCAATCGTGGTGGTTCCAAGCTCAAAGGGCATAATAGCCTCAAGCTTAAACCAATGTGCGTCAATATCAAGTCTAGAGTACCATAAGTACATGCAAGACCTTATATACATACGTACAGAGAGTATAATAGAAAAGGAAAAGTACAGAAGTTGCCAGGTGATGAGACTATAGTAGTACGGGGTATGTTTAGTCATAAAGTGACTAGGCGCATGCTCTACTAAGGTCACGAGGGGTTAGGTATGCATAGGTAAGGTCGCGAAGATGACCTGTCATGGGTCGCGACCTAGTTAAATAAGTATATATGTTGCTGTAACTACGGAGGGATTCTCGGATCATAAGTAACATAGTTATAGGCGACTGAGAAGAAGAAGGGATGCATATTTGAAGTAATAATAAAGCTGACCATTGGTGGCGCATTTGAGTGTTAAGGTTGCGAGGTCATAAGAGTGGTCACATGGGTGACGTTAGTGACACAGGTGACGCAGGTGACTTTGGGTGGGAAGTCACATGGGTAATGCATGTAACGCAGGTAATGGCCATAACGCTGTTATCGTATTGGCGCTGGTGGTAGCGCCAGGGGTGCTGTGCCAAGTCATGTGCTGGTGGAAGTAGACATGCAACGACATGTTGTGCATAAGATTAGTGGGTCCGGGCGGAGTATACATGTAGAGTGAAGTAGTAGGAAGTGTCGCGAGTACAGCATGGTGGTCGCGAGTGTCATGTGAGTGCGGGGGAGGTTGGAGAGGCTTCCGGAAGGAGACAGCGGGTTCTGGAAGTATGTAGAAGGGCTCGTGAGGTTGTAGAGGGTCGTCGGGAGGCTTGTAGATGTTGGTAGAGTCAGCTTGGTTAGAGGAAAAATGAATGGGTCCTGACATTACCCCCCCTTCAAGCCTCAAGCCCTGCAAGAGTGGAGGTCACGTGATGATTAGTCAGTGCGATGTTTGTTGATCAAGTCACGACACCCAAAAAATTTCTCTAAGTCCAACCACCATGGTGTCCTCTTTCATCAAACAGCACGAGCCTGAAACCGGCAAGAACCAAAATGAGGTTGCATGCGAAATGCAGATTTACAATGCAATGGAGCCTGGGATCGACTTGGGGATCCTAGAAGACACGCTGGCCCATCAAAAGGCCGAACAGGCGCAATGTGTGCATTCTCGAGAAGAAGTCGCGAGGCACAAAAGGAGGAGCAAGGTTGCGAGTCCCAACAAGGCAAGGGATGTCGTCGTAGGCCCTAGTGGGTCAATGGAGAATGTTACAGGCGGGACTGACCCCTCTCCCGTAGACTTCTTGAAATTATGGAAGAAAATCAGGTCAGCAAAAGAGAACAAGGACTGGAATGAGGTAGAGTGTGAGGTGCGTAGTAATAATTCTCATTCCAATTCCTCTCTAATGGTTGTGTTACAGGATTGCGACAATTGCGTTGCGAAGAGCCGGCAGTGTGAGTGCAGTGCTGCCAGTAGATGTCGTCAGTGCGTGGAGGACCACGGAAAATGTTCGTGGGTCCAAGATTTTCGTTGGTGGCACATCAAGGCTCAGCTTGGGTGGGATGACATGCAGGTGGACGAGGTGTTGAAGCGCATTGACGGACCGGAAACGGTGGGCATGGGGGCGCCCAAGGTTGCAAGCCGAGTGGGGAGAAAACTTCCCACCCTATCGATTCCAGAGACCCTGACACGAACAGGGCACGGAAAACGAGTGAGGGTAAGGTTGTGGTCGCCGATGCCAGGTCCTTCAATGTCGGGGAGGTGAGTTGCGGACGTACCAGAAACAGAGACGGAGGCAGAGGAAGACACGCCGGTGCGTCTAACAAATGTCGTGAAAGTTTGTGCGGAGAAGGCATGGATTCTGACAATCCCGGGAGAGAAGGGGCGGTTGCTTCGGAAGGTGATGGACTGTGAGGAAGAAGTCAAGATCCTTCAAGGGTGGTTGGACGTAAGGGCGACGAAGGAGCACTGGTTGGAAGGAAGGCTGAAGAAGAGTGAGGAGGAGGGCACTGGTTGGAAGGAAGGCTGAAGAAGAGTGAGGAGGAGGTGAAGAGATTGAAGCAGGTCACGACGATGGCACGGATGAAGGCGGTGACCTCTTCACAAGAGTCCGGAACAAGGGAGGAGATGGAGAGGGAACTCGCGACGTTGAGGCAGCAGGTCGTGGAACCCTCGAGGAAGATGTTGTGGGTGGAAAGGTCCAACAGGGAGGGAGAGTTAGAGGGAGAGTTGGTGGTGGTAAAACACAAGTTGGAGGAGGCGCGGAAAAGCGCAAAAGGTGAGTTTTAGTGTTTCTTTACTGATTCACGGTTTTACTGAACTCACGGGTTCATAGGGAAAGGCAAGGAGTGCGGGAGAAATCATCGAAGGTGCCCACATCCAAAATTGTGGATGCGGAAGTCACAGAATTGACAGTGCAGGCGGAGGGGGCGGAGAGGGAGTTTGAGGCACTCCACGGGGAGTGGGAAGGTAAGTAATCATTTGGTTTTACTGCATTACAAATTGATTTCCTTTGTTTACTCAGACCAGGAAACCAAGTTGAGAGAGGCACGCCGTGAGGTGAAGGAATTGGAGAAGGAAAAGGAGGGTAAGTCAATGATCACAAGTGTGGAATGAATTAATTTCGCGTTTCTTAGGGTTAATTGTGACTAACAGCATAGTCCTTGTGCAGATGGAGTATCTGCGCTTTCTTTCACTGCAAGCTAACCACTCAAGCTAGTCTTTTGAAATTTTGTGTGCCTATATCTACCCCTCTAATCCTCAATCTCCATGGTTTACATTTTCCCAAAACCTATTTCGCAATGCATGCCAGAGCTGCTGACCAAACCAGTCAAAATTCTCCCATTTATCAAAACCAACCATAGGATTCCAAAACAAATGGAATTCTATACTGGGCCATCCCATACCTATCATATTCCATCCCTCTCTCTCCCCTCCCATCACCCACAAAGCAACAATTCCAGCATACAGTCAGAATCCAGTTCTCACAGTCCTCACACAGTTTGTACTTAGTGGCACCCTGACAAGGACCCCACATGAAATATTCCCAAATAAAAAAATCCCCCCTTTTAGTTCTCACTATGTCTTTGATGATGTTTACTCTCATTTGGTGCTTTCCCTCAAAACTTTTTTTTCACCCCAAAAATTCATTTAGGGTTCCTGGGGGTCTTCCAGCAAAAATTGAAATATAGTAGCTGTGAAGTAGTTATTAGTGCCATTTAGAAGAACATATGCAGCTGACTGATGGCTGCATATATGTTGATGTTGTCACATCATGAAGTGGGTCACATGGTGATGCTTGTGACCATGAGTAATGCTAGTAATGTGAATAAGACTAATGTATCTATGTGGCATGTCATGTGCCAGATGAAGGGATTGTGCCATGGTACATCATATATAATATCATACATAATATTGGAGGCTGCTGGTGTGCCATTATTGTTGTTAGCTGCTGGTGCATCATCATCATCAGCTGCTGCTGCTGTCATCAGTCATTGTTGTTGGCTGCTGGTGCATTGTTGTTGTCATTGTTGGCTTCTAGTGTGCCATTGTTGGCTTCTAGTGTGTCATTGTCATTGGTCATCATCATTGGCTGCTGGTGTGTCATTGTCATCATCAGCCACTGCTGCCATCATTAGTCATCATTGGTGTTAAGGCCTGTCCTGTCTCATAAATAACACTGAAGGTTGATTTGATGGTGACCAGTCCTGTAAACTCACTGTTGGAATTCCGGTTGTTGGTGAGTCCAGATATGATGAGACGACGCTCGAGATTAGCAGGGAACCTGGTATAAACACAAGGGAATCCAATCTACTGCCCTAGGCCTGTATAGCTACATTAAAAGTCTGACTAGGCTACGTGCAGCGAGGGGTGTTTTCACCCAAATCCAATACTCCCCCATGAATGCATCCCCGAGCCATCTGATTAAAATGTGTAAGGTCCGCCATGTGTAGCCAACATCGCCTGCAGGCCGTCATCACCTTTCAACTTCCCCTTCGCACCTCCCCCACGCTTGTAGCAGGCCTTCGTAAGGTGTCCCTCCGACCCACATTTATTGCATTCAACATCATTTGGAACATCGCATTCTGACCTTAGGTGGTCTGCCTCGCCACACTGCCAGCATTTGCGTGTTTTCAGCGGATTCCGGGGGGGGACGACGGCCGCTAGCGCCGTGTTTGCAGGCATGGCCCCTCCGATCGCATGGCACGCCTCCTCGTTCAGAATGCAGGTGACGACATGCTCGACATCGAGCTCTTTCCCTGCAGTAGCGTCTATTGAAGCCACGAAGTAGTCGTATTCCGTCCCGAGCCCCATAGTTAGCACCACAATGAGATCTTCGCTTGTGACAGACCCTCCCGAATCCTCTAAATCGAATGCCATGCTTTTGACGCGACTGGTCCATGCAGTTATCGACTCCTTGGGCTCTTTGGCCACCATTAAAAACTTCTGCCATTTTGCAAGATGCATTGCCAACCCGCGACTGCGATGGGTCGTTGCGAGGCTGCCCCAGATTGCCATCGGATCCCGCTCGCGCATGTGTACCAGCTGCGACGTCTCGACTCGTGCTATCATCCTTGCCCTTGCCTCCCCCATCTTCTTCGCAGTTCTCTTTGCAACCACCCTAGCCTTCTTGACTACAGTCTGCTTGATGGACTTCCCTTCGTCATCTACCTCCATAATGACCTGGTCCCATAGCCCCCTTTCAATCAGCTCAGCCTCCATGTGCAATGACCATTTGACATAATTGGAGTCATTGAGCAGTGGGAACCGGTGGTGATGGTTTTCGTTGTTGGGCATCATGTGAGTGTAGAAAGAATGTAATCCGTGCTCAGCACGATGAATCCGACCAGTAAGGACTGTGGTGGGTTATGCTGGGTGTTTATGTTGGAATTCAAGTCATCGGTGAGTCCAGATATGATGAGACGACCCTCGAGATTAGCAGGGAACCCGGTATAAACACCAGGGAATCCAATCTACTGCCCTAGGCCTGTATAGCTACATTAAAAGTCTGACTAGGCTATGTGCGGCAAGGGGTGTTTTCACCCAAATCCAATACTCACTAAGACTAATCAACTGTTGTGGCATTACATATCAGGTAAGATCATAATTATATCCCATGTCCTCATTGAGATATTCCTTCTTGAGGGTTTTACATATTCTAAAAATAATCAAAATGAGTCATGATGACTCATTTCTTGAGTCGCAGTCATTGGGGATTGTTGGGAAGGACCCCACGATCACCCCCAATCACTTCTATGACATTCCACAACTTTCTGCAATGTTCCTGGCCTTGATTGCATCATTATCTTGTTGATACTTCCTCTGCTTCCTCTTATCTCCCCCAGACTAGTCATAATTAAGTGTACTAGCCCTATTTAGCATGTGTTTCAGCTGTATTCTATGCCAGATACATGCTAGTAATACCCTAGTACAAAGGGAGATGAGGGGAAGGCCAAGGGACTGCACATAAAGGTTGTGAGCACACAGTCCACTCATAAGGATGACCAGTCCATATTTGGTAGTGCGGCAGTGTTGGCCATCACTGCTGATTGCTGCCCCCACCACCATGGGAACTGGGCTGAACTGCCAGCCCTCAATCACTTGATTGAGGTCTGATCATGATTGGGACTGCCCCACAATGCCAGAGTGGTGCCAAACTCACACCAGCACATTCACAACCCTGTAGCTCAGCCGCAAAAGCTCCGCACCGCTCGTAAACTTGCGGATATGGCCTTATGGACCTTCTCAACACTTTTGTCTGTTCAGCATTTCCCACTTAGAGCCTCCCTTTAGTGCTACTTTATTAATACTGGGATGTAGCCTACACAGTAGTAAAACCAGCTTGAGGGAGTAAATAACAGTTATTTCCTTCTGCCTTTATGCATATAAGAGTAACAAGGCAGTGGAAATTCAATGGTAAAGACCATTTGTTTGTGTGGTTCTTTTTTCCTACTGTAGAGCCATTTCTTTCTGTCCTAGTACCACTTTCCATAGCTTAAGTCATTGGGAGTAAGTCTACATGGGTAAGTAGTACAGAATAGGCAGAGGACTAAGAGAGAGCATAGGGAATGATTGAAGAGATGCATAAGGTGCTGAACTGCTTGTTCAAGGGGCTAGGCACTATAGACCATTAAGTACCCTAACAGACACTAGGTGGCAAGGACATCAGACATGAGCAAGGAGGTTTCATGATTATCTGCATTTTATGGGCCACTGGGCCATAGACTGACAAGGAGTTGGATTCCCAGGGATGGCCCAACCATGTCTGGCAGGAAACCATGCAGCCATGGCTCAGTCATTCCATTCCACCAGTCAGATGTTCATTGCAATTCCATACAACACCAAACAACCAGATCCTCAGAGGGAATTTGGATAAATTGGCTCAGTCATCCCATATTTGGAGGCTACATCCAGAAAAGACAAGTTGTTGGTGCCTCATCAGTGATGCATGCTGGCGCCTCATTGACAACCACAGTCACTAAGTCACTATGAAACACACCTTGCAAGCCAGTCGCTATGGTCCACAGCAGGCACCCAGCAATGACACCCCCCCTCAATGTGTGCATGGTTGCCTGATTGTGAACTCAAGAAGCACAGTGGGGGACCTAACACTTAGGAAACATCTGCATGAGACCTACATGAAGGGGAACCCCATCATGCAACACATCCAAAACATGCATGAGTTTGCACTCAAGGTTGTTGTTGCTGTCAACAGGATCAGATAAGATGATGAATTGACCTTGATCAAGACATCTGCCCAGCAGCATTGTTAGTCTAGATGCTCCTGCTATCATCAGCAACCACCGCAGGCTCGTGGGGGGAGGCGCAGGCGCACGGGGGGGGTGCACGTGGGAGGAGCAGGCACGAGGCGCAGGTGCGCAGGGGAGGCGCAGGCGCACATACCCTCACAGGCGTGCAGGCTCTCACAGGTGCACAGGCTCTCACAGGCGAGGCGCAGGCACGCAGGGGAGGCGCAGGCACACATACCCTCACAGGCGCACAGGCTCTCACAGGCACGCAGGCTCTCACAGGCGTCGTGCAAGCGTGCAGGCTCTCACAGAAGCATCATCTCCTTGTCCTGAGGGCCTTCCGCCTTCCAGATCTTGAAGCAGGATGAAACTAACAGGTTTGTGAGCATGTGACCTTGGATATCAACAAGTGAATGTGGGGCTAGCAACAAGTCCAGGTAAGCTCATGACCTTGAATGCCCTTGATGCCTCCAAGCATGTTGCGAGGATTGGCTAGACCCCATCACAGGGCATGCTATTGGGTTGATCTAGCAAGTCAAAGCAGAATGCACCGTTCTAGTGAGTTGAAGTGCTCATCTTTTCAAGGAGTCTTCAAACATCGCCAATCCGAAACGTTTTGAGTGGCCTGTGTTGCGATCCACCATAACAGTGGCATTGACAACTTTTCCATAAGCAGAAAAGAATTCATGCATGGATTCTGACATCGTGTTGGATGACAGACTGCCGACGAAGTACTGCACACTTCTGAGATGCTCATTTCGGGGTATGGTGTTGACATTGTGTTGATGACAGACCACCGACGAAGTACTGCACACTTCTGAGATGCTCATTTTTGGGTTAAGGCCATATGGAAATAAGACGAAGTGACTGGGATGCAAAGGAGGCAGGAAACTACAGAGGAGATGGATACAATGTCCAACAAAGCTTGAAGGCAGGATGCACTAGAATCACAAGGGCAACAAGCCTGAGGAACTTAAAGAAAGGCAGAGTGCATCAGAGTCATGAGAGCAGCAAAGAGCCTGAGCACACCAATGAAGAGGAGCAAGAAGGGCAACTCCAAAGGGTCTAGCAACTCCATAACAGAGTGTCTGTCATGTAGATTCATGGGAGGGACAAAAACTGAACACCAAGCTAATACTCAGAGTAACCTCTATCTGCTATTAGAACTGCCATTAGAGATGGGGTGTGTGGCATGGACAGAATATTTCAGCAGGCCTGGCTACATGAAGGTGGAGGCTGCCAACCTGGATAAATGCAGAGGCAGCTTGAGCTGCAGATCCAGGCAGCTGGGGCGCAGAGGCAGCACAAACTGGAAATCTGTTAGGGCCTGTCCCATCTCATAAATAGCACCATAAGTCAATTTGTTGGTGACCAATCCTGAAAACTCACTAAGACCAATCAACTGTTGAGCACAATTGAGAATACTCAGTCCCAGAAGGTTGCGAAGACATCTGATGAAGTGTACGAACAGAAAAAGACAAGTTGGAAGAGGGGAGGCATTGCTGGAAAGGTTGCGGAGTTGGTAGACAAAGTGCAAAGAGGGAAAAAGATGAGTTGAGAGAGGGAAGATGTTGCTGAGAAGGTTGGAAAGTCAACCAACAAAGTGTAGAAAGAAAGATAGATGAGTTGGGAGAAACAGATATTGCTGAGAAGGAAGGTTGTGAAGTTGACTTGTGAAGTGTAAAGAAGGAAATAGATGAGATGGGAGAAAGAGATGTTGTCAAAAGGGTCACAAGTGGTTGCAATGATGTCAAGAAGTGAATCAGTGAAGGCAATGACTTTGCCAACTGATGAGAGAACTTGTAGGGTTCGAAGAATCAGTACCAAGATGAAGTACAGGAAATACTTAGGTGCGTGAGTTGTACAAGCACAGAGGATGAGTTTAGAGGAGAGCAGAGTGTGTCTTGGTGTTGTCAAGGTCACCAAGTGAGACAAGACCTATCATTTGCAGTGGTCCCAAGCTCAAAGGGTGTAATAGCCTCAAGCTTAAACCAAAGTGTGTCAATATCAAGTCTACAGTACCATATGTACATGTGAGACTTATATATGTGTGTACAGAGAGTGTAACTAATCAGGAAAAGTACAGAGGTCACCAGGCAACAAGACTATAGTAGTATGGGGTATGTTTAATTGTAAAGTGACTAGGCACATGTTCTACTAAGGTTGCGAGGGGTTAGAAATGCATAAGTAAGGTCACAAAGATGACCTGTCATGGGTTGCGACCTGGTTAAATAATCATATATATAGCTATAACTATGGGGGGATCCTCGGATCATAACTATCATAGTTATAGACTACTGGGGGCAAGAAGGAGAGCATATTTGAAAGGTAAATGCAGCTGACTGTTGGTGGTGCATTTGGGTGTTAAGGTTGCAGTGTCATGAGGTGGGTCACATGGATGATGCTAGTGATGCAGGTGACCTTGGGTGGGGGGTCATGTGAGTAATGCTGGTAACACAAGTAACACTGGTGGTGTCATAGTGCTGGTGGTACTGGTAGTGCTGGTAGTGTCAGTAGCATCAGTGACACTGGTAACATATTAGTGCTGGTAGTGGTAGCACCAGGGGTGCCATGCAGCAAGTCATGTGCTGGCTGAAGAGGATGTGCAACAGTGTGTTGTGCATCGAGATGGTGGGTCCGGGTGAAGTATATGCATGGGGTGAGGTGGAGAGAGGCATTGCGAGCATGGCATGGTGGTTGTGAGTGTCATGTGAATGTGGGGTAGGTTGGAGAGGCTCCTGGAAGGGGATGGCAGGTTCCAGAAGTGTGTAGAGGTGCTCGTGAGGTTGTAGAGGGCCATTGGGAGGTTCGTAGGTGTTGGTAGAGTTGGCTTGGGCAAGGTAAAAATGAATGGGTCCTGACAAAATCCAGGCAACTGAGGTGTTAGAGCGATTAGCCACAGCTGCAGGAGCACTGGACTGAGGCACACAGTGGGCCAAGGCAGGAGGACCAGGCAGAAATGCCAAGTTTCCACTTCTGGTCCTCCCCTCACTATGCAAAACTGTGCAGTGGGGAGCAGCAGAGCTGAGGCTCTGCAGCCACTGGTGCAAGTCTGTGGAAATGGGGAAGCAGCACCCATGTGAGGGGCCCAAGGGACAGGTTAAATTTGCAATGATATTTATTGAATTACATGAGACCATTCATGTACAGGAGTTGAGGGGCCACAGCCACAGAAGGGCAAAGTGAGGAGCAGTGGCCATGTTCTGGGGCTGAGGAGCAGCATCTGAATGCAGGATCTCAGGGACCCAGCCACAGCTGCATGTGAGTCCACAGAGAGGGAAGAAGCCTCAAGTGTATGGCATCCCCACACAGGAGCCAGGGACTGTGGCTGCAGCCAGGCACAATATCACAGCAACAGATGCTCACACAGAGAGAAAGCAGCACCCAGCTTGGGTGAGGGACCACAGCTGCAGCTGGACACAAGTCCACAGAGTGGGAGCTGCATCTGAGCATAGGAGCTGAGGGACCGCAGCCCCAGCCAGGTGCAAGACCACAGAGAGAGTGGCATCTGCACATGGGAGCCGAGGGAGAGGGGAGCCAAGGGAGAGGGGAGCTGAGGGGGCAACCCATGGCTGCAGCTGGGCAGAGGACTCAAGGGGCTGCAGCTGACACTGGGCACAAGTCTGTGAAGCTGAGGCTGGGCATAAGCCCACAACATGGGGAACATCAGCTGAAGGAGTGTAGCAACAGCTGCACACAAGTCTGGCCAAGAGGGTCAGATGGAGTCATGTATATGATGTAGAGACCCAGGCACAGGTCCTGAGGGGCAACAGCTGGGCTGAGCACTCGGGCCAGGTGCTAGGCCACAGATCCATAGCTGGACCCACAGAGTGGTGGTGGGGGGCAGCACTTGAGCACAGGAGCTGAAAGACCACAGTTGCAGCCAGGCACAAGTGTGGGAGGTGACGTCCATGCATGGGAGCAGAGCCTGCTGGCCAGGAGGACCAATGGTGGGCATATGCAATGCCTGCTGGCCAACAGGGTTGGTGGGGACACATGCAATTTGAGAGATCCCAGCACAGGACCTGAGGGGCCACAGCTGAGGCTGGGCACAATCCCACAGAGTGGGGAGCAGCATCTGCATGCAGAGCTGAAGGACCACAGCTGCAGCAGGCACAAGACCCTAGAGTGGGGTGCAGCATCCCACATGTGGGGGCAGGGCCTGCTGGCCAAGAGGAACAACGGCAGGCTCATGCAGTGCCTGCTGGGCAGGAGGAACAATGGCAGGCTCACACAGTGCCTGCTGGCCAAGAGGATTGGCAAAACGGGTGCCCAAGCACCTGACAGGAATGAGAGTGGGGCCTAGCACCATGCATCAGACTCACACCATGGAGGGTCGAGGTCCAGAGCCCCCTGTATTTACCTCTGGGTTCACTGGACCATCTGAACCTGGACCCAGCAAATAGACAAAGGTGGTACTCAACTGCACACAGGATCTTGCCAGGGGCTGGCATGGTGGAGAGAACTGGAGGGCATGACTGAGAGGAAGGAGGAGGGAATAGAAGGCAAGGGTCTTTCCAGAGCTGTAGGTATCTTGGAGGCCCCAGGGCCATCCTAAGACACCCTGTGTGACACCCTGCCTGGAGGACCAGGGCAGGGCCCAGCAGGATGTAGACACAGACACAAAATTGGCTGCTCCAGTACCCCCTCCTTCAGAGGGGGATCCAAATAAGCAAATCCAGAGGGACCAAGGTTTGAAGTCCCAAGAGGACTGTGCCTGAGGGATGGAGTCACAAGGAGCCACCTCACATTTCATCAGTATATTCACATGAATCTGCCATGGACCTTAAGAAATACAATTTTCTTTCCACATTTCAGCAGTATTTCTTGTCCACATGGATGACATTGTTATGCCTTCCTGTCTCCACTACCAACTAAGGGCCTTCTTCTTCCATTCCATCTAGCATCCATTCAAGCCCTCATCCATCTGAGGTGCTCCCTGTTGCCCCTGTAGCACCATCAGATAGTCACCCATGTACCAGCATACCATTGCCCTTGTATGATTGTCTGCTCTCCTGTCTCTGCCCCATTCTCTTCATTCAGCAATTGTGTCTCCCCCATGTGTTGATAGCTGTGGGCCACACACTTTGATACACATGCTTTCAAGCTTTGACACAAACTCAACTCATAACTTAATTGACTCTGTGAGATGGGGCATCCAGGACACCAACTTTGACATTCACATCTAGTCAACTTTGTGTGTCATGTGGGCATGGCAGTCCTGGACACCCACCTTGAGGTACACATTGAGTCAACTTACTTTGTACATTATGAGAGATGTGGGTGTCCTGGTCCTCCTGGCATGGCTTACCTGTATCTGTATGATGTCCCAGCCTGCATCACATTGGATCTTGGTAGGTATGTAGGACCTAGGTTTGGCATGCTAAGAGTGAGTAGCACAGGTGGTGTAAGTAGGATGGAGGGGTGGACAGTGTGAGTGGAGTGGGTGGGTGGCACAGGCAAGGTGAGTAAGGCAGGTGGCACAAGTGAGGAGGTGCAAGTGAGGCAAGCCATGTGGTGTAGCACCAATGAGGTGAGTGGGCTGCTCATGTTCATCAGTCATTGCTTATGTGTGCCATACAGTGCCTAGGCTATGTCCATGCTGCTCATAGCAACCCACCTCCAGACCCTGTTCTTTTTTCCCTTCCCCAGGTAGTCCAGCACAATGCAGTTCTGCCTCCTCCCCTTCCTTGCCATGCGCTATCCACTCTATGCTGCTTGTCTTGTTCTTCTGTGTGGGAGTCATGTGATTAACATAGACCCATGCTATTCACTTGGCTTATTTCATCTATGGCCTTATGGCCTCTGTCCATGTAAGATTGGTTTGTTGAGACCAGAGATCCCTGAGTCACAAGTGCATTAGAACCCTGTTTATAGCAGTAGTCATGCAGTCATGGTGACAGTAGTGGGATAGATGTGGCTGGTTAGCTAAGTATACAAGGAAACCCCTTCACCCCTATGGTTGACCCTTACAGTGCACCAATATTATCAATTGCCCTTACCATGCAATGGCAGTGAATGTCAAGATACCTCCAACCCAATAATAGCCCCAGTGGCATCAGGGAATTGGGAAAGGGACATACACAAGTACCAAAAGCATATGACCTGCATATGACCTGTATATGACCTGGTGGCATATGCTTTTGGTACTTGTGTATGTCCCTTTCCCAATTCCCTGATGCCACTGGGGCTATTATTGGGTTGGAGGTATCTTGACATTCACTGCCATTGCATGGTAAGGGCAATTGATAATATTGGTGCACTGTAAGGGTCAACCATAGGGGTGAAGGGGTTTCCTTGTATACTTAGCTAACCAGCCACATCTATCCCACTACTGTCACCATGACTGCATGACTACTGCTATAAACAGGGTTCTAATGCACTTGTGACTCAGGGATCTCTGGTCTCAACAAACCAATCTTACATGGACAGAGGCCATAAGGCCATAGATGAAATAAGCCAAGTGAATAGCATGGGTCTATGTTAATCACATGACTCCCACACAGAAGAACAAGACAAGCAGCATAGAGTGGATAGCGCATGGCAAGGAAGGGGAGGAGGCAGAACTGCATTGTGCTGGACTACCTGGGGAAGGGAAAAAAGAACAGGGTCTGGAGGTGGGTTGCTATGAGCAGCATGGACATAGCCTAGGCACTGTATGGCACACATAAGCAATGACTGATGAACATGAGCAGCCCACTCACCTCATTGGTGCTACACCACATGGCTTGCCTCACTTGCACCTCCTCACTTGTGCCACCTGCCTTACTCACCTTGCCTGTGCCACCCACCCACTCCACTCACACTGTCCACCCCTCCATCCTACTTACACCACCTGTGCTACTCACTCTTAGCATGCCAAACCTAGGTCCTACATACCTACCAAGATCCAATGTGATGCAGGCTGGGACATCATACAGATACAGGTAAGCCATGCCAGGAGGACCAGGACACCCACATCTCTCATAATGTACAAAGTAAGTTGACTCAATGTGTACCTCAAGGTGGGTGTCCAGGACTGCCATGCCCACATGACACACAAAGTTGACTAGATGTGAATGTCAAAGTTGGTGTCCTGGATGCCCCATCTCACAGAGTCAATTAAGTTATGAGTTGAGTTTGTGTCAAAGCTTGAAAGCATGTGTATCAAAGTGTGTGGCCCACAGCTATCAACACATGGGGGAGACACAATTGCTGAATGAAGAGAATGGGGCAGAGACAGGAGAGCAGACAATCATACAAGGGCAATGGTATGCTGGTACATGGGTGACTATCTGATGGTGCTACAGGGGCAACAGGGAGCACCTCAGATGGATGAGGGCTTGAATGGATGCTAGATGGAATGGAAGAAGAAGGCCCTTAGTTGGTAGTGGAGACAGGAAGGCATAACAATGTCATCCATGTGGACAAGAAATACTGCTGAAATGTGGAAAGAAAATTGTATTTCTTAAGGTCCATGGCAGATTCATGTGAATATACAATATGGGTGAAGGATGATCAGCAGGGGATGCACATGGGTCGATGATCTAACAGCATAGTCCTTGTGCAGATGGAGCATCTGCGCTTTCTTTCACTGCAAGCTAACCACTCAAGCTAGTCTTTTGAAATTTTGTGTGCCTATATCTACCCCTCTAATCCTCAATTTCCATGGTTTACATTTTCCCAAAACTCATTTCCCAATGCATGCCAAAGCTGCTGACCAAACCAGTCAAAATTCTCCCGTTTATCAAAACCAACCATAGGATTCCAAAACAAATGCAATGCTATACTGGGCCATCCCATACCTATCATATTCCATCCCTCTCTCCCCCCTCCCATCACCCACAAAGCAACAATTCTAGCATATAGTCAGAATCCAGTTCTCACATCCTCACACAAGTTTGTACTTGTGGTGGCACCTAAATCAAATGGGATCACATTGAAAGATTGAGTATAGTGCATGAATAATACACCCTGACTTTGTTTCAATTACTCTGCCACATCCAGGACTACAGTTGCCTTCCTACAAACCTAAACAACACAAGTACCCATACAAGTTTGCAAGCCTCACAGCACAAGATCTAACCGTGAAAATCTCTTGAAATTGATCATGGATGCTCTAAATGATGACCACTATCATATAACATGCTAAACAGACTAAACTGTTTTTCTGCGAATGGTCCCTTGTTGCTCCTATCCTAACAGCATAGTCCTTGTGCAGATGGAGCATCTGCGCTTTCTTTCACTGCAAGCTAACCACTCAAGCTAGTCTTTTGAAATTTTGTGTGCCTATATCTACCCCTCTAATCCTCAATTTCCATGGTTTACATTTTCCCAAAACTCATTTCCCAATGCATGCCAAAGCTGCTGACCAAACCAGTCAAAATTCTCCCGTTTATCAAAACCAACCATAGGATTCCAAAACAAATGCAATGCTATACTGGGCCATCCCATACCTATCATATTCCATCCCTCTCTCCCCCCTCCCATCACCCACAAAGCAACAATTCTAGCATATAGTCAGAATCCAGTTCTCACATCCTCACACAAGTTTGTACTTGTGGTGGCACCTAAATCAAATGGGATCACATTGAAAGATTGAGTATAGTGCATGAATAATACACCCTGACTTTGTTTCAATTACTCTGCCACATCCAGGACTACAGTTGCCTTCCTACAAACCTAAACAACACAAGTACCCATACAAGTTTGCAAGCCTCACAGCACAAGATCTAACCGTGAAAATCTCTTGAAATTGATCATGGATGCTCTAAATGATGACCACTATCATATAACATGCTAAACAGACTAAACTGTTTTTCTGCGAATGGTCCCTTGTTGCTCCTATCCTAACAGCATAGTCCTTGTGCAGATGGAGCATCTGCGCTTTCTTTCACTGCAAGCTAACCACTCAAGCTAGTCTTTTGAAATTTTGTGTGCCTATATCTACCCCTCTAATCCTCAATTTCCATGGTTTACATTTTCCCAAAACTCATTTCCCAATGCATGCCAAAGCTGCTGACCAAACCAGTCAAAATTCTCCCGTTTATCAAAACCAACCATAGGATTCCAAAACAAATGCAATGCTATACTGGGCCATCCCATACCTATCATATTCCATCCCTCTCTCCCCCCTCCCATCACCCACAAAGCAACAATTCTAGCATATAGTCAGAATCCAGTTCTCACATCCTCACACAAGTTTGTACTTGTGGTGGCACCTAAATCAAATGGGATCACATTGAAAGATTGAGTATAGTGCATGAATAATACACCCTGACTTTGTTTCAATTACTCTGCCACATCCAGGACTACAGTTGCCTTCCTACAAACCTAAACAACACAAGTACCCATACAAGTTTGCAAGCCTCACAGCACAAGATCTAACCGTGAAAATCTCTTGAAATTGATCATGGATGCTCTAAATGATGACCACTATCATATAACATGCTAAACAGACTAAACTGTTTTTCTGCGAATGGTCCCTTGTTGCTCCTATCCTAACAGCATAGTCCTTGTGCAGATGGAGCATCTGCGCTTTCTTTCACTGCAAGCTAACCACTCAAGCTAGTCTTTTGAAATTTTGTGTGCCTATATCTACCCCTCTAATCCTCAATTTCCATGGTTTACATTTTCCCAAAACTCATTTCCCAATGCATGCCAAAGCTGCTGACCAAACCAGTCAAAATTCTCCCGTTTATCAAAACCAACCATAGGATTCCAAAACAAATGCAATGCTATACTGGGCCATCCCATACCTATCATATTCCATCCCTCTCTCCCCCCTCCCATCACCCACAAAGCAACAATTCTAGCATATAGTCAGAATCCAGTTCTCACATCCTCACACAAGTTTGTACTTGTGGTGGCACCTAAATCAAATGGGATCACATTGAAAGATTGAGTATAGTGCATGAATAATACACCCTGACTTTGTTTCAATTACTCTGCCACATCCAGGACTACAGTTGCCTTCCTACAAACCTAAACAACACAAGTACCCATACAAGTTTGCAAGCCTCACAGCACAAGATCTAACCGTGAAAATCTCTTGAAATTGATCATGGATGCTCTAAATGATGACCACTATCATATAACATGCTAAACAGACTAAACTGTTTTTCTGCGAATGGTCCCTTGTTGCTCCTATCCTAACAGCATAGTCCTTGTGCAGATGGAGCATCTGCGCTTTCTTTCACTGCAAGCTAACCACTCAAGCTAGTCTTTTGAAATTTTGTGTGCCTATATCTACCCCTCTAATCCTCAATTTCCATGGTTTACATTTTCCCAAAACTCATTTCCCAATGCATGCCAAAGCTGCTGACCAAACCAGTCAAAATTCTCCCGTTTATCAAAACCAACCATAGGATTCCAAAACAAATGCAATGCTATACTGGGCCATCCCATACCTATCATATTCCATCCCTCTCTCCCCCCTCCCATCACCCACAAAGCAACAATTCTAGCATATAGTCAGAATCCAGTTCTCACATCCTCACACAAGTTTGTACTTGTGGTGGCACCTAAATCAAATGGGATCACATTGAAAGATTGAGTATAGTGCATGAATAATACACCCTGACTTTGTTTCAATTACTCTGCCACATCCAGGACTACAGTTGCCTTCCTACAAACCTAAACAACACAAGTACCCATACAAGTTTGCAAGCCTCACAGCACAAGATCTAACCGTGAAAATCTCTTGAAATTGATCATGGATGCTCTAAATGATGACCACTATCATATAACATGCTAAACAGACTAAACTGTTTTTCTGCGAATGGTCCCTTGTTGCTCCTATCCTAACAGCATAGTCCTTGTGCAGATGGAGCATCTGCGCTTTCTTTCACTGCAAGCTAACCACTCAAGCTAGTCTTTTGAAATTTTGTGTGCCTATATCTACCCCTCTAATCCTCAATTTCCATGGTTTACATTTTCCCAAAACTCATTTCCCAATGCATGCCAAAGCTGCTGACCAAACCAGTCAAAATTCTCCCGTTTATCAAAACCAACCATAGGATTCCAAAACAAATGCAATGCTATACTGGGCCATCCCATACCTATCATATTCCATCCCTCTCTCCCCCCTCCCATCACCCACAAAGCAACAATTCTAGCATATAGTCAGAATCCAGTTCTCACATCCTCACACAAGTTTGTACTTGTGGTGGCACCTAAATCAAATGGGATCACATTGAAAGATTGAGTATAGTGCATGAATAATACACCCTGACTTTGTTTCAATTACTCTGCCACATCCAGGACTACAGTTGCCTTCCTACAAACCTAAACAACACAAGTACCCATACAAGTTTGCAAGCCTCACAGCACAAGATCTAACCGTGAAAATCTCTTGAAATTGATCATGGATGCTCTAAATGATGACCACTATCATATAACATGCTAAACAGACTAAACTGTTTTTCTGCGAATGGTCCCTTGTTGCTCCTATCCTAACAGCATAGTCCTTGTGCAGATGGAGCATCTGCGCTTTCTTTCACTGCAAGCTAACCACTCAAGCTAGTCTTTTGAAATTTTGTGTGCCTATATCTACCCCTCTAATCCTCAATTTTCCATGGTTTACATTTTCCCCAAACTTATTTCCCAATGCATGCCAGAGCTGCTGACCAAACCAGTCAAAATTCTCCCATTTATCAAAACCAACCATAGGATTCCAAAACAAATGGAATGCTATACTGGGCCATCCCATACCTATCATATTCCATCCCTCTCTCTCCCCTCCCATCACCCACAAAGCAACAATTCCAGCATATAGTCAGAATCCAGTTCTCACATCCTCACACAAGTTTGTACTTGTGGTGGCACCTAAATCAAATGGGATCACATTGAAAGATTGAGTATAGTGCATGAATAATACACCCTGACTTTGTTTCAATTACTCTGCCACATCCAGGACTACAGTTGCCTTCCTACAAACCTAAACAACACAAGTACCCATATAAGTTTGCAAGCCTCACAGCACAAGATCTAACCGTGAAAATCTCTTGAAATTGATCATGGATGCTCTAAATGATGACCACTATCATATAACATGCTAAACAGACTAAACTGTTTTTCTGCGAATGGTCCCTTGTTGCTCCTATCCTAACAGCATAGTCCTTGTGCAGATGGAGCATCTGCGCTTTCTTTCACTGCAAGCTAACCACTCAAGCTAGTCTTTTGAAATTTTGTGTGCCTATATCTACCCCTCTAATCCTCAATTTCCATGGTTTACATTTTCCCCAAACTTATTTCCCAATGCATGCCAGAGCTGCTGACCAAACCAGTCAAAATTCTCCCATTTATCAAAACCAACCATAGGATTCCAAAACAAATGGAATGCTATACTGGGCCATCCCATACCTATCATATTCCATCCCTCTCTCTCCCCTCCCATCACCCACAAAGCAACAATTCCAGCATATAGTCAGAATCCAGTTCTCACATCCTCACACAAGTTTGTACTTGTGGTGGCACCTAAATCAAATGGGATCACATTGAAAGATTGAGTATAGTGCATGAATAATACACCCTGACTTTGTTTCAATTACTCTGCCACATCCAGGACTACAGTTGCCTTCCTACAAACCTAAACAACACAAGTACCCATATAAGTTTGCAAGCCTCACAGCACAAGATCTAACCGTGAAAATCTCTTGAAATTGATCATGGATGCTCTAAATGATGACCACTATCATATAACATGCTAAACAGACTAAACTGTTTTTCTGCGAATGGTCCCTTGTTGCTCCTATCCTAACAGCATAGTCCTTGTGCAGATGGAGCATCTGCGCTTTCTTTCACTGCAAGCTAACCACTCAAGCTAGTCTTTTGAAATTTTGTGTGCCTATATCTACCCCTCTAATCCTCAATTTCCATGGTTTACATTTTCCCCAAACTTATTTCCCAATGCATGCCAGAGCTGCTGACCAAACCAGTCAAAATTCTCCCATTTATCAAAACCAACCATAGGATTCCAAAACAAATGGAATGCTATACTGGGCCATCCCATACCTATCATATTCCATCCCTCTCTCTCCCCTCCCATCACCCACAAAGCAACAATTCCAGCATATAGTCAGAATCCAGTTCTCACATCCTCACACAAGTTTGTACTTGTGGTGGCACCTAAATCAAATGGGATCACATTGAAAGATTGAGTATAGTGCATGAATAATACACCCTGACTTTGTTTCAATTACTCTGCCACATCCAGGACTACAGTTGCCTTCCTACAAACCTAAACAACACAAGTACCCATATAAGTTTGCAAGCCTCACAGCACAAGATCTAACCGTGAAAATCTCTTGAAATTGATCATGGATGCTCTAAATGATGACCACTATCATATAACATGCTAAACAGACTAAACTGTTTTTCTGCGAATGGTCCCTTGTTGCTCCTATCCTAACAGCATAGTCCTTGTGCAGATGGAGCATCTGCGCTTTCTTTCACTGCAAGCTAACCACTCAAGCTAGTCTTTTGAAATTTTGTGTGCCTATATCTACCCCTCTAATCCTCAATTTCCATGGTTTACATTTTCCCCAAACTTATTTCCCAATGCATGCCAGAGCTGCTGACCAAACCAGTCAAAATTCTCCCATTTATCAAAACCAACCATAGGATTCCAAAACAAATGGAATGCTATACTGGGCCATCCCATACCTATCATATTCCATCCCTCTCTCTCCCCTCCCATCACCCACAAAGCAACAATTCCAGCATATAGTCAGAATCCAGTTCTCACATCCTCACACAAGTTTGTACTTGTGGTGGCACCTAAATCAAATGGGATCACATTGAAAGATTGAGTATAGTGCATGAATAATACACCCTGACTTTGTTTCAATTACTCTGCCACATCCAGGACTACAGTTGCCTTCCTACAAACCTAAACAACACAAGTACCCATATAAGTTTGCAAGCCTCACAGCACAAGATCTAACCGTGAAAATCTCTTGAAATTGATCATGGATGCTCTAAATGATGACCACTATCATATAACATGCTAAACAGACTAAACTGTTTTTCTGCGAATGGTCCCTTGTTGCTCCTATCCTAACAGCATAGTCCTTGTGCAGATGGAGCATCTGCGCTTTCTTTCACTGCAAGCTAACCACTCAAGCTAGTCTTTTGAAATTTTGTGTGCCTATATCTACCCCTCTAATCCTCAATTTCCATGGTTTACATTTTCCCCAAACTTATTTCCCAATGCATGCCAGAGCTGCTGACCAAACCAGTCAAAATTCTCCCATTTATCAAAACCAACCATAGGATTCCAAAACAAATGGAATGCTATACTGGGCCATCCCATACCTATCATATTCCATCCCTCTCTCTCCCCTCCCATCACCCACAAAGCAACAATTCCAGCATATAGTCAGAATCCAGTTCTCACATCCTCACACAAGTTTGTACTTGTGGTGGCACCTAAATCAAATGGGATCACATTGAAAGATTGAGTATAGTGCATGAATAATACACCCTGACTTTGTTTCAATTACTCTGCCACATCCAGGACTACAGTTGCCTTCCTACAAACCTAAACAACACAAGTACCCATATAAGTTTGCAAGCCTCACAGCACAAGATCTAACCGTGAAAATCTCTTGAAATTGATCATGGATGCTCTAAATGATGACCACTATCATATAACATGCTAAACAGACTAAACTGTTTTTCTGCGAATGGTCCCTTGTTGCTCCTATCCTAACAGCATAGTCCTTGTGCAGATGGAGCATCTGCGCTTTCTTTCACTGCAAGCTAACCACTCAAGCTAGTCTTTTGAAATTTTGTGTGCCTATATCTACCCCTCTAATCCTCAATTTCCATGGTTTACATTTTCCCCAAACTTATTTCCCAATGCATGCCAGAGCTGCTGACCAAACCAGTCAAAATTCTCCCATTTATCAAAACCAACCATAGGATTCCAAAACAAATGGAATGCTATACTGGGCCATCCCATACCTATCATATTCCATCCCTCTCTCTCCCCTCCCATCACCCACAAAGCAACAATTCCAGCATATAGTCAGAATCCAGTTCTCACATCCTCACACAAGTTTGTACTTAGCAGTGGCACCCCGACAAGGACCCCACATGAAATATTCCCAAAAAAAAAAGTCCCCCCTTTTAGTCCTCATTATGTCTTTGATGATGTTTACTCTCATTTGGTGCTTTCCCTCAAAACTTTTTTTCACCCCAAAAATTCATTTAGGGTTCCTGGGGTCTTCCAGCAAAATTTGAAATATAGTAGCTGTGAAGTAGTTATTAGAAGAACATATACAGCTGACTGATAGCTGCATATATGAATGTTGATGTTGTCATGTCATGAGGTGGGTCACATGGTGATGCTTGTGACCATGGGTAATACTGGTAATGTGAATAAGACTAATGTATTCATGTGGCATAATGTGCCAGATGAAGGGATTGTGCCATGGCATATCATACATAGTATTGGAGGCTGCTGGTGTGCCATCATTGTTGTTAGCTGCTGGTGCATCATCATTGTTGTTAGCTGCTGGTGTTAGGATTGCTTACCTAAGCCATCCCAAAGAGGAGTTGTGGAGAAACTGGGGAGGCTTGTTGGAAGGCCACATGACCTGTGGCTGAGAGTCAGATTACTTAATCCCCAAAGTCACCTGACCTGCACCTTAGCATGTCACATGATCCAAGGGTCCAAGCATGAGAACACCAGCAAGTGCTGAAGCATTCACTATAAGTACTTCGCCTTTTCCTCTTTTGTACTCTTTTCCCCTTATCTTAGTATTGTCATCATAACCTTACCCTTAAGTTGTGTGAGCCCAGTCTGATATAATACCAAGATCTGCCCATCTGCCCTAGCCCTGTGTCCTAACCCAGCTAGCCTGGACCTTTAATTTCAAACTGTGACACATTGTCACAGCTCAGCCCCTATCATCCTCTTCTCCTTTTCCTTGCCTGTGGTGTGTAACAGAACCACACAAAATTTTTACTGTGTGTAGATACACATGACCCAACCTGGAGGATGACTACTGTGACCCTCTCTGAGTGATACCAAGTGCCCAGCAACACTGCCCACCACTCACTCAAGGCCTGGAACTTTATGTTCCAGTGCCATAGAATGATGCTGGACCTAGCTGTTGCCCTTCAATGGGCAGAAAAGGAACTTCTGTATTTTCCTCTAATCCCTTCACCTCCTGTTTATGGCAAACCTGACTACCTATGCTACAGACCTGGTGAAGGTCCTCTTTGCTCTGAGCACAATTGCTGGAGAAGGATTTGCTGCAGAATGGGCAAATATGAAGGCATCCTGGGTAATGGTGAGGCCAGAACCTATCAGACTGGGTCTCACACAACTTAAGTGTAAGGTCATGACGACAATACTAAGATAAGGGGAAAAGGGTACAAGAATGGAAAAGACGTAGTATATATAGCGAACGCTTCGGCATTTGCCGGCGTTCCCATGCTCGGACCTCTCAGATCACGTGACTCGCCCAGGCCCAAGTCATGTGATCTCCCAATTATGTAATCTTCCACCACAGGTCATGTGACCTTCCAACAATCTTCTCTAATTTCTCCACAACTCCTCTTTTTTTTGGGATGGCTTAGGTAAGCAATCCTAACATCACCCCCCTCTTAAGGCTGGGCGTCTCGACCAGCTAGCTTGGCCTTGTCAGGGTGGGCAAGGAAGAAGTCCCAGAGCAGCAGCGTTATGTTGGTGAAGTTCCTACGGGGCTCCCAAGTGTTTTCCTCCACTGGGTATCCCAACCACTTCACCAAGTACTTCACCCCACACCCCACCTTCTTGACATCAAGGATTGCCTCCACATCGTACTCCAGGTGGTCATCTTCAATTGTAGGGGGTGGAGGGGGAGGTAGATTCTGGGAAGGGAAGGAAGGGGGATGGTATGGCATCAACAGCAACTCGTTGAAGACCCGATGGATGCGCCAGGCCCGAGGGAGCTTGAGGTGATACCCAGCAGGTCCCACCTTCTCCTCAACTGCGAAGGGGCCTACTCTCCTGTTGTCAAGCTTTTTAGAGGGCCAGTCCATTTTCAGGTTTCTAGTATCCAGCCAGACCAGATCTCCCTCAGAGTACTTCTGACTCGGGCGTTTCCCCTTATCGTAGCTCTTCTTCATCGCTGCCACCACTTTCTCCATTGCCTCCTTGGCTGCTCTTCGGGACTCCATGAGCTTAGCCATCCACTCATCTGCTGGTTCACCTCAGAAGGTGGGCGGAGTCCCCCATTCCACAGGTGTCGTCCATAATCAAGGAAGAAAGGCGTCTGTCCTGTCGCGGAGTGCTCACGATTGTTAAGAGCAAACTCAGCAGTTGACAACCACTCGGCCCAATCATCCTGGAGGTGGTCCACATAGGCCCGGAGATAGATCTCCATCTCCTGATTCGCCCGCTCCGTCTGCCCATCAGTCTGTGGGTGGAAGGCCGTACTCGGGTTTGCCTTTACTCGGATCATAGAGTAGAACTCCTTCATGAACCGAGACACAAACTGGGAGCCTCGGTCACTCACAACCTTATGAGGGACTCCATGGTCCCGAAACACTCGATCTTGGAGGAGATGCGCTGCTCCAAGTCCCGTGAGGTCGAGCCCGATCGCTTCGAGCAGTGTCCATTTTGTGAACTTGTTGACGATGACAAGGATGGCATTATGTCCATGGGAGAGGGGGAGGGGACCAACTATGTCCCATGAGATCACTGACCAGGGACCATCGGGAACTGGATGGGGGTGCAGTGGGGCAGCACACTTGGTACAGTCAGGCTTTGTCCTCTGGCATGTCTCACACCCCTGGGCATACTGATCCGCATCCTTCACCATGTCCGGCCACCAATAACCCTTCACCAGTGCCGCTCTCAACTTCCGGGGTCCAGGGTATCCAGCAGCAGGGAGGTCATGCTCAAACTCAAGGACAGCCTCACGAGCTCCTAGGGGGACCCAAGTGACTATCCCCTTTCGCCAGAGTCCAGCACGATCTCGTGTCCACTCGTCATCAAGCTCCTCTGGCTTCTGTATGTGTACCGCGCTATTTTTCTGGAGTAGCATCTCCATTTCTGATGTGAACGACACACAGACTTCCGTTTCCGGGAAAACCTGCACTGGTGCATCCTCCTCCACCATCTCTCCATAGTCTGGTCTCCAGGAGAGTGCATCTGCCTTCATATTCGACTTGCCAGTGCAATACTTTATCTCAAAGTCAAAGCACTGGAGCTCTCCAACCCAACGGACCTGCCTCGGTTTCAACTTCTGGGGCTTCTGGAAGTACTGGAGGTTTGCATGGTCTGTCCATATCTCAATTGTCTCATCTGCTCCAATGAGGTATGCCCGCCACTCACGAAGTGCCCGAATCACAGCCAAGAACTCCTTGTCATACACATCGTAGTTCTTCTCAGCTGCAGTGAGGGCCTTGGAGATATAGTCAACAACTCTCCAGGTTCCATCCATCTGCTGCTGTGAGAGCACTCCACCAGTCACCAGGTTACTTGCATCTGTCTCTACCTTCCATCTCCCTTTGTCCTGAGGCAGAGCCAAGACCAGGGCCAATACAAGTGCCTGACGGAGATCTCGGAAGGCTGCTTCCTCCTCCTCCTCCCATTTCCATGGAACATTCCCAGTCAGCCGGAAGAGTGGCTTTGCCTGAGCAGAAAGATTTGGGATGTGCTGGCAGAGGTAGTTCAACATCCCATTGAACATCTGGACATCCTTCACATTCCTAGGACGTGGCCAATCTCGGACTGCTGCACCCTTGGCTGGATCATGCTCTAGTCTGTTGTGGGAGATCTTCATCCCCAGGAAGATGATCTCACTCTTCTCAAACTCGCATTTACTGAGTTTGAGACACAACCCATTCTCTCCAAGCTTCCTCAAGACCCGATCCATCCAGTACCAGTAGTCCACAGGGTGTCAGGAAGGCGCAGCGGTGCTGGTGCTTGGGCCAGACCTGCATGGATGGGAAACCTCCCTTTGCATCAATCTTAGAGTAGATCAATGCTCCCTTAAGCACATCCACTGTGTCTCGGATGCTGGGAAGGGGGTACTTGTCCTTGACCAGGTGTGCATTCAGCCTCGAGTAGTTGATAATTGGCCACAGCTTGTCCTTCTCATGTTTGAAGAAGAAGGGGCTGGCATACGGGGATTTCGAGGGCTGGATTCGTCCAGAAGCAAGCTGCTCATCCACCCAACACTTCATCTCCACCATCTCCTGCTGTGTCAGTGAGTATAGCTTGGAGGAGAGGTGCTCTGGGTCCTTTTTGAACTTGATTTTAATATCAAAGTCTGGTCGGGAGCAGGGAAGCTCATCCCACTTCGCTTCACTAAAAACCAAAGGGTAGCAGCTGGGCCAATCAGGGGTAGGGCCAGAGTTGGGAAAACAGGTGTCCGGAATACTCATGGATGCGAGGGTACTCGTTTTCGGGGGTGCAGGGGCTCGAGGGGATGGGGAACACTGTGGGGGGCAGCAGGTAAGGCTCAGCTCTGCCTTCTTCCAGTCAATGTCAGGGTTGTGTCACTTGAGCCAGTCATGCCCAAGGATGACCTTGTGGGATTGGATCTTTCCCAGCAGCAAATGGACCCATTCACGATGGTCGCCCACCTTCACCAGCAGCTCAATTCCAAAGCGGATTTTACCCTCTCTGTTCTGTGACCCATCCACATTGTACATCGTGATCAGGTTCAGCAAGGGAGATGGCTCCAGGCCCACTCTTTTCACCCACTCCAAATCCATGAAACAGTTGGTGCATCCTGAGTCAACAAGGGCCTTCGTCATAGCCCACTTGCCAGTGCTGAGGGCCTCCAAGTGCACCTGGATGGCTAGCTCTCATGGCACACATTTCTCCACCTCTGGCTGCACCTTGGTTGGGTGCTCTGCCAGTCTCACTTCCTCTTTCACCTCAGCCCCAATTCGGGTATGTCTCCGCTGCAAGATAGTATACTTCGGTATACTTGCTGTGGGCACAGGGACGGAATGGGGGCTGGAACGACTCTTCTCTCCAGCCAGAGTCCTCCTTTTTCTCTCAAGTGGCCCCAGTTTTGCTTGGAGCAATGCAATCTCTCTCTGGTAGTCCTCTGTTGTTTGGGGGGTACCTGGCACTCCACAGGTTCGGGCTCTTGGGACCTGCAGATGCATGTCGGGCAGGGGGCAGAAACGGATGGCATGCCCAATCTGGTGGCATCGGAAACAACGTCTCTCATCAGCAGGGGCACATCCATGGCCCATGGCCACATTCAGAGGGTGCGAGAGGGCCGCGGCAGGTCGCGAAAGGGTCGCGGTGGGTTGCACGGGGGTTGCAATGGGTCGCTGTGTCCGTTCCATGACTATCGCATCAAATCGCCTTTGCTGGGCATCCAGTCTTTCTGCCAGCACTTTCCATTCTCCATAAGTCTCTGGCATTGGGGAGACACCATAGATCCTCTCCACCAACCTCCTACTCAGGTTCAACTCCAGCCAATGGACCAGGATTCCTGAGTCCTTCTCTGCACTCAACTCCACCCGTCGGAACAGCATCTCGAATCTCGCAAAGAACTCTGGTGCCGTCATGGCACCCTGTTTCAACCCTGCAATATCGGCAAGGGCAGTCGCACGGTTGTTCGGGTCATCAAATGCCTGCTTCATCTCCTCCACAAACTCCACCCAGGTTCCGGCCTTGCCACTACCCAGGATCTCTTCCACTTTCATATTCGCCCATTCAGCAGCAAATCCATCTCCAGTAATTTTGCTCAAAGCAAGGAGGACCTTCACCAGGTCTGTAGCATAGGTAGTTGGGTTCGCCATAAACAAGAGGTGAAGTGATCAGAGGAATGTACAGAAGTTCCTTTTCTGCCCATCAAAGGGGGCAACAGATAGGTCAAGCCTCATAGGTTGGGCTACAGGCGGGGCGACATGGTCTGCCATCACAGGCCCTGGATGCTGTAAATAAAGTTCCAGGCCTTGGGCACTCAGGATTTCTTCGATCTCTTAACAGTCCTGTCCTCTTAGGCTGCTCTTCTGTGTACTTATGTACCTATAGAACTCTTATTCTATGAAACTTTTGTTAACGTGGGGCCCGAATGGTGTCCCAGGTGGTCGCTCCACAACTCCTAATGAGTTGCCCGTGCGCATTTCTGACAATGGTCACAGAGCAAGGGCCCTGTCCACTGGACCAGGAAACTACAGAAAGACTATGTAGGGGCCTTTCCTTGCCCTGTACACTACACGATTCACTGGTACGTAGTTGTAAAACAAAGTTCCGGGCCTTGGGCACTCGGTATCACTTGGGAAGAGTCACAGTAGACTTCCTCTGGGTCTGGTCACGTGTATCTACACACAGTAAAAATTTTGCGTGGTTCTGTTACACACCGCGGGCAGGGTAAAGGAGAAGAGGATGATAGGGGCTGAGCTGTGACAACGTGTCACAGTTTGAAATTAAGGGTCCAGGCTAGCCGGGTTAGGACACGGGGCTAGGGCGGACAGGCAGATCTTAGTATTATATCAGACTGGGTCTCACACAACTTAAGTGTAAGGTCATGACAACAATACTAAGACAAGGGGAAAAGGGTACAAGAATGGAAAAGACGTAGTATATATAGTGAACACTTCGGCATTTGCCGGCGTTCCCACGCTCGGACCTCTCGGATCACGTGACACACCCAGGCCCAAGTCATGTGATCTCCCGATTATGTAATCCTCCACCACAGGTCATGTGACCTTCCAACAATCTTCTCTAATTTCTCCACAACTCCTCTTTTTTTTGGGATGGCTTAGGTAAGCAATCCTAACAGAACCTGGGCAGAATTTGTGGATGAGATGAAGCAGGCATTTGATAACCCAAATGACTGTGTGACTGCCCTTGTAGATGTTGCAGGGTTGAAACAGGCATGATGGCACCAGAGCCCCTTGGGAAGTTTGAGATGCTGTTCTGACAGGCAGAGATGAGTGAAGAGAAGGACTCAGGAATCCTAGTCCATTGGCTGGAGTTGAGCCTAAGTAGGAGGTTGGTGGAGAGGATCTATGGTGTCTCCCCAATGCCAGAGACTTATGGAGGATGGAAAGTGCTGGCAGAAAGACTTGATGCCCAACAAAGATGACTTGATTGGATAGTTGCAGAGTGAAATCCATGACCTGCTGCAACCTTTTCACAACCTGCAGCGACCCCTCTGCTGCATACTCCAGATGTGGCCATGGGCCAAGGATGGGCCCCTGCGACTGAGAGACATTGCTTCTGATGCCACCAGGATGGGCACATTGTCCATTTCTGCCCCCTGCCTGACATGTGTCTGCAGGTCCTGAGAGCCCAAGCCCAAGCAGTGGCCAGTATTCCCCAAGCTGCAGAGGAATATGAGAAAGAGATTGCATGGCTCCAAGCCTGCCTGGAGCTGTATGAGAGAGAGAGGAGGGCTCCTGCTGGGGAGAAGAACTGTGCCAGCCCCCATTCCATCCCTGTGCCTGCTGCAAGTATACTATCTTGCAGCATTTCAGCAGAGACATACATAAATTGGGGCTGAGGTGAAGGAGGAAGTGAGCCAAGGTGCAGCCAGAATTGGGGAAACAAATGCCTGAGCTCTCCATCCAGGTGCACCTGGAGGGCTCTCAGCACTGGCAAAGGAGCCACTATGAAAGTCCTTGTCAACTCAGGTTGCACCAACTGCTTCATGGATCTGGAGTGGGTGAAACAAGTGGGACTAGAGCCATCTCCCCTGCAGCACCCAATCACAATGTACAATGTGGATGGGTCGCAGAACCAAGAGGGTAAAATCCAGTTTGGAACTGAGCTGCTGATGACAATTGGAGACCATTGTGAGTGGATCCATTTCCTGCTAGGAAAGATCCAATCCCACAAGGCCATCCTTGGGCATGACTGGCTAAAGTGACACAACCCAGATGTTGATTGGAAGAAGGCAGAGCTGAGCCTTACCCACTGCCCCCCACAGTGTTCCCTGTCCCTGTGAGCTGCCACACCCTGTTAGGGCCTGTCCTGTCTTGTAAATAATACTGAAGGTTGACTTGTTGGTGACCGATCCTGGAAACTCACTAAGACCAGTCAACTGTTGAGCACAGTTGAAAATGCTTGGTCCCGGAAGGTCGTGAGGATGTCTGAAAGGTGTAAGAATGGAAATAGACAAGTAGGGAGAAGGGAGATGCCGCTGGAAAGGTCACAAAGTTGGTAAACAAAGTGTAGAGAAGGAAAAGGACAAGTTGAGAGGAGAGGTACATCGCTGGGAAGGTTGCGAAGTCAACCAACAAAGTGTAAAGAAGGAAATAGATGAGGTGGGAGAAACAGATGTTATTGAGAAGGTCGCAGGTAGTCATGACAGTGTCAAGAGATGTGTCAGTGAAGGTGATGACTTTGCCAACTGATGGATGAACCTGTAGGGTTCTAAGAATCAGTACCAAGACGAAGTAAAGGAAATACTTAAGCATGCAACTTGTATGAGCATGGAGGATGAAGTTAGAGAGAAACAGAGTGGTCTTGGTGTTGCTGAGGTCACCAAGTGAGACAAGACCTATCAATCACAGTGGTCCCAAGCTCAAAGGGCATAATAGCCTCAAGCTTAAACCAGTGTGTGTCAATATCAAGTCTAGAGTACCATAAGTACATGTGAGACTTTATATATGTGCATACAGGAAGTATAATAGAAAAGGAAAAGTGCAGAGGTTGCCAAGCAACAAGACTATAGTAGTAGTACAGGGTAGACCTAGTCGTGAAATGACCATGCACATTCTCTACTAAGGTCATGAGGGGTAGGGAAGACATAAGTAAGGTCACAAATGTGACCAGTCATGGGTCGTGACCTAGCTAGATAAGCATATGTGTAACTATAACTATGGGGGTATCTTCAGATCATAAGTATCACAGTTATAGATTACTGAGGGCAAGTAGGGGAGTATAATTTGGAGGTATATATGACGACTGTCAGTGGCGCATTTGGTCATTAAGGTTGCAAGGTCATGCAAGCGATCATGTGGGTGACGCTAGTGGCACAGGTGACTTTAGGTGGGAAGTCACATGGGTAATGTCAGTAATGCGAGTAACATGAGTGGCACTGGTGATGTCACAGTAATGTCGGTGATGCTGGTAGTGCTGGTGACAGTGGTAGCACCAGTGGTGTCATGTGGCGGGTCATGTGCCAGATGAAGAGATTGCAGAACTGCATGTCGTGCATCAATATGGTGGGTTCAGATGAAGTATATGTGTGGGGTGAGGCAGAGAGAGGTGTTGCGAGTATGGTATGGTGGTTGCGAGTGTCGTGTGAATGTGGGGGAGGTCGGAGGGGCTCCCAGAAGGGAACAGCAGGTTCCGGAAGTGTGTAGAGGGGCTCATGAGGTTATAGAGGGCTGTCAAGAGGTTTGTAGGTGTCGGTAAAGTTGGCTTGGGCAAAGGAAAAATGAATGGGTCCTGACACACCCCTGAAAACAAGTACCCTCACATCTGCAAGTATTCCAGACACCCATTTTCCCAAAGGAGAGCCACAACTCTTGGGGAGCAACAGCTCCCCAACCTCTATAAACTCCCTCATGGGAGGTGCAACTACTCTCATCATTGCCAGCAGCAATGTCTGGTACAATGGATAGGAGGGTACTCCCCCTCCTGTGACTTCTGAGGGTCCTGTCCTCAGGGATGGGTCACCCATCCCTCTGCTCTCTTGCAACATCTGCCCTTGCAGATGGCAGGCTACCTGGTCTGCTGATTTCTCGACCCTGGCAGGAACTCTCCAGTTCCTCACCAGCCAGTCCTCAACTGGCATAGGCGGCTTAGCTGCTGCAGCATTCTTCTGGGCCTCATTGCATCTTCATCATGGCAGTCATATTGTAATTGCTGTCAGGTGCTCCATGATGCACCTATTGGTTGAGGGCAATCACCTCCTCAACTGTCTTCAACTTGACAACCCATGCACCAGGTTTCATGGACACCCCAGATGGCCAAGGGTAGCCATCTGGAGCTCTGTCTGGTTGAGGGGCATTAAAGGGATAACCCCTTGTCAGAGGTGTGAGAACCATCTCTGAGAAAGTTTATTTATGCCTCAGTGAGGCATCAGGATTCTGCTGACTGACACCAGCAGGTGGAAGAGGGGGATATCCCTCTTCAAAACTCATGGGGACATCAATGTCCCCTGTAGGCAGTGCTATGTCCGCATACAAGACAGTGGTGCGGGCCCATTTTGGGTCCCACTCCAAGGGGTCCCTTTCAGGTCCCTTTCCCTTTGCTGTGGTTCACAGTGCAGCAAGTTCCTCATTGGTGCTTGCCAACTTTTCTGTCAAGGAGAGAATCTTCTCCTGTGCCCCTCTAAGGTCTTCTTCGACCTTGTCCAAATTATCATAAGCTTTTTCAAGCTTTTGCTGATGAACACAAAGGGCACTGCCCTTCTCATTATCCTTGCACAAGTCTTCCAGCTTGCACTGCATCACCTCAAGCCCCAGCCCGAGTTTGTGCTTAGCACTTTCCTGCACTTCCTTAAGTGTTTGCTGAAACACTTCATCCAAGTGCAACAGCAACTCGAAGATGTGACAATGGAACCTGATGCACTGAGGGCACCAGGATCTGTGAGTGATCGCATGAATTATGTGGTCTTGGACCCAGGGGAGGGCCTCCTCCCCTTGTGACAATAATGGCTGGGACAACCCAGCCATTCTGATGATGCTCATCAGCAATGAGTTTCCTGGTGCAAGGCCAGGGACAGCAGCAGCAGGGATAGCATGAGGAGATGGGGTCTCCCCATCGGATCATCCATGGTTATGGTTGATGGAGAAATAAGAAAAAGAGGGTGGACCCTCTTAAGGTTTTGTACCTGAGCCACCATGTGACTCAATCACTGTGGCTAATGACCCTGCGGTCTGGCTCAATCGTGTTTACCACTCTGCATGGGTGCTCTGTCTGCACTCTGCTCAAGGGTGCCTAGGCAGTGCCCTCCATGATTCCACCCCTTGCAATTCAAGGTAGTCTAGAGCTGCTAGCTCTTTGACTCCCATATACAGCTCCCAAGTTGTATCCCCAAGGTTCCATTGGACCTCACATTCTAGGTGGCATCCTTCCCACCTGTGGCCAATAATGGCATCAACCAGCCATTCCTCCTTTGGATCCATTCCAAAGTCATAAAAGACTTTCACTTCACGGTGCAGAAACAACATGTTGTTGTTTGGCTCATGTCGCTGTAGCCAGCTGACATGGAATGTCAGGTGGATTCTCCTTGACTTTAGTGAGTTGGGGAGCTCCAGCTCATATGTGGATGATTCTGGTCTACATGACCATATTGGGTAAGGCCCAATAAACTAATTCTCCCTCTCTAAATGGGTGCTCTTCCTGTCTATGCTGATTAGCATAAAATGTCTGGTGGATGCAACTTTCTATGATCATGTCATGTGCCATTGAAAGGTTGAGTGCAGCCTTCTCTGTGAACATCCTTACTCCTCTGGGCACAGCCTGGAGGTTGTCTGGCAACTCTGCCATCATCTGGGGCATATACCCATAGGTTAATTCAAATAGGGTGAACCCCATAGACATGCTTATTGATGTGTTAATGGCGAACTTGACCATTGGGATTTGCTCCGCCCAATCTGTCTGGTCTGGCTGGACCACAGATCAGATCAACTGCTCCATCACTCCATCTGTCTGCAGATGGAAAGCTGTGGACATCCACAGCTTAACACTGAGTAATTGGTGAGTTTCCTGCCAAAAGGCAGATGTGAATCTAGGATCATGGTTGGACACAATTGATCCTGGCAACCCATGTAGTCTCACTACATGTGTTAGAAAGAGCCAGGCTAGCTCTGCTGCCATTACCAACATGGTGACTGGTACTAGGTGTACCAGTGAGGTGAGGTGGCAAATCACCACCCAGAGGTAGTCCACCTCTTTTGACATAGGAAATGGACCTACAAAGTCCATTCCTATTGATTCCCAGGGCCGCCTGGGAATTGGGAGGGTATGTAGAAGCCCTTGCAGCTTCTGAGGGGAAGTCTTGCTTGTTTGGCACATGTCACATGACAAGCAAAACTTCTCAATGTCCTTAGACACTGATGGCCACCAATAATAGCAGTGGACATAGTCCATTGTTATCTGCAACCCCATGTGTCCTAGGACTGCATGGGCCTCCTGGATCACTATTCCAGGGATGCTTTTCCCTTCATGAAGGGTATGAGGCACACAGAACACCTCATCTCCTTTTCTGTTCTCCACAAAGATCAGGTCATCCCTGATCTTGAAACTGGTGTAATTCCCTGGTTTTTCCTGTATTATTTTAAACAGGTGATCCTGTTTGTAGCCATCACAGATGCTTTGCAGCACCCTGTCATTCCCCCCTTCCACACAGGGCCTTAACGGCACAAGCATCTTGTCCCATACATCCCTGTCTGCTTGGGGCTCAGGCAGCAGCTGCTCCGCAGCAGGTGCGTGTACTTGTAGTGCGCGCACCTCCTCCAGGCATCTGTGGGGCAGCTTGTCCCCTTCTTGGTCAAGGTGAATATCTGCCTTCACATACTCATGATCTGGATGAATCTCATCTGTTGCATCACTCATATGGTAACATGAAAGGCAATCCACAACTTTGTTGTGCTTGCCTTTAATGTAAGTAATGGAGTAGTCAAACCTCTCCATATATTCCATCCACCTGGCCTGCCAGCCAGACAAGTGCATTTGGTTCTTGAAGAACCCCAGTGCTTCATGGTCCATGACCACATTGATCTGTCTGCCAAGGAGTTTATCCTCCCATTTCTGCAGTGATTCAACAATTTCTAAGGCCTCCCAGTCCCAAGTTTTATAACTAAACTGGGCCAGGCTAAATCTTTTAGACATAAACCCTGCTGGGCAGCAGGTTTCCCATGTCTTCCCCTGGCCATACATAGCCCCTACACCCAATACTGAGGTGTTGCACACAAGCCATATTGGCTCCTGTACTGCTGCGTCTACGTGGATGCCATACCTTGTCCAGCAACTGCTCCCCACAATGTTGGACAATTGGGATAACTTCACCATGGAATTATTTCTGGTATTCAGAAACCCCCCCCCACATATGACTTCGAAGAGCGTGCTGCATAATTTGAAGATGCCCAACAATTCCCACATCACAGAATACATCGCCACCTTCAATTTGCACACACCCTACACTGGATACAATGACACCGTGCTCGCCAAGGCCTTTTACCAGGGGCTCACCAACTGCATCAAAGACCAGTTTCAATACACGAGTCAAGAGCAGGAGTTCACAGGACTCCGTCAACAAGCTTTGGCCTTCGAGCAGCAGTACTGGCAATGTGAGGAAGAACAAGGCCGCTTTCCGACATCCGTCCAATACAGAAAGCGACCCGGCGACTCGTCGTGCAGAAATTTGTCAAACCCAATGAAAGACCGCAATGTGAAACCCGCCAACAACCAATCCTCGAACCGCCCTGCGCCCACTCCAGTAACCAACCCCATCATGACATCCGCTCCAGCCAAACCTGCCTCAACCCCTGTAATGAAGCCGAAGGAGGGAAAGATGGAGAAATCCACACCTTGCAGACCACTCTCCACCGGGCCGCTGGACTTTGCTTATATTGCATGGGTCAAGGGCATTTCTCGAATACATGCCTGTTGATCCCCGCTAACTGCAAGTCTGCTGCCCGTGCCACCCTCACATTTACCATGACCGCAGCTGAGCCCTTGGCCAGCGACAAGTTGGGAAATGCTCCAGCATCTCAAGGCATGTAGGGAGATTCTTGAGTTGCGATATTGCCATAGATACCAATACTGATACCTGTACCATGGATGAACTCCCCTTATACACAGTTCTGTCATCTATTTCTTCTGCTGCCTTTTTGATTTCCATTGTTATTCTGCAAATCAGCAATACCCCTGTACCCACACTTGTAGATTGTGGAGCTACCAAATGTTTCGTTTTGCCCGACTTTACACCTTTGAAATTCCGTTTAACACTAACCCACCCTATACAACTTAGGCTATTTGACGGGTCCATCACAGGACTGATCACCCAAGTGACCAACCAACAATTCTGCTTTGAGGACAGCACAACGCACACTGAATGTTTCTACGTTACCCAACTCCATTCGGATGTGAAGGTCATACTTGGACTGTCATGGCTTTGGAAACACAACCCAGACATCGATTGACCAACCCTCTCGATACAATTCCGCAATTCCGATACCTGACCGCTGATGATGAAGCCCTTGCCCACTGTGGCCACTGATGCAGCAAGGCCTGCGGGGTCTCATGACCCAACCACTGATGAACTCAGGGTCCTGAAGGAGCTCGCTCCTAAGGACTGGTCAACACTGAGCCCAGGACTACCCACGGGGACCACTGGAAATCCACTGTCAGAGTTGAACCCCACCGCGCCTGATAGCAATTCTGCTATGTTGGGAACTTTGAACTCCACCACATGGGACTGGGCAAACCTACCCGAGGAGCCTTTGCCACCTTTTCCCACTGTTGTTGCTGCTGATAAAACTTTACCCAACACGAATTTACACAGAACAGGGTCACAGGAAAATTCTGCTGCCCTGTTGCCCAAACCAGCACCTATCGAAATTCGAATTTTGGATCCTGCCCACTTCACCAACCATCTAGTGGGTGAGGATATAATTCTTCATGCTGTTTATCATTTTTTCCCTGCACCTGAAGACTCGCTCCAAGCTAATGCTGCACTAATCAATTCTGAACCCCCAGAAGCAAGGGCAAACCTACCACCTCAATATGCAGACTTTACCAATGTCTTCTCCGAGGAAGAGGCCTGCACCCTTCCACCCCACCGAACTTACGATCATGTGATACAACTTGAACCAGACACCAAAGCCCCTTGGGGTCTGCTGTATAACATGTCCGAGCTGGAATTAAAGGTTTTGCATGACTATATTGATGACATGCTCCAGAAGGGATTTATCCACCCTTCTGAATCCCCCACGGGAGCCCCTGTTGTATTTGCAAAAAGAAGGACAGTTCACTCTGTCTTTGTGTTGACCACCGAGGTTTAAACAGGGTGATGATCAAAAACTGCTACCCAATCCCACTAATAAACAATATGCTCAACTGCTTACAGGGTGCATGGATCTACTCAAAAATCAACCTCCATGCCGGATACAACAACATCCGCATCAAGGACGGCGACAAGTGGAAAACTGCCTTCCGCACCTGATACAGTGCCTTTGAGTACTTGGTGATGCCATTTGGGCTAACCAATGCTCTGGCAATGTTCCAGCAGTTCATGAATGACATCTTCGCCAACATGGTCAACTCCTTCGTGGTTGTCTATCTTGATGATATTTTAATTTATTCCGACAACACGATGGTGCATGAGGGTCACATCTGCTGCATTCTACAGCGGCTCCACGACAATCAACTTCATGCAAACCCAATGAAATTGAGTTTCCACCTTGATTCCATGGAATATTTGGGTTTTATTGTTTCTCCTAGTGGAATTTCTATGGACTCAACAAAAATTGATGCCATCTTAAACTGGCCATCGCCTACTAATGTTAAAGAAACACAGTCCTTCTTAGGTTTCATGAATTTCTACCAACGATTCATCCATGGCTACTTGAGAATAACCCGACCATTCAATAACCTCATGCAGAAAGGGCTCTGCTTTGACTGGACGACGGATTGCCAAGTGGCATTTGACCGCTTGAAGTCAGTATGTACATCTGCTCCGGTCCTCGCACATTACGACCCAGAAAACCCCACTGTCATAGAGACAGACAGGTTGGAATACGCCATAGCGGCAATTTGTTAGGGCCTGTCTCGTCTCAATAGTAGTGCCAGAGATTGACTTGTTGGTGACCTATGCTGGAAAATCGCTAAGACCAATCAACTGTTGAGCACAGTCAAGAATGCTCAGTCCCGGAAGGTCGCAAAGACATCTGAGAAGATGTAAGAGTGAAGGAAGACAAGTATAGAAAGAGAAGACATTGTTTGGAAAGTCACAAAGTTGGTAGATGAAGAGTAAAGTAGGAAATTGACAAGGAGAGAAATGAGTAATGCTGAAAGGGTCGCAAAGTCGACCGACGAAGCATGAAGAAAGGAATAGACGAGGTGGGAGAAACTGATAATGCTGAGAAGGTCGAGAAATCGACCGACGAGGCGTAAGAGAGGAAAAGACAAGGTGAAGGAAAAAGGACAATGCTAGGAGGGTCACGGGTAGTCGTGACGAGGTGAGGAAGTGTGTCGGTGAAGGCAATAACTTTGCCAACTGACAGGAGAACCTGTAGGGTTCAAAAGATCAGTACCAAGACGAAATGAAGAGAATACTTAGGCGCGTGAGTTTATACGAGCACAGAGGATGAATCAGAGTGAAGCAGGAGTGTCTTGGCAATCTTGAGGTCACCAAGTGAGACAAGACCTATCAATCGTGGTGGTTCCAAGCTCAAAGGGCATAATAGCCTCAAGCTTAAACCAATGTGCGTCAATATCAAGTCTAGAGTACCATAAGTACATGCGAGACCTTATATACATACGTACAGAGAGTATAATAGAAAAGGAAAAGTACAGAAGTTGCCAGGTGACGAGACCATAGTAGTACGGGGTATGTGTAGTCATAAAGTGACTAGGCGCATGCTCTACTAAGGTCACGAGGGGTTAGGTATGCATAGGTAAGGTTGCGAAGATGACCTGTCATGGGTTGCGACCTAGTTAAATAAGTATATATGTTGCTGTAACTACGGAGGGATTCTCGGATCATAAGTAACATAGTTATAGGCGACTGAGGAGAAGAAGGGATGCATATTTGAAGTAATAATACAGCTGACCGTTGGTGGCGCATTTGAGTGTTAAGGTTGCGAGGTCATAAGAGCGGTCACATGGGTGACGTTAGTGACACAGGTGACACAGGTGACTTTGGGTGGGAAGTCACATGGGTAATGCATGTAACGCAGGTAATGGCCGTAACGCTGTTATCGTATTGGCGCTGGTGGTAGCGCCAGGGGTGCTGTGCCAAGTCATGTGCTGGTGGAAGTAGACGTGCAACGACATGTTGCGCATAAGATTAGTGGGTCCGGGCGGAGTATACATGTAGAGTGAAGTAGTAGCAAGTGTCGTGAGTACAGCATGGTGGTCGCGAGTGTCATGTGAGCGCGGGGGAGGTTGGAGAGGCTTCCGGAAGGAGACAGCGGGTTCTGGAAGTATGTAGAAGGGCTCATGAGGCTGTAGAGGGTCGTTGGGAGGCTTGTAGATGTTGGTAGAGTCGGCTTGGTTAGAGGAAAAATGAATGGGTCCTGACATTACCCCCCCTTCAAGCCTCGAGCCCTGCGAGAGTGGAGGTCACGTGATGATTAGTCAGCGCGATGTTTGTTGATCAAGTCACGACACCCAAAAATTTTCTCTAAGTCCAACCACCATGGTGTCCTCTTTCATCAAACAGCACGAGCCTGAAACCAGCAAGAACCAAAATGAGGTTGCGTGTGAAATGCAGATTTACGATGCAACGGAGCCTGGGATCAACTTGGGGATCCTAGAAGACATGCTGGCCCATCAAAAGGCCGAACAGGCGCGATGTGTGCATTCTCGAGAAGAAGTCGCGAGGCACAAAAGGAGGAGCAAGGTTGCGAGTCCCAACAAGGCAAGGGACGTCGTCGTAGGCCCTAGTGGGTCAATGGAGAACATTACAGGCGGGACTGACCCCTCGCCCGTAGACTTCTTGAAATTATGGAAGAAAATTGGGTCAGCAAAAGAGAACAAGGACTGGAATGAGGTAGAGCGTGAGGTGCATAGTAATAATTCTCATTCCAATTCCTCTCTAATGGTTGTGTTACAGGATTGCGACAATTGCATTGCGAAGAGCCGGCAGTGCGAGCGCAGTGCTGCCAGTAAATGTGGTCAGTGCGTGGAGGACCACGGAAAATGTTCGTGGGTCCAAGATTTTCGTCGGTGGCGCATCAAGGCTCAGCTTGGGTGGGATGACATGCGGGTGGACGAGGTGTTGAAGCGCATTGACGGACCGGAAACGGTGGGCACAGGGGCGCCCAAGGTTGCAAGCCGAGTGGGGAGAAATCTTCCCACCCTATCGATTCCGGAGACCCTGATGCGAACAGGGCACGGAAAACGAGTGAGGGTAAGGTTGCGGTCGCTGATGCCGGGTCCTTCAATGTCGAGGAGGTGAGTTGCGGACGTACCAGAAACAGAGACGGAGGCAGAGGAAGACGCACCGGTGCGTCTAACGAATGTCGTGAAAGTTTGTGCAGAGAAGGCATGGATTCTGACAATCCCGGGAGAGAAGGGGCGGTTGCTTCGGAAGGTGATGGACTGTGAGGAAGAAGTCAAGATCCTTCAAGGGCGGTTGGACGTAAGGGTGACGAAGGAGCGCTGGTTGGAAGGAAGGCTGAAGAAGAGTGAGGAGGAGGTGAAGAGATTGAAGCAGGTCACGACGATGGCACGGACGAAGGCGGCAACCTCTTCACAAGAGTTCGGAACAAGGGAGGAGATGGAGAGGGAACTCGCGACGTTGAGGCAGCAGGTTGCGGAACCCTTGAGGAAAATGTTGTGGGTGGAAAGGTCCAACAGGGAGGGAGAGTTAGAGGGAGAGTTGGTGGTGGTAAAACACAAGTTGGAGGAGGCGCGGAAAAGCGCAAAAGGTGAGTTTTAGTGTTTCTTTACTGATTCACGGTTTTACTGAACTCACGGGTTCATAGGGAAAGGCAAGGAGTGCGGGAGAAATCATCGAAGGTGCCCACATCCAAAATTGTGGATGCGGAAGTCACGGAATTGACAGTGCGGGCGGAGGGGGCGGAGAGGGAGTTTGAGGCACTCCACGGGGAGTGGGAAGGTAAGTAATCGTTTGGTTTTACTGCATTACAAATTGATTTCCTTCGTTTACTCAGACCAGGAAACCAAGTTGAGAGAGGCGCGCCGCGAGGCGAAGGAATTGGAGAAGGAAAAGGAGGGTAAGTCAATGATCACGAGTGTGGAATGAATTAATTTCGCGTTTCTTAGGGTTAATTGTGACTAACAGCATAGTCCTTGTGCAGATGGAGTATCTGCGCTTTCTTTCACTGCAAGCTAACCACTCAAGCTAGTCTTTTGAAATTTTGTGTGCCTATATCTACCCCTCTAATTCTCAATCTCCATGGTTTACATTTTCCCAAAACCTATTTCGCAATGCATGCCAGAGCTGCTGACCAAACCAGTCAAAATTCTCCCATTTATCAAAACCAACCATAGGATTCCAAAACAAATGGAATTCTATACTGGGCCATCCCATACCTATCATATTCCATCCCTCTCTCTCCCCTCCCATCACCCACAAAGCAACAATTCCAGCATACAGTCAGAATCCAGTTCTCACTGTCCTCACACAGTTTGTACTTAGTGGCACCCTGACAAGGACCCCACATGAAATATTCCCAAATAAAAAAATCCCCCCTTCCAGTTCTCACTATGTCTTTGATGATGTTTACTCTCATTTGGTGCTTTCCCTCAAAACTTTTTTTTCACCCCAAAAATTCATTTAGGGTTCTTGGGGGTCTTCCAGCAAAAATTGAAATATAGTAGCTGTGAAGTAGTTATTAGTGCCATTTAGAAGAACATATGCAGCTGACTGATGGCTGCATATATGTTGATGTTGTCACATCATGAAGTGGGTCACATGGTGATGCTTGTGACCATGAGTAATGCTAGTAATGTGAATAAGACTAATGTATCTATGTGGCATGTCATGTGCCAGATGAAGGGATTGTGCCATGGTACATCATATATAATATCATACATAATATTGGAGGCTGCTGGTGTGCCATTATTGTTGTTAGCTGCTGGTGCATCATCATCATCAGCTGCTGCTGCTGTCATCAGTCATTGTTGTTGGCTGCTGGTGCATTGTTGTTGTCATTGTTGGCTTCTAGTGTGCCATTGTTGGCTTCTAGTGTGTCATTGTCATTGGTCATCATCATTGGCTGCTGGTGTGTTGTTGTCATCATTAGCTGCCAGTGTGTCATTGTCATCATCAGCCACTGCTGCCATCATTGGTCATCATTGGTGTTAAGGCCTGTCCTGTCTCATAAATAACACTGAAGGTTGATTTGATGGTGACCAGTCCTGTAAACTCACTGTTGGAATTCCAGTTGTTGGTGAGTCCAGATATGATGAGATGACGCTCGAGATTAGCAGGGAACCTGGTATAAACACAAGGGAATCCAATCTACTGCCCTAGGCCTGTATAGCTACATTAAAAGTCTGACTAGGCTACGTGCAGCGAGGGGTGTTTTCACCCAAATCCAATACTCCCCCATGAATGCATCCCCGAGCCATCTGATTAAAATGTGTAAGGTCTGCCATGTGTAGCCAACATCGCCTGCAGGCCGTCATCACCTTTCAACTTCCCCTTCGCACCTCCCCCACGCTTGTAGCAGGCCTTCGTAAGGTGTCCCTCTGACCCACATTTATTGCATTCAACATCATTTGGAACATCGCATTCTGACCTTAGGTGGTCTGCCTCGCCACACTGCCAGCATTTGCGTGTTTTCAGCGGATTCCGGGGGGGGACGACGGCCGCTAGTGCCGTGTTTGCAGGCATGGGCCCTCCGATCGCATGGCGCGCCTCCTCGTTCAGAATGCAGGTGATGACATGCTCGACATCGAGCTCTTTCCCTGCAGTAGCATCTATTGAAGCCACAAAGTAGTTGTATTCCATCCTGAGCCCCATAGTTAGCACCACAATGAGATCTTCGCTTGTGACAGACCCTCCCGAATCCTCTAAATCGAATGCCATGCTTTTGACGCGACTGGTCCATGCAGTTATCGACTCCTCAGGCTCTTTGGCCGCCATTAAAAACTTCTGCCATTTCGCAAGATGCATTGCCAACCCGCGACTGCGATGGGTCGTTGCGAGGCTGCCCCAGATTTCCATTGGATCCCGCTCGCGCATGTATACCAGCTGCGACGTCTCGACTCGTGCTATCATCCTTGCCCTTGCCTCCCCCATCTTCTTCACAGTTCTCTTTGCAACCGCCCTAGCCTTCTCGGCTACAGTCTGCTTGATGGACTTCCCTTCATCATCTACCTCCATAATGACCTGGTCCCATAGCCCCCTTTCAATCAGCTCAGCCTCCATGTGCAATGACCATTTGACATAATTGGAGTCATTGAGCAGCGGGAACCGGTGGTGATGGTTTTCGTTGTTGGGCATCATGTGAGTGTAAAAAGAACGTAATCCGTGCTCAGCACGATGAATCCGACCAGTAAGGACTGTGGTGGGTTATGCTGGGTGTTTATGTTGGAATTCCAGTTGTCGGTGAGTCCAGATATGACAAGACGACCCTCGAGATTAGCAGGGAACCCAGTATAAACACCAGGGAATCCAATCTACTGCCCTAGGCCTGTATAGCTACATTAAAAGTCTGACTAGGCTATGTGCAGCGAGGGGTGTTTTCACCC
Organism: Clavaria fumosa; assembly: GCA_951802425.1. Lineage (NCBI taxonomy): Eukaryota > Fungi > Basidiomycota > Agaricomycetes > Agaricales > Clavariaceae > Clavaria > Clavaria fumosa. The sequence continues at coordinate 17,566 of OX637794.1, read as the reverse complement.
AAATCCAATACTCACTAAGACTAATCAACTGTTGTGGCATTACATATCAGGTAAGATCATAATTATATCCCATGTCCTCATTGAGATATTCCTTCTTGAAGGTTTTACATATTCCAAAAATAATCAAAATGAGTCATGATGACTCATTTCTTGAGTCGCAGTCATTGGGAATTGTTGGGAAGGACCCCACGATCACCCCCAATCACTTCTATGACATTCCACAACTTTCTGCAATGTTCCTGGCCTTGATTGCATCATTATCTTGTTGATACTTCCTCTGCTTCCTCTTATCTCCCCCAGACTAGTCATAATTAAGTGTACTAGCTCTATTTAGCATGTGTTTCAGCTGTATTCTATGCCAGATACATGCTAGTAATACCCTAGTACAAAGGGAGATGAGGGGAAGGCCAAGGGACTGCACATAAAGGTTGTGGGCACACAGTCCACTCATAAGGATGACCAGTCCATATTTGGTAGTGCGGCAGTGTTGGCCATCACTGCTGATTGCTGCCCCCACCACCATGGGAACTGGGCCGAACTGCCAGCCCTCAATCGCTTGATTGAGGTCTGATCATGATTGGGACTGCCCCACAATGCCAGAGTGGTGCCAAACTCACACCAGCACATTCACAACCCTGTAGCTCAGCCGCAAAAGCTCCGCACCGCTCGTAAACTCGCGGATATGGCCTTATGGACCTTCTCGACACTTTTGTCTGTTCAGCATTTCCCACTTAGAGCCTCCCTTTAGTGCTACTTTATTAATACTGGGATGTAGCCTAAACAGTAGTAGTAAAACCAGCTTGAGGGAGTAAATAACAGTTATTTCCTTCTGCCTTTATGCATATAAGAGTAACAAGGCAGTGGAAATTCAATGGTAAAGACCATTTGTTTGTGTGGTTCTTTTTTCCTACTGTAGAGCCATTTCTTTCTGTCCTAGTACCACTTTCCATAGCTTAAGTCATTGGGAGTAAGTCTACATGGGTAAGTAGTACAGAATAGGCAGAGGACTAAGAGAGAGCATAGGGAATGATTGAAGAGATGCATAAGGTGCTGAACTGCTTGTTCAAGGGCTAGGCACTATAGACCATTAAGTACCCTAACAGACACTAGGTGGCAAGGACATCAGACATGAGCAGGGAGGTTTCATGATTATCTGCATTTTATGGGCCACTGGGCCATAGACTGACAAGGAGTCGGATTCCCAGGGATGGCCCAACCATGTCTGGCAGGAAACCATGCAGCCATGGCTCAGTCATTCCATTCCACCAGTCAGATGTTCATTGCAATTCCATACAACACCAAACAACCAGATCCTCAGAGGGAATTTGGATAAATTGGCTCAGTCATCCCATATTTGGAGGCTACATCCAGAAAAGACAAGTTGTTGGTTCCTCATCAGTGATGCATGCTGGCGCCTCATTGACAACCACAGTCACTAAGTCACTATGAAACACACCTTGCAAGCCAGTCGCTATGGTCCACAGCAGGCACCCAGCAATGACACCCCCCCTCAATGTGTGCATGGTTGCCTGATTGTGAACTCAAGAAGCACAGTGGGGGACCTAACACTTAGGAAACATCTGCATGAGACCTACATGAAGGGGAACCCCATCATGCAACACATCCAAAACATGCATGAGTTTGCACTCAAGGTTGTTGTTGCTGTCAACAGGATCAGATAAGATGATGAATTGACCTTGATCAAGACATCTTCCCAGCAGCACTGTTAGTCTAGATGCTCCTGCTATCATCAGCAACCACCGCAGGCTCGCGGGGGGAGGCGCAGGCGCACGGGGGGGGTGCACGTGGGAGGAGCAGGCACGAGGCGCAGGTGCGCAGGGGAGGCGCAGGCGCACATACCCTCACAGGCGTGCAGGCTCTCACAGGTGCACAGGCTCTCACAGGCGAGGCGCAGGCACACATACCCTCACAGGCGCACAGGCTCTCACAGGCGCGCAGGCTCTCACAGGCGTCGTGCAAGCGTGCAGGCTCTCACAGAAGCATCATCTCTTTGTCCTGAGGGCCTTCCGCCTTCCAGATCTTGAAGCAGGATGAAACTAACAGGTTTGTGAGCATGTGACCTTGGATGTCAACAAGTGAATGTGGGGCTAGCAACAAGTCCAGGTAAGCTCATGACCTTGAATGCCCTTGATGCCCCCAAGCATGTTGCGAGGATTGGCTAGACCCCATCACAGGGCATGCTATTGGGTTGATCTAGCAAGTCAAAGCAGAATGCACTGTTCTAGTGAGTTGAAGTGCTCACCTTTTCAAGGAGTCTTCAAACATCGCCAATCCGAAACGTTTTGAGTGGCCTGTGTTGCGATCCACCATAACAGTGGCATTGACAACTTTTCCATAAGCAGAAAAGAATTCATGCATGGATTCTGACATCGTGTTGGATGACAGACTGCCGACGAAGTACTGCACACTTCTGAGATGCTCATTTTGGGGTATGGTGTTGACATTGTGTTGGATGACAGACCGCTGACAAAGTACTGCACACTTCTGAGATGCTCATTTTGGGTTAAGGCCATATGAAAATAAGACGAAGTGACTGGGATGCAAAGGAGGCAGGAAACTACAGAGGAGATGGATACAATGTCCAACAAAGCTTGAAGGCAGGATGCACTAGAATCACAAGGGCAACAAGACTGAGGAACTTAAAGAAAGGCAGAGTGCATCAGAGTCATGAGAGCAGCAAAGAGCCTGAGCACACCAATGAAGAGGAGCAAGAAGGGCAACTCCAAAGGGTCTAGCAACTCCATAACAGAGTGTCTGTCATGTAGATTCATGGGAGGGACAAAAACTGAACACCAAGCTAATACTCAGAGTAACCTCTATCTGCTATTAGAACTGCCATTAGAGATGGGGTGTGTGGCATGGACAGAATATTTCAGCAGGCCTGGCTACATGAAGGTGGAGGCTGCCAACCTGGATAAATGCAGAGGCAGCTTGAGCTGCAGATCCAGGCAGCTGGGGCGCAGAGGCAGCACAAACTGGAAATCTGTTAGGGCCTGTCCCATCTCATAAATAGCACCATAAGTCAATTTGTTGGTGACCAATCCTGAAAACTCACTAAGACCAATCAACTGTTGAGCACAATTGAGAATACTCAGTCCCAGAAGGTTGCGAAGACATCTGATGAAGTGTACAAACAGAAAAAGACAAGTTGGAAGAGGGGAGGCATTGCTGGAAAGGTTGCGGAGTTGGTAGACAAAGTGTAAAGAGGGAAAAAGATGAGTTGAGAGAGGGAAGATGTTGCTGAGAAGGTTGGGAAGTCAACCAACAAAGTGTAGAAAGAGAGATAGATGAGTTGGGAGAAACAGATATTGCTGAGAAGGAAGGTCGTGAAGTTGACTTATGAAGTGTAAAGAAGAAAATAGATGAGATGGGAGAAAGAGATGTTGTCAAAAGGGTCACAAGTGGTTGCAATGATGTCAAGAAGTGAATCAGTGAAGGCAATGACTTTGCCAGCTGATGAGAGAACTTGTAGGGTTCGAAGAATCAGTACCAAGATGAAGTACAGGAAATACTTAGGTGCGTGAGTTGTACAAGCACAGAGGATGAGTTTAGAGGAAAGCAGAGTGTGTCTTGGTGTTGTCAAGGTCACCAAGTGAGACAAGACCTATCATTTGCAGTGGTCCCAAGCTCAAAGGGTGTAATAGCCTCAAGCTTAAACCAAAGTGTGTCAATATCAAGTCTACAGTACCATATGTACATGTGAGACTTATATATGTGTGTACAGAGAGTGTAACTAATCAGGAAAAGTACAGAGGTCACCAGGCAACAAGACTATAGTAGTATGGGGTATGTTTAATTGTAAAGTGACTAGGCACATGTTCTACTAAGGTTGCGAGGGGTTAGAAATGCATAAGTAAGGTCACAAAGATGACCTGTCATGGGTTGCGACCTGGTTAAATAATCATATATATAGCTATAACTATGGGGGGATCCTCGGATCATAACTATCATAGTTATAGACTACTGGGGGCAAGAAGGAGAGCATATTTGAAAGGTAAATGCAGCTGACTGTTGGTGGTGCATTTGGGTGTTAAGGTTGCAGTGTCATGAGGTGGGTCACATGGATGATGCTAGTGATGCAGGTGACCTTGGGTGGGGGTCATGTGAGTAATGCTGGTAACACGAGTAACACTGGTGGTGTCATAGTGCTGGTAGTGTCAGTAGCATCAGTGACACTGGTAACATATTAGTGCTGGTAGTGGTAGCGCCAGGGGTGCCATGCAGCAAGTCATGTGCTGGCTGAAGAGGATGTGCAACAGTGTGTTGTGCATCAAGATGGTGGGTCCGGGTGAAGTATATGCATGGGGTGAGGTGGAGAGAGGCATCGCGAGTATGGCATGGTGGTTGTGAGTGTCATGTGAATGTGGGGTAGGTTGGAGAGGCTTCTGGAAGGGGATGGCGGGTTCCAGAAGTGTGTAGAGGTGCTTGTGAGGTTGTAGAGGGCCATTGGGAGGTTCATAGGTGTTGGTAGAGTTGGCTTGGGCAAAGTAAAAATGAATGGGTCCTGACAAAATCCAGGCAACTGAGGTGTTAGAGCGATTAGCCACAGCTGCAGGAGCACTGGACTGAGGCACACAGTGGGCCAAGGCAGGAGGACCAGGCAGAAATGCCAAGTTTCCACTTCTGGTCCTCCCCTCACTATGCAAAACTGTGCAGTGGGGAGCAGCAGAGCTGAGGCTCTGCAGCCACTGGTGCAAGTCTGTGGAAATGGGGAAGCAGCACCCATGTGAGGGGCCTGAGGGACAGGTTAAATTAGCAATGATATTTATTGAATTACATGAGACCATTCATGTACAGGAGTTGAGGGGCCACAGCCACAGAAGGGCAAAGTGAGGAGCAGTGGCCATGTTCTGGGGCTGAGGAGCAGCATCTGAATGCAGGATCTCAGGGACCCAGCCACAGCTGCATGTGAGTCCACAGAGAGGGAAGAAGCCTCAAGTGCAGGGCATCCCCACACAGGAGCCAGGGACTGTGGCTGCAGCCAGGCACAATATCACAGCAACAGATGCTCACACAGAGAGAAAGCAGCACCCAGCTTGGGTGAGGGACCACAGCTGCAGCTGGACACAAGTCCACAGAGTGGGAGCTGCATCTGAGCATAGGAGCTGAGGGACCGCAGCCCCAGCCAGGTGCAAGACCACAGAGAGAGTGGCATCTGCACATGGGAGCCGAGGGAGAGGGGAGCCAAGGGAGAGGGGAGCTGAGGGGGCAACCCATGGCTGCAGCTGGGCAGAGGACTCAAGGGGCTGCAGCTGACACTGGGCACAAGTCTGTGAAGCTGAGGCTGGGCATAAGCCCACAACATGGGGAACATCAGCTGAAGGAGTGTAGCAACAGCTGCACACAAGTCTGGCCAAGAGGGTCAGATGGAGTCATGTATATGATGTAGAGACCCAGGCACAGGACCTGAGGGGCAACAGCTGGGCTGAGCACTCGGGCCAGGTGCTAGGCCACAGATCCATAGCTGGACCCACAGAGTGGTGGTGGGGGGGCAGCACTTGAGCACAGGAGCTGAAAGACCACAGTTGCAGCCAGGCACAAGTGTGGGAGGTGACGTCCATGCATGGGAGCAGAGCCTGCTGGCCAGGAGGACCAATGGTGGCATATGCAATGCCTGCTGGCCAACAGGGTTGGTGGGGACACATGCAATTTGAGAGATCCCAGCACAGGACCTGAGGGGCCACAGCTGAGGCTGGGCACAATCCCACAGAGTGGGGAGCAGCATCTGCATGCAGAGCTGAACCACAGCTGCAGCAGGCACAAGACCCTAGAGTGGGGGCAGGGCCTGCTGGCCAAGAGGAACAACAGCAGGCTCATGCAGTGCCTGCTGGCCAGGAGGAACAATGGCAGGCTCACACAGTGCCTGCTGGCCAAGAGGATTGGCAAAACGGGTGCCCAAGCACCTGACAGGAATGATAGTGGGGCCTAGCACCATGCATCAGACTCAGACAATGGAGGGTCGAGGTCCAGAGCCCCCTGTATCTACCTCTGGGTTCACTGGACCATCTGAACCTGGACCCAGCAAATAGACAAAGGTGGTACTCAACTGCACACAGGATCTTGCCAGGGGCTGGCATGGCGGAGAGAACTGGAGGGCATGACTGAGAGGAAGGAGGAGGGAATAGAAGGCAAGGGTCTTTCCAGAGCTGTAGGTATCTTGGAGGCCCCAGGGCCATCCTAAGACACCCTGTGTGACACCCTGCCTGGAGGACCACGGCAGGGCCCAGCAGGATGTAGACACAGACACAAAATTGGCTGCTCCAGTACCCCCTCCTTCAGAGGGGGATCCAAATAAGCAAATCCAGAGGGACCAGGGTTTCAAGTCCCAAGAGGACTGTGCCTGAGGGATGGAGTCACAAGGAGCCACCTCACATTTCATCAGTATATTCACATGAATCTGCCATGGACCTTAAGAAATACAATTTTCTTTCCACATTTCAGCAGTATTTCTTGTCCACATGGATGACATTGTTATGCCTTCCTGTCTCCACTACCAACTAAGGGCCTTCTTCTTCCATTCCATCTAGCATCCATTCAAGCCCTCATCCATCTGAGGTGCTCCCTGTTGCCCCTGTAGCATCATCAGATAGTCACCCATGTACCAGCATACCATTGCCCTTGTATGATTGTCTGCTCTCCTGTCTCTTCCCCATTCTCTTCATTCAGCAATTGTGTCTCCCCCATGTGTTGATAGCTGTGGGCCACACACTTTGATACACATGCTTTCAAGCTTTGACACAAACTCAACTCATAACTTAATTGACTCTGTGAGATGGGGCATCCAGGACACCAACTTTGACATTCACATCTAGTCAACTTTGTGTGTCATGTGGGCATGGCAGTCCTGGACACCCACCTTGAGGTACACATTGAGTCAACTTACTTTGTACATTATGAGAGATGTGGGTGTCCTGGTCCTCCTGGCATGGCTTACCTGTATCTGTATGATGTCCCAGCCTGCATCACATTGGATCTTGGTAGGTATGTAGGACCTAGGTTTGGCATGCTAAGAGTGAGTAGCACAGGTGGTGTAAGTAGGATGGAGGGGTGGACAGTGTGAGTGGAGTGGGTGGGTGGCACAGGCAAGGTGAGTAAGGCAGGTGGCACAAGTGAGGAGGTGCAAGTGAGGCAAGCCATGTGGTGTAGCACCAATGAGGTGAGTGGGCTGCTCATGTTCATCAGTCATTGCTTATGTGTGCCATACAGTGCCTAGGCTATGTCCATGCTGCTCATAGCAACCCACCTCCAGACCCTGTTCTTTTTTCCCTTCCCCAGGTAGTCCAGCACAATGCAGTTCTGCCTCCTCCCCTTCCTTGCCATGTGCTATCCACTCTATGCTGCTTGTCTTGTTCTTCTGTCTGGGAGTCATGTGATTAACATAGACCCATGCTATTCACTTGGCTTATTTCATCTATGGCCTTATGGCCTCTGTCCATGTAAGATTGGTTTGTTGAGACCAGAGATCCCTGAGTCACAAGTGCATTAGAACCCTGTTTATAGCAGTAGTCATGCAGTCATGGTGACAGTAGTGGGATAGATGTGGCTGGTTAGCTAAGTATACAAGGAAACCCCTTCACCCCTATGGTTGACCCTTACAGTGCACCAATATTATCAATTGCCCTTACCATGCAATGGCAGTGAATGTCAAGATACCTCCAACACAATAATAGCCTTAGTGGCATCAGGGAATTGGGAAAGGGACATACACAAGTACCAAAAGCATATGCCACCAGGTCATATACAGGTCATATGCAGGTCATATGCTTTTGGTACTTGTGTATGTCCCTTTCCCAATTCCCTGATGCCACTAAGGCTATTATTGTGTTGGAGGTATCTTGACATTCACTGCCATTGCATGGTAAGGGCAATTGATAATATTGGTGCACTGTAAGGGTCAACCATAGGGGTGAAGGGGTTTCCTTGTATACTTAGCTAACCAGCCACATCTATCCCACTACTGTCACCATGACTGCATGACTACTGCTATAAACAGGGTTCTAATGCACTTGTGACTCAGGGATCTCTGGTCTCAACAAACCAATCTTACATGGACAGAGGCCATAAGGCCATAGATGAAATAAGCCAAGTGAATAGCATGGGTCTATGTTAATCACATGACTCCCAGACAGAAGAACAAGACAAGCAGCATAGAGTGGATAGCACATGGCAAGGAAGGGGAGGAGGCAGAACTGCATTGTGCTGGACTACCTGGGGAAGGGAAAAAAGAACAGGGTCTGGAGGTGGGTTGCTATGAGCAGCATGGACATAGCCTAGGCACTGTATGGCACACATAAGCAATGACTGATGAACATGAGCAGCCCACTCACCTCATTGGTGCTACACCACATGGCTTGCCTCACTTGCACCTCCTCACTTGTGCCACCTGCCTTACTCACCTTGCCTGTGCCACCCACCCACTCCACTCACACTGTCCACCCCTCCATCCTACTTACACCACCTGTGCTACTCACTCTTAGCATGCCAAACCTAGGTCCTACATACCTACCAAGATCCAATGTGATGCAGGCTGGGACATCATACAGATACAGGTAAGCCATGCCAGGAGGACCAGGACACCCACATCTCTCATAATGTACAAAGTAAGTTGACTCAATGTGTACCTCAAGGTGGGTGTCCAGGACTGCCATGCCCACATGACACACAAAGTTGACTAGATGTGAATGTCAAAGTTGGTGTCCTGGATGCCCCATCTCACAGAGTCAATTAAGTTATGAGTTGAGTTTGTGTCAAAACTTGAAAGCATGTGTATCAAAGTGTGTGGCCCACAGCTATCAACACATGGGGGAGACACAATTGCTGAATGAAGAGAATGGGGAAGAGACAGGAGAGCAGACAATCATGCAAGGGCAATGGTATGCTGGTACATGGGTGACTATCTGATGATGCTACAGGGGCAACAGGGAGCACCTCAGATGGATGAGGGCTTGAATGGATGCTAGATGGAATGGAAGAAGAAGGCCCTTAGTTGGTAGTGGAGACAGGAAGGCATAACAATGTCATCCATGTGGACAAGAAATACTGCTGAAATGTGGAAAGAAATTTGTATTTCTTAAGGTCCATGGCAGATTCATGTGAATATACAATATGGGTGAAGGATGATCAGCAGGGGATGCACATGGGTCGATGATCTGAGGTGTTGTTGAAGGGATTTTTATTGTTTTTTAATGTTTTTCATAATTTTTTAGTTGTGTTTAATGGTTTTTAATAGTTTTTAATGATTTTAGAGTGCATACACAAGGTTCGGGAGGTGTTGTTGAAGGGATTTTTATTGTTTTTTAATGTTTTTCATAATTTTTTAGTTGTGTTTAATGGTTTTTAATAGTTTTTAATGATTTTAGAGTGCATACACAAGGTTCGGGAGGTGTTGTTGAAGGGATTTTTATTGTTTTTTAATGTTTTTCATAATTTTTTAGTTGTGTTTAATGGTTTTTAATAGTTTTTAATGATTTTAGAGTGCATACACAAGGTTCGGGAGGTGTTGTTGAAGGGATTTTTATTGTTTTTTAATGTTTTTCATAATTTTTTAGTTGTGTTTAATGGTTTTTAATAGTTTTTAATGATTTTAGAGTGCATACACAAGGTTCGGGAGGTGTTGTTGAAGGGATTTTTATTGTTTTTTAATGTTTTTCATAATTTTTTAGTTGTGTTTAATGGTTTTTAATAGTTTTTAATGATTTTAGAGTGCATACACAAGGTTCGGGAGGTGTTGTTGAAGGGATTTTTATTGTTTTTTAATGTTTTTCATAATTTTTTAGTTGTGTTTAATGGTTTTTAATAGTTTTTAATGATTTTAGAGTGCATACACAAGGTTCGGGAGGTGTTGTTGAAGGGATTTTTATTGTTTTTTAATGTTTTTCATAATTTTTTAGTTGTGTTTAATGGTTTTTAATAGTTTTTAATGATTTTAGAGTGCATACACAAGGTTCGGGAGGTGTTGTTGAAGGGATTTTTATTGTTTTTTAATGTTTTTCATAATTTTTTAGTTGTGTTTAATGGTTTTTAATAGTTTTTAATGATTTTAGAGTGCATACACAAGGTTCGGGAGGTGTTGTTGAAGGGATTTTTATTGTTTTTTAATGTTTTTCATAATTTTTTAGTTGTGTTTAATGGTTTTTAATAGTTTTTAATGATTTTAGAGTGCATACACAAGGTTCGGGAGGTGTTGTTGAAGGGATTTTTATTGTTTTTTAATGTTTTTCATAATTTTTTAGTTGTGTTTAATGGTTTTTAATAGTTTTTAATGATTTTAGAGTGCATACACAAGGTTCGGGAGGTGTTGTTGAAGGGATTTTTATTGTTTTTTAATGTTTTTCATAATTTTTTAGTTGTGTTTAATGGTTTTTAATAGTTTTTAATGATTTTAGAGTGCATACACAAGGTTCGGGAGGTGTTGTTGAAGGGATTTTTATTGTTTTTTAATGTTTTTCATAATTTTTTAGTTGTGTTTAATGGTTTTTAATAGTTTTTAATGATTTTAGAGTGCATACACAAGGTTCGGGAGGTGTTGTTGAAGGGATTTTTATTGTTTTTTAATGTTTTTCATAATTTTTTAGTTGTGTTTAATGGTTTTTAATAGTTTTTAATGATTTTAGAGTGCATACACAAGGTTCGGGAGGTGTTGTTGAAGGGATTTTTATTGTTTTTTAATGTTTTTCATAATTTTTTAGTTGTGTTTAATGGTTTTTAATAGTTTTTAATGATTTTAGAGTGCATACACAAGGTTCGGGAGGTGTTGTTGAAGGGATTTTTATTGTTTTTTAATGTTTTTCATAATTTTTTAGTTGTGTTTAATGGTTTTTAATAGTTTTTAATGATTTTAGAGTGCATACACAAGGTTCGGGAGGTGTTGTTGAAGGGATTTTTATTGTTTTTTAATGTTTTTCATAATTTTTTAGTTGTGTTTAATGGTTTTTAATAGTTTTTAATGATTTTAGAGTGCATACACAAGGTTCGGGAGGTGTTGTTGAAGGGATTTTTATTGTTTTTTAATGTTTTTCATAATTTTTTAGTTGTGTTTAATGGTTTTTAATAGTTTTTAATGATTTTAGAGTGCATACACAAGGTTCGGGAGGTGTTGTTGAAGGGATTTTTATTGTTTTTTAATGTTTTTCATAATTTTTTAGTTGTGTTTAATGGTTTTTAATAGTTTTTAATGATTTTAGAGTGCATACACAAGGTTCGGGAGGTGTTGTTGAAGGGATTTTTATTGTTTTTTAATGTTTTTCATAATTTTTTAGTTGTGTTTAATGGTTTTTAATAGTTTTTAATGATTTTAGAGTGCATACACAAGGTTCGGGAGGTGTTGTTGAAGGGATTTTTATTGTTTTTTAATGTTTTTCATAATTTTTTAGTTGTGTTTAATGGTTTTTAATAGTTTTTAATGATTTTAGAGTGCATACACAAGGTTCGGGAGGTGTTGTTGAAGGGATTTTTATTGTTTTTTAATGTTTTTCATAATTTTTTAGTTGTGTTTAATGGTTTTTAATAGTTTTTAATGATTTTAGAGTGCATACACAAGGTTCGGGAGGTGTTGTTGAAGGGATTTTTATTGTTTTTTAATGTTTTTCATAATTTTTTAGTTGTGTTTAATGGTTTTTAATAGTTTTTAATGATTTTAGAGTGCATACACAAGGTTCGGGAGGTGTTGTTGAAGGGATTTTTATTGTTTTTTAATGTTTTTCATAATTTTTTAGTTGTGTTTAATGGTTTTTAATAGTTTTTAATGATTTTAGAGTGCATACACAAGGTTCGGGAGGTGTTGTTGAAGGGATTTTTATTGTTTTTTAATGTTTTTCATAATTTTTTAGTTGTGTTTAATGGTTTTTAATAGTTTTTAATGATTTTAGAGTGCATACACAAGGTTCGGGAGGTGTTGTTGAAGGGATTTTTATTGTTTTTTAATGTTTTTCATAATTTTTTAGTTGTGTTTAATGGTTTTTAATAGTTTTTAATGATTTTAGAGTGCATACACAAGGTTCGGGAGGTGTTGTTGAAGGGATTTTTATTGTTTTTTAATGTTTTTCATAATTTTTTAGTTGTGTTTAATGGTTTTTAATAGTTTTTAATGATTTTAGAGTGCATACACAAGGTTCGGGAGGTGTTGTTGAAGGGATTTTTATTGTTTTTTAATGTTTTTCATAATTTTTTAGTTGTGTTTAATGGTTTTTAATAGTTTTTAATGATTTTAGAGTGCATACACAAGGTTCGGGAGGTGTTGTTGAAGGGATTTTTATTGTTTTTTAATGTTTTTCATAATTTTTTAGTTGTGTTTAATGGTTTTTAATAGTTTTTAATGATTTTAGAGTGCATACACAAGGTTCGGGAGGTGTTGTTGAAGGGATTTTTATTGTTTTTTAATGTTTTTCATAATTTTTTAGTTGTGTTTAATGGTTTTTAATAGTTTTTAATGATTTTAGAGTGCATACACAAGGTTCGGGAGGTGTTGTTGAAGGGATTTTTATTGTTTTTTAATGTTTTTCATAATTTTTTAGTTGTGTTTAATGGTTTTTAATAGTTTTTAATGATTTTAGAGTGCATACACAAGGTTCGGGAGGTGTTGTTGAAGGGATTTTTATTGTTTTTTAATGTTTTTCATAATTTTTTAGTTGTGTTTAATGGTTTTTAATAGTTTTTAATGATTTTAGAGTGCATACACAAGGTTCGGGAGGTGTTGTTGAAGGGATTTTTATTGTTTTTTAATGTTTTTCATAATTTTTTAGTTGTGTTTAATGGTTTTTAATAGTTTTTAATGATTTTAGAGTGCATACACAAGGTTCGGGAGGTGTTGTTGAAGGGATTTTTATTGTTTTTTAATGTTTTTCATAATTTTTTAGTTGTGTTTAATGGTTTTTAATAGTTTTTAATGATTTTAGAGTGCATACACAAGGTTCGGGAGGTGTTGTTGAAGGGATTTTTATTGTTTTTTAATGTTTTTCATAATTTTTTAGTTGTGTTTAATGGTTTTTAATAGTTTTTAATGATTTTAGAGTGCATACACAAGGTTCGGGAGGTGTTGTTGAAGGGATTTTTATTGTTTTTTAATGTTTTTCATAATTTTTTAGTTGTGTTTAATGGTTTTTAATAGTTTTTAATGATTTTAGAGTGCATACACAAGGTTCGGGAGGTGTTGTTGAAGGGATTTTTATTGTTTTTTAATGTTTTTCATAATTTTTTAGTTGTGTTTAATGGTTTTTAATAGTTTTTAATGATTTTAGAGTGCATACACAAGGTTCGGGAGGTGTTGTTGAAGGGATTTTTATTGTTTTTTAATGTTTTTCATAATTTTTTAGTTGTGTTTAATGGTTTTTAATAGTTTTTAATGATTTTAGAGTGCATACACAAGGTTCGGGAGGTGTTGTTGAAGGGATTTTTATTGTTTTTTAATGTTTTTCATAATTTTTTAGTTGTGTTTAATGGTTTTTAATAGTTTTTAATGATTTTAGAGTGCATACACAAGGTTCGGGAGGTGTTGTTGAAGGGATTTTTATTGTTTTTTAATGTTTTTCATAATTTTTTAGTTGTGTTTAATGGTTTTTAATAGTTTTTAATGATTTTAGAGTGCATACACAAGGTTCGGGAGGTGTTGTTGAAGGGATTTTTATTGTTTTTTAATGTTTTTCATAATTTTTTAGTTGTGTTTAATGGTTTTTAATAGTTTTTAATGATTTTAGAGTGCATACACAAGGTTCGGGAGGTGTTGTTGAAGGGATTTTTATTGTTTTTTAATGTTTTTCATAATTTTTTAGTTGTGTTTAATGGTTTTTAATAGTTTTTAATGATTTTAGAGTGCATACACAAGGTTCGGGAGGTGTTGTTGAAGGGATTTTTATTGTTTTTTAATGTTTTTCATAATTTTTTAGTTGTGTTTAATGGTTTTTAATAGTTTTTAATGATTTTAGAGTGCATACACAAGGTTCGGGAGGTGTTGTTGAAGGGATTTTTATTGTTTTTTAATGTTTTTCATAATTTTTTAGTTGTGTTTAATGGTTTTTAATAGTTTTTAATGATTTTAGAGTGCATACACAAGGTTCGGGAGGTGTTGTTGAAGGGATTTTTATTGTTTTTTAATGTTTTTCATAATTTTTTAGTTGTGTTTAATGGTTTTTAATAGTTTTTAATGATTTTAGAGTGCATACACAAGGTTCGGGAGGTGTTGTTGAAGGGATTTTTATTGTTTTTTAATGTTTTTCATAATTTTTTAGTTGTGTTTAATGGTTTTTAATAGTTTTTAATGATTTTAGAGTGCATACACAAGGTTCGGGAGGTGTTGTTGAAGGGATTTTTATTGTTTTTTAATGTTTTTCATAATTTTTTAGTTGTGTTTAATGGTTTTTAATAGTTTTTAATGATTTTAGAGTGCATACACAAGGTTCGGGAGGTGTTGTTGAAGGGATTTTTATTGTTTTTTAATGTTTTTCATAATTTTTTAGTTGTGTTTAATGGTTTTTAATAGTTTTTAATGATTTTAGAGTGCATACACAAGGTTCGGGAGGTGTTGTTGAAGGGATTTTTATTGTTTTTTAATGTTTTTCATAATTTTTTAGTTGTGTTTAATGGTTTTTAATAGTTTTTAATGATTTTAGAGTGCATACACAAGGTTCGGGAGGTGTTGTTGAAGGGATTTTTATTGTTTTTTAATGTTTTTCATAATTTTTTAGTTGTGTTTAATGGTTTTTAATAGTTTTTAATGATTTTAGAGTGCATACACAAGGTTCGGGAGGTGTTGTTGAAGGGATTTTTATTGTTTTTTAATGTTTTTCATAATTTTTTAGTTGTGTTTAATGGTTTTTAATAGTTTTTAATGATTTTAGAGTGCATACACAAGGTTCGGGAGGTGTTGTTGAAGGGATTTTTATTGTTTTTTAATGTTTTTCATAATTTTTTAGTTGTGTTTAATGGTTTTTAATAGTTTTTAATGATTTTAGAGTGCATACACAAGGTTCGGGAGGTGTTGTTGAAGGGATTTTTATTGTTTTTTAATGTTTTTCATAATTTTTTAGTTGTGTTTAATGGTTTTTAATAGTTTTTAATGATTTTAGAGTGCATACACAAGGTTCGGGAGGTGTTGTTGAAGGGATTTTTATTGTTTTTTAATGTTTTTCATAATTTTTTAGTTGTGTTTAATGGTTTTTAATAGTTTTTAATGATTTTAGAGTGCATACACAAGGTTCGGGAGGTGTTGTTGAAGGGATTTTTATTGTTTTTTAATGTTTTTCATAATTTTTTAGTTGTGTTTAATGGTTTTTAATAGTTTTTAATGATTTTAGAGTGCATACACAAGGTTCGGGAGGTGTTGTTGAAGGGATTTTTATTGTTTTTTAATGTTTTTCATAATTTTTTAGTTGTGTTTAATGGTTTTTAATAGTTTTTAATGATTTTAGAGTGCATACACAAGGTTCGGGAGGTGTTGTTGAAGGGATTTTTATTGTTTTTTAATGTTTTTCATAATTTTTTAGTTGTGTTTAATGGTTTTTAATAGTTTTTAATGATTTTAGAGTGCATACACAAGGTTCGGGAGGTGTTGTTGAAGGGATTTTTATTGTTTTTTAATGTTTTTCATAATTTTTTAGTTGTGTTTAATGGTTTTTAATAGTTTTTAATGATTTTAGAGTGCATACACAAGGTTCGGGAGGTGTTGTTGAAGGGATTTTTATTGTTTTTAGGTTAGTTTAGGTTAGTTAGGTTAGTTAGGTTAGTTAGGTTAGTTAGGTTAGTTAGGTTAGTTAGGTTAGTTAGGTTAGTTAGGTTAGTTAGGTTAGTTAGGTTAGTTAGGTTAGGTTAGGTTAGGTTAGTTAGGTTAGTTAGGTTAGGTTAGTTAGGTTAGTTAGGTTAGTTAGGTTAGGTTAGTTAGTTAGGTTAGTTAGGTTAGTTAGGTTAGTTAGGTTAGTTAGGTTAGGTTAGGTTAGTTAGGGTTAGGTTAGTTAGGTTAGTTAGGGTTAGTTAGGTTAGTTAGGTTAGTTAGGTTAGTTAGGTTAGGTTAGTTAGGTTAGTTAGGTTAGGTTTAGGTTAGTTAGGTTAGTTAGGTTAGTTAGGTTAGTTAGGTTAGTTAGGTTAGTTAGGTTAGGTTAGTTAGGTTAGGTTAGGTTAGTTAGGTTAGTTAGGTTAGTTAGGTTAGGTTAGTTAGGTTAGTTTAGGTTAGGTTAGTTAGGTTAGGTTAGGTTAGTTAGGTTAGTTAGGTTAGTTAGGTTAGTTAGGTTAGTTAGGTTAGGTTAGTTAGGTTAGGTTAGTTAGGTTAGTTAGGTTAGTTAGGTTAGTTAGGTTAGTTAGGTTAGGTTAGTTAGTTAGGGTTAGGTTAGTTAGGTTAGTTAGGTTAGGTTAGTTAGGTTAGGTTAGTTAGGTTAGTTAGTTAGGTTAGGTTAGTTAGGTTAGTTAGGTTAGGTTAGTTAGGTTAGTTAGGTTAGTTAGGTTAGGTTAGTTAGGTTAGTTAGGTTAGGTTAGTTAGGTTAGTTAGGTTAGTTAGGTTAGTTAGGTTAGGTTAGGTTAGTTAGGTTAGTTAGGTTAGTTAGGTTAGGTTAGTTAGGTTAGTTAGTTAGGTTAGGTTAGTTAGGTTAGTTAGGTTAGTTAGGTTAGTTAGGGTTAGGGTTAGGTTAGTTAGGTTAGGTTAGTTAGGTTAGTTAGGTTAGGTTAGTTAGGTTAGGTTAGTTAGGTTAGTTAGGTTAGGTTAGGTTAGGTTAGTTAGGTTAGGTTTTAGGTTAGTTAGGTTAGTTAGGTTAGTTAGGTTAGGTTAGGTTAGGTTAGGTTAGTTAGGTTAGGTTAGTTAGGTTAGGTTAGGTTAGTTAGGTTAGTTAGGTTAGGTTAGGTTAGTTAGGTTAGTTAGGTTAGTTAGGTTAGTTAGGTTAGGTTAGTTAGGTTAGTTAGGTTAGTTAGGTTAGTTAGGTTAGTTAGGTTAGTTAGGTTAGTTAGGTTAGTTAGGTTAGGTTAGTTAGGTTAGTTAGGTTAGTTAGGTTAGGTTAGTTAGGTTAGTTAGGTTAGTTAGGTTAGTTAGTTAGGTTAGTTAGGTTAGTTAGGTTAGTTAGGTTAGGTTAGGTTAGGTTAGTTAGGGTTAGGTTAGGTTAGTTAGGTTAGTTAGGTTAGGTTAGTTAGGTTAGGTTAGGTTAGTTAGGTTAGTTAGGTTAGGTTAGTTAGGTTAGTTAGGTTAGTTAGGTTAGTTAGGTTAGTTAGGTTAGGTTAGTTAGGTTAGTTAGGTTAGTTAGTTAGGTTAGGTTAGGTTAGTTAGGTTAGTTAGGTTAGTTAGGTTAGTTAGGTTAGTTAGGTTAGTTAGGTTAGTTAGGTTAGTTAGGTTAGGTTAGTTAGGTTAGGTTAGTTAGGTTAGTTAGGTTAGTTAGGTTAGTTAGGTTAGTTAGGTGTAGTTAGGTTAGGTTAGGTTAGGTTAGGTTAGGTGTTAGGTTAGTTAGGTTAGGTTGTGGTAGTAGGTTAGGTTAGGTTGGTTAGGTTAGGTTAGTTAGGTTAGTTAGGTTAGTTAGGTTAGTTAGGTTGTTAGGTTAGTTAGGTTAGTTAGGTTAGTTAGGTTAGTTAGGTTAGGTTA